>CAWUFW010008416.1:95000-695000 GCA_963921515.1 Calotriton arnoldi | reverse complement strand
AATCTTGAAGTTGTAGGGAACACCCAGTAGGATCAGAGGTGAGACTGCTTGTTTGGGTACTTGGACAGAGACAAAAAGTCGGCCCAAACCAGAAAGCTGTTTTCTGCAATATCTGTAGAAAACTTATTGTTAGAAACTTGAGACGTTCACTATAGTTATTTGTTTTTAATGTATTTTAATGGCAGGGAGTTAGTTTGTTAAAAGTAATAATCTTGGTTCTGTGTGCATTTGTATTTATAATAATAATTGTTAGGTTTTACCTGGCTTAACCAGCCTCCTACAAGCAAGGCCATGACTCTTCGGTGCAGTAAGTGCAAAGAGTCAAGGAAGGGCAAGAATGCACCATTGGCCTCCCATTTCATCTCCCTTAAACACAATGAAATTGACTTTACCTGGCAGGCAATAGACCAACCTTGCCTCCCATTGAGGGGTGGTGATCAAAGGCAACTACTCCTACGGTGTGAATGCCATTGGATTTTATGTTGCGATTCAGTTAACAATGGCCTTAACACCCTCGACGAGTGGAACAGCATGGTTACTACATGAATATTACGACTCGGTCTCAAGTATTCAAATTGAGCTATGTGGGATTCCTTAAACTGTAGGTTTTCCTTGAAAACATGTCATTATTACATTTTATTTTATACTGTGTGTGTGTATATATATATATATATATATATATATATATATATATATACATACATACATATATATATATATATATATATTTCCTTCAACAGGACTATTTGGCTAGTCTGATGTTTTGTTATATTAAAACTAAGTTTAATCTTGTATTCTTATGCACTATGTATTGTAAATATACATAAACCAAATACTCAAAAAATCCATAATTTACATCTGAATCCAATATTATACGCCCTTCTTTATGGTTAGTTTCCTTAGAATATTCTATCTCAGTGGCCTTTTCCCCTCCAGGTCACCCCGGGTTCCTTTAATATACTTAGTCCACACGGGGCCACCGTATTTTCTAGCTACATTCACCATGATCAGGTTGCGATGTTATGTGCCCGGGTTAGGCCCAATTAGCAATGCTACACATTTTCTTAAATTATCCTCTTTCTGCACAATAACATTTTACTGTGAACTTTTGCACATATTTGCATGTGTGCCAATGTTGGATTAGTTTCTCTGTAACTGCTTTGCTTACACATCTGGCTTCACACAACATTATCATGATGCCTCTAACACCGAGTACAAGGCCTTTGCACAGCCTGTGCAAATGTCATTCTATCTTCATCCAAGGGGTGACAGGGCTATCTGCATACTCATAACAATGCTAATGTGCATATACATCGCAAGGATGCTTTTTATGATAAATAAGCATTTCCAGGGGTTAGACACAGGAGTCACTTTGGGTGACATTGAGAGGTCCCTGCATGCTGAGGCTTCACCAAGCAGCTGCCTAACACCTCTGTGAGGGGCGTCCAGTTTGTAACCAAGACGGGGTATTACATGCTGTCCCACCAAGTAATGGGGTTGGATCATCCCGTGGGGAGATTCTTAGCTCTAGATATACACACATACTCTAGACACACATAGAGTAGGGGGGATTGCATAGTACGAGTACGCCCAATTACCACATTGTTTTATATGCCTGCATATATACACTGTTCTTAGCACCATTGCGGAACTATACCTGCTATTTACAATTTTGGTGCTTGTAATCACTTTCATATGCTTCTATCTACTGGTTATCGTAGCACATGTATTTTATACAAGAATAACGTTGGTTCAATAAATACATTGAAGAACGTCCCATTGTGTATTCTTTTTATATTTCTCTGAGAACAAGAGTGCACGAGTGACTGAGTGAAAGGGTTCTAGATCTGTTACCACGATCCTTGAGGGGTCAGGTTTGTCATGTTAAGTGGTTGCCAGAAACCATTCATACTCCCTGTTTGGGATAGGGAGCTTGTGGTGGCACTGTGAGCTAGCTGGTCTCTAGGCCAACATATACAACAGGAGTACATGGAATCAGTGTAAGCACCACACCCAACATTTTGTTGTCTCCAAATGCGCAGATCCGACAGACTAGTGGGAACTACAAGACACTGCACTAGTGTTTCAGAAATATCCCACATCGCGCTGCCATTTAGACCGATTTCCCACAGCTCTCTGCTCCCTTCAAGAACGAAGCAACTTTCCTGCGGGCATTGCCTGCCAATTTAGGCTGAATGACCTTGCTTATTTTTTGCCACCATTTAGGTTTGCAATTAAGCCCATGAAATTCCATATAAAAATATTCTACCTGGCAGCCAACACTTGTACCAGTCATCTGTATCAATAATCCCACCTCCTTTCTTTTCCCCCATCTTTATTTCTAGGTCAGTATAGGAGAGGTCACATACTACACTGACAGCTGTAAGCGATTCTGATGAAAATATTGCCATGCAGTGTCATTACCAGTTTTTCCTAAACCAATACATGTACAAATATGGACAGAGTCATCCATATGAAAATGGATCACTTACACTATCTTTGCAAAATATAGTTAATCAGTCTCTGAAGTGCAGCAGCTACCTCCTTTACATCACCTTATATACGATTGACAGAGTGACAATAAGTGAGAGAGGTGGCAAGGTGGAGACAGAGTAATCCTGCTAAGATTAGAATAGAAATACATCGTTAGAGTGAGAACAAAAGAACCTTATGTGTTTTGCTATAATGATGATATTCACATACATCTCTAATTCGATTAGAGACCAGCCCAGGACATCATGTAAGAGACAAATTATCCATTTCGGACATGACTGATGTGAAGAGACCACAGATAGCCCTGGAGGTGATTTACTTTAACCTGAACCACATCAGATAAATTAATACACACTAAAAACAAAGATTGTCCCACTGAGGGTAGATATAATGATGGATAAGTATATAATCTAGTTCTGGCTTTTAAACACTGCACTATTATCACACAGTTGATTCATCAGAGACTACATTTCCTAGCATTCATCTGCTACAATAAAATTGGAAAGGTACCTCCACAAGTGCCATGTTGTTTCCTTTGAAAGTTTTGAGAAATTAAAAAAATATATAATGGTTAACTGTCCAATATAACATTGAGGGGTTCTGGGGCCAATTTAAACCATGAGGAAGAAGTCACAGTGGTTTGTAAACGTCATCAGAACCTTGAGATGCCAATATACACCATATTACACATGATAACAGTTATGTATTTTTAGATTACATGTTTATTTTTGTGTGGTTAGCTTCAAAAAATTGTTTTCTTGAATGTGCAGCTAACAATGAGCACCGATTGGAATTATGTTTAAGCTTTGTTTACCTTTCGGAAATAAATTATCAATAGAATGATGGCCAATGAGGAGGGTCAGTGGATTTAGGAGATTCTGTGGTTGCAGTATTTACCGCATAATTATGGATTTATTGCATTTGCAACATGATGGGCCTTATAATTTGCAAATTGTGCGTATTTCACTAAAGTCTTGCTTCCATCTTAAATGAATGCCTTTGGTTGTTTGGACTTATTTATAGGTCATTTAACATTAAACTACTACATATATTTTCTCGAATTAAGAATGTGCTATCGCAAATATTAAAATGAAGCATTTCCCTGTAATTGGAACATATTTTTTTATGGCAGTGATAGTTCCTCAAATACAAATAATGCACTTGAAGAATACTTTTAAAGGTAGAAATGTAGTTTACACAATAAAAATACTGACACTGAAAACATAGAAACAAATATTATGTATTTTACATGAAGTGTACTTCGCTCCTGTCAGAGCACTTGTTACCAGGGATATTCAGGGCTTGTGCATAAAATGATAAAGATCTCATTTTGCTAATCAGGACTGCGCAATGATTTTATGGTTTATGGGCGGGTCGGAAACATCATGATAATTGGCAGTTGTGTGGCTTATTAAAGCATTACTCAAGCAACTATTTATTTTAATTTAAAATATGATCTCTGTATTATCAGAAAATCAATTCCTCTCTAGTAAGAGTAAAGCCTTTTCCAGGGGAAAACTACAGTTTTACAAAAAAAATTGACTAAATTATGAATAGGGCCTTCTCAATATTGTTCTCTACATCACTTGAGCAATGCTCTATGGAAGCTTATCTTAATTATTTTAAGAAAATGAAGGCAAAGAAAATAGTACAGACAGTCTCTAGGTTTAATACATTTTTAATGGTGCCTAAATCACCTTCCTTATAGTGTGCTGGATAAATATTTAAAACTTGACATCACTGGAAACTGGTGTCCAGTGTCTAACTGGTTAAATGTCAATGCCAATTATCTCTGATGGATACTGTAATACAAGTCTATTAGTACAAATTGAGAATCAAGAAAATATTACTTACCGGAACAACAAGTGAAGTGACGCCACTAGCCAATCCATTCAAAAACCTCCCAGTGTAAAGCATCCAGACGTTCTGGGCAGAAATGATTATGACAAAACCAAAAATGAAGGGCAGGGAGCACAACATCAGACTCAGTTTCCTCCCGATCTTGTCAACAATCCAGCCTCCTAAGACTCCGCCGATGGCAGCGCCTATTGTCACTATAGACTTGAGCAGAAATAAAAAGAAACAATGCTGACAGAGCAAAATGAATGAAAAGAGGGGGGCAGATGCCTCCTGTTGTCAGAGATGTACAAAAATAAATATCTGCAGTGCACTCTATCTAGGTCTGTACATTCAAACTGAATTTAGTAATGATTTCTAATACAGTATCAGGCATCAAGAAAATCTACTCGCCCACTCCATACGGCAAATCAGATTTTATCAGGGTGAGCTATTTTTAGGGCCTACTAGCCTGTTCTGGAGAGTTGACAAAGAGCAAATGCTCTGTTCACTCAGAAACTGAATGAGCAATGAAGATGCCTTTATATCTTATTTTTATCTCGTCACATTATGTTACTCTGGAGGTTGGTTTTTACTTTTCTTTCTCTGAATGCAAAGTTAAAGGATTTTGTAAAGTGAACTGCCTGACAATCCTGCTGTATGAAGAGTGAAATGAAAGGCTGTAGGATATCAGGTTTATCTTTCTTACACAGAACATTTATATAGCTTGTAAATTAACTGTACAAACATTTCAAAATATATTTCAGTAGATTTGAAAGCACATTTTTTGTAACGCTGTGCAATGAAAAAGTAGGATGAAAACAAATCAGAACCCTTAACTTGGTGATGTGTAAATGATACATTTTGCAGAAAACCAATTTCCACAGATTACGGTCTATATGCTGTATGGGTTTATCAGTAAAACTGCATGGTAATGGGAATATTTTGTGGCATTTCAATAGAAAATGTGCTGTTTGTAAATGACAGTGAACTATCATGTTATGCTTTAGTGATATATTTATTACAAGTGAGTTTTCAAACATTAACTAAGAAACATTCCTGCCCCGATGACAATGCTATTAGTGAACTAAGGCAATTCAGGTGTCATGTGTACCCTATATGTGGGCTCAATTCTTATTATACACTAAGCAAACATTTAGTTTATTAAATCAAAAAAAGAGTTTTTTTGTATAGCAGAAATTTTGAACACATATTTATGAAGGTGCTATCATATGTGATAATCAAGAATAAGGTGGCTCTGCAAAATAAAATATTTGCCTAGGATCACACAATTTAAAACCAGTTTATGGCTTAAGTACATTAAAACTAGGTGGAGTAGATAATTCAAGTCACTAGACCTACAGATTTGGTAACATTTTTATGATTTTTCGAGGCCGGATAGTGTTTGCACAAAACCAGGACAATGCAGTTGGGTCAACTGAATGATGAAAGTTAATTGAAGCATGGTTCTATCCGCTGGCATGTGAGAAATGAACTAAATACATGGATTCATCAAATAATCATTACTTCCCTGGTCCTCCAGAGTCAGCTCTATGGCAACGCTGGTATGTGTCTAATCATGGACACAACGTACAGTTAAAATCACCAACGATTGCTATAAGATTGGAGACATTGCTAATGACTCCTGTTGTATATCAGCTGGGCTTAGAAAACAATTTATGCAGAAATTCTCCTTTAAAATATTGTTTAAATAGTTACAATAATCTGTTTTGTTTAATAGGAGTACTTGACTCAAGATGCACTTTAACCATTGTGCCATTAGTTACAATCTTCCGAAGATGACCTACGACAAAATAACAAGATAAAGTTTTGTGGAAATAAAAGAAACTCAAATTGAATTTTGTAAAGGAACTCTCAAATGACTAGGAGAAAATACTAGAATTCTCAAATTGTTCCATTGTAATAGTGGTAATTCAGCTAGCTTGTTTTTATCCACATCACATTCTGGTTTCTGGTATATATAATTGAATTCGCCGATTATGAACGAGGACTATAGATACCAGAAGTCAATGTGGCATGAGCCTGACACAAACAATGTAAAACTGCAAAAGGGCTATATGGAAAGGTCTTAACTGCAAGATGATGTACTACAAATATCAATTAAAATGAAGTTGCCACATTTGGGTCAGACTTACCCCAAACCATGAGGCCTCAGTTTTGTCCAATCTTAAATTAGGGTCATCACTGTTATTCAGATCGGGGATCGCTGGTGAACTGTATCCCAGGACAAACCCAAAGCTGAGAGGTCCTAAAACTGCAGCAAAGGTGGCCAAGAAAAGCTTCGTATTTTTAACTTTGCTGTGAAACAAAGGAGGAAAGGATTTAATAGGCTAGCACTTGTATTGTGTTCAACACATATCCACAGCTGTATGTCATATGATTCAACGAAAAACAAAACTTTTAAATTAAAAAGCACGAACTGAACCATCAGAAAAAGAAAAGTTAAAAACAGTGTACTGAAATTCTCTAACCTTAGCAATTCAGGCCATCATTCCTGCACCGAAATTACAAGGCTGGTTTTTCCTCCATGACAACTTATTTAGTTAAATAAATTAACTAGGATTTGGAGTGAATGGCAGAATGCTTGCTTTCTTTTTTATTTTAAATACTAAGTTGAAGTTTCAGTGCAAATCAAATGTATATAGAAGCAAGAAAATTCACAACTGCTTGGTATATAATATAGATCCTAATATTAATTGTTCCATCCACACAGGGTGATATGCCCCCAAAAAGGCATTAGCGTGCTTTCCCTAGAACACAATGTGCCAATTAAAGGTAACAACTACCGGAAACACCCTTATCCACAGCAAACCAAATGTTTACAAATATGACACCTGTGCATTCTTTGTGACCTACAAGTGAAGTGAACTGATGAATTTGGTAGCAAACTGGACATTGGATCTTCCTTAATCCACAGAGACTATCAGTGGCACAGCAATCCGCAAATTTATGGCAAAATAACTGTGATGTCCGCGGCTACTGATGGGCAGTTACGCGAGGTCTCATCCTGTCTGAGAACTAAATCAATGTTTATATACCAGCCCCAAATGTCAGCTCTCCTTCAAAAGGTTCACAAACTGTAGCTATAAAGTCCCATTCTTTATGAGTAAGATGTGTACATTCCAATGCTTTGATGGTCTTTAAGTCAACTTCTTAAACTCAAAGAAGAATAATGCAATACACTTGAATTTGTTAATTACTTTTAAGAATATATGAATCTTACGAGGAGGGACAGGGGCTATAGAAAGTCCAGAATACAGGCCCCAACCAATAAAAGTGAATAAAATTACCTTTGGAGTCTCTTGTAGCTATTTTTAGATCACATTCACTTCATTCCACTTCTACTCACGACACATAAGCCCCCTCATAACACCTACAGCTTCACTACGGCACCCAGAGAAGAACTCCGGCAAAGAGCCCCCTCGTGGGGCCCGTGGGCATTGCAGCGCCGGCCCAACGAGGAGCTGCCCAATGATGAAGCATGACACCCCTCGGGGTGTGTGAGGGCCCTTGCTCCTTATTGGAGCTATCCCAGTGCTATTACGCACTCTCTCTCTAGCCCCTGGTTTACACACACTTCCCTTCTCCTTCCTCTCTTCTTTCTCTCCCCTCATAGGAACAGCATACTCCTTTGTTTTGCATTTTAAGAATATATATCACTAGTTACTGTTGTTACTCTTACTTTAATGGCTGAAAGGTCAATATATAAAAGGCAAAAATTATATATTTGTTTTGTTAATCTGAAGGCCGCCTTCGATTCTGTTCCACGAGATCGGTTATGGGCAAAGCTCGCGGCTTGGGGAGCACTGCGTGAACTTCTAGACTTAATAATCCTACTATATACCAACACATGGGTTCAGGTGAAGTTGGGGGGCGGCACCAGTTTGACTTGGAGATTTAACACCTTTCGTGGCTTGAAGCAAGGCTGTGTCCTTGCACTTTGTCTATTTAACCTTTTTATGTCCGATCTTCCTCAACATTTAGAAAATGTTAACGCCCATGCTTCCATCTTCCCAGACTGTAAAATAAAGTACCTACAATAAGCTGCCAATTCTATACTACTCAGCAACACACCAATTGGCTTACAGTGTTTAATAGGGTCCTTTGATGAATATGTATCAGCTAACAGCTTGGAGCTGAATATCAAAAAAACGACATCATTACAATCGGATGCCCCAGAGTGAACCCACGTGTTTGGCATGTCAGGCGGAAGCCCATAGAGCCTGTCTGGTCCTACAAATATCTTGACATCACTTGTGATGATTGAGTCCCATTTAAAGAGCATTTCAACCATTTAAGAGCTAAAAGCGCTTCTTCCATCTTTACTTTTAAGACTTTGCGAGATAAGCTAATTTGTCCAAGGAATGATAATTTTGTCAAAGTTATGGAGGCGAAATTGGTTCCTGCTCTGGCTTATATATCAGTCATCTTTCATGGTCGAAACACCCCAATATTGGATAAGTTACAAAGAAAAGGCTTTTAAATCTGTCTTTAAGATACCAAGGAATGACAGCCATGCTGAAATTCTGCTCGAGTTTGGACTACAAAGTCAAACATTAATGAGAGAAGCTGTTTTTCTAAAAAAGCATCCGTGTGTTCCCATCTGAACCTGACACTCTAGCATATCTGGGTTGGCAGGAACTTAGTAATTCTCACTATACAAATGTTTGGAAATCTCATCTTTCCGAGTGCATTCACACCTTTGATTATCAACTATCTGGATTCCAAACAATTCATAAATCCAGTCCAAGAATCTTTTTAAACTGAGTAACAAAACAACTATCTTTTGCAGCAGATAAAGAGGTCTTGACACGGAAAAAGCATGTTTGGACTGTTATTAATACTTACGAAAAACTTGAGGTCTAGCCCTACTTGAGGGGTGATTTTTCCGCTCGTAGAATGGCCAAATTTCTCAAGGTTGAGATTTGGCAGGTACTTTACTAAGGACGGTATACCAAGGTGGATTCAACAATGGTCAACATCTTGCTGCAGACCATGTGGTTATGATAATGAATCCTTATTGCACATAATCTGTACTTGTCCACTATTATTACAGGCACGGCGAATCCTGCTAAAACCATTGTTTTTGGTTGCAGAAGTGAGAACTTGCCGCAAAGCTGTTAAATTCTGCTTATCTGGCAGGAGAAATTCAGCAATCTGTCGATTGATTACATTTTTGACTCTGGCTGAGAACATTTTGGCCACCCATGGATGAACTGCAATACTGCGGAATTCGGTAGAAGGCTTTTGATCCTTACTGATACTACTTCTATGTTTTATTTTGGTTATTATCATTATTATTCAGTATTAACCCTGTGGCTTTATGAAAGATTTCTTCTATGGCGATCATTTTAACAGGTTAAATTAATAGATATAATACTTAGAATGATCTCCTGAACTTTATGTATTTTAATATAAACTTACATTGTCTGCACACGGATTGATGACATTGATGGTTTAGGCTTCTTAACGCTAATTAGTACTAGTACAAATTTGCTGTCTAAATTTTTTTTATTTTTCATTATTTGAACCTTTCTAAATTCATTTCAGGTTGTCTTAGTTGAAATATTTGGATTATATTGACAAACTCAAATGTACTATAATACCAACTTGAAACTATATTCGGTCTGACATTGTTTTTAAATGATTATTTCTTTTAATAATGTTTAGCTTGCACCAATGGCTTAAGCATCAATCTGCTATAATTCCTGAAACCACTGCCTAAGGTAGTAATGTTGGTTTTAAAACTAGCAGGTAAATAAGTGTTCTAATGGTTGCGTAAATTTGATTTTGGCCTGTTTAAATTGATGTATGGTTGTGATGAGTGTAGTAACTGTTTATTAATACACATTGTAATGATTTTTAGAAATCAATCAATAACTTTTACTAACTAACTTACAGGTGTTAAAATGTAAGTGCTTCACAGACTGCATATTTCTGGATTAAAAGATTTGCTTAAACTTAAGTGCCCTCCTCATGGGCCAAAAATCAGAGAGAAACAAGACCATAAAGAAAAGTTTTAAAGGCAGCTATTGCAACACATCTTTAGTCCTCCTGAGTGCTAATTTGTGTATTGTTTGCTGTATGTGTTTGTTTCGCACAAATCTCACTTGGAGGATTTTGAGTGCTCCGCATTAAAAGAAAGCCAAATACAAGCTTTGGCAAACATAAAGATCTGCCCATGGCAAGCTTAGCCGGTTTTTCCACTTTTTGCTGCAACAATAAGCAATATGCAAAAGAAAATTCAAAACAGTGTAACAAATATAAAACATAGGAGTGACACAGCAGCCCTGGCACACCAACCCTCACACTAATGTGCACTGCTTTTCTGGCAGCTGTGCACATGTGATCAGGAAAAATGCTGTCACTCGTAGTGCAAGTCTGACAATTGATAAAGTGGGCGGTCCCATTGCACCATGCATTATGCTACGGTGGGTGGTAGATGTGGCACACAGCAGCCAGGCTAAACTTATAGGAACGTTATAAAGTATTTAGCAGTAATAAAACAATTCAAAATTCAAGATGCAACAAAATAATAATCCTACAATTTCTACAGATTTAAGAACATTTTAATAAGAAAAAGGATGCAAAACAAATCATTAAAATCAAATCAATGGAATCAAAGATATGAATTTTTAAAGTGTTTAAGTTAAAAAGCACGAAGAAACATCAGAGCATGGTTGACCAGGCTCTAGGTACAAGCTGATACTGAGGGCAATGCACCAGAAGCCAGCTAACCCTAATGGCTCAACCCAGTGAAAGATTTTATCTTCTCACTTTTATTTTTATTATGGAAGTAGAGATCTTCCAGTGGGGCATGGAAGGCTGCATCAGACAAAGTCTTCTTGAAGTCAGATACACGGTTGGTCACACTCCAGCTGAAGCAGTTTGGTTTGATGAGAAAAGCTCATAGAAGAAAAATTCAAATTTTGTACTTGCTGAAATCTACCTTCACAAGGTCCAGATTTCGTTGCTGCACTTACTCCCTTTTTCGGAGCACAGAATCCTTCACTGGGATAAGGCTGGAATCGGTATCCGGTCAGAGTGTGCCAAACTCCGATACCTCTACCATGAAGGTCCGCTAAACTCTTCTTTCGGGCAGCAAAAAAAATCAGAACAAGACCAACCTGAATTTCTTGTCAGATGAGGTAGCGGCTTGGTTGGATAGGCTTGGCAGTTAATCCCAGTCTTCCAAGGGTTGAAAAGTGTCGAAGCCCCTACTTTTTTGGCTTTGTGGAGCAGCTCCCACGGAGGTCATCCTAAGATTCCCATGACCTCAGGGACAGCAACTAGAGACAAGGACAGAATCCAACAGAGGCCATCAGAAGGCCCAATTCTAACTAGTCTCTAGCAGCTTGTTGTGAGATCCTGTAGCTACTCAGGAGGATGTGCAACTGAGCCTTACATTCTGCTTCTCACTCCTGGGTACAATTGAGGGCATGCCCTGGACTTCAGGTCTCCTCACAAGTCTCAGAGAGCAGGTTAATTCTTCTTCTCTTTATCAACAGGTCCAGAGGTGTTCTGGAGAGCTGAGGGTGAGGGGCCACCTTTGTGTAGTCGATTAGCCAGTGGGTGGAAATAACTCCTTAAAACAAATAATGAGGAAAAAGTGCCCAAGGGGAAACCTTCTCATTATTTCAGCACATCGAATTTGCCTTACTGCAAATGATACTATTGTGCACTGTTCTTAGGGAAAATTAGGATGGTAGAACCTTTCAAGCCCTGGAGTAGTCTTGTAGCCCACCCAGGTGAGTGCCCATGGTAAAGAACATCCTCTCCTATCCAACCATACTGGGACCAGCTTCCCCCACCCTGTGAAAAGAGCTAGGATGGATAGAGTGTAACCTGGGATGAAAATGACCCGCTCCCTCTGGGCCACTCCATACTAAATTATGAATAGACAGGCCTGCCCTGGGCCTTTCAAGTTAATAAAGATTCTGGACCTTCCAAAATGGCTCTTCATGAAACAAGCAGAGCAGCATACCTTGCCGTGGGGCGTGCCGCTTCGCTGTAGATGGGACACAGGTGCTGTTACTACACAAATGATTGGCGTGCCACACCCGCTAAGAAATTTGCAACTGACAGCTAGCTGGGTTACCATGTACAGCTGCCGTAGCTCAACTATCAGCAGCTGGGTTTCAACGAGGGAAAGAAACGGAAACAGCTGATAATGATCACAGGGGAAGTGCTCTGTTAATCCGATGGGCGCTTACTGGGACATAAAACCCCCAGCTTGTACTCCTCTCTTCTAATCACCGGGAGGAAGAAGCACTAGGTGATCAACAAGGGACGCACCTTGGAGTAGCAAGTGGGTAGTGGGGGGGGAGAAAGGTCTTTACAGCCACTTGTTTAACTTTGTAATATGGAGGCTACAATGGTGATGATTATTATGTTTCCCTCCCTACATAGTGTGTGACTACAGGGGTTCCTGAGCCCTTCTTCCATGGGCCCAGATGACCCACATTTAGGGTAAGAGGGATGTGAGCTGGTCTCACATCATTACAGTTTGGAAAGTGTGATACACAAGTGCAGTGTCACATTCACAATTTGTGCATGCAAAAGTGCATGCTTTTGTTTGTCTGTTGCTTTCAGCCTACCCATTTTAAAATTGTGTGAGTTTATGATTTTCTAGGGACCTAGGAATTGTGAGTGATGACAAAGTTCAGCCCTGATTTATAGTGGCACGGACAGGAGTGTATGCCACGCAATGATCACGTGTTCCATCCTGACGAATGCCTTGGACTCTTGAGCCAAGAGGCAGAAACATGTTGACGGTTTGAGTGGTGATGGGGTAGTCTCCACATTGGTTTTTAACACTAAGTGATATCTCACTTAAATTAAAAGGTAGTTTGATGTATCACGTTGGTTTTTAGCGTATCACTGGTTCAAGAGTTAGGTAGAAGTACTTCCTTTACTATAAAGTGCAGGCCCGCTTTTCAACAAATGGGGTTTTTGAAGAGCGAGGGGAGTCCTATGATGACCTGGTGGTGTGTGAGGATATCCCGTCAAGTTTTTGTGTGGGTCCACAAATAGGCTTAGGGTGGGCAATCACTTTTAAAAAGAACAAGTAAACAATTTCTCGGGTGGCTTTTTTTGTGTTTAACATTAGTGACTGGAGGCAAGCTCACCCTAGAGACCCCATTGCCTCCAGTTCCCGACCATGGAGAATCGCCAAGATTTTTGTGGTTTGCAGCATACCTCACACCCAGGTCATCCTGCCAAAAGGCTTACACCATTGTTTCTGCTATTAGAGCAGTTTCACTTCTCTGTGTGAGGATGCGAGTTTGGGGTAGGGCAGCCTATGGATACCAATGCTTTTTTAGGCTACGGTAGCTTCGGGCTAGAAAAGTATAACTTTCTAACAGTCACTTTTCCTGTATGCTTATCAAAAAAATCCAACTTCACCATTAAATTGGATTTTAATAAATGTCAAAAACAGTGGTTGAATCAACTCTGTAGCTTTTTCATGTCAAAGTTACAAAAATAACATTTTAATTATACTTTAGCTTTTATCGTAGAAAAAGCCACAGCAAGTATACAGAGAAAATTACTTTTGGAAGCTAGGTTACTTTCGGAACATGTCAACAAGGCCGGACTGGCTGTAGCGGGCACCGGGCGTTTTCCCGGTAGGCCAGAAGGGTGGAGGCCGGTTTTGGACCAATGGGGGCTGTTTTTGGTACAGGGGGCCTGTTTTGCAGCAGTGCTGAAATATCGGCCCTCTGTACCAAAAGCAGCAGTATGTTTCCCACCAGGATGCCCACCACCCCCGCAGCCGGTCTGCCTCAATTGCCAGGGCAGGTTTGTGTTCCCTGCATGTCAACCTCTATTTCTACCTGAAACACTTTCATCCTGCCTTGTGACTTGCAAGCCCTGCTTACAGGAACCTAATTCAGCATTTACAAGTAGGCTTTTCTCCTGTCATAAAGGGTTTATTTTTAGGTCTCAGCTAGACAGCACATGCGCAGTCTCTTCGAGACATGTTGTTTACAATCAGTGAGCTTCTAGCCTGCTCATAGCTAGGAATTTGTTTGCTTCAACGTCGCTCTCGTACCTTTTGTTCCTGTTGATCATGGCATGCATGCATCATGCCTCTTCTTGTTTTTGGCCCTCCCCTTGAGCACGGACTAAGCACTTGAATCCATCCACTGCTCCTGTTTATTGGAGCTACTTTTTTAGTTGTGTTTAAGCACTCCATATAAAAGTGCTTGTGCTTTCAGTCGCTTTTTTTCCCCCTCTCACCCGCCCCATCCTTGTTGCTTCTTTTCCTTCTAGAGCCCAGTAGCAATCAGTTTAATGCAGAGAGGATGTGTCGTAATTGCCAGAGCTGCCGACTTTAGAGCTGGGAAACCAGGTTTGAGTCTCGGCATCGGCTCGACAGCCTGTGATCCTAGGTGAATCACTTAATCTACCAGTGCCAGCAAAAAATGAGTGTTTCCCTGTGTATTGTAATGAATGCTCGTATAAGCGCTCCAATACCTTCAAGCCGAGTTTGGGCTATGTTAAAAAAAATTAAATGTAGGTCGCTGATACAAAACCTGTGGTACACATAAAGCTACTCATTCTTCCAAAGTTGACAAAACAAACACTGAATCTTTCCGAGGTTGGTAAAATAAATGCCATACCTGTGCTTCAAAGCGATGGATGTAGTCAGTCTTTGTTACTAATGTTTAGCACAAAGTGAGGAATGCAGTCTGGGATGGGGACGTGAATAGTAGGGCCAGTGACAATCTAGTCTGGAAAGGAGACTGTGCAGCAGATGGCTCAACCTAAATAAACAACTGCCGCAGAGACCACTGGAATCTGAATACCACTGCTAGGCCATTTGTGCATTGATGCTGGCAATTGTTTGCTTCCAGGTGCCTGCCCTTTGTCCTGGAAACAGCAACAGATACGCTGTGTGTGGGGGGAGGGGCCTGCAGCTAACCAGCTACCACATGGCTTCTGCATCCACTTGTTGCACACGTCGTGTGACTAGTGCACAATTAGCCCTAGAGCAAGGAAGGAATGGGCCACCTGTCTGCTGTTCGAATCATGAAATACAGCAATAACCAGGGTTCAGAGTGCCCCTCAGGCCTCAATGGCCTGTTGCCACTGCAACTGCTGTACCAATGGAAGCTACGCCCCAGTGTGGCACCTCTGATAGACACAGGATAAGGTATAGTGATGTATCATGGAGCCATGGGTCCTAGCGTAGGCCAGAAAAATAAGCCCCATTGGGTAGTAACATACTGCAAAACTCACGGTTCAGTTGTGCCAAGTGCACCTGCTGCACCACTGACAGCTGTGCCCATCGGAAGAGCACTGGGGCAACTCTGTACACCATGATTTGTTACAGAACTACTGGATACTGAGAATCAACCAACAGTATTTCCTCTAACAAACTATCCCTGTGGTGAAGGAAAATGCAATGGTGGACCACAGACAATTGCTCAGAATTACCACTTACTATAAATAAAGTTCTTAAACTGTTCGTCCACAAGGGAACTAAGATGATATGTATGAGCGCTATCCAGCCTTCCCTTCTTGCAACAGAGAGCAAATTATTGACACTGCCTCTCTCTATGTTGCTTTACCATTCACATCCTCCCTCTGTCACCTCCTTTCTCTTCACTTTAATGTCTCACATTCTTCTTTTACATTTACCTGTCCCCAATCACTTTCCTTCAATTTTTACAACTATGTCATTCTTCTCCTTTCACTCAGACTACCCTTCCTTTTTCTTAAATCTTGCCCCCCTAGTGTTGTCCCATTCGCTATCCTTTTTTTCTCCTTTCTACATTTTCCATCCTTCAATTCTACTTCTCTAGCTCTTATCACCTCCATCTTCACCATTTTCCTCTTGCCCACCTTGTATTGAGCTCATGTCTCATACTTCTTTCTCCCTTACCCCCTCACTGTCTTCATTTTGCTTTTTTACTTTCCCATCCCTTCACCATCACCCTCCTTCGTTTCTTTTGACTTCCCTCTCAATATCTCCTCTTTTTCTGACTTTGCTTTTGCTGGTTTTAGTACTCTGAGAACTTTAACACTGCTGACCAATGCTAAAGTGCATGTGCTCTTTTCTAAAATGTGATCACAACTGGTTTATCCATGAATGGTATATTTGGTTCACTTATAAGTCCCTAGTGAAGTGGTATACCATATACCCAGGGCATGTAAACCAAATGCTACTAGTTTGCCTGCAGCACTGATTGTGCCACCCACAGAAGATCCTTTCAAATCTGACTCAGGCCTGCCACTGCAGGGTCTGTGGGCGCAGTTTACTGCCACCTCGACTTGGTATTTCCAACTACTTGCCATGCCTTAAACTCCCCTTCTATTACACATCATTCACCCCCAAGGTAGGCCCTAGGTAGCTGTAAGGGCATGGTGATGTGTAAGTAAAAGGCTAGGACATGTACCCTTTTGTTTTACATGTCCTTGTAGTGACAATCACCCAAGATTGTGTTCACTACTATGAGGTCTGCTCCTCTCATAGGTTAACATTGGGATTGCCTTAAACACCCTTTTTAAGTGTAATTCCTGATTTCAGAGGAGTAGATGCTTTATGTTTTATATCATTGAACTGGTAATGACAAATCCTCTTTAGTGGTAAAGTTGGATATGGCATTACTAATATAGAAATGCCACTTCAAGAAAGTGGACATTTCTCTGCTCTTAGTTCTCTTGTGTGCTTTGCAGCCTGTCTCCAATGCACGTCTGGGGTGGGGTGACAGCTACACTTTATGCATTAACTCTAGACAGCCACAGGTATAGGACACTCAGCTGCATCTGCATTCATCTGCATAATGATGGGTCTTCCTGGGCAAGAGGGAGGGGAGGAGCCAACACATACACCTGAATAGATAGTGGCCTGGCCTCACAAAAAAACACTGATTTCCCCCCATAGATAGGCTGGCAGACAGATCTGGGCTGAAAGGAGACTTGTGCACCACAAACGCTTTGCTTTGTAGTCACCTCCACTTCAAGGATACATTTGGGTACAAGTATTGGGTCTATGACCCCCCTCTCACTAGTTCACTTTGGGGTCCTAAGGAGACTGTCAAGAAGAGGAGCTGTGTTACAGGAGGGACTGCCACGTTGTTAACTGCTTTACTGTGTTGGCCTTCTGATTGTTGGGCTACAGGATGGATTGCCACTTTGATACCAGCTCTGCTGTGTTAGCCTGCTGCCTCTGACCTGGGTGATGGGAAGGACTGGACCCGTTCTCTACATCCTTTTGCAACCTGAATAACTCCAAGCACTTGTTGGCTTGCCCCCTATTCAGGAAATCTCAGGGCTACCAAAGATTTCATTTGCACAAACAACTGCTGCTAGGCTCTGCTAATCCGGAGTCTGACTCTGCCTGACTTGCCCTCAACAAGTCCTGGGTCTTCACAGAGTGTCAGCAGATGCTTTTGGGCATCTACATGCATCAGCGTAGTGCACCGATCAAGAACCACCTCCTTGAACGTGGACCAATGTGTTTGTTGACTTCGCCGATGCCACAGCGCCAGAAGGCAGTCCAGCACGACCCGACACACTCTGCATGCATCAAGGAAAGATGGGCGCCTGCCTTACAATCACTGCATCGTATCCAGCAAGGGGAGACTCCAGCAACACTGGTTCCGATCCAGAGGCCGACGGCACTGCTGCAATCCCCTGAGAAAGGTACTGTGCACTCCGGGACTTATGAGGTCCCTGCCGCCCACCAATGTTCTCGCAGGTGGCCCCAAACGGAGCAAGTAGATTAGTCTTCCACAAACTTGACATTGCATTTTAACTGTAATAACTTTTGAAGCATTGCTTTGCGCTGACCGGGGGAGAAAGTCTGTTCCCGATCCACGGCTGGATCACTGTAATTATCCCAACATAACCATAAAGAATCTACTGAGAGCGCAAGGGCGCTTTCATCATTGTATATTCTTGAAGTATTCGTAACTTGAGATGCTTTAATTGGATTCTTATCGTTTTTATCTTGGTTTGAAGAGTAAAAGATATACTATTTTCATACCTCATTGCAGAATCTTTTTTGTGGTGTTTTCACTGTGTTACTGTGTCCACATATGCAATATTGCTTTATACATTCCCTATTATGTTAAGCCTGACTGCTCTGTGCCAAGCTACCAGAGGACGAGCACAGGCTGATTTAAGTGTGTGACTGACTTACCCTGACTAGAATTGCGGTCCCTGTTTGCACAGGGTGCATACCTCTGCCAACTAGAGACCCGATTTCTAAATTCAGGGATCAGCGGTGAGGATAGGACTAGTGTTGTTCAATATCGGACAGTAATTTGGTGAACACTACTATCCACATAGAGATCAAAACCAAATTCTTTCTTTTTCCGATTGGCGATTTTTTGTGAATTCTCTCCAAAATCATGCCTCAATCTGGAGAGCTAGCAGTTACATCTGCACTAAGGGAACTTGAGCAGGAAGTGTTAGAAACCTACACGGTGAACCAACTCAAAGGATTTTGCAAAGGATTTAAATATTCCTTTAAAGGCCTGACCAAAAAGGAAGAGCTTCAAATGGCACGAGGGTCTGGATAGTAGCTAGAGATGCAGTGGCTGTGACCACAGGGAGGGGGATGAGATTTTTTCTGAAGAGGAGAATCTCGGACTACCTGTGGGACGAGGTGCCAGCCAGCAGAAGAGCTGGATCCCCCCAGAGAAGGCAGCAGTGTATCCTCCACAGGTCTGTGGGAGCTGAAGGACAGGAGGGAAGAAAGGAAGCACAAACTGGAGCTTGCCAGGCTCAAACTGAATCAGGAGCGAGCTTTGGAGGAGATAAAATTGCCCATTGAGGAGAGAAAGATGGTGTTAGCTCAGGAGCTGAGCTTAAGAGAGCGAGACTTAAAAGTCAGGAAGGCCGAGTCCAGCTCAGATGGTGGCAGCATTTCATCAGTGTCCACTGAGAAGAGAGTAAACATACCCAAGGATCTGGTGCCTGAATATGGAGTGGGAGATGACCAAGACTGCTGGTTTGAGGCATGTGAGATTGCTTTACAAATGCACAAGATCACAGAGGGGGATGGGGGGGGTCAGGTTTGTGGAAGCATATACCAACTGAAGGGAGGGAAACTCTCCTGGCCTTAGAGGAGAGCGACAGGGTGAGGTATCCTACCATGAAGTAGGCCATTTCCAGGAAATATGGTTTGACCCCAGAGAAATACAGGCAGAAGTTTAGGGACAGTGCTACACTTTCCCTACAGACCTGGGTGGATTGTGTGCATTCTTTTTACAAGGCACTGGATAGTTGGGTGAAGGGCAGTGATGCAAAGGATTACCAAGGGCTATACAATTTGTTTGCAAAAGAGCAGATGTTTAGTCTTTGTTTTGCAGAGCTGCCCCAGCACCTGATTGACAGTAAGCTCTCTCACCCCAGGGAGCTTGCTAAGGAGGCGGAACTCTGACTGAGCACCAGGGTCCACAGAAGGTACCTGGGAGTGACCCAAGAAGGGTGGTTCAGGCTCCTCCCAGCAGAATGAGGGGGAGGTAAAGGGAGACATAGACAGGTCCCTGGTTAAGGGGAGGGGAAGGGTTCCCATGTCCCTTCTGAAAAGGAGGTTCTGGTGTGTGGTGACCCAGGGCGCCCCAATTCCAACCCCTCTGCTTTGAGTGTTCCCAGCTAGGACACAAGTAGGGAGATGCTCTCTGTCCTAAGAAACCACCTACTGGTGGTATCTCTGAAGGGGTGGCCAATGTGGCCTTAGGGGTAAGTAGTCCCCTGGGGAAGGTCATAGACCACGCCACTATCTCCCTTAGCTAGGAGGTTGACTCAGAGGGTGAGTTGGTGTTCCCCGAGTGTGGGAGTCATCACATCCACCAGGTGGACGTGAACGGGGCCCCAATCACTGCTCTGAGGGACAATGGGGCTAGACGGACCACAGTAGTGGATAAATTAGTTGCCCCTTCTTCCGCCCTATGGCCCTGGTATCCGTAGAGTGGGGTGGGGAGGTGACCCAGAGGAGGGTCATAGTTAGTCCCCAGATGCCCACTGACAGCATTCTGGGAAATGAATTTCCCACAGTGTCACAAGAAATAGGAGGGGCGGTTGCCACAGGCACCCTGACAGTTACGTTTTCTGGGGGTACCACTCGAGCGGAGGGTACAGGACCCCAGATGGAGAAGCAGAGTGAGGAAGTGTCCACCCCTGTCTCCTGTTCAGCCTCAGGGTGCAGACCCTAGCTGGGTGACCAGTCTCAGGATACCTGCAACAAATGATAGACGGAATGCTGAATGATTCAAACATTCTCCCCCAGTCAACAGATCTGGGTTAAATCCATCATTCTTTTGCCCACTACGCCACCCCAGTTTGTACCCAGCCATATGCAAATCAGTCTTGACTCTATTCCTCATGGGAACAGTCCAGCCTAAACTGCCAAGCCAGGTCCTGCCTGGACCGGAAACAAGCATCCTGGGACCGGTTTCGGGGTATGTCGTCCTTCATCAGCCAGGCTAGCTTGAATCCAGTGGCACAGTGAGCAAGGGACCCACCTCTGGGCATACCCATCCCACTTAGGGCGAAATTGTCTAATTGCAACAAATGATGGACGGAATGCTGAATGATTCAAACATTCTCCCCCAGTCAAGAGATCTGGGTTAAATCCATCGTTCTTTTTCCCACTACGCCACCACAGTTTGTACTCAGCCATATGCAAATCAGTATTGACCCTATTCCTCATGGGAACAGTCCAGCCCGAACTGCCAAGCCAGGTCCTTCCTGGACCGGAAACAAGCATCCTGGGACCGGTTTCGGGGAATGTCACCCCTCACCAGCCAGGCTAGCTTGAATCCAGTGGCACAGTGAGCAAGGGACCCACGTCTGGGCATACCCATCCCACTTAGGGCGAAAAGTGTAATTGCAACAAATGATGGACGGAATGCTGAATGATTCAAACATTCTCCCCCAGTCAAGAGATCTGGGTTAAATCCATCGTTCTTTAGCCCTCTGTACTAGGGTGAATGTATGATATTGTTCTGCATTCTGTCCATCAATTGTTCTTTTTGCATTTGTCACCCCGAGTGGGACGGGTATGCCCAGACGTGGGTCCCGTGCTCTCCATGCCACTGGAGTCAAGCTATCCTGGCTAATGAGGGGTGAAACCCGGAAACCGGTCCTAGGATACTTGTTTGCAGTCCAGGGAGGATCTGGCCTGGCAGTTCGGGCTGGACTATTCCCATGAGGCACAGGGTCAAGACTGATTTGCATATGGCTGGTTCAAACTGGAATGGCATGGTGAACAAAAAAACGATGGATTTAGGCCCAGATCTCTGTACTGGGGTTAATGTATGACATTGTTCTGCATTCTGTCCATCAATTGTTCTTTTTGCATTGGTCACCCAGAGTATGCCCAGACGTGGGTCCAGTGCTCTCCATGGCACTGGAGTCAAGCTATCCTGGCTGATGAGGTGTGAAACCCCAAAAATGGGTCCTAGGATGCTTGTTTCCAGTCCAGGGAGGACCTAGCCTGGCAGTTCGAGCTGGACTGTTCCCATGAGGCACAGGGTCAAGACTGATTTGCATATGGCTGGGTTCAAACTGGAATGGCACTTTGAGCAAAAAAACAATGGATTTAGGCCCAGATCTCTGTACTGGGGTGAATGTATGACATTGTTCTGCATTCTGTCCATCAATTGTTCTTTTTGCATCATTCTCAGGACACCACCACTGAACTGGTCGGAGGTGGAGTGAAAGAAGGGGGCAAGGCGCCTGGGGCTACTGCCCCCCACTCTGAGAAACCACAGAGTCCAGAGACCCCTGGATGGCATGGGGCCTGGGTGTTGACACGGACAGCTGTCAGTGGCCTCTGTTGGTTGTGTCCTTGTGGCACTTGACAGGACGGCCGATACTGGCGTAGCCAATGGCTTGGCTCCTGTACATTTTGACACAAATCCTTGTTTCAGTTTCCTGGTACTTACACCAAGAGTGGGAAAGGTGCTAATTGTGAGGTACTGTCCTGGTTTGAACCTATTGGTTCACGTTCATTGCGCCAGATTAAAATAGTGGTTTGTAAAATCAAATGCCACCACTGGAAATACAGTGTTTCATTGACAGGAAGCCATATAGTCACCCAAACTGTATAAAATAATAATAAAAACACAACAAGGCTAAACTCACTTGAGGTAGCGGTCTTCTTGGATGTTTATCGGTGTTGAGTCATCTCGTGGTATCCATCGCCCCAGAAGAGGCTGGGAGTCCTCTGGGACCATTCTTCTCCGGGAAACAAACCTTGCAAGGCAAGATCCACACTGGCTTTAAACAACTGATGCGGAGTCCTGAAGATTAAGAGTAAAGGCCACTCTGTGGCAGATGCTACCAAGCGCTGGCAGCAGAGGGGGGGGGGGCAACAGTTCATGGATGCAACCCGTATGCCGGGAAGAAACAGGGGCCCGGGGCCCTGTAGGACATTCCGCAGGATTTGGAAAAAGTCGGGATCCTCCAGCTGAGGACCACAGCGAACAGGTACAGCCCTGCCGGGAACTAGGTCCAAGCCTGAGCCAGGTGCTGTGCGTGCTTCCGGAGCCGTGGGATTGGACGGCTGGGCCGGAGAACCAGATTCGCGCGGGCTTCCGCGTTTACCATGCATAAGCCCGAAGTCCGCCGCACCGTGCATAGCCGCTGTACTTTCAGCCCTGCTGCAGCGACGCGAGGTCCTGACATCCCGGTGAGCTGAATGAGCTACGGATACCCCGCTATACTGCTGTAAATACCGAGATCGGCGCCGCGATGTGCCTGGGCCTGACGCGGCCCTCGGAGGCCCCGAGTCAACAGGGGACTCGGGTAAGACTGAGGGCGGGGCACGGAACGCGCGCTACGACTGACTGCGAATGCCACCGCGACCGAGTGGAGATCGAGCCTGAAGCTTCCGAATGCCCGCGAGACACATCCTCCTACTATGCGGGGTGAGGAACAACGCTCTTTTTTTGCCTGTTTAGACGGGAAGTGGAGGCTCCCTTCTCCGACGCTAACCACGCCACCTCGTTTGGCCTCATTATATTGTGCACGGCTCCATTTCTTCCAAACGTTTAGATGCCAAATGTGCTGCGATCACAGTGATCCTGTACCCTGCTAGAATACATCGCTTTTTACCTATCCTTGCATTCACTGGGTCCCAGTTCGCCCCACAGATAAAGGCGGCCGGTACAAATTCGTTTCTGGGCCAGCAGCGCTAGTGAACGGGAGTACGATCGGCTGAACCGGTGAGTGCTCCAGCTACAGCGCGGAGGCGGGGGGAACCGGCCATGCGGGAGAGTGACCACCCTCCTATCGCTGCCTTCTACCTGCCCCCCCTCCTCCCTGAGAAGTAACGGACAATGGGGCCTCCCGGGCCGAAGTAGATGCCCCATGCTGCCTGACCCTAAAATGGCGCCCAGGCAGGACACTTTATTACAGCGGAGTACGGGGCAACACTGGGAAAATTTAAATTTAATTATAGCGCCAGACCAGCAATAGGAGCGGCGAAAAGGCAGACACATCAGCAGAGTACCTCCTCACACACTGACCAACAGACTGTCTGTTACTCTCATGATCTCGAGTCGACTTGCTGCAGCCCCTCTGCCCCTGTTGGTGGCGATGCTGTGGCTGCAGAGGCTAGTAAGGCACGGTTAGTGCCAGGCCTTTTCACTTCACAGCTGCCCAGCAAGTAGTGGGAAGCTGCACCGTTTAGGCTAATGTTGAGTTGGGCAGTTAGGAGTGAAATGCCCTCCCTTAGCCCTGACCTTCACAGCTGCGCAGCACTTAGTGCCAGCTGCAACGTTTAGACCTGGGTTGGGGGTCATACCTTGGCTGTTAGAAGTGAGATGCCCTCCTTTAGCCCTGACCTTCACAGCTGTGCAGCACTTAGTGCCAGCTGCAACAGTTAGACCTGCGCAGATTGCGCACCCTTGACTTTCGCTGCTTAGGCAGCGCGCCCGGACCTTCACAGCTGCGCAGCACTTAGTGCCAGCTGCAACGTTTAGACCTGCGCAGATTGCGCACCCTTGACCTCCGCTGCCTAGGCAGCGCGCCCTGGTCCTTCACAGCTGCGCAGCACATAGTGCCAGCTGCAACATTGAGACCTGCGCAGATTGCGCACCCTTGACCTTCGCTGCTTAGGCAGCGCGCCCGGAACTTTTGGGTCATAGGACATTTGAGCCCCTCTTTGAGATTGCCAGTTTCCGATTGGGCTGTCCTGGCTCGATCGGTGGCCCATGGGATGAGTAATGCACATAATTGTCGTTCACTTGGCTCTCCTCTAACTGTGCTCTTGGTTGAGGTATGGTGTCCATTTGGGCCTCCTCCCTGGGGAGCCAAAGAATGTCCCTCCCCATCACTGCGATCCTATAGGCGACTCCCATTTCCATGCGGGTTTCCACACTGGGAGGTCCCAATCCCGGGTGGTAGGGTTTGCCCCGGTATGATCCCACACCCTCTCCACTGCTGGAGACAAGCCAGCCTTCTATCCCACCGGTACGATGTCTTATTAGGGAGTAAGACCAGAGGCCCTGGCCCTGCATGTCTAGTAGCCTCCTGACCGCTCTCATTGGATTATCCTCACTCATCTTCCGGCTTATGTGCCCTCCTCTTCATATTATTCTTTTCTGATCCATCGCTACCCTAGTGGCCCTCCTCTCCCTACCATGGCTTCCATTCGAATTAAGTCGGGAGTTAACTGCTTCAAAGTCATCTATCCCCCCAATCTGTCCAAAGCAGCAGCAAAACGGTTCAAACACAACACCATTGAACACTTCCCTGATTCCCTCTTTGTTGATCAATTCCATAATGGGCACCTAGGGAAGCTAAAAAATGACTTAATTTTTTTCACCCATGACATCCCTTCCTGGTCCACCAGCTTCTTCAATTTCTTCAACGTCTCCTCCTCCTCACCTATCCCGCATGGACAGCGACTAAAAATTTCCCCCTCCACGAGCTTTAAGGGCTCGCTCACCATAACACTCTACAACAATGGCACCGTCATGATTCAAGCGACAGACTCCTGTCTCTCCCTCTTTGACCATCTCTTCCACTCCCTTCGTCCAACCCACACAACTATGATCTCCCCCAACTCTTCTTTGAACTCCTCTCCTTTCTCCCTTTCTCCCCCCAGACCCCCCGATACTCCAGCAGGCCGCTATCCCGGGAGGCGCAGGTCTACCCTTTGCTCCCCCAGTCACTGCTCCCTCATCTCCCTCTCTTCCCCCCTTCCAAAATGCCCCTCACCCTATCTTATCTTTCCGGCCTCTGGCCTCCACCCCCCTCCCCACCCTACACCTGCTCGATTCTCCAACATTTTATCCGCCCCCTAATCCCACTAAATGTGCCCTCCGCCCCCCTCTTAATTCACCTCTCTTACAACCTGGTCTTCCCATCAACTGTCCTTACCTTCCCCCTTACCTCCCCCTTTCGCCTCATCCCTTTCCGCTCTTCCCCGTCCCCCGTACCCTAAATTCTCCTCTTCCACCTCCCATCTATCCTCAACCCCACCTTCCTCTTCCCTTGCTTCCCAACCTTATCTCCCTCCCTGACAATTCCTTCCTCGTCTCTCCCTCCGACGTTGCAGTCCCTTGCTTCTCCCTCAGTTTCCCTCTAGTCAATTCCCCCCACTCCACCTGGTACCTGTCCCCCTACATTCGCCTTGCATAGCCTACAGTACCTATCTTGCACCATCCTCTCCTTTCTCCCCATTCCTCTGGCCCTCCTCGGACCCCCTGCCCTCCCCCTCCTTTACAGCCCCCTTTTCTTTCGGATCCACGCACATTCGGACCTCATCTGTCCCCCCGCCCACCCCGCCCGGGTCAGTCTCGTCTCCCCTCTTCTCCCCTTACCTCCGGCCCTCTTTTATCCCCCCTCCTACTCCTCAACTTCCTCCTCGGACGTATGCCCTCTTCTCTTCCCCTCTGTTCAACTCCAGTAAAAATATTTCTCTTCCCACCACTGTTTCTCCTTCCACTCCCTCTGTTCACCATCGTTCCTCACCCTCTTCCCTTGCTCCCCAACCCCCCACCCATTCCCCCTCCCCTCCCCTCCCTCCCTCACCCTCTGCACTCCCTCACTTATCCCATTCCACCACCCCGCCCCGTCCTCCCTCACCATCTGCACTCCATCTCATATCCGGCTCCTCCAGCCCGCCCTGTCCTCCCTTACCTTCTGCACCAACGCCCTCTACTCGTTCCCCCACCCCTCCCCGTCCTCCCTCACCCTCTGCACTCCCTTCTTTATCCACCGAGCCACCTAACACTCCATGCTCAGCTCTCCTCTCTCTGGAAAATAAACTGGATTCTCTCATCTATTCCATCTCCCAGCTGGTAGCGTCCATCTCACGCTTAAGCGCCAAGTTATCCCCTGTCCCTAACACCCTCCCGAGGAGTCCCTTGCTCCCGCACCCCAATAAAACCAATCACAGTCTGCCCTCTGCAGACATCACCAATTTACGGGCCAGCCTCAAGACCACCAACGTCACTCCCTCTCCGCCCTCCTCTCCTAAGAATTTTACGCAGTTTCCTATTCAGGTCATCTCCTCTGTCAGACCTCACCAACCTCCCTCTTGCCGGGCTCCCTCATTCAAGAATCTTATCCCTATCTCCCTGAACAACCCTAACACCCCCTTCACCAAAACATCTGCGTCAGAGCTGCACTGTTTGCTCCACAACTGCAGATCTGCAGTCAAACACAAAGTGGAAATCTCTGATACTATCACTCACCAAAATCTTGACATGATCTTCCTCACTGAGACCTGGTTTAATGACTCCTCTCATACTTTGTTTGATCTGTTGGTACCCACTGACTATTCTATCCTCAGAAATGACAGGGCAGACAAAACTGGAGGAGGTGTCGCTATCATCTTCAGAAACTCCCTTCAAATTAAAGCGGTCCCAACCACCCTCTTCCATACATTCGAATGCCTTTCCCTAGAACTTCAAATACATCACGGCTCACCCTTTAGATTCCATGCCATCTACCACCCGCCTGGTTACTGCTCTTCCTTTGTGGAGGAACTGACTGACTTCATCAGTGACCAACTCTCTCAAAGTGACAGACAGATCTTCCTGGGTGACTTTAATCTCCACTGGGGCTCCTTGGAAGACTCGGCTGCCAACAAGCTTGCCTCCTTTCTCTCAGCCAATGATCTCCTCCAACATTGCTCGGAAACCACACATTCTAAGGGCTCTATTCTGGACCTTGTCATATCCAAAGAAGACCTGCTGACCACTGCTCCCCCCATCCATGTAGACTGGTCTGACCACCTCCTCATTCCCTTCCGCTTTCACCTCTCGCACGTTATAACTCTCGGCCAACCTAAAAGAGCTACTACCTGGTTCCGTAACACTAAGAACATTGATCTTGACACTTTTTGTGATTCCGCTATGCAGGCACTTCCTAGACTAGACCCTAGCGTGGATGTCAACGATCTCACTTCTCAGTGCCTCTCAGTACTAGCAGTCGAAATCGACATTGTTGCTCCTCTCCAAAGCAAAAGGAAAAGACCCACCCCTCAGCACCTTGGTTCAATAAAGCGCTCTACGATGAAAGGAAAACCTTAGATTCCTGGAGAAGCACTGGAGAAAATCTCCTTCCACCACTAATCTCTCTCTTTACGCTCAGCAAGATCCATATATCACAATCACATCTTCCTGGAAAAAGCATCACATTTCAGATCCCTCCTTGACTCGGCTAAAAACAGACCCAAAAAACTTTTTGACCTCTTCAAAAACCCAAACTGTTCTCCTCCAACCATTAAGCCTGAGGATTCCTCAAAGAAAGCAGCAGATTTCGCTATATTCTTCGATGAAAAGGTCAAAGCTCTGGTGGATAAGGTCGCCCACCCCCCCCCATGGAGGAGCGGAAATCCTTGGTCACCTGGCAGAACTTTGACGTCATCTCGGAAGATGACCTCCTCAAATGCATCCGCGAAACTAAACCCTCCAACCATTCCTCCGACCCCATCCCTAGCGACATCGCCATCGATTTCTATACCTATACTCTCTCTTACTGGACCAGGCTAGTCAATCTCTTCCTCAGTCAAGGCTCCCTCCCAGTTACCCTCAAATCAGGTCAGGTCACCCCTCTTCTAAAAAACCCGCCGCGGATGCGAACGACCTCAACAACTTCCGCCCTATCTCCAACCTCCCTTTTCTGTCGAAAATCACCGAAAAATGTGTTGCGAAACAACTTTCCTCACATATTATGGACAATAACCTCCTCGACGTCTTCCAGTCGGGCTTCATCCAAAACTGCAGCACTGAAACAGCCATGCTGCAAGTGATTGACGATGCGCTGCATATACTCGACGCTGGGGATTCATGTCTTCTGATTCTTCTAGACCTCTCTGCAGCCTTTGACACGGTTAATCATAGCACCCTCCTCAACACTCTTCAACAGAGAATGGGACTGGATGGCACAGTGCTCAAATGGTTTGCCTCTTTCCTCTCGGACAGATCCCAAATGATCAAGATAGGGAACAGTCTTTCATCTCCTGTTGCCGTAGGTCAAGGCGTCCCTCAAGGTTCTATCTTGGCACCCATCTTGTTTAATCTCTACCTGGAACCTTTAGGGAACCTCCTAAGCAAATCTGGGATCCTTTACCATCTGTATGCGGACGACACGCAAATCTACCTTAAGGTGTCCTCCGCACACGATCTCTCCCTACTCAATTCTACCCTCAACTCTATTCACAACTGGATGTCTGCTCACCAACTCATTCTGAATCCCGCCAAAACTGAATTCCTCCTCCTCTCTACCTCTCTCTCACCTCCTCCTGTTCAATCTTGGATGGATCAGCTGAACCTTCTCAACAACAAACCCATCATTGTTGACAGCGCTAAATCCCTAGGTGTCATTCTCGACAAAAGACTCAACCTAATCGCCCACATCAACTCTATTGCTAAGAATGCACGGTACCAGCTGCGCCTTCTGTGGGGGATCCGTCGGTTCTTCCCGGAGAAAGACTTAAAAACCTTGGTTCAATCTCTGGTTCTCTCAAGACTGGATTACTGCAATTCTCTTCTGACTGGCCTACCCAAATCCCACCTCTCCCCTCTCAAATCCATCCTCCATTCAGCAGCTCGCTTCATTTCAGGGTCTAAACGAAGCGACCACATCACTCCTATCCTGTCCTCTCTGCGATGGCTTCCGATCGAGGCAAGATCTATTTACAAAACTGCCTGCATCACACACAAAGCCTTACACACGTCCTCCCCTCGTTACCTGGCGAATAAACTGAAATTGTCCGGTGGCTCTCGCCCTTCTCGCAATGCGGAAAAGCTTCTGCTTGAGCCCCCGTCTTCAAAAGGGAAAGATCGATGGCTCAATCCTTCTCGGGCAATGCGGTGAGAATCTGGAACTCGCTTCCCCCACTGCTCCGTGCCACCTCCTCTACCCGGATCTTCAAAGCTGACCTCAAGTCTCTTCTATTCCAAAGACACTTCCAGAACTAATACGTTCGGTCTTAGGCCCCTCTAGGAAGTCCGCTCGTCAGTATAAAGTTGTACTTGTGTCTGTTCATTCCTTATTTTATGTGTTGTGTTGGTTTTTATGTGCGTGTTCCCCCCATTATAAGTCCCCTGTGAAGTCACGCCCTCTCTACTACCTCAAGGAAGCTCTTCCATGATAGGAATTCTGTATTCCAAGCCTATAGAAGGGCCTTCTCAGTGTGCTTCGAGTTACTGCCACTTATTACAGTATTTTGCCTTTAGTGTATTTTGTACCCCATGTATCATATATTTTGTACCCCATGTACCCCCTGTTGAATCCACGCCCTCTCTACTACCTCAAGGAAGTTCTTCCACTATAGGAAATTCTGTACTCCAAGCCTATAGAAGCGCCTTCCCAGTGTGTCATGTGTGACTGCCATTTATTGCAGTATTATACCTCCATTTGTATTTGGTATCCCATGTTTCATGCACATCTGTCACTTTTTCCTATTGGAACTCATTCCTCTTTTGTATTTGGTTTGTTTGTTTTTGCACAATTGTCACTTTTTCCTCATGCAATGTAACGCTTGTCTTTGTATTATGCTCATTTGTATCCTCCTCCTTATGTAATGTTGCTGATCCTGTTGTGAAGCGCTCTGACACCCTCGGGTAAAGTCCGCGCTATATAAAAACGCATAAATAAATAAATAAATAAATATGCCCTCGCTCCGCTGCCAAAAAAGTTTCATATGAATCCCCTAGCCGAAAACTGAGCCCAGTGGGCTAGTGGTCAGCTGACTACATACTCAGCTGACCATGTCTAGCGCTAACATGTTGTCGCTTGCAAGCTTGGTAGCCATCTTGGAAGGTTGCGCTTCAATAAATCAACGCATCAGGAAAAACTAAGTTACCTATTTAGAGGAAAACGTTATATTGTAACCCTATTGCTGACGACAGAAAATATACAAAGTATTAATCTAGAATCTCTTCACTTTCTTCTAATAAATAAATAATAGAAATGGAAAGAAACATGCTACACCCTCTCAAAATAGAACTAACCATAGGAATATGGCCGCCCTTTTGGTAACCTGCTTTTCTGCAGCAAAACACCAGGGTTCTAACAGAGCGACTAATGGTCGATATTGCCTCACTGACGCTTCTCATTGCGCAGACTGGAAAGACGATTGCTGAACACATCGATCCCTCACCCGCTCCCGGAGGTGCAGGGTAGGGAAGAGGAGCGCCGAGAAATCGTACGCGGCTTACTCAATCGATCCCCGAGAAGCTGCTCGGCAACCACCCTTGAAGTGAGGAGCGCGCCCCTGGCAGGTATGGGGGTGCCCCAGGAGGGTATAGTCATGACGGGCGAGGTGATGGAGGGAGAGACAGCGCCCCTTACCCCCGTGGAACATACCGGCTAACTAAGTGTGTGCCCGGGTATTTGCGGAGGGTCTCTTGAGTAGGGAGAGGCCTGTGATACAACGAAGCTCTCACTGTACAATTCCCTTCATGTGGCCTATTCCTTGTTGTTTCTCATCACCTTCTACCGTGCCGTACCAGGCTGTTGCTTCCCTCTCCCCTGCCCACGTTGGCCTTCTGCCCCACGTCCACCCTGCCCCACCCCAGTCTGCTGTCAGCTGTCAGAGTTGCATGGGATACTGTCACCTCTCCTGATATTTGGGCCGCTGTTGAGGCAGCTACAATGTCCTGCACTTGGAGTTTAAGCATACTTTCGGTATATCTCTTACGAAAACTTTGGACCACTTTGTTTTTTACCGTTTCAGATAAGTGCAACGAATTTAAAACTTGCATTTATTTTAGTTAGGAACTTCTTGGGCAAGACAGTTGGCCGGTGATCCAAACGGCCCCTGATTGCTTTTCCTAAATGACGCATGCTAATCAGCAAAAAGGATAGTGACACGCTTATACATTTTGCATCCGTTTAACACCGGATACAAACTGTTGTTGGAGCGTTATAAAATACATATCGTAGCAATCAACGTATTTATTTTTAAATACCACCTATTTTAAATGACGTGTCGATGTGTGTTCTTCCCCTTCTTTCCAAAATACAATTCCCGTCTATATGCATTTCTCCCTATTTTACCTTAATTCTCGGGAATGTTCAGTTTTTCGCAGTGCTAGACGTGAGAAAAATGACTCTGAGATCTCCTAAATTAAAAAACATGGAATCATTAAGACAACGTTTCTAAGCCTTGTCCCATCTGTTATCTTTATATTCTCATATGTAATGTTTCCACTTCCTGGTTTTAGGTTTGGATTTTAACAACGTTTTTTTTTGCCAGCATATGTCAAAAATATTGAATCAGTGAGTTGACAGTTTTACTCCTTGTCTCATCTATTATCGTTATATATTTAAATGCAATGTTACCTCTTCCTGGTTTTAGGTGTACCTTTAATGGCACTTTATGCCAGCTACATGGCTTAGTGAGCTAATCACTTCCACTGACATTTTCCTTTCTCAGCAGACCACTAATTTTCAATCCTAGCAATGCCAATTTAGCAACTTTCTGAGATTAGTATATTTAGTACCATTAAATTAGGGAATGCCACTCTATAGTGTATAGAAAAGGCAGATGTGTGATAAGGATTTAGATATAGAATATTATCATTGTTATTATTATTGGCAGTGATCTATCACCGTTCAAGCCTACATTTAATAGGCTGTATTTATGTGGCCTCAGACTCAAGGGCAACCATCAGATTTGGAAGGCTTTTTTTTTTTTTTTTTTACAAGAGAATCAAAAGCACTGCTGCAACATGCCTTATCTCTGTGCATCTGTTGTAACAAGCAGCAATAAAGAGTCGTGTTCCACTGATGTAGCTTGAACTGTGATTTCTTTCATACATATTTCTGTGCAGCATATAGTTTGACTATGACCAGTTCACGGCTATAATGATACTTTTACTGGTCTGTCTAAGGTTCAAGTGAGATTCTTTTGTGGGTGAGCTTTTTGTCGCTCGGGGGAGTGTGTGAAACATAGCAAGTGTAGTGAGATGATCTATGTGCATGAAAAAGCAGGGACTGGTAAGATCTGACTGTGATGGTGTTAGCTAACACTCTTTTTTTCTATGTGCAAGAGAAGGAAGGAGCTGCTGTTACTGTGTTGTTGCCATACTCCTTGTGACTCTTGTTGGCTTGCCTTGTATCCTCTTTTGGTTTAATTTGCCCAGTAGATTTGAATCCTAAAGTGAGAGGCTGAGTACCCATAGGGATGCCTAAAGAAATGGGGACAGGGCTATGCTCTCCACACTCTTAGCTTCAAACTTCCATGGTTCAATAAAGCTATTATTTCTGAACAGATACCAGGATATGCTGACAACTTCCTGCCTTCCCTTTCAGTCTACTAGAATTATAATTGCTATGTGGCCTTTGCCTCTCAACTTAAGCATGGTTAAACAACGGGTGCTACATAATTCTAATTTGGTGTCAGAATTTTATTTTGTTGTGTTTTGACTTTATTACTGTTTTGGTGCTGCATACGTTCTTTCACATTGGCCTAAGTTAAGCCTATCTGCCCTGTGCCAAAACTACTATGGGGTTGAGTGCAGGTTAGTTTAGTGCCTTTGATTGTTCACCCTAACAAGGATTGTGATTATTACTCAAGTGGGTATTCGCCCTCCCTTGACTATTTCTAGTTCAAATTCTTTATTCAGGTGTTTGGTCATTTTAAAACCATTACACTAAAATACATTCATTAAATAGTTTGGAAAAAAACAATTATTTTACAACACTTTGAATCTAAAAATATAGACCTAGGCAGTTGTGCCAGATAGATTTTTAAAATGCTTTGTGTGTCAGGCTTGTCTCTCCTGAAGCAGAGTATTATCAATCCGTGGCTTTACTGGATTTCAGTAGTGTTACATGGCGATCAAGCTTTTGTATAGGAAATGTCATAGGACTCTTATGCTTTTTCCAGGTTCTCAGTTCAAACATTTTTGTGTGTAAAAGCAGCAAGCTGGTAAAACCATTAATAAATCAATTATAGAAGTGTAAAAACATTTGAGTCTTGCCGTTAACTTTTTTCTGAGCGCAATAACTCTGTATTAAGTAGAGACCAAATTTGCTGTTAAGTGGTGGTGGTCTCCCGTCTAGGTAAGTACTCGATGTATTATAATTGATGTAATATTTCTTTAAACTGCTGTACTGGGATGACAGATTTTCCTTTATAGCTGATATTAATCCCAGGATTACTTCTTTGTGAAAGTGCCTTGTGCAAGTTGGGATCTTGAGGTAGACGTTGCTCTGATGACTCGCACATTACTAATATGCAAGTGATCTTGAATGTTCTCAAGTGATCTATTCCCCCTTCTGATTATTTTATATTTTTAACCCTTAGTTTATTCTATTGCTTTAAGGTTCACTTTTAAAAATGTTACCCCCCCTGAAAACAAGGGGGATAGAAGAGCCTAGCCAAGTGATTACCGTTTGCCTACAGGATCGGGTTTTCAGTTTAATGAAAATTGCTTTCAGAAGTTTTTTCCTTTCTGTCATGAGTTTCAGGCATGTGCAAAGAATGTGAGTTGAAGTTTCTTGCTTGTATTTACACAGTCGACATTCTTGGTTTTGCGTCCGGACCTTCCAAGTTGGAATAAGATCTTTTGTTTCCAATATGCCAAAACGGAATTGCTTAAACAAGTGTTTTGTAGATAATGAGAAAAGAGCAGAATGATATTCCTGGGGCAGCAATTTTTTTTATATGGATTGATCACTGTCCAGGCGTGTCGTCTTTGTGTGAGGGAACTCTTGTCTGTTGGATGAGGCAAATATTTGGTTGTAGCCTTTTTATTGCTTGAAAAAAAGCAATTTTCCCAATACTCACACTCCAGACTTCTTGTGCACCTAGTTCCTCGATAGCCTGGTTTAGATGAAATCCCCAGGAGCCTTTTTTGTTGATCTGTTTTTGCTCCTGAATTTCCTGCCAGCACAAATTATTGATGGATCCTCTTTCAGATGCGCGCAGTCTCCAGCATAATTTGATGTATGCTCTTTTACATTGAAATGTTTGGTTTAACAAATCGAACTCTAGGCGAACTTGGGCTGGGGAGGCTGATTTTGGGATGTTAAACACAGATTTGTATACTTTCGTTTGGATCTAGTTTAGGGTTGCTGCTTCGCGACCTTGTAACATTTCCGTGCCATACGTCACTGTTGGCATTAACTGGGCATGCATGACTGTTAGCAGATGGCCGAATGACCGTCAGCTCAGTTTCTTTTTTAGTAGTTTAAAGCCATAGGTTAACGATTGAGCTTTTACCAGCATAGCTACTAAATGCTTTCTACCATTCATTTGATGTTCCACTTTTAATCCCAGGTATTTATATGTATCGGCTACCTTGGCTTTTTTCCCTTGCAAGAACCAAGAGTATAACTTGTGTTTAGAGTCTACCAGCTGCACCGCTTTTGTCTTTTTCAAGTTTGGTTCTAGCCCTTGTTTATCCATGTAACTTTTTAGGGCCTTCATGCTGCGTTGTAGTCCTATTGTCATTTGGCTTAGTAGAGCAATGGCGTCTGCATATTGAAGACATCCTGTTTCCTGTTAAGCCGAGGTTGGCGGTTGGCAATTGTAACAATTTCTTACACCCACCATCAGTTAAACGCATAGTAGGGTGTCATTGGCATAGACCAACATAGGGTTGTGCAACTGCCTAATGTGGGTAGGTTGCACCATTTCTGTCATGTTGTGTTAGTATATATTTATGAAGTGCTCCTTCTCCTAAGAAGTCTCGTGGGGCTAAGTTAAGGAACTGCTAATTCGACTCATTCCTTGAAGAACAGGGTATTGAGCTTCTTCCTGAAGAAGGTATGCATGGTAATACTTGAGGTGCTTAGAGGGAGTTACACATTTTAGTAGCAAGTGGAGAGAAAACATTACCACCAAATGATTTGTTAAAATCTAGAACCTGTAGAAGATGCTGGTGAGAAGAGCAGAGGCAACGAGAACGGTGGTGGTGGTGGTTACATGCAAAAGCCTGGTCCTAAGCTGTGTAGGTATTTATGAATCATGCATAGGATTTGAAATGAACTCTCTTCTCGATAGGGAGATCATGTAGCTGAGTTAACATTGGTATACTTTAGCAAAGTAAGGAGATGAGATAGTAAAACTAGCAACTTGATTTTGAATTGATTGGTGATATTTTAGTGGAGTTTTATTTATTCCCATGCAGGGTGTGTAGCAGCAGTTGAGCCTGGATCCAGTCAGAGCTGAGATTGCTTCAAAGGTCAGTCATGTATGGCAGGATAGGATTCAGCTTACGCATCTGAAAGATGAAGGCCAGGGTAACTGACAAGGCCTGGGGCTCCATCTCCATACATCTAAATATATTCGTAGACCTATGTTTTAAACCTCCTACTAGGAGGAGGTGAGGGTCCACATAAACAGGACCAGAACTGAGACTACCAGACAGAGGGGTTTCTGCCTACAATCAAAACCTCCCATCCAGAATTTTCACGTGCTCCATCTGCGATTGAGAGGTATCTTGAAACTTTTGTTGTTAAAGTTTTATTTCCCGCTCAGCATATCCTAATTGACGGAAGACTGTTCGGAGCCGCCAGGACAGGTCTAGATATTTGTACGAGATTTACCTTTTGCCAAGTGCCAGTTCTGTCCCTGTTGGCTCCCATATAAACAGTGTCTCAAATTGACTAATATTGGTAGCTTATAGGAGTGTTTGGGTTTAAATTTTTACTTTGACCCTTTGTGGTTACTTGTCATTGTAGATAAATGTTTGCTCTTTTTAATGAATATTGATTTTGACGTTTACATGTATTGGTGTTTGAGCTGTTGTCTCTCACAAGTCTTGTTGGACTTGGCCCTTTTTGCAGGGTCATCCCTGAACTTTTTGCCTTCCTCCTATATTTTCTCTGACCTGTTTTTGTTGGTTTTATGACTCTGGGCACTTTACCACTGCTGATCAGTGCTAAAGTGCATATGCTCTCCCCATGATAAATTGTGTTATGGATTAGTGACTCCATGATTGGATGATTGGTTTACTTGTCAGTCCCTAGTACAGTGCACTGCGTGTGCCCAGGGCTTGTAAATCCAATGCTGCTGGTGGGCTTGCAGCACTGGTTGTGCCACCCACAGAAGCAGCCTGTAAAGTGTGTCTCAGGCCTGCCATCGCAGAGCCTGTGTGCAGCCTAGGACTGCCATGTCGACTTGGCAAGTGCACCCACTTGCCAGTCCCTAAACCTTCCCTTATCTTCATATCAGACACCCCTAAGGTAGGCCCAAGGGCAGGGTGCATTGTAAGTATAAGGTAGGACATGCCCTGGTGTGTGTGGCATGTCCTAATAGTGAATTACAGCCATTTTCGTTTTTCACTATTGCAAGGCTACCTGTTCTCCATAGGCCAGAATGGGCAGTTTTGATTATTACACCTTATAATCCTAACTGACCCAGAGAACATGGTAGAAAAACGAATTTAGTATGCCTGAACTCAGAATGATAAAATACATCTTTTAGTGAAGTTGGTTTTAACATTCTTTGTTTGAAAATACCACTTTTAGAAAGTAGGTATTTTCTTGCCTAAACCATCCAGCTGCCTCTGCTCAGGTTGTGTATTGTGTGTCTGGATTTGTGAGTGACAGGGGCTGGGGGATTCCAGGAGGCAGGGTGAGTCAGCACTAGGCTGAATAGGTCTGCCTGAAGGAGGATGGGTGGGAGGAGTTGCACCTGGGTCTGAATAGGGCTGTGCCTGCCTTCCACAATGCTGGCTCCACCTCCTGCCGGGCGTCTGATGGCTCTGCCCCTCACTCACAAAGGAAAGAAGGAGTCAGAAAAACAAAGTGCTCCAGGACCGACCAGAACTGGTTTTGGACTAGGCAGAGGCCTCTCTGCCTTCAGAGAACAAAGGGAAAAGGTGTATAAAAAGGGGACCCAGACCCCTAGGAAATTGGATCACTTCTGGGAAATCAAGAAACCTGTTGCCAAGGAGAAGAACCGGAGAAGCTGAAGGAGGAGTACTGCCCCTGTGCTGTTTTGCTGATTGGGGTTGGCCTGCAGTGGTTGCTTTCTGCCAAGGACAGGAGAAAAGACTTTGCTGTGCTTTGTCATCTTGAAGAAGGGAATCTCCAAGGGCTTGAACTGAGCTTGCCTCCTGCCTGAAGTCACAGGGACACAAAGACTTCACCCCTTCTGTTTGCCTGCATCTGGAACTGCTGTTTTAGCTGCTAACAGAGGGAAATTGCAACACCGACGCCGGCGAGCGACGCCGTAACCTGCACCGAAGCCGTGGGCACCGCTCGTGAAGAGCACGACGCACCGCCCCGACTTGCACCGTAGGCCCGACGCCTGCCGACGCCGTGCGACATCGACTCCGAAGCCGTCATCGAGGCCGCTGCCTGCACCGGAGCCGAGGACACCGCTCGTGACGCTCACGACGCACCGTCCCGACTCGCACCGCAGCCCCGACTTCACCGACGCCAGGGCTTCATCATCGCGGAGCCGATCCTCGACGTGGGTGACCCCGAATCCATCGACGCCGCACCATCGTAAGGAACCGACGCCTCGCCGCCATCCGTGACGTCACCTCCCCGACACAGTAAGGAACCGACGCCTCACCTCCCCTGCGCTGCAGTAAGGAACCGAGACATCACCTCCCCTGGGGTCGTAAGGAACCGACGCCGCCGGCGCCAACGAAGCATCACCTCCCCGACGCCGTGCACCGTCTTTGTTTTCATCGAATTCCAGGTACTGTTCTTTGTGGGTCTGCTCGACTCCAGGCCCGACGCCGCGCACCTCGCGGTCGGCGCCGTACTTTGGGATTTCCACCGGTCACGACGTCGTGATAACTCCAAGTGGAGTTATTTGTTGCTACAAGCTTTATTTGAGTGACTATCCTATTTTTGACGATAACGTGAACTGTCTCTATCATTTTAAGTCTATTTTTGAGTACTGTATTGTGGATTTTTGCTATTGGGTCTTGTGATAAGTCTATATAAAGATTACTTATTTTTACATAAACAACCTGTGTGGTGTCCATCTGTAGTGTTTTCACTGTATTACTGTATGTGGTCACAAATGCTTTACACACTGCCTCTGAGATAAGCCTGTCTGCTCGTGCCAAGCTACCAGGGGGTGAGCAGGGGTTATTTCAGGAGTGTTTCCCCTTATCCTGACTAGAAGCAAGGGTCCCTATTTGGACAAAGGTGCAAACCATTGCCAACTAGAGACCCCCAGTTCTAACATTGGTGGTCAGCGGTGAGGATTTGGACTTGCATTTGTGATTCATATACAGTGATTGGTGTACACTACTAGTGAGTGCAGACCAATACGCGACCACATACCTTTTTGATAGGACTTTTTTTCTTTGGAACCTTTATTTTTGTTGAGAACTGCCAATTTTCACCATGAGCAAAAAAGGATCCATTGCACCTGCAGATATTGAATTTGAAGAAGATAGGGTTGATACCTACACTGTGCCAGAACTTAAAGCTGTTTGCAAAAAGTTTAAAATCTCTATGAGAGGCCTCACCAGGAAGGAGGAGTTTCACAAGGCGCTAAGGGCCTGGTTGGAAGCACGGAATGCCAGTGGGCAGTCCGAGGAGCCTGTGGAGGAGGCAGAGAATTTAGATGGGCAGCTTGAGGGGCCATTGGGCTTACCTGGGAGGGGAGTGCCTTCCAGGGAGGGCAGCAGTGTTTCTCAAAGGGCCTGTCTCCAGAGGAGCTGGAGGACAGGGACAAAAGCAGGATGCATGAAATGGAAATGGCCAAACTAAAACAGGGAAGCCATGATAGCCTTGAGCATAAGAAATTGGAGTTGGAAAGTAAGAGGTTGGCCATGGAAGAAAGGAAGATGCTTTTAGAGCATGAGAGAATGATGAGGGTGTTGGAGTTCAAAGCCAGGGGCTTAGGGATTCCTCCCTCTGGTGGCAGCAAAATTGTATTACCTAGTGCTGAGGGAGTAGTACACACACCCAGAGATGTGGTGCCTGACTTGGAGGGGGTTAATATACACCAGGAGGTTCAAGGACATGAGGTAGCTTCCAGTAGTGCGCAGTGTCCCTGAGAGGAATAGGGAAACTGACGCAGGGATTCATGGTCCTAGTAGCAGGAGGGACACTCTACTGACTCTAGATGGGAGGTGCAGGGAGAGTGGTTCCCCCATGTTTGAATTCCTGGGGTGTGAGTGTGAAGACCGCCCAGAAGAGTGTGGGTTGAGTGACAGAGACAGTCAGATACTGTCTTGCCAATCTCAGCAGAGTGGTGTGGGGTACATGTGTGAGGCACTGGATGGTGAGGTGAAGGATAACTTGGTTAACACCTGTGAGGGGTTGTGTGATCCAATTGTGGGAGAGCATATTGTAAGTCCCTGTTTTCCAGAGCTATGCCAACGCCTGTTGGAGAGTGAGTTCTCTGACCCCAGGGAGCTCACGAGGGAGGAAGACCTTTTGGTGGTTTCCAGAGGGTCTGAAAAGGCATTGGGGAGTGACCCTAAGAGGAGTGGCTCAGGTATCTTCCAGCCCAGAGTGGTGGAAGTGGTTCAGAGTAGCCCAGCTAGGTCCCGGTGTAGTGGGAGGGGTGTAGGGGCTCACGTCCTGTCTCAGTGGAGAAGGAGTGAGTGTGGGGCTGCGTGTCCCAAGGTGCCCGAAACCCAGTCTCAGAGCCTGGATGGTTCTTTAAGGGAACACCAGGTAGGGAGCCTAGGCTGTCCTGATGGGCCGCCTGTTGAGGAGGATCTCCTAGTGTCTAGAGAACCTGGAGCGTCTGTAAATGGAGCTCCAGTGTTTCTGGTATCTGGCAGTGCCGCTCCACTTGGGAGGGTGCAGAAGTCCAGAGTGAGGGGTGAGAGGGGGAGAGAGTCCCCAGTGGAAGAACCAGTGGGTCAGGGACCAGCCAGAAGGGCTGAGTCACCAGTGAATGACCATGGTGACACCACTTCTGTCTTGGGGGATCTTCGCGCGCTGTCAGATGGACAGGGGTCGGGAGATCTGCGCCAGGCGGACTGTCACACAACACATGAGAGATGTGTTACCCTCTGGGGGGCATGCGTGCTCCCCAGGAAGTCCTGGTGCGCCAGGCAGATTATTACACAACTCTAGAGGAGTGTGTTTCCCTTGGGGGGGTTGGTGTACCCTCCCGGAAGTCCTGGGTTGCCAGGCACAGGTCCAGCCTAAGGGTACAGACCCTGGGTTGGAGGACCAGGTTCAGGGTGTCCCCCTGACCTGGAGGAAGGGGCAGCTGCTAACAGTGCCCCTACCAGTTTGTCTTCTGGGGGCACCGCTCCAGGTGGGAGGGTGCAGGACCCCAGTAAGGGGGCGGGGAGAGGACAGCCTCACCCCTGGCCTCTGCCCAGTCTAAGGGTACAGACCCTATGCTGGGATCCCAGTTGCAGGATAGAACCCCTGAACTGGTGGGCGGATTGTGCAGGACCCCTGCCACAGGTGCCCTGACAATTCTGGAAGGGGGTACAGCTCCAGGTGGGAGGGTGCAGAGCCCCAAGGAGGAGGACCAGGTGTGGGAGAGCCCACCCCAGTCTCCTGTCCAGCCGCCGGTTACAGGCCCGGGGCTGGTGGGTCAGTGTCAGGATGTCATACCTGACCTGACGGTTGGGAGAGTGGACAAAGGGTGCCAGGCACCTGGGGCTACTGCCCCCCGCTCTCTGACACCACAGAGGTTGGAGAGCCATGAAAGGCCTGGGGCCTGGCTCTCATCACTGACGGCTGTCAGTGGCCACTGTGGCTTGCTGTCCTGGTGGACAGAGTTGCCCCTGGGAGGGGGACAGAAGTCACACCCCGGGGTGGACTAGGCCACACATCTGTGTTGGCCATGTGGGTACTGTCTGTCGGTTGGGACACACCTGTGAGCAAGCTAAGGTTAGGTGCTGCACAGGTGGTGTCCACAGTTGAGGAGAAGGGTTCCCCATGGGTTAGCTGGGTGGGCCCTGAGAGTATGGACAGAGGGATCCAAATAGGTTCAGATTGGCGTAGAACTGGAGTATGCCCCTGCTGTTGTGGGCCAGGGTCCAGGTTCTATCGCCCAAAGCAGAGAAGCCCATCAGGGTAGTGATTGGTCTCCCCTGCGTTTTGGCTGGAAGGGGGTTGTGTTGGACTTGGCCCTTTTTGCAGGGTCATCCCTGAACTTTTTGCCTTCCTCCTATATTTTCTCTGACCTGTTTTTGTTGGTTTTATGACTCTGGGCACTTTACCACTGCTGATCAGTGCTAAAGTGCATATGCTCTCCCCATGATAAATTGTGTTATGGATTAGTGACTCCATGATTGGATGATTGGTTTACTTGTCAGTCCCTAGTACAGTGCACTGCGTGTGCCCAGGGCTTGTAAATCCAATGCTGCTGGTGGGCTTGCAGCACTGGTTGTGCCACCCACAGAAGCAGCCTGTAAAGTGTGTCTCAGGCCTGCCATCGCAGAGCCTGTGTGCAGCCTAGGACTGCCATGTCGACTTGGCAAGTGCACCCACTTGCCAGTCCCTAAACCTTCCCTTATCTTCATATCAGACACCCCTAAGGTAGGCCCAAGGGCAGGGTGCATTGTAAGTATAAGGTAGGACATGCCCTGGTGTGTGTGGCATGTCCTAATAGTGAATTACAGCCATTTTCGTTTTTCACTATTGCAAGGCTACCTGTTCTCCATAGGCCAGAATGGGCAGTTTTGATTATTACACCTTATAATCCTAACTGACCCAGAGAACATGGTAGAAAAACGAATTTAGTATGCCTGAACTCAGAATGATAAAATACATCTTTTAGTGAAGTTGGTTTTAACATTCTTTGTTTGAAAATACCACTTTTAGAAAGTAGGTATTTTCTTGCCTAAACCATCCAGCTGCCTCTGCTCAGGTTGTGTATTGTGTGTCTGGATTTGTGAGTGACAGGGGCTGGGGGATTCCAGGAGGCAGGGTGAGTCAGCACTAGGCTGAATAGGTCTGCCTGAAGGAGGATGGGTGGGAGGAGTTGCACCTGGGTCTGAATAGGGCTGTGCCTGCCTTCCACAATGCTGGCTCCACCTCCTGCCGGGCGTCTGATGGCTCTGCCCCTCACTCACAAAGGAAAGAAGGAGTCAGAAAAACAAAGTGCTCCAGGACCGACCAGAACTGGTTTTGGACTAGGCAGAGGCCTCTCTGCCTTCAGAGAACAAAGGGAAAAGGTGTATAAAAAGGGGACCCAGACCCCTAGGAAATTGGATCACTTCTGGGAAATCAAGAAACCTGTTGCCAAGGAGAAGAACCGGAGAAGCTGAAGGAGGAGTACTGCCCCTGTGCTGTTTTGCTGATTGGGGTTGGCCTGCAGTGGTTGCTTTCTGCCAAGGACAGGAGAAAAGACTTTGCTGTGCTTTGTCATCTTGAAGAAGGGAATCTCCAAGGGCTTGAACTGAGCTTGCCTCCTGCCTGAAGTCACAGGGACACAAAGACTTCACCCCTTCTGTTTGCCTGCATCTGGAACTGCTGTTTTAGCTGCTAACAGAGGGAAATTGCAACACCGACGCCGGCGAGCGACGCCGTAACCTGCACCGAAGCCGTGGGCACCGCTCGTGAAGAGCACGACGCACCGCCCCGACTTGCACCGTAGGCCCGACGCCTGCCGACGCCGTGCGACATCGACTCCGAAGCCGTCATCGAGGCCGCTGCCTGCACCGGAGCCGAGGACACCGCTCGTGACGCTCACGACGCACCGTCCCGACTCGCACCGCAGCCCCGACTTCACCGACGCCAGGGCTTCATCATCGCGGAGCCGATCCTCGACGTGGGTGACCCTCGAATCCATCGACGCCGCACCATCGTAAGGAACCGACGCCTCGCCGCCATCCGTGACGTCACCTCCCCGACACAGTAAGGAACCGACGCCTCACCTCCCCTGCGCTGCAGTAAGGAACCGAGACATCACCTCCCCTGGGGTCGTAAGGAACCGACGCCGCCGGCGCCAACGAAGCATCACCTCCCCGACGCCGTGCACCGTCTTTGTTTTCATCGAATTCCAGGTACTGTTCTTTGTGGGTCTGCTCGACTCCAGGCCCGACGCCGCGCACCTCGCGGTCGGCGCCGTACTTTGGGATTTCCACCGGTCACGACGTCGTGATAACTCCAAGTGGAGTTATTTGTTGCTACAAGCTTTATTTGAGTGACTATCCTATTTTTGACGATAACGTGAACTGTCTCTATCATTTTAAGTCTATTTTTGAGTACTGTATTGTGGATTTTTGCTATTGGGTCTTGTGATAAGTCTATATAAAGATTACTTATTTTTACATAAACAACCTGTGTGGTGTCCATCTGTAGTGTTTTCACTGTATTACTGTATGTGGTCACAAATGCTTTACACACTGCCTCTGAGATAAGCCTGTCTGCTCGTGCCAAGCTACCAGGGGGTGAGCAGGGGTTATTTCAGGAGTGTTTCCCCTTATCCTGACTAGAAGCAAGGGTCCCTATTTGGACAAAGGTGCAAACCATTGCCAACTAGAGACCCCCAGTTCTAACAAGTCTCAAAAGTATATATGCCTCCCTTAGAGTTTGGTGGGAAATGCAGAGCACAAGAAATTCCTCTTGCAGACTTGGACTTTGCTTTGTGTGTATGAATTTCTGTACCAGATTTCCTAATTCGCTCTTAAAATGTGCAATAAAGAAGGAAACGTTTTGCGTCCCTTTTTGTGAGCATTGTTACTGCAATTTCATGCTTATTGTACAATTGAGTGCTTAGCCCCAGCCCATCTTTACCACTTTGACAACCTTTAAATGCAGCCACAAGTCTAAAGCTAATTGCTACTGTCTTCTTGTGAACCAAGATAAATGTGTTTGCTTGCCTCTGTGGGGGGGCCCTTTATGGGGAGTTGTAGGAGTTTTTGGTTGTATTAGTCTTTGGTCACTGTGTCCCCTCAGTTGGCGAGACCTAACCCTTAATATCTGTATCAAAATAAGAGTGATTACCCTTTTTGATTTGAGGTATCATCAAACTGATAAAAATGCGCCTACCCACTTAGACTTTAATTGTCAATGAAATAATCAGTGCAATCTAGTAAAACGGCCAAGACCAATCAAAACCTACACATATATGTGAATATTAGTGTTTTATGTTGCTTGTAAAAAAAGATAACAGCCAACTTTGCTGACATTTAGCCGTCACTGTGTTTTGTTTAACTAAATGGTAAATTGTAGTTAGTGTCGTGGCATGTCTTCATGTGGCTCGTTCTTCATTTTGTATGTGCTACTCGTAAGTTACTTTTTCTTTAGTTCACCTTAAGGCCAGCCTGATTTTTAAGCTTTATGAAATACGACATGGATTTTCCTTTCATAAATACCAAGAGATGATCCCTATATGCACAGCAGAATGGATGCAAGAAATTGCTGCTTTCTTTAACAATACTCAATGAAACATAAAATAAATGACATTTTAAGAAGTTTCTGAGAATTACTGTTCAAGCATTTATTACGTTGTCGGACTAAAGAAGAAGGCAGTTTCTTGCATCTCTTCTGCTGTTTTCAGAGGGATCACTCCTCTGGAGCATGCTAAAATAATTAATACAGGTTCATGCATTGTGTTCTGCATTTATTCAGGATCATAAGGTTAAAGTGGGGGTGCTATCTCTTAGATAATCTGCATGATAGTCGTAGTACTCATAGCTCCCGAGGACGGTGTTGCCCTCAAGAATGGACGAGGCAATATGTTCCTAAAAACAAGATTCAGAACAGGATTTCAAAATGCATCTGAAAGTAAGAATGGACTCTAAAAGTGGGTATGATCTCAAAAATTTGGAAAACCATGAAAGTTTATTAAAATATTCAATAAGTACTATACAAAAAAGTATAAAATAGCATTTCAATAAATCAGTCACATGAAACAGAAATCAATTGCCATGAAATCTCTCCTAGTTTTAAACAAATGCATCAATAAGAAAAATCTGAAAAACTTTTGTCACAAATGTGCAACAGCTCAATAGAGATTCGGGCAGCATCCCTAGTTGAGAACCAAAAGTGTCTTGCTCACTCCCAAATTTGAGGGTTTATGTAGACAATTTCAACATAGAAAATGATCGTGAACTGTGATGTGATTGTAATTATCATTATATTGGCAAATCACACTTTAGCATTATAAAACGTCATATAACCCTACCATCCTAACACTGCATTGTTGGCCATTGCCATCACATAACAATCAAAACATAAACATTTATAACCTTTTTTTAATCTTTTCTGATGCTCCCAGATTCCCATAGGGTTGTTCTGAACCTTAGCAACATGATCACTATTATGTCATTAATATTTATTCAGTTCACATGTTCCACTGGTGTGACTTCCTAGCAATGCAGGCTCTGCATTACTGCACAATTCTTGAAGGCTCTGAGATTGTACTGCGAGGAATTGATCTTTTGCCTTTATTGTTGATGGTGTTGTATGCATTGTAGGTGTGTTTGTAGCATACATTTGAAGGATTTGGCCTTAGATGAGGCAGTTGTTGTGGCTCATGGAAGTTAAAGGAAACATGCTAGTTTGAAGGTACTTTCTTGGACAGTTTGTTGGATTGTGGGTGTTTAGGGTAAGTGTCCTCAGAGATTTGCCAAAGCGTGAAAGTTTTCGTGTAGTGTGATGGATTGTGGGTGTTGGATTAGTGACTGGGCCACCACAATGGTTGTGGCACATGCAAGGAATCATGCCAAAACCTGGTGCTTGGTTGTGACCCATATTGAAATGCACAGATACATTTATAAATCTGTTATTAATAAAAAAGGGACCTTTGTTCATGAGATTTACCAATACACCTCTATGCAAACTTGGAGAAATTATGTAGATCCCTCTACATGAATTTTGATTTTTCCCTTCTGACCTAATGTCATCCAGAGAGATAGGAACTAACTAGTTACTTAAACAATATAGAAGTCTCTTGAATGAATGCAAACAGTGTGTGAGCAGTAGGAGCCTTGGAAAGTATCTAAAAGCCTACTCTGGACAGTTCTTCTAGAGCAACGTCATTCAAAATAAGCACTGCAAATTTGCTGCATGCTTTGTCAATGAGAAATATAAACACACAATGAATATTATAAAGTTGGCAACCATCTTTACAAAAATGGAGTTGAGCTCTAGTTAAAAGTAAGCAATAAAAAAGTTCTACACATAGCTTTTTCGTTTCAATTGTAAACAACTCTTATTATTAAGCACCTAATTAACCCTTTCCATGCGTGGGACGGCCCCTGGCCGTCCGACGTCACGGTGGGCGTGTGCGGAGGACGGCCGGGGGCCGTCCCAGACACGCCCACTCAAGGGAACGCCCAGCACCGCGGCGGAATCCGCACCGCGGTTAAAGAAAAGTCCAATATATATAACACATTGATCACAGCACTGCTCCAACTTACTAGTCGATTTAGAGAAGCTATTTATTTCTTCTACCATAATTGCAATTTGTTTTCTTTGGACATCTGCATATAGTGATGTCACATTCATGTTGCCACCACTTTGAATAGCTGAGTCAGTATGAGATGGCAGCCATAAGCTCAGCAGTAAAGCAATTTGATTACACAAACAGCATTGCCATTCAATTGTAATTTGAGACCTCTTATCTTAAGATCTGTTTTAGAGGAAACCTTCAGCTTATCACAGTTGTCAGTGGCCCTTACAGTACATTCAGAGATTGGATACAGATCACAGTGAGATTCTGATATGGAACTTTCACTAAGCCACAAGTTCTTTAGACATCTTGTGGCAGTAGAAGATGCGGTGGCTGTGGCGCTGGGTAAGCTTTGTGACATATGTTAAAACCGGTTATGGGTAATATCATTACCTTACAAAATTGACTTCAAAAATGATTTCCAGGCTTTTTATAAATAGAGATCGGTTAGAATTTTTGTTTCATGTTTAGATTTTAAACATAGTGTCCACATGCTATTTGTTGAGTCGACTTTGTGAGAAAGGTTGTGTGTTTGGGCATTACTCTGAGGGGTCAAAAGATAATATTTTTTCTCGACCTTGTGAAAATTCAAATATGTAATATTATGAGTGAAAAAGAAACTACGTCATATCCAACCTGCTTTATATAGCTTCCAATTTAAAATGTCTTCTGTGTCGTAGTGACGTCGTTTAAATTGAGCACAACTTATAAATGTTATGTTATCCCTTTTGTGTCTTGTTTGAAAAATGTTACACGTGCTTAATCTTGTTCTTGAATTTAGCAGTAACAATGAAGTTAACAATTTCTGTTAATTTATCATTTTCCTTGTAATATTTGTATTCCTATTTTGTTTAGAAAGTGATTACAAAATTAAAACCCCAGTATGCTGCAGTGCTAACAATTTTAATTAATTTTGAGCAGGTCACTCTGCAGGAGAAATGAAACAAAACAGCATTGTACTTAAACACATCTAGCCAAACCCAACCTGCCGATTGACAATAAGGCGATTGACCGGATCTGCCCTGTGAAAGTTTCAAATGAAGCCAGCATGTATACTCTGTGTGGGACAAATTAATTTGAAGTCTACAAGCTCTTTTGGTAGGTGAATATATATTATATTTTCATATTTTTAAGTGGCACATACTGCTGGTGATGCACATTGACAGTACCTGATAACAGCATGTTTTTAAGGTTTGAAGTAGTTTCCTTTTGTTGCTGAAGAGATTTTAATGAAAAGAATTGGGAGGATGCTTACGTGCTTTTAGTTTTTCCAATATAATTTGCAGCAGGGTTTTCAATAAACAAGGGTGCAGTTTTTACTGATCTTTATTACAGCATAGCTAACACTTCTATTGTATCTTTCCACTGCCCATTGCAGAATTTGGGACTTTCTGAAAGGTTAACTTGTAGCATTCTTGGAAATTAAATTGTATCTTGGGAGAACAGGCACCGTCTTTTCTCCTACATCAGCAGTTGATGGATGCATGGGAGTTTATATAAAGTAAAATTGAGACTGCATTTTTGGCCATTGCCATCACATGAGAGTCAAACACATAAACCTTTATAAGCAGTTTTATTCACTTGGGGCCTGATTACGACTTTGGCGATGCGGTGCCGGGTCTACCCCGCCACCGCACCCTCAAAGCTATGGTCAGATTGCACGCCTGATTAAGAGTTTCCTCCTGTCTGGCAGGCTGGTTTTTGGCGTTCCCACGGCGGCGCCTCAGAAAATGGGCACCGCAATGGGAACGCCAAAAACAGTTCCTGCATGGCATGGACTGTAAAGTCCATGTCGTGCAGAAACTGGGGGCCATGCACGCAGGGGGGCACATGTTGTACCCCCCTATGTTCACCCACACGGGGAGGAGGCACAGGGGACCCTGCAGTGCCCATTTGTTTCCTCTCCATCACGGTGTTCATAAAGTAGGAACCTCCATCACACTGCCGGCGGAGAGGAAACTCGTAATATGCTTGCTGGAACCGCGGCGGTCCCGCCAAGCATATTGCAGCCTCCTGACCACCACTACACTGACAGGGCACGGCGATTCCCTAGCGGCTGCGGTGGGGCAATGGCGGTCCGACCACCGTAGTGGTAATATGGCGGACGGAAGACCGCCACCATGCCCCCACATGTCTGGCGGTAGGTGGACTGCCAGACTCTTAATCAGCCCCTTAGAGTTTTTCTGAGACAGATTGGATTCCAAGCTCTGTTCTTTACGATGTGGTCACTGTTATGCCACTAATATTTATTCAGTGCACATGTGCCACTGGTGTGACTACTTAGCAATGCAGTTTCTGTATTACTACACCATTCTTGATGACTGTCAGATTGTACTACGAGGAATTGATCTTTTGCCTTGAATTCTTGTCCAGTGGATATTGGTGGTGTTGCATGCATTATATGCATATGTGTGAGTGTGTAGCATGCATTGAGTGCATATACATTTGAAGGATGTGGCCTTAGATGGGGCAGATGTTGTGGCTCATGGAATTTGCAGGAACCATGCTTGTTTGAAGGTGTTTTCTTGGGCATTTCCTTTAATTGTGGGTGATTAGGGTGAGTGTCCTCAGAGTTTGGCCAAAGCATGAATGTTTTCTTGCACTTTACATGCAGTGTGATGGATTGTGGGTGTTGAATTTGTGCATAAGCCGCCACAAAGATGGTGCCACATGTAAGGAATTATGCCAATACCGGCTGCATGTATGATGCTTGTGACCCATATTGAAGCACTCAAATACATTTATACATCTACCAATAAAAAGGGACCTTTGTTCATGAGATCTGCCCTGACTAGCAATACTCATACAAGATAACTTGGAGAAACGATGTAGCTCTAAACACCATCACCTACCACAAAACACACAACAGTTGAATATAACAAGATAAATACTTTTTTTTGTTTTTTGTTTTTATGAGTTAATGACATTTACATTTTCATGGGTTCAAACCATACAGAGTAAATATTCCTTGTCTAAAGAGACGTCTTTGGTCTTGCATATTTCAGCTCTAAAAAAAACCTAAAATATGGAGATAGCAAGGGACAGGTGGATTTTTCACTCCTCTCTCTCTCCCAGCTTTAGCTTCAGTAGTGAAGCGATCCAAAATTACTATGTGAATACTCAAAAAGCGGAGAAAATTCTCCGCCTGTACACTTGGAGGTCCCACTTTGGTGAGGGTAAATTATTCTGTTGCTGCTTTTTGTTGTGGGGGAGATGAGATAAATCTCCTTTTACTCCATTTGAGGGAAGGCCATTGTTTATCACCCCCCTCCACTCTCTGTTGTGATATTAGCCATTCCTAGTTGCTCCCTATGTCCTCTCAGAACAGGTTGTAGTCTGCCACCTGGGACTCGTACTCCCACCACCCCGCCATCTCAATCCTGCCATCTGGGTCTCATACTCTTCCTGTCTCCCTTCCTTGTCTGTGATCTCACTTTACTCTATAATTTCACTTTACTCTGAACACACCACCAATACATCCCCAACAAAACTAAAGATTGCTGAGTTTGCGTTAAAATGATTTTTCAGTGTTTTTGAACTGGTGAAAATTCAGCTAGTATCAATTACCAGACAGAAAAATGCTTTGTATGCAGTGGAGCTGGCTGGTAAGCCAGTACTGAGGTTTTGTTGCTTAGGCTAGTGAATTATATTGTCCTTTCTACGAACAGTGAATTGTATTTAACAGCGACGTTTCGTAGATCTTTTTAAAAGCAATTTCTACTCTACATACTCTGGGCATTGTGATAGCAACAGGTGGCAAATTAGCAAAGGGCTGCAAACGAAATGGGTGTGTGCGCGTGTGTTTTAACGCTCCCAAGCACGTTTTGTATTGCAGAAGGAGCCACAGACGGTTGTGCATCCTTTTCTGTAATACAACTGAGCAGCGCAAATGGGGATTCCCTCATTTGCATGAGGGTGTGGCGCGATGCAACTATGGGAACACCTTTGCCAGTGCACCAGCAGCACATTCGAGAGATCAGTGCACGGGCAAAGAAATCTTCAAGGAACACTCTAATTGTGAACCTCCTAGGAGATGGCACACAGTGTGCAGCTGTACCACTTTATGGCAAGGGGTAGTGTGAAGACACTGAAGGTGCAGCTACAGATGTACTGTTTCACTAGCGGCACTCCTTGTCCCTTAGGAGAGTTCTCAAGGCCCCAAGTTGATGGGCATTTGTCAGTTTTTGAATGTATTTAGGTTTTTTGAGGGTATCCACTGTCAACCACAAGGTTCCGATAGTCTTCCCCCAAACTGAGGTTGAACCTTTTCTCCTGATTTTCTTGCTGTGACACAGGCATCTAACGCACTCACTGAGTAAACACATGCACAGACAGTATTTTTTATGTCCAAAGCAGTTTAACAGAAATAACTCATAACGCCTGTATACCTTTGTGAATGTGTTTTATCTTGTTTTTGCAGTGCAATATCAATGTTGTGTTGATGCTAAACTAATGCTATATTTTTATGTGCCACAGATAAATGTGTCCATAACCCTATGGAGAAAAAGGACTATGAAACATGGCTTGAAAACATTTCAGTTACTTTTCACACGCTGACTGACTTACAGAAAAATGAAACACTGGATTACCTAATCAGCCTAAGTGGGGCAGTACAACTCCGACATCTCTCTAATAATTTAGAAACGCTTCTCAAGCGGGATTTCCTGAAACTTCTGCCACTGGAACTTAGTTTTTATCTATTAAAATGGCTAGATCCTCAAACCCTCCTCACCTGTTGCCTCGTGTCTAAGCAGTGGAATAAGGTTATAAGTGCCTGTACGGAAGTGTGGCAGACAGCCTGCAAGAACTTAGGTTGGCAGATAGATGATTCTCTCCAGGACGCTTTGCATTGGAAGAAAGTTTACTTGAAGGCTATTTTGAGAATGAAACAGTTGAAGGACTCAAAGGCTTTTGAAAAGGCATCTTTAATTGGGCATAGTGCCAGAGTTTATGCACTTTATTATCAGGATGGACTTCTATGCACAGGTACAGTCTAACATTTTCTATTTTTAAAGTAGCCTTGTTTTATGGTGGTTGCTCTACCGCATTTTCCAATTGACTTGTTGTTTGGATGGTGATATGCAGATTGTATTGATTTTTGGAGGTACAGATGTCATATTTTCTTTGTGTACAAGTTCAACAAAAATATGTGAAGTGTTAAGGTGTAGTGTTGTGCAATTTAATTTTCTGTACTTTGACATATATACATATTTAAGAGATAAAAAAGAAAATAGACCAGTACTCTTGCTGCACAAATCCACCTGTAGGCTCATAGAAAGCTCTTGTGCTGATGTTGCATGCAACTTCAAGGGTAGCTGTAACTGAATCATTGAAAGAGAAACGAGGTAGCGCAGTCATCAGGTCAATAAGGAGCAGTTTTCAATTGAGATCCCAATATTATTTTAATTGAGCAAAATAAAAATAAGGAACCCTACTAAGCTTATATTTTAGGCAGATATCAATTAAAGTGGACATCAATCCAACAACGGCAACTCTGTTTACCTTTTTGAAGTTGCTGTATTTTGGGTAAATGTTTAAACATGGAATTAACAAAATGCCATCCATGCTGAGCCAGAAAGTGCACACACATTACCATTTCGGGCAATGTATAGCAACTTTTGCATTGGTAAAATACCATTCTCACCTACCTGAAATGTGGTTAAAACAACCCCTAAGATGTTTCAAATGCATTAAAGCTCAAGCCAAAGTGTGCTGAGAGTGCTACATTTAAAACCCCAAACTAAAGAAGGACCTCTAGGTAAGCTTCCGTTTTAGACAGTGAGCGTTTCACTTTAAACACATAAATCCACTAATTGGTGTTTAATTGAGTTCAGACCGCAACCCTGCCCCAACCTATGACCTGAAAGACAAAACTGAAACATGTACCCTATGTAAAGTTACTGTGTCTTCTGTTAATTCTTTCTTCTACTACTTTGCCCACAAGATCTTTCACCCTTTAACCTCTTTACACTTCACACTCCCCTTCCAAACTTCTCCTGCTAAACCTTTCTTATCCTACAATATCTTTCTCCTTCCCCTTCTAGCTTTCTTACTCCCCTTCTACTTACTTTTAATCCCCCATCATACTTCTCATCCCCTGCCTTCCCAACATTTCACATGTTCAATATATCCCTCTATTGTCACCCCATTACTCCTAACTACATCATTAAACACCCTGTCAGTGATCACAGTCAAATAAAACCCTGCAGCAGTAGTTCAATTAAAACTAAACCCTTTGTTAACCCTTTAAAAAAAAAAAAAAAATCTGTCTCTAACGCCCTAAAATTGATGCTGCCCGAACGCCTTGTAATCCCATGTTCATGCATGTGAAATAGCCAACCTCAGTACCCCTCAGGATCTGGACTTAACATCCATCAACGAAAATTGACTCTCCCCTGCTTTTGGCATTCTTAGCCCTGCAGATTCTCCATCCTTCACAAAGATAAACCGCAAAAGACTGGATATGGTGTTGCTATCGCCCAGTTATTGTTTTAGCTAATCTCAGCTTCATCACCTTGCAATGCAATTCACCCTGATTCTGTAATGGTCAGCCCACCCAAGCCCTTTAAAATCTGGATAAGATCCTATAGTTGCATTCTCCAAACAGCTCGGACTGCCCTCAAGTGCCAACCCTACCTGCTCAGTCCCCGACTCCCTTACCCAAACACTACACAGAAACTATCAAGGAAATGATAGATGATCTAGCACCCATAAGTCACTAACAAACTTCACTGCCTTTGGTATTCCAGTAAATTAAATGCTATCAAGCTCATACAAGAATACGTAAGAAATATTGTAGATAAAGAGTGCAAAAGCCCTCTCCAGCCTTGGAAAACAAAGAAAAGCACACAAAGAACTCTTCATCAGACCGAAATCTAACTGATACAAATATTTCTTCAGTTAAGAAATAAAACAACCAAAAACTCTTTGAAACAATAAAACTATGTACCCACCCTGTCGATCAAAATAGACCGAGTAGCATTTGCCACAAAGCAGAACACGTTGTCAAATTCTGTACAGAATAATTGACAAAATCTACAACAAGATAAAACTGTTTAACCTAATACGGTTGAACCTATTCTGAACAGATCAATCACTGCTTGCTTGTCTTCATTCCTCTAGATCTTTACTCACTTACTAAGATCATGTCCTCAACGAACCCTTCAAAACATTTGCTGTGAACAATGCTGATCTCCTTAAGATAACTCTGTAGAAGAAGGCACCTTCCCAGAAATACTCACATCTTGCCAAAAATAAAACCTCAACCTAAAGCAACAATGACAATTTTAGACCCATCAACTAGCTACCATTTTTAGAAAAAATAATTGAAAAGGAGAGTAAAAGCCAACTGGCAAACAAAATATCAAACAACCACCTCCTGAACAAATTCCAGCCCAGCTTCAGCCCTAAATGCAGCACTGAAACAGTCTCTCTATAAATTCTGGTAGCTATGTTAAAAACGCTAAAGGATGGAAATGTGTACCTGCTTAGACCTTTCAGCAGCGTTCAGTACCATCAACTATAACACACAGCTAAACATTTTGCCACCGAGAATGGGCATGAAAGATAAAGTTTTAATCAGGTTGAAGTCTGTTCCATCAACAAGACCACAATTTGTCTCCTTAAACTCTTCCAGATTGTCTCTTTACCCAGTTATACACTGAGCACCTCATGACTCGATCCTTTCATCACGTCTCTTCAGTCTCTACATGGAGTCGCTTTGCCCAATGGCCCATAATAAGACAATATCCTTACACTAATTTTCCAGATCCTCTGATATTACATCTCAAGTTCAGTCTTGAAAAATTAAGTAAATGAATGGTTTCTTTCTCTAAAACTCAAATTAAACGGTACTGAATTCCTTGTGCTCCATACAAGCAACTCTCTTCCACCAGTCCAAATATGGCTTCACTTCCTTCACCCATTAGGAATTATGACTGCTTCAGTACAACAAGTGAAATCCCTTGGTTTTGGTCATCAACTTCAACCTACCCAAACCCATCAATACGCTAACCAAATCAGCAACATAACTGCACTTCTATAAATAGGATAAATCAAATCCTCTATTCCTGCAATGGATTTCAGTACTGTAGCTCAATTCTGTCATCCTTTCACACACTGATGGAGGCAGTGCTCTCCTTTTCGGGCCACTGAAATCATCAACTGCACCTCTCAAAGCGGAGCTGTGGAATTTTATAAATAAGGTACTACTGCAAGAGAAATGATGCTTCAAAAAAATCTAGTTGTCCTATAAAAATTCCACTTGTCCATTTGGTGCTATACAGTGATGTGACACAATATGGTAGCATTCTCGGTGTTGGACTTGGCCCTTTTTGCAGGGTCATCCCAGAACTTTTTGCCTTCCTCCTGGTATTTTGTCTGACCTGGTGTTGGTGGTTTTAGGACTCTGGGCACTTTATCACTGCTGTCCAGTGTTAAAGTGCATGTGCTCTCTATGGTAAACTTGGTAAGATTGGTCTACACCTGTTAGGTAAATTAAATACGCCAATCAGTCCATTGTAAAATGGTATCTCATATACCCAGGGCCAGTAAATTAAATGCTACTGGTGGGCTTGCAGCGCTGCTTGCGCCACCTACCAAAGTAGCCTTTCAAACCTGTCTCAGGCCTCTACCATTGCAGGGCCTGCGCGCGCAGTTTACTGCCGCTGTGACGTGGCACATAAAGTGGGTGCCTCGTCTGTGTCTCCCCTTTTACTACATATCAGTCACCCCCAAGGTAGACCCTAGCTAGCCCTATGGGCAGGGTGCGCTGTAGGTAAAAGGTAAGACATGTGCCTCAACTGTGTGGCATGTCCTGGTAGTGACAACCAGCCATTTTGGTTTCTCACTACTGTGAGGCTGCCCTCTCATAGGAATGCATTGGGGATTCCTCGATATGTGTTTCATTGGTAATTTCTGACATGAGAGGAGTAGCGTGATCAAGTTTGGTATGTTTGGAATAGTGGTAATAAATGCTGCATAATGGTGTTCGCATATTTATTATCACTATTTTAGAAATGCCACTTTTAGATACCACTTTTAGAAGTGGGCATTTCTCTGTGCTATGTGTCTGCCTGTTGGGTATTGCATGTCTGGCTCTGGATGACAGGGGCTGGGGAGGTGCAGTGGCTCCAGAGAGGCTGGGTGAGTCGGCGCTAGGCTGAATAGGCAGACTGCATTTGGAGTAGTGGGAGGAGTAGCACCTGGACCTGAATAGGACTGTTCCTGCCTTACACAATGCTGGCTCCGCCCCCCCCTGTGGTGTGTCTGAGGCCAGAGCCTACACTGACAAAGGAGGGTGCTTGTGCACATGAAAAGGTGAATGCAAGTACCCCCCAGAACTGGTTTGTTCTACCCCCTGTGCCAGAACAAAGACATGTGCAATATAAATATTGGGGCTGTGACCCCATGTAAAGTGCTGTGTGCGTACTTGGGACTTGTGGTCGGCAGGCTGCCGGATTGCCAGGAGGAACCGCCGCTGGGGACTGATCTGCTGCCCTGCTTGGCAGCTGATGGGTATGCTGTTCTGTCTAGGAGACCCAGTGTGCTGGCCTGCCTGTGCCAGCTCTGCCTTTGCCCGTTCCTGGAGGAAAAGCGCTGCCTGCTGGTATCTGGAAGTGGGAGACAGGCGGAGCGCTGCACGTTTTGCTGATTTCCCTGGACCTGGGCCGGAAGCGCTGAGTGCAGTCCCTTTCTCCTACAGCGGTGAAGAAGTGGCGTGCAGAATGCCCCAGAATTGCTGTGCCCTGGGGGTGTCTCGCCGTGGGAGATATCGAGCGCGAAGAGTCGCCCGTGCCGACAGGGCAAGCACATCTTGAGCGCTTCGTCGTTATTTCCCCTTTAAGCCCGACGGGGGCTTCTGCTTGCCAGCGCATCGTGAGCGCTTCATCTTTTGCCCCCTTTGAGCCAGAGAAGGGGGCTCCTGTGGTAGGAACGGCGAGAGCAGCCACACCGCGAAACGGAAGTCAGGCAGCAGTTGCCTGGTTGGGGGCGGGGCTCCCGTGAGGAGAGGAGAGCCCCGCGTGATAATCAAGGGTGGTCAGAGGCGTGGCCGCATTCCGGGGGGAGACCTGAGAGGAACTCCGCTGATTAGTGGGAGGGAGGCGGAGCTGACGAGGAAAACCGTGCCTCGGTCCCGCGACCAAGGAAGCAGACCGGGCGAGGGAGATCGCTCCAGGAGGCCTGCAGCTCTGCGGGTGAGCCAGCTGGTGGTTGTTGCCGGTGGAGGGGAGATCGAATCAGTGTCTCCCCTCCCCCTACCTTAAAGGAGCGTGCTGATCTTGTGGACCAGACGGATGCCTCCACAGAGGTTCCGGTTCAGCGCAGTCGGTCAGAGCATTGGCATTCTGTTGCGGAGGCAGGGTGAGTTGCATCCCCGCCCCTTGGCTCATGACAGTGTGTCCCGGAACTGGTTAAGACCTCGACGGAGGCCCCCGGGGACGAGAGTTGCTAACTGTTGGGGAGTTAGGCGGGCACGTGGTCCAAAAGCCTATGCCCAGGACACCGAGCACCTAAGGGAGAGCGCAGGTATTGCGCTGGGTGTGGCGCTCATGGAGTAGTGTGTGCACATTACTAAGAGTGCTATGGTGCACTACTGAGGATATGTATGCATAATGTTTTATGCGATTGTGGTAATGTGTGCCCTCTGAAAGTGGGTACGGTGGCATGCTGACGCTAATGCCTAATATGTTTTACTAAGTGCAATGTTACCAGTAGTTACTGGTTGTTTCTACTAACTGTGAGTTCTAATAGTTATGACGGTGGCCCGATCGGCCCTTTGGTGTATATAATCCCTGTAAAGTAATACCTAGTGCCAATGTGAATACATTCTTATGTGTTTTATGAGCAATACAAAGGCTATTTTTGATATAACCTTGTGTGGAGATTCTTTTGCGGTGTGCCTAGTGTGTCGTTGCTGTGTGAGTGTGTTGCGCAAACGCTTTACACATTGCCTCTGGGATAAGCCTGACTGCTCGTGCCAAGCTACCAAGGGGGTGAGCAGGGGTTATCTTCAGCATGTAACTCCCTTGCCCTGACTAGAGTGGTGGTTTCTACCTGGCTTGGGCGCATGCCCTAGCCAACCAGAAATCCCATTTCTAAAACTCAGTCTATCAGATATCTGATAACAGCTTATCGGATAATGTTAGGGCGTATATTATTTTCAGGATTTGGATCCTAGCTAGGCTCTGATTTTACCACCTTTCTGCAATTCTACTTACTGTGGTTGGAAATAGGTTGGAAGCAGTACTTCCAGTGCTGGAATGCTTTGTGATTTGTGCACACCCACAAACTAACATGTTTAAGGATATTCACAATCACCTTTCCAATCACTTACCATACTGAAAAGATTGGAAGTTTACACCAGGGCGGGGAGAAAAGGGATTTACTGAAAGCAAGTTTGTAATTGCTCAGCAGATATTCACTAGAGCCAAATATCCATGTTTGACATCCATGACTATGGGTTTCACAATAGTTTGCTAGGAGTCTGGTTTCCAGACCTTTTTCTGTAAACTGTTGAACTCTTCATTAGAGTTCTAAACTTGCACCAGTGCTGAACATAGACCTGCAAGTGCACTTTTGTGACTTTCTTTAGGTATCTGCCCCGAAGTTATTCTCCTTTAATAACCTTTTTTTTTGGTATACATCAAAAACCTTCTATTAAATGATGCCTCAGAGAAATGGTATTTAACATTACCCAATCCTTTTTGAGTTGTACTTTTTGAGTAAATGTTATTTTCCGAGCAAACAATCATCAGTCTTGCTTTCCTGCTGTGGCCATGAATTTGCATACAACCAGGGAGTATTCTGGGGGCATTGCAAATAGGGTCAAACTGTTACATTTCACAAATATGTACATGTTTTTGTACAGGAGCAACTGTCATTAATGTAGGGAGAGTTGCCCAGTGGACAGAATAAACTTGACAGCCTGTTGTTTTTGACTCCAAACAATATGTTAGCTGATAGGAATTCCACACTCCTGCAACTGTCCATGAGGCGCCACGACTTGTCTCTAATAGAAATAAGTCAGACCATGTTACCCTTATCCTTAAGTATCTGGCTGGCTGCCACAAGGACATCCACAATGGCTTTTCATCTTACCTCTAAGACAAACGCCTGACAACTGGCAGTGAAAAATTGACAATAGGATAAACCTTACCAGGCTCCTTCTCGAAATCCCTAAATCAGGGAAATGTAAAACCGCCAACCAAGTCTTTTCCTGTCTGACCCACAGGTTTTTCAACATCATCCCTGATGCCTTCAGAATGAACTCAAACCTACTCTCAGTTAGGAAAGACCGCAAGACTCAACTCTTTAAAAAGTATTCTCCAGTCTCATCTTTTTTCTCGGATCATCGTATTCTCTCCCTTATACTCTTGTTTTAATCCTACATTCCCCTTCCCTAAAACCTTGTTACCATCATTATTTGTATTTGATGTCTGTAAAACCCTGGCTACTAGTTCCAACCATATAAATGAATGCATAAGTTAAAATGGAAGAGGGTCAAAAACACCATTGGGGTTGTTGTGGAATCAAAGATGTTGATTGCTGGATCTTGTTGGAAGAGAAACCTTGAAGATGATGAGTCTTCTCTATATACAATGAGTATAGTAATATCTGATAGTGTAGTGAAGAATAGTTGCACTAAGCCTAAGGAACAAATACAAAGAATAATTGTTTACTCTGCATATTTGTAGTGTATAAAGGTGTAAGATTAAGACGGTAGACTTAATTAGGACAGAATGTGTTGGGTGCTAATTGACTGGCTTCTTGCTTTTGAGAGCAAGAACCTTGCAATGCAGTCCCGTTTCTTTCCAAGGTGCCTGTCAGATGACTATATACATGAATCTAACATACTGGCTTAATTTCTTTTCTTGGTCCTCTCTAGATAGTTTCTTTTTGTCAGCGATGACAATCTTCTACATCTATTTGTATTCTGATTTTAAATTAAAAAAAAATAAATGCCAGAAGTTTCTCCAGTAGAGGTCAGCACACGTTTATATTCTCTGTGATTGTCCCTCTCACATAGCTTTTTCCTTCTGTTAACTGTGCTGAAACGTAATAGGGTGATTGCTGTAGGTTGCTAAGATATCGAAGCATTGCATTGGAAAAATAGACCGATGCTTGTAGCAACAGATTTGTTAAATAGTGAATGAGTCTGCATATATATCTAAATTACAGATTCTGCTGAAGATAAGGACATGTAGCATTAACATCTTCAAATGCAAGTAGTCTTCTTCACAAATAACCAATGAAATTAGCTAATGTCTTCTTTTCACAGGATCATACTGATGACTGTATACTCTAGATCAAGAGTGTGTAAAGTAGATCTTGGAGAGCTCAATCTACACCATATTGTCATATCTGTAGGAAGGTGGAATCTGACTGCATGGTTGCCCCCACTTTTTTCCTGGTGTTTTGCTGGTTTTTGACTTAGTTTGGCTGGGATCCTGCTATTCAGGACCCCAGCCTATCTGCTTTCCCCTTTAAATTGATTGCATGTACTTTAGGTACACTCCAGATTGGATTCTGGGGTACCCTTATCAGTCCCTAGTATATGGTACGCCCTGTACCCAGGGCATAGGTACCCCAGAGGCCTCCCAGGGGCTGCAGCATGTATTATGCCACCCCTGAGAGGCCATCCAAAATGACACAACAGGTCTGCTACTGCAGCCTGTGTAAGGTGGTGCATGCACCCCTTACTTAGATATAGGTTCACTATATCTATCCTAATCACTGCACATATAAGCCTATCAGTCACCCCTATGGCAGGCCTTATCAATCCTGAAGGCAGGGTGCTGGGTTTTATGTGAGAGGGTGCCCATGCATGAGCAGAGCCCCTCTGCAGCCTTCGGAACCACTATCCCGGGGTTGTCTGTGATGCAGCCAACCATATACTCTTGAGTGCATTATAACCTCGCAGTAAATGCTAACTTTAAAACGGCTGCAAGGAATTATGTCGTGTTTGGTGTCAAACACCTTGGAATCATACCTCCACACCAGTTACTGGTGTGGGAGGTATGATTCCTCCCTCCTAGAGGGAGAAATATGACAGCACCGGTACACCTGGTACCAGCTTCACAGAGCCCTGGCATCACAAAATGGATGCTGCCGGCCACATACACGAGTCTGCCCTCCTGCTGCTGGACGAAACTCCGGCAGGGGAAGGCTTGACAATAGGTTTCCTGTCACAGGGAGGTGTGACCACCTCCCAGACAGGCTTTAGTGTATTGGGGCTGGGTTGGTGCACTCCAAGAGTGCTTTGATGTCTGCACTGGGGGCACATTTGGTGTCCCTGTGCATAGACCAGCTCAAACCGGTTGCAGGGGCACTCAGCCCCTGCTCTGGCGCGAAACTGGACAAAGGACATGGGTGTAGCCACCCCTCTGTCCTGACCCTCCCATAGGTGGGTCCCCAGAGTTTGTCCCACCCCTTCCTTGGGTATAAAGTAGGAACCCTGACTACAGGACTTTAGATTTTACCTGGACTAAACTCTGCTACAGAAACCAAGTAACCTTCGACGATCTACACTTTGCTGGACGACTGAAGAATCTCCCTTGGAGTAAAGGAGTTACTCCCCTGCAACGCAGGCACCTCAACGAATCTTACCGGTTTGCATCTACGCAGCTCCCGGCGGACTCCGAAGATTTTGCAACACAGGAGGTGGATGCCCAAGCTTCCCCGAGGCCGTCTAGTGCTCTCAGCAAACCTGAGACCCGCAGCCCTCGTGGGGACCGTGCAACCCGAACCCCTGGACACCGTGCACATTTGCAGCAGCATATGCTTTTAGGCGATCCCTAAGGCTATGCTTTGGGCTACTTGTAGTCCAAGCCCCGAGCAGTGTTTCCACCGAAGATTACTGGCCTACACTCCACGAGTGTTCCGTGGGCTGGTATTGAGTGATTCCTCTCGAGGTCCCTTCGGGATCCCTGGTCCGTTGACCTGTGGGTCCCTGAGAAGGCAACTTTAACTTTCAGTGGGCTTCCCTGGTTGCTCCAGACGTGCCCTGACTCTCCATCGCTTGGGGAGTCCCCAGGACCTTGCTGGTCCTCACAGAAGCATCATTACTCTGACCGCCTGGGTTGCAGTTGCCAAGGCTTGTTGGTCTCCAATCCGGAAACTGACCCCTCAGCACTCGACATCCTTCGTGGGACAGCTCGCCTGCGGATCCTGGTCGTCGTCGACGTCTCCTGGTCCCCGTAGCTGCAGAGTGAAGCTTCACCTCTTCGCACCCGACATCGGTGGGCATTCGATTGCTCCGCTCCTGGTCCCGTGAAGTGACCCAGACTTTGTCCCCTCTGCTTTCAGGTTCTTCTCATCTCCGGTCCAGGCTTGGGTCACACCGGACACTTTTCTTCTCCACGGCAGCAGCACTTCTTCGCATCACGCCATTGAAAACGACAAGGGTTTCCGACACCACTTGACCCCTATGCACCCGGCTTCCCTGGGCTAGGTAACACGGGTACCTCGGTACTCACAAGGGTGCTGGCCTTAGAACCTTCTAAGTTTAACTGGGTTTGCTTGAAGTCCTCTCCGAAGTGTCCTTAAACTCTAAATTTCCAACCGCGACTTTCCCATAGAGTTGTACGGAGCTCGCGTCTGTGTTCCCACTCCACCCGTCCTCCGTGGGTCCCCTGTGTCACTACCTTGGGTGGTTCCTTGGGGTCCCAGCGATTCTACGTGCTCTAGGCACAGTGTCTAGTCAAGTCGCAGTTGTTATACCACTTTCTTAATATATGGTTTGGTCTCCCCCGGGAGCCCACTGTGTATTGTGCTATTTACTGTCGTTCTAGTACTGTAATATTGTGTGCCTTGTTCTCTAATCTCATAAAGAGGTTAGTAGAGAGTGTTTAGTAATAAATACATATATTTTATATATACCTTGTGTGGTTCTCCTTTTATTTGGTCATTCAAGAGGTTATATACTGATAAAACAAGCTGCTTTACATTCCTTCAAGACTTAGCCTGAAGGCTGCTCTCCACAGCTACCACTAGGATAGCTTTCTATAAAGGTTGTCTTTAACCTAATCATCAATAAGGGTCGTTTGGACTGGTGCAAGGTGCCCACTTTAATTAGTGGACAGCATATACCAGGCCAACTTCTCACAATATCCACCTAAGATAAATTGAGATACATTGAATGTTAATGGAACTCATTTACATAGTGAGAACTGTTCCTTAGATCTGACAAAGATTCCACCTTTCTTGACCTACATTGTCCTTTACTAATCTTAAAGAAAAAGTGTCATAGCTGTTGAAGATTATGGCAAGACCATGTCATGAGGATTTTTGTTAAAGTGAGATTTCTTGCATGTGAAGACCACATGCTCACATAGACTAACCGTGAAGGATGGTCAGTCAGCATTCAGGTGCAGGCCTTGAGAAATCTACTTGCCCACTCGCTCAGATTTTATCAGGGTGAGCTATATTTAGGGTCTACTCGCCAGTTCTGGTGAGCTGACAAAAGAACAAGTGTTCTGTTCACTCAGAAAGTGAAGGAGCAATAAATATGCCTTTAAATTTTGTTTTTATCTTATCACATTTGCTATGTGTACAAAGACATGTCAGAAGTCAGTTTACATCTTGTTACAATTATTTTTCTTTCTCTGACTGCAGAGTTCCAAGATTTTGTAAAGTGAACTGTCTGACATGCTGTAAAAGAGTGTGAAATGAAAGGCTATAGGGTGTCAGGTTTTTTTCTAGCACACATTTAAATAGATAATAAGTGAACTGTACACACGTCTCAAAATATATTTCAGTAGTTATGAAAGCCCATTTTATGTAATTCTGTGTGATGAAAAAATTGTAATAGGATGAAAATAAATCAGAACATTTTACTTGGTGATGTGCAAATGATAAATATGTTTGCTGAAACCCAATTTTCGCAGATTATTTTTACACACTATCGTTTTAGCAGTAAAGTGCATTTTAGTGGTAAAGTTTTTGGCAATTTCCATGGGAAATTTACTGTCTGTAAATGATAGTGCGCTACCACACCAAGCTTTGGTAATATATGTATTAAAAGTGAGTGTTTAAACATGAACTGAGAAACACTTCTGCCCCTGCCCTGATGGCTATGACGTGAGTGAACTAAGAGGCAAGTCCATTATCACATGTACCCATATGTGGGTAGATTCTTAGTCTACATTGAGCAAATATTAAATCTATTTAATCAAACAAAATAAAAAAATATTTGTACAGCAGAAATGCTGAACCTTCATATTGGAAGGTGCTCTCAAATGTGATAATGAAGGTGGCTCTGTAAAATAAAATATTTTCCTAGGATCCCATAATTTGAGACCAGTTTACGGGTCAAGTGCATTACAGTTGGGGCGAGTAGATTATTCATGTTACTAGACATGCAGGTCTATTAATATTTTTCAGATTTTTCGAGGCCTGAGTTGGCTTATGCCAGTATTGCCTCTCTAACAGAATTGCTAGTTGATGGATTGTCCATTGCTGTTCACTCTGTCTATGTAATCTTGCAGACGCACAAGCAGGTGATGGTGCATCAAAGGGAAACCTTAGAGCAACAAGGGTTGTTGTGCTGTTAAGGTAAAACAAGCATTGGCATAGCCAATAGGTCTCGTCTTTGGGGCCTTATAAGTGTTTAGGCAGAGCTATTGACTTTGCCAATGTGTTTAAAGTTGGAGTGGTGGTGGTGGAGTGATGGTGGTAGAGGTGGTAGAGTGGTGGTGGAGTGGTGGTGGAGGAGTGGTGGTGTTGTGATGCTGTGGTGGTGGTGGAGTGATGGTGGAGTGGTGTGGTGGAGTGATGGTGGAGTGGTGGTGGAGTGGTGCTGATGTGGTGCTGAGGTGGTGGTGTTGTGATGCTGAGGTGGTGGAGTGGTGGTGTGATGCTGAGGTGGTGGTGGAGTGATGGTGGAGTGGTGATGTGATGCTGAGGTGGTGGAGTGGTGGTGTTGTGATGCTGAGGTGGTGGTGGAGTGATGGTGGAGTGGTGGTGTTGTGATGCTGAGGTGGTGGAGTGGTGGTGTTGTGATGCTGAGGTGGTGGTGTTGTGATGCTGAGGTGGTGGTGTTGTGATGCTGAGGTGGTGGAGTGGTGGTGTTGTGGTGGTGGAGTGGTGGTGTTGTGATGCTGAGGTGGTGGTGGAGTGATGCTGAGGTGGTGGTGTTGTGATGCTGAGGTGGTGGAGTGGTGGTGTTGTGATGCTGAGGTGGTGGTGTTGTGATGCTGAGGTGGTGGAGGGGGGTGTTGTGATGCTGAGGTGGTGGTGTTGTGATGCTGAGGTGGTGGAGTGGTGGTGGAGTGGTGGTGTTGTGATGCTGAGGTGGTGGAGTGGTGGTGGAGTGATGCTGAGGTGGAGGAGTGGTGGTGGAGTGATGTGGTGGTGGAGTGATGGTGGAGTGGTGGTGTTGTGATGCTGAGGTGGTGGTGTTGTGATGCTGAGGTGGTGGAGTGGTGGTGTTGTGATGCTGAGGTGGTGGAGTGGTGGTGTTGTGATGCTGAGGTGGTGGAGTGATGCTGAGGTGGTGGAGTGGTGCTGAGGTGGTGGAGTGGTGGTGTTGTGATGCTGAGGTGGTGGAGTGGTGGTGGAGTGTTGGTGTTGTGATGCTGAGGTGGTGGAGTGGTGCTGAGGTGGTGGTGTTGTGATGCTGAGGTGGTGGAGTGGTGGTGTTGTGATGCTGAGGTGGTGGTGTTGTGATGCTGAGGTGGTGGTGTTGTGATGCTGAGGTGGTGGTGTTGTGATGCTGAGGTGGTGGAGTGGTGGTGGAGTGGTGGTGGAGTGGTGGTGTTGTGATGCTGAGGTGGTGGAGTGGTGGTGGAGTGATGCTGAGGTGGAGGAGTGGTGGTGGAGTGATGCTGAGGTGGTGGAGTGGTGATGCTGTGGTGGTGGAGTGGTGGTGTTGTGATGCTGAGGTGGTGGAGTGGTGGTGGAGTGATGCTGAGGTGGAGGAGTGGTGGTGGAGTGATGTGGTGGTGGAGTGATGGTGGAGTGGTGGTGTTGTGATGCTGAGGTGGTGGTGTTGTGATGCTGAGGTGGTGGAGTGGTGGTGTTGTGATGCTGAGGTGGTGGAGTGGTGGTGTTGTGATGCTGAGGTGGTGGAGTGATGCTGAGGTGGTGGAGTGGTGCTGAGGTGGTGGAGTGGTGGTGTTGTGATGCTGAGGTGGTGGAGTGGTGGTGGAGTGTTGGTGTTGTGATGCTGAGGTGGTGGAGTGGTGCTGAGGTGGTGGTGTTGTGATGCTGAGGTGGTGGAGTGGTGGTGTTGTGATGCTGAGGTGGTGGTGTTGTGATGCTGAGGTGGTGGTGTTGTGATGCTGAGGTGGTGGTGTTGTGATGCTGAGGTGGTGGTGTTGTGATGCTGAGGTGGTGGTGTTGTGATGCTGAGGTGGTGGAGTGGTGGTGGAGTGGTGGTGTTGTGATGCTGAGGTGGTGGAGTGATGCTGAGGTGGAGGAGTGGTGGTGGAGTGATGCTGAGGTGGTGGAGTGGTGGTGTTGTGATGCTGAGGTGGTGGTGTTGTGATGCTGAGGTGGTGGTGTGGTGATGCTCAGGTGGTGTTGTGATGCTGAGGTGGTGGTGTGGTGGTGTTGTGATGCTGAGGTGGTGGAGTGATGCTGAGGTGGTGGAGTGGTGGTGTTGTGATGCTGTGGTGGTGGAGTGATGGTGTGATGCTGAGGTGGTGGAGTGGTGGTGTTGTGATGCTGAGGTGGTGGTGGAGTGATGGTGGAGTGGTGGTGTTGTGATGCTGAGGTGGTGGAGTGGTGGTGTGATGCTGAGGTGGTGGTGTTGTGATGCTGAGGTGGTGGAGTGTTGGTGTTGTGATGCTGAGGTGGTGGTGTTGTGATGCTGAGGTGGTGGTGTTGTGATGCTGAGGTGGTGTGATGCTGAGGTGGTGGAGTGGTGGTGGAGTGGTGGTGGAGTGATGCTGAGGTGGTGGAGTGGTGGTGGAGTGGTGGTGTTGTGATGCTGAGGTGGTGGAGTGGTGCTGAGGTGGTGGTGTTGTGATGCTGAGGTGGTGGAGTGGTGGTGGGATGCTGAGGTGGTGTTGTGATGCTGAGGTGGTGGTGTTGTGATGCTGTGGTGGTGGAGTGATGGTGGAGTGGTGGTGTTGTGATGCTGAGGTGGTGGAGTGGTGGTGGAGTGATGCTGAGGTGGAGGAGTGGTGGTGGAGTGATGCTGAGGTGGTGGAGTGATGGTGTGATGCTGAGGTGGAGTGGTGGTGTTGTGATGCTGAGGTGGAGTGGTGGTGTTGTGATGCTGAGGTGGTGGAGTGATGCTGAGGTGGTGGAGTGGTGGTGGAGTGTTGGTGTTGTGATGCTGAGGTGGTGGAGTGGTGCTGAGGTGGTGGTGGTGTTGTGATGCTGAGGTGGTTGGAGTGGTGGTGTTGTGATGCTGAGGTGGAGTGGTGGTGGAGTGTTGGTGTTGTGATGCTGAGGTGGTGGAGTGGTGCTGAGGTGGTGGTGGTGTTGTGATGCTGAGGTGGTGGAGTGGTGGTGTTGTGATGCTGAGGTGGTGGAGTGGTGGTGTTGTGATGCTGAGGTGGTGGTGTTGTGATGCTGAGGTGGTGGAGTGGTGGTGGAGTGATGCTGAGGTGGTGGAGTGGTGGTGGAGTGATGCTGAGGTGGTGGAGTGGTGGTGTTGTGATGCTGAGGTGGTGGAGTGGTGGTGGAGTGTTGGTGTTGTGATGCTGAGGTGGTGGAGTGGTGCTGAGGTGGTGAAGTGGTGGTGGAGTGGTGGTGTTGTGATGCTGAGGTGGTGGTGTTGTGATGCTGAGGTGGTGGAGTGATGGTGTTGTGATGCTGAGGTGGTGGTGTTGTGATGCTGAGGTGGTGGAGTGGTGGTGGAGTGATGCTGAGGTGGAGGAGTGGTGGTGGAGTGATGCTGAGGTGGTGGAGTGGTGGTGTTGTGATGCTGAGGTGGTGGTGTGGTGATGTTGTGATGCTGAGGTGGTGGAGTGGTGGTGGAGTGATGCTGAGGTGGTGGAGTGGTGGTGAGTGGTGCTGAGGTGGTGGAGTGGTGGTGTTGTGATGCTGAGGTGGTGGAGTGGTGGTGGAGTGGTGGAGGGGTGCGGAGGTGGTGGAGGGGTGCGGAGGTGGTGGAGGGGTGCGGAGGTGGTGGAGGGGTGCGGAGGTGGTGGAGTGGTGCTGAGGTGGTGGAGTGGTGCTGAGGTGGTGGAGTGGTGCTGTTGTGATGCTGAGTGGTGGAGTGGTGGTGTGATGCTGAGGTGGTGGTGTGATGCTGAGGTGGTGGAGTGATGCTGAGGTGGAGGAGTGGTGGTGGAGTGATGCTGAGGTGGTGGAGTGGTGGTGTTGTGATGCTGAGGTGGTGGAGTGGTGGTGTTGAGGTGGTGTGGTGGTGTTGTGATGCTGAGGTGGTGGAGTGGTGGTGTTGTGATGCTGAGGTGGTGTAGTGGTGGTGTTGTGATGCTGAGGTGGTGTAGTGGTGGTGTTGTGATGCTGAGGTGGTGGAGTGGTGGTGTTGTGATGCTGAGGTGGTGGAGTGGTGGTGGAGTGGTGGTGAGGTGGTGGTGCTGTGATGCTGAGGTGGTGGAGTGGTGGTGGAGTGGTGGAGGGGTGCGGAGGTGGTGGAGTGGTGCTGAGGTGGTGGAGTGGTGCTGAGGTGGTGGAGTGGTGCTGAGGTGGTGGAGTGGTGCTGTTGTGATGCTGAGTGGTGGAGTGGTGGTGCAGATATGTGTATTGTGGCTACCACCAAGCGCCTGTGCCAAGGTATATTTGCAGATTCCTTTGATGATATAACTTTCCTTGCAAAGCTACCAAATATCTTTTTGAAGTTGAAAGAGGCGCAGGTTGACATCATGCCAAGAACAGTCTCGAAGTGTCTGTTAAAACTTTCAACGTGAAAAAACAACAAAATGCCCATGTTTTCCTCCAATGCCCTGCATCAAAGGGTCACAACAGAAGCATGGCAGACGTTTCTGTGGTGGGGAGAGAGGAGGGGCATTGAAGCGAGGCGCGCACGCTTGGCCGAGCAGAGAGGAATGCCACATGGCCCTCAGCTCGTGCATGTGCGCTCCCTTTGCATTAAAGCCAGAAAACTACATTAAGTGACAGTAAATGGGCTTTAAAGGGCTGTTATTACAAGATGCAAGGGGATGCTTATGTTTATTGGCAGAGGTTAGCAGAGGGCTCTGTATAATATCTGGTAGAAAACGCTGTACAAATAAAGAAACTTTCATTAAAGCGCAAAGATTGAGTGATATCCGTCGAGGGGCTGCGCGTTATTGAAAGATGCAAGGGGCTGTTACTACACATATAAGCATAACTAGATTATTTATAAATTGCCCGTCCTCCTCCTATGTCCGCAGAGGCAGCGGTTTTGGACACAATGTGTCTTTAATGCATTGTTAAGCAGTCTCTGCGGACATAGGAGGAGGGTGGGCACGTCATCAATAATCTTACAACTAACAGGAAAGATTGTGCTGTTTCACTTTTTAAGAACAAATGAAAAAGCTTTGTAATAATGCATTTCATGTCAGTACATGGAATGCATTTTACGAAGCTTTTCATTTGTACATAAAAAGCCAAGCAGCAATCCTTCCTGTTAGTTTATGTTTATAAAAAACAAGCGCTCGCTCTGTGGTGGGGGAGGGGCAGAGCGGGGCGCTTGGGAGAGCGTGACAGGAAAGGCAGATGGCCTGGAGCATGCGAGGAAAGCGCGTTATGTGCGCGTTCTCGCATGCTCTAGGCCAACCAAAGATTGTGGTCGCATTTCTGAAGCCCACACTACAAAATGTCTCGCCCAGACCAGCGCAAGCGCTGGCTCAGGACGAGACCTAAAAAAGACTAAATTAGCCAAAATCCTCCTCCATCGCTGTGGTTGCGAAAAAGCATGCATCTCATCAAAGGCTTGCACCATCATTCATGCAACTCACAATGAAAGTAAAGGCGCTTTTCAAAAAGCACTTTATTGATCTTTAGTGAGGCCATGCAGTCCTATAAAAGCCACATCCACGCCTTCTAGCCCCTAACTGTTGCACAAAATCTCTACGTTCCATTGCTCGTCATCTAGGTTTGTGCCATAGAAATACAAAGGGAAACATCCATTACAACACAGGCATTACAATGCAATGCCTTTACAACGCAGCCAATACAACGCAAGTTCCATTACAACGCATGCTATTACAGCGTGTGCCATTACAACGCATATGCCTCACTGACCAGTACCTTCCCTGAGCACCCGGCGGTGTTAGAATAGTAATTTACGTTGTAATGGCTTGCGTTGTAATAGCATGCTTTGTAATGGAAGTTGCGGTGTAAAAACCGTGTTGTAAAAGTATGCGTTGTAATAGTTTGCGTTGAAACGTTACACAACCAAATACAAAAATTTCATACATTGGAGGACTTCAAGAATAGGCCTACCACAGTAATTCAGCCTGCCTCTTAAACTTATCAGACGCCTGCTCAAGTACACTGCACTGTTTAAACGGAAATGCAGAACAACTTAAAGGAGAGAAGATCGTCCTGTGATGATCATCATGTCATCATCCTATAATCAGATGCAAGGCAGGGAGTATATAACATCTCGTTTAGTGTATCGGGTATTGTTTGTGTTCTAATCTAGGTAATCCCTTTACACCTGCAATTCATTTCAGTTCATTCAACAGTTTATGGCCAGATATATACCAAATGCAATAACTTTGAATTGGTATGGCCACTTCATTCTCTTTTTCCTCGTTTCTTTTGCACTTGAATAGCCACCTGGGATAAGATCTTTCAATGTAAGTTTGAGTCCCACACAGAACCATGTTTTGATGATACATGTGGTGACCCTAACAGTTGCATACTAGAAGATCATGCAATGTATCACTGTGGTAAAGTGGATTATTAGTTAAAGCGGATGGTAGTCCACCACAAGCAATAATGTCACTATTCTTGTTTGGTTTCAGTAATTTACCCCTGGTAGCTATAGCAGAGAGCAAACCGGTTTAACTTAAGAAAATGTGTAAAGCATTTAGAAGTAGCAGATCAGTTAAAAAGTCAAAAACAAAGCAATACAAATTCCATTCCAGTTGATTAAAATAGAGATATTTTACTGAACACAATGACACCAAAATGACAAAAATCAAGTGCGGGGAACAAGAGAGATGAATTTTTTAAAATTTCAAATAAAGATAGCACCAAAAAGCACAAAGCACCAACCACGGACAGCGGGTCACGCTAGGCCAGGACATAGGTAAGGTTTGAGGCCAACCACGATGGCGCACTGGTCAGATACGAGGACCAGGTTGATCCCACTCGGAGTTACCTTCAGACTTCGACATTTTCTGTTACGGTAGAGTCCTCGGCAAGGCAAGCCTGTAGTCTGGATCAGAACTCTGGCTTGTCGATGACAAGTTGACAAATGACAACGTCTCTGTGAAGCCATCAACGAAAACGGGTAACATTCAGTGCAGGAAAAGTCTGGAGTTCACGCACAGAAAGCAGTTGGCATCGATAGAATGCTGCTGACGTCTGATTCGGTGAAGATTTCCATCATCAGACTTAAACTCTTTTCTGGAAGTTGGATTTTCTCAACGTGGCAAGGGTTCTAGCCGAAGAGGGTTTGACGACGACGAACGCGGTTTGGCGTCCGGCTGGCTAAGTCTGATTTGATGCTGTGGAGAAGAACATAACGGGAGCTGCAGCAAAGTCAGGCCCATTGGTAATAAACCCTTGGCGGATTGGATGACCGGGAGGGGCCAGTCCCTCAACATTTCTCCAGGCAAAAAGTTTCTAACGCCCAGGCTTTTAGGTTCAGGCAGGAAGAGTATACTGACACCAGGCAAGGGTTCCAGGACCTCCGGAACAGCACTTGGGGTTCAAGACTCACAGATGAGCTCTTTCAAGAAAGTGTGCTTCTTGCCTTCAACGGGACTCGCTGTCCCATAATCCACTCCTTCCTGAGGAGAAGGGGCCGCTGACAGTTTGCCGCCACTAGTACTATAAAGCACGTCCCCTTCACCCGCGGCACCGTTCACACTGTTTGCCGTTGTGCAGGGCTTTTTACGGGACTTGCTGTCTCATAATCTATGCCTTCCTAAGGAGAAAGGGCCGCTCACAGTTCCCCGCTGCCGCAACTAATGCTGCAAAGCACCTCCACTTCACCTGAGGCATGGGCCACGCTGTTTGCTACTGTGCTGGGCCTTCAGCAGGTCTCCATATCCCATAATCCATGCCTTCCTGAGGAGGAGGGGCCGCTGACAGTTCCCTGCTGCTGCCACTAATGCTGTAAAGCACCTCCACTTCACCCGCGGCATGGGCCACGCTGTTTGCTACTGTGCAGGGCGTTCAGCATGACTCGCTGTCCCATAATCCGTGCGTTCCTGAGGAGGAGGGGCTGCTGACAGTTCCCTGCTACCACCACTAGCGCTATAAAGCGCTTCTCCTCCACCCACGGCGCGGGCCACGTCCGGGCAAAGCCCAGACAGGCCCATCTCCACCCGTCCGCGGCCGGACTTGCCTGGGCTGGACCGGACCACCCTCCTTTCTTCAGGACTTAAGAAAAGTAATTGTGTCTGTTTGCTTTATATTAATTTTGGTTGTTTAAAACATGGGCAAGTAGAAAATACCGATGAAAGTAGGACCAAAGGAGTGTAATTCTACCACCACGAATTCCATAGCAAGTTATCTAACTGGGGCCATGTCAAGGATAAAGAAAGAGATTAACGATGCAGAGAAAAGGATAGGGCTCACGCAGCGGGCAACATTAGAAGTGTTTGCTACAGTAGAAGCACCTGAACCAGACTGGCCAGAAACCACAAATACAGCAGTAGAGCTCCCATTAAATTCAAACCCTTGTGTATCGAAAGTTGTATCCCTCAAATGGCCACCAGAAGAGCAATATAAGATCAGTACCCTTGGGGTTTTTCTTACAGACTTAAACCTTGGGTACAAAAACCAAGTCAAAGGCTTCCTATGGAAATATTGAAAACGCCAGCATCCTTGTCCCTACCAACTATCGATTTGCACCCCTAGACGGCTTGGATGAGTTGGGTAGGCTTTTAAACCCTGAGATCCTTGATCCGGTACTCACAAAAGAGACAATTACAGCAGCAACACCAATCACTTGTAGCTCATCACCCACAAATGATAGTTTTTTTTAACCCAAGGCAAAGAGACTCCTTTTTCCAACGACCCAGGCTCCCCCGAAGTAACCATTGTATCATGGAACATTGCCGGTCTGGCCAATAAAAAAAAGCCTAGAGGGCTGGGATAGTTATGTAAACAAGGCTCAGATTGTATGTATCCAAGAAACTTGTCTTATAAATCCAATTGATTTTGATGGATTTACATCATACTGTACTACAGCTACTGTTTGATTATGGGCAGGGCCAAAGGTGACCTACTTGTACTAGTTTCTACTAGAATTGCACTAAAAGTCAGCAAAATCATTTTATTGTCGCCCTACTATCAATTCATGTTGCTTACATCAGAAGGTAACCCGGATAGTTTAATAATTAACTTTTATAATAATGTTTTCAATCCCACAGGGGTTGAAGTGGTTAATGCCCTTGAAATCGACTTGGACCATTTTATTGATCAGCATAGTAAACATCTTTATGTAGTTCGGGCTGGGGGTTTTAATATTACGGAATGTAACAGGTGTGTGACTTTACTGACACTAGGAGTAACTATGCTAAACATTGTCCTTATGGCTCAGCACTAAATGATCTTTTGCTGAAATATAATCCAACCGTAGTTGACTTTTGTAGCCCCAGTCGTCACCTTCAGCCCTCAACTTATATAGGGAGAGGCTGCTATAGCAATATTGATCACTTTTTTACTTTGGATAATGACAGAATTACTCCACAGGATTTACAGGTGGGAGAAAATTGTAGCAGTAACTATAACCCTGTAATTATAAAATTACAGATTAGTTTGCACCCAATTTCTGAAACTGGTATAATTGCCAACATGACCCAACTTGGACTGAATGGAATAAAAATGAAATGGGCCAGTGTTGAACCCTCAAGCTTTGAGCTTTGTGAGTGATCTGGTAGCCAGGAACTTACAGTCCTTTATGACGGGTTTGGCCTTAGAAAATAATCATGATGAGATATTGGAAGCTCCTATATCTATTTCCAATTCAGTAAACCAAAAATTTAATATGAAGCCGAAGAGCAAAGTGAGGAAAAATAAAGGCTGGTTTAATCACCCATGTTCTCAGGTGCAAAGCTATTACATTTAAGACCCAAGGACCCTTTAGCTGTCCGGGAAAGTGGACTCGTATATAAGAGGGCAATAGGTAAAAAGAGTTACAAGCAGAAGCATGGGAGAATTTAGCACAAGCTGCAGAGACCAAGGACAACACACTCTTATGGAAAACAATTCATGCCCTATTATTTACCAAAGGGCCTGGACGTAACTTGGAATCCTTGATTACACCTGCACAGTGGGTGGACCATTTTGGTACAGTTTTTTCTCACACTAGTGCACTAGAAGAAAGGATCAGGATACCCTTGCTATTCCGGTCAACCCCTGTGGCTTTCACCTTGGAAGGAGGTTTTGAGGTAAAAGACCAAAGGGGAAGGCCTCAAACCCCGATGGGGTCCCGATGGACTCTTACAAGTTCGAACATGCTCTTTAGACCCCCTTATGACCAATGTCTTGAATTCATTTATCATTCCCATTTTCAGGAAGGGGTCAAGGACTGTCTCGAAATGGTATTGACCCATCTCCCTGCTTGACTCTTCAGCTAAACTATTGGGAAGGGTTATTTTAGAAAGATTGTAAGTGTGGACAGAAGAATAAGATATCCTAACAAATGTCTAATATGGGTTCAGGAAAGGCCTGGGGACGGTTGAGCAGCCGTTTAACGGGAATCCTTTGATGGGAAAATATACCATGGTTAAAGAAGGCTCCCTGTACATGTGCTTTATAGATTTGGTTAGCCATAATAAACTATGGGAATGTATAGATCTACTGGGGGTTCTCAAAGACTTGATCTCGCTCCTGGCATACATGTACAGTAACTTATCCTCTAAAGTAGGCTTTGGGCCAAAGGGACAACTAACTCCATCTTTTAAAATAGGAAGCGGGGTTCGGCAGGGATGTGTGCAGGCGCCCTTCATCGTCTCCCTATATATAAATGGGGTAGACGACAAATTACAGTCAGTAGGTATGGGCACCCCTAGAGCAGGCAAGCAACAAATACCCATACTCCTATATGCCGACGATGGGGCCCTTCTAGCTTTAACTCCGAAAAGCATGCAAAATCTGATAAACTCCTGTACGGAATGCATGTAAGGTAAAGACCTGAAAATTAACATTGGGAAAACCTTTACTATGAGCTCTGGCCAAACAAGGGGAAGAACAAATACTTTCTGTATTAAGGGGAATACAATACATAACACTAAAAAAATTTAATTATCTTGGGCTACAGCTCTTCAAATGGGGGTTGGAAGCATCATAGGGAGACATGCATTTTAAATGTGTCCAGAAACAACAATTACTTATTTAGGTTTACCTCCAAGTTAGGGACCAAGCCGATCAGAGAGATGTTGACCCTATATAATGCTAAATCGGTCGCAGCATTGACGTATGGTGCTGGATTCTGAGGCATAGGGGATAACTGAACTATTCAAATACAAGAGAATAAGTTCCTTAGAAGACTCTTAGCCGTATCCCATTCAATATCGGCAACCATAATTCATAGAGAACTAGGAGTTGGTTCCTTACAAGAAACATTAGAATCCAAACCACTCCTATTATGGCACTTATTGTGGTCTAAAGAAGAGATGCACTTTACCAGAACCATCATAAAAGATAGTCTAGGACTTGATCAGGTACATAAGATCCCTTAGCTAAGGTACATTAAAAGCACCTTGAGGGGGCTCGGACAGACAGAGAGGGATCCCTGTATACATCCAGAGAACATAATTGGATTCTCCAAAAGGGGCCTTAAGGAGCATATATCTAGTCTGTCTAGAGAAAAGGAACTTGCTTGATCAAAACAAGGTTACTGTGGTAAGATACATGTCAATGAACGACCAGCCTGGATGCCAACTGTACATTATCTTAATTCGTAACACCTACCACAGATCTCTCCTAACCCGTTCCATTTCCTTATTATCCATCGCCTGGTATCATTTCCAAAGAATGAAGGATTGGGTCCTTTGACTCGAAAATGCCCCTGCAATGATAGTCAACCCAGCATAAAGCACTTTTTTGCAGACTTTACCAGGATGGGTGAGGCCTTCCAGTACTTATATGAATTAAAGAATGTGACAGCATGCCATCAAGTAGCACTTTTTTTTTTTTTTTTTTTTACAAAGGTGCTCTGTACAAGGGAAATACTGACTATGGTAAAAAATGAAACGATTTAGTGGTTGTATTGTTTTAACTTAGAAAAGAAATGGTTTAGTGGTTGTTTTGTTTTAATTTAGTACAGCTTAGCTGGAAGAATGTGAAAATTGGATTATTATCTAAGAATATTTTATTGAATCTTTCACAGTGTTTTATAACCTGTAATGTGGTCTATTTTAATTGTTATTTTTCGATTCTTTTATCAATATGAATTTGTTTCTGCTTATATTTATTCTAATGCAAAATTTAATGTATTGGTGTGATGCTTTTATGGTTCACTTCGGTATTAACCGAATAAAGTCTTTCAATTGAAAGAGCCCTACTCAGATATGTGGGCTTATCCTCCTTTGTGGAAAAAGCACAAGGCTTTTTGTTGTACCTTGTCCATGCAAGTAATCCATACACCTACTTGCTGTGGCAACGCAATCTCAGGTTACTAAACCAGGCAAGACCTTGATGCAAGTGTGACAAAAGGATTGTCCAACCACCGGGGGACCTATGAAGCAATATTATTGTTTTTTATTTATTTTATTTTATACAAATAGAGAACGCAACACCAAATAGGTGTATAGTTTATTTGCATTTGCATGTAGAGTGTGTGAAGGCATACCACTTTGCGTTTTCATTGTTTTTGAGCTAGGAGTGGTCTCGGAGTGTAGTTCCTTGGTCCTTATAAAAGCCACAGGGAAGGGTGGCTTGAAACATGTCAACGGATTAGAAAGTAGGATCACTAAATCCGAGCATACGTTCTACTGTTCTTCCCCTTTTAAGCATACCGCCTGGAGGACGGAATAAAACACAGGTTTTCCTACCAAACAGGTATTTTTTAACTCTTAAAAACCCCTCCAACTCCTATCTACCATCACTTTGTGTATACCACACAGTGCTCCCGTGTAACTCAGGTAGCAGCACGCCCTGTTCTGCAGCAGAAACGGACGAACCCATTAATAAAGCATGCCACCAAGGGGTAACCCTGGTGGGTGAGGGTTATACAACAAAAAGCCTTGTGCTTTTTCCACAAAAGAGGATTAGCCCACCTATCTGATTAGGGCTCTTATTTTTGGTGTACTTTCAAGTAAGGAGGATGAACCCTCCTCTGTAAATAACTTATGTCTCCCCCGCCCACCCCCATATATGAAGTCCTTCTCTCTTCCACAGGTCCAGTAGTGTTCTGAAGAGGGTGCCCAGGGGCGCCACATTTATGCATGGGAGTAGCCTGTGGGTGGAGGTGCCTCCTGGCCCCTCCCTAAGCAATAGAGAAAAAGTTCCCTGGTGTAACTATTCCCAATTTGCAGCACTTTCGGTGTGCCCTGCTGTAAACAGTGCCTCTCTCTACCTAAAACCAAGACAGCAGAACCTTTCTTCCATTGTACAGAGCTCCTATACACCCCTAAAGGTGTGGCCAGGGAAATGAGCAACCCTCCTCTGTGGTCACTTCAACCCGTTTTGTGGGGCAACACCCCTCCCATTAGGATTGGTGCCTGGCTAGCTGAAAGGACAAAAGAGGGGGCAGGCCCAGGTGTTGACTACATCTGAATGTGACAGAGTAGGCCTCTTTGAAGATGGTTGCATTCCTGGGCACTACCCAGATGGTCATCCTGTCAGAGGAACCGAAAACCTCCCCACACCCAGGGCCTTTGTTTCAGCTCTGAAAGCAAATTCACACCTCATCAATAAGCTATTTAGCACTTGGGTGACAGTTGGAAGCTCATGCAAATTAGCTTTTAGGTGCTTTATGCAGGTACAAGATGACTTTTTAAAAGTCCCTATTGTAAAATATTTAGTGCAAATCTGACTTTACCAATTAGCTTTATTTGTAATAAATACTATTATAATATTTATTTAAAAATAGAATATTTTAAAAAGTCCAAGAAATCACTTTTTAACTGGTTCCTTGGCAGGGCTAATATTATTTAGTTTTAATATTAACTCCCAATGATTTCCGATGAAACCATTAACCCTGCTAAGAGCTAATCAAGCAATCAACATGTATAAGGTGCAGCAAATCACCCATGAGGGTCTCGAGGTGCTGGAGTTGCTAAATGCTGTGTGGTGATCTGTTCATTCGAACAGCCAGGTCTTGAGTCCTTTCCAGAATTTCCGGAACAATGGGGTGGTCCTAAGGTGCAGGAGAAGGTCTTTCCAAGCTTTTTCTACCAGGTTTGAGAAGGAGCGTCCTCGGCTTTTGCCTCAGCGGATCCGGGGGGGTGTCTGCGAGGAATAGAGAGGCAGAACGTAGGTTGGTCGGTTGGTGGAAGGTCATGCGTTTGTTGATGTATGCTGGTCCTTCCTTGTGCTGGGCTTTGTATGTGTGGGTCAACATCTTGAACTGGCATCTTTTGTGGCTCAGGAGCCAGTGTAGCTTCTTGAGATGCGGTGCGATGTGGGCTCATATGGGGAGGTCGAGGATGAGTTTTGCCACTTCGTTCTGTAGTCTCACAGAACAAGATGATGGATGGAGTGCTGAAACTTTTCAACCACTCACCCCCAGTCAAGAGATCTGGGTTTAATCCATAGTTCTTTTGCTCATTATGCCACCCCAGTTTGGACCCAGCCATATGCAAATCAGTCTTGACCCAATCAGTCTTGACGTGGGTCCCGTGCTCACCATGCCACTGGTTGGAGTCAAGCATGCTTGGCTGATGAGGAGTGATACCCCGAAACCGGTCCCTAGATGCTTGTCTCCAGTCCAGGGAGGACCTGACCTCGCAGACCAGGCTGGACTGTTCCCATGGGGAGCAGGGTCAAGACTGATTTGCATATAGCTGCGGGTAAACTGGTGTGCAATAAGACGATGGCCCAGATCTCTTTACTGGGGGTGAATGTTTGACATTGTTCAGCATTCTGTCCATCAATTGTTCATTCTGCATTTGCCACCTAAGTGTGAAGGGTATGCCCAGACGTGGGTTCCGTGCTCGCTATGCCACTGGAGTCAAGCTAGCCTGGCTGATGAGGTATGATGCCCCGAAACCAGTCCCAGGATGCTTGCTTCTAGTCCAGGGAGGATCTGGCCTGGCAGTTCGGGCTGGACTGTTCCCATGAGCAGGGTCAAGACTGATTTGCAAAAGGTTGGGTCTAAACTGGAATGGCATGGTGTGCAAAAAAATGATGGCTTCAGGCGTTAACATTGTTCAACATTCCGTCGATCAATTGCTCTTTTTGCATTTGTCGTTAGTCTCTTCAGGAAGCGAGTAGTGATTCCTATGTAGAATGTTTTCCCGTAGTCCAGCCTGCTAGTGATAAGGGTTTGCGTGACGGTCCTTCTAGTGCTGACTGGGATCCACCTTACATCTTGCCGAGCATGCGTAGGGTGTGGAAGCAGACGGATCAGCCTGGGTTTAACTGTTCCTTCATAGATGGCTTGCTGCCTAAGATGATGCTGAGGTTTCGGGCGTGGTCTGTCGGGGCAGGGGAAGGGCCGAGTTTAGTGGGCAACCATGCGTCATTCCATGGCGAGGTATTGTTCCCACAGATAAGGACTTCCGTCTTGTCTGTGTTGAGCTTGAGACAGTTGTCCTTCATCCATGCAATTGTGGAAATTGGCTCTGATGGTGGAGGGGTCTTCTAACAGCGAGATGATGAGCTGGGTGGCATTGGCGTAGGAGATGAGTGCATGTGATCAGATGGTGTTGGCTGTAGGGGGGGTCATGTACGTGTTGAAGAGGGTGGGACTGAGGGACGATCCTTTGGGAACGCCGCAGATAATCTTCTTGGGTTCCGAGGTGAATGGTGGGAGACAAATTCTCTGGGTTCTTCAGGTGAGGCGATCCACTTTAGGGCGTCTCCCTAGATACCGATATGGTGGAGTCTGTTGATCAAGATGTGATGGGAGACTTTGTCGAAGATGGCTGACAGGTCCAGGAGGATATCGGCTGCCGTTTTGCCGTGGTCCAGGAGCGCCTTGATGTCATTGGTAGCTGCGATCGGGGTAGTCTCGGTGCTGTGGTTGGCTCATAATCCGGATTGAGAGGGTTCCAGGAGGTTGTTTTCTTCCAGATGTTCGATGAGGTGCTGGTTGATTGCCTTCTCGAGAACCTGCCTGGGAAGGGGAGCAGGGAGATTGACCTGTTCTTCGGTTCTGCTTGGTCAGCGGATGGTTTCTTCAGGAAGGGTCCTACTTCAGCATGTTTCCAGTCCTCAGGGAAGGAGTCTGAGATGATGGAGATATTCAGGACTTTCTTGAACTCGTTGCCAATCGTCTTGCTCCAGAGGTTGAACATGTGGTGGGGACAGGGTACTGTGGGTGCTTTTAAGTGCACAGAGTTCATGGTGGAAATTGTGGCTTGAGTTGTGAGGGTGTCCCAATGGGTGAGCAGGTGTTTAGGGTTTGTGTTCATTGGTGTGAGCAGGCTGATGCTGTTGGCAGAGGGGGACTGGGGTTTGAAGTTTTTGTAGATGATTTAGATCTTGTCCGCCAGGGTGTCACGCAGTTCTTGGGAGGGGGTGATGTCGTTCTCAGCTGCTGCGTGGTTGGAGAACTCTTTCACGATGGTGATGAGCTCCTTGCTGTGGTTTGTGCTGGCTTCTATGCGGTCTGCTAGGGTGTTCTTCTTTGTTTCTTTCAGGAGGCGGTGGTACTGGTTAAGTGCTGTTTTGAACGTAGTATGGTCTCCTGTTTCTTTGCTGGAGCACCACTTCCTTTCTAGTTGTCAGCAGTTCAGCCGTGAACCAGCTGGCTCTTCTGGTAGGTCCTTTGGATTCTGCTGGCTTGGAGGGGACGATTATGTTGGCGCATTCTGTGATCCACTGGGATAAGTTCTTTGCAGCCTGTTCTGGGTTGGATGTTGTGTCTAGAAGGTGGGAGTTGAGAGCATTGTTCCACTGGTCTTCCGATATGTTTTTCCAATTTCTGCGCGTGAAGCTAGGGTGCATGGTGCAATTGTTGGTAAGCCCTGAGATGGAGAAGTGGACGCTGTTTTGGTCGGTCCCGGTGAGCTGTGAGACGTGGTTGTATTCGACTCTGTCGCTGGAGGTGAAAATGGGGCTGAGCGTGTGTCCTGCGATATGGATAGTGTCCTTGACAAGTTGCTTGAGGCCGATGTTGTGGATGCTTTCTAGGAGGTTGATAGTGTTGGTGTCACTGGAGTCTTCAAGGTGGAAGTTAAGATCCCCTAGGAAGATGTAGTTCTTGGAGTCCCTTGTGATTGGTGCCATGAGGTCAGGGTTGGCGTTGCAGAAGCTGGGGTGTGGTCCTGGTGGTCTGTAGGCGAGGGTGACTCTGAAGGTACTTTTTCTGTCTGTGTGGAGTTGGAAGTTGAGATGCTCCATTATCTTGGTTGTGTCGTCTGAGGATGTTTTGCAGCGGATTGAGTCCTTGTAGATGATAGCAATTCCACCTCCGTATTGGTTCGGAATCAATGCGTTATCTTGTAGCCTTTGGGGGTAGTGATGGCGAGGTCCGGCGCGGAGGCTGGGTTCAGTCAAGTCTCTGTGAGGAAGATGACATCCGGGGTGAGGGATGTGATCGCTAAAAAGACTTTGGGGCCTTGTCACTTTAAGGACCTTGTTTATGTTAAACCTTTACATGTCCTAATTTTAAATACTATGCACCTTTCCTTATTGGACATTAAAACTTACTTATGGGTGACTTATTAATATTTAAAAGGAGGGTTTAAAAAATTGAAGAGCTCCCCAGTCCAGATGATTCTCCTATGACTCCATGCTTTCCATAAAAGAGGTGTATTATTAATTGTAATATTATACCGAATAGGCAGCTAAAAAAAGGTAGCCCGATCTAATGGATTACTAGGGAAATGTGAGGATAATATGCAAGATAGATAAAAGATTTTTCTATAGTCGTCCAAAGTGGTAAAAAAGGTGAAGAGCCAAATCTGCCAGAAAGAGGCTTGTCGAAGAGCAAAGGCTTTATGATGTTGTTGGAAATCAGGAAAATTGACACCACCATTGCATTTATTATGTCTAACTTTAAATAAGGAAATATGAGACTTCCTCTTTCTCCATAGAAAATGTTGGCAAAAGTGAATCAATCTTCCTAAAATATATCTGAGGAATATGTACGGGAATCATAGATGCAGTATACAGAATAAAAGGTGAAACTGTCCTCTTAATGGAATTTAAACGACCCCACAGAATAAGAAAAGGGGATTACATTTGGAAGTTAGAAGTTAGAGAGTCAATCAAATTCAGATTAAGAGAAATATGCCACAATATTGTCAACTGTGCCACTGAGCGCTCCACTCCTCTAATGTACAGGGAGCCACACATATCTATACTCTCTTTGAGAACCTAGTCATGCCGTTTGATGGCACCGGGGGCCTGATCTTCCGTACTTGTCAAGTACTCCAACATTCTACTCAGCCGCGACTCTAAACATATAAAAAGCAATGGCAGACCAATAATGCATAGGGCATATCACAAAAACAGTAGGAAGTACTTTGGTGTGACATGTCGATAACTTACAGAAGTGTACCACAATGAGAAACATCATACAAGATCATGACACAATGGCACTACACACCAGCACTACTCCACGTTATCTACTCCACTGCTTCCACTTCCTGCTGGCATTGCAAAACTGAACTGGAGGACTTCTGTCACATTTAGTGGTCCTGCTCTCTCATCACTACCTACTGGAAGGAAGTCCTCGGCCACATAAAAGGGAATGTGGGATTCCCTCTCCCTGCCTCCTATACCACGAGTTTTCTGTGTATTCGACCCTTTGCGCTAGAGGCAATTAAACCTACCGACTGGAGGCTCATTAGTCACATCTTAGAAGTTATCGAACAGCTTATAGCACTCCATTGGAAGAAGCCTTCGACTTCGCCTATTGCCCAATGGTTTACGCGTCTCTGGCATGTACTGGTGATGGAGATGCTGTCTCACAAATTTGCCCTTGTTTGGCAACTCCTGCTTGACTATTTTACCTGCCATGAGTGCGCTTGCTTCACACTGCCCCGGCTCAAAGCCCTGCAACTCTTTACTTAGCAGTTCCACCTGGCGATGTTGCACCAGGTATGTGCTAGACCCACGCCTCCCTCTTACCCTCTTTACCCTCTGCCTTGCCTCATCACACTGCCTGTTGGGCCCTACTCCAGGTCACTCCCAGCTCAGGCCACGGTTTGGCTGCCTCACGAGCCGCACCTTTGAAGTTTATTAATTATTTTGTTTGGTTTTAATGTTTCTCTTTAATGTCTGACATGTTTATCTGCTTGTAACACACTCTTGCTCAGGGCTCTGAATTAGTACCACTTCTGCTCCTCACTTGCTTTGTTAATGGAACTATTGGCATCTGTAAGCTTCCTATGCTATGTGTCTATGAAGTACGATTTCTATATGGATGCTCATGTCTTGTATTGTTGTTTGAAAAATTCTAATAAACAGATTTCAAGCAAAAAGATTAAGAGAAACAGGGGTAGTAATAGAGCTAGAGAACCATATCCCTAAATATATGATTAGTACAGGAGCCCAAGTTAAGCTTGAGGAGATAAATGATTGTTTAGTACAATAGTTATTTAGAGGGAGAATTTTATTTTTATCAAAATTAATTTATTATCCTGAGACTTTCGAAAAAGAAAGAATGTTTTGAGAAAGGGCTGAGAAAGAAGTCTCAGGGTTTGAAATAAAAAGAATGTTGTCAGTATCTTCAGCTAGTTTCAAATGATAAGAATCATTGGAAACCAGAGATCAGTGGGTTTAGTCTAACTTCAAAAATAAATGGTTCTAGTGCAAGTATAAATAAGAGAGGAGACGAGGTACAACCTTGTCGGACGCCTCTTTAGAGTGTGAAGTATGGAGAAGTTAAACCATTAATCATAACAGAAATTTTAGGTGATCATTTAAAGTGGATATTCAGGGAAGAAGTTTATGGCCATATCAAAATCATTGTAAAACTTTAACGTATTCTGGCAACATTGCCTGATAGTTCGGATTATCTTTTTGCTCAGTCTTTGCTTCAACTTTATCTTCTAAACCCAAAGCCTCCTGTATATATAAATGGTTGAATTCTTTCCCTTCTTTAAGACCTAAAACTTCATTAGAGTCCTTATGGGAAGCTGATTTAGAAATTGTTTGACTAATTTCTCTTTGGGATAAAGTATGGTTTAAAATCCATAAAACGTCTAGAACAGCCACTCTTGCACAGACGCTATTTTTTGTTTATCACAAACTTAATTTTATTCCACCTCTAAATTTACAACTACCATTTAAGCTAGATGATGGCCATGCTCCCAACACTTTACTCTTTTGAGAAAAAATTCGGAAACAAATTAACAGTGGTGGCTGGCATGTCCCAAGGGTGGTGGGGCATAAAAATACATTTAAAAAAATTACATTAAAAGCACTGACCTGCAGCGCGACGTCCTCCTAGATGGTCTTCTCTCCTCAAGGCAGGCAAGCGGGCAGGCAGGCTCCAAACTCCCAAGCTAATCCAATCCTGACGCTGCTCTCACCAGCATGAGAGCAGCGACAGGTTTGGTGGGAGCGGCCTCTAGCAGCGCTCAGAAGAGCACTGGAGGCTTTTGCTTTCTCTAACCCAGCTGTCTCAAGACATCTGGTTTACAGAGGTTTAAAGTGTGCATGTCTGGCTGGCCTTCGCAAGTTGGCCGGCCAAAAAGACAAGCACACTTTAAACTGAAAGTGCCCTACTCTCTCTGCAGCTGCCAGTCAGCACCAGCCCCGCCCCTGTCGCTCCATTAAGGACGGGGTGACGAAAAATAAAATGGTAATGAATTAACTTCATTACCATTTTATTTTTTGTCTCTGGGGTCATTTCAGTGGGGCGACGCTCCTCCACTCAAAAGGAGGAGCCACCCCTGCAAATTAATCTTATTTTCCAAGCATCCATTCCTTTCAGTTTTGCCTTGCTATTTCTAATTGGCTTGCGTGATGATTGGCAGTCTAATTATTCCAATAATAAACTGCTGGGTCTCCTGCTTGCTATCGCTTGACGACTATCAATTGGAAATGAGGAACTATTATCTCCTACAAAGCATGGCGGTATGCAGTATGCCATCATCGATTGGATAGACTGTATGCTGAATCTATTCTTTTTTCACATACCGATCATTTATTATAGTTACCTAGTACCACTTTTTAAAATACCATTAGCGCACTCTCTAGTTCCACACAACCATCACCATTTACCACTGTTATTGTTCAATTCCCTGACATACTAATTTATATTTATGTATTTTTACAATATTCTACAATTATTCAACTGTTTATTCAATTGTTAATATTTATGGAACACTGGTAATTATACTGATCACTTTGGTTATGGTTAACACTGTATATTTGTTCATTTTTCTTTCCCCCTCTACTCCCTATCCCCGTAAAACTCTTAACAAAAAAAAAAAAACTTGTATATAATCCATTATTTATGAATCCCTTATTGTATCTTTTTCACTATTATGTGGTTAGATTTTTCATCATACATGTCATACTGATGCTTCTGTTGCTTCAACATTTCAAATGTATGATGTTCATTCCCTTTTCCTAATAAAGCTTTTTAAACTGATAAAAGGGGTTTTTAGCTCCGTCAAAAGTGGTTATTTTGACAGGTCGAATTTGCAGTTCAAACCTGCTCAGCCATGCTATTGGTGGCAGACCAGCATTCTTGTACTTCACTGTCACTCAAGTGGTGGCACAATATGTGCCGCATCCCACTGGTGACATTTAAATTACAGGCCCTCTGTACACTTTGTGCCATATACAAGGGACTGGAAGTTAAATTATAAATGAGTATAGCCAATTTCACCGTTTTTAGTGGTCAGATCACATCTACTGAACAGCAGTCTCTCAGTGGGCAGAGTCCAAAACACTTCAATAAAATGTTGGGTTGACCACGCAAAAGGGTCATTTTCCTACACAAATGAATAATAATTAAAAACAATAGGTGGAGAATACATCTAAAGCTACAGTCCTTTCTCCATCATTAATAGCTGATGTATGATTTTTATGTTTTTGTAATTATAGAAATGTCTTTCTCGAAATCGTATAACTTGGAATGTTAATCAGTCACTTATTGGCAGCTTGGTTCTTTAGTCAAGAATATATTTATTTTTATCTGGTCTTTCTTTGTTTTCATGTAAGCCAAAAACATGAGTGGTCAGTGTTAGCATCAGAAATCTATCCAGCCTGGCCAACCATATTGACTGTCATTCCTTCTTTGGCTGTTCAATAAGTCTTTTAAAAATTTGAAATTTGCAGTTTTGTCATATTAAGATGTGTAGGTTGATTGCAGGTGTTAGTGAACATATTGCAGCTTTTTGAACCAAATACAAATGTGCTAAAAGGATACTCCTATGTTCTTCTGCTTGACAATTCAGACACTTATAATGTTGAAACAATGGTTGAGTACCAGAAAAAGTACATAACAACATTTGACCAAGATAGAGGCCTGTGACTGCACAATCACCATTTGTGGTGAGCGGTTTCTTTCCATCGTTTCTTAAAAGGCTTTGCAAATTGGAGTAAAGTGTAATTTTAGGATGGATGTAATTTCTGTAATATGTGAAGGTTAATAGGGGGATTTGATCAACAAGAAAAGAAAGACCTCATTCTTAGGTTTCGAGATCTCTGAAATTATCGAATTTGTCCAGTTTTTCATAAAAGTTTTCATTTCTATTCACACTAACCTTTATCCTGGACTTAAGCAATCCTACAGAAAGTATTAAAAATGTTGTAAAGTCTTGCCAAATTTGCACAGAACTTGCCTGAAAACAAAAAACTTTTCACAAGAATTTTTAATTTATTATGTGTTTTTTACCTTTTGCAAGAGAAGTCTCTTACTAACAGTGGGGTTTTGTTGAGAATATTTAGCAGACTTTTGTTAAGCCAATTTATGCCTAACAGATTGCAAAGCTTGTAAAGATTTGGACAGATTGCAAAAAAAAAAAAAAAATGCAAATTTGTCACACCTATAGTAGAAATGCTACTCAATAGCTTCAAACTCACATGGTTCTGTGAAGTCATTTGTCGCATGCTGCTTTATCCACTAGTGCAAATAGGATGCATATTTTTACAACACTGAAGTAGCACATTCCAGGCCCTTCTAGGCTGAACCTTGAGAGAAACCGAATTCAGATAACAAACTGCACTTAAATAAAAGTTTATTTGTTCTCAAACTTACCACACTCTTTCTCACTATGTTTTCTGCAGCTCAGCAAACTAACATTTAACTTAAACCCGAGTTGGTAGTGTAAACATGAGGAATTCTTGTCCTATAATGTGTGCTTTTTAAATGTTTTTCAGAATACTTTTTGTCTTTTCCACATTTCCCCTCACATCTATTTGTTCTTTCCCTATATATTTTTCATAAAAATATGTAACTTGAATGCCACATGTTCTCTTAGCTAGATCCATTATCTCAAGCCTGAACTAAGCAAACCTGTTTGCATTGATGTTTTAAAGGTTCAGATGACTTGTCAGCGAAGTTATGGGATGTGAGCACAGGTCAGTGCATCTATGGCATCCAGACACACACATGTGCTGCAGTGAAGTTTGACGAGCAGAAACTTGTTACAGGATCGTTTGATAACACAGTTGCCTGTTGGGATTGGAGCACAGGGGTGAAAACACAGCACTTCCGAGGGCACACTGGTGCAGGTATGTGCATCTCTGAATGACTTAATTATATGGTTACTGTACATGGCTGGGATCCATCTCTCTATATATATTATTTATGTAAATATATATATATATATATATATATATATATATATATATATATATATATATTTTATTACCTAATAGCGGTTGCCAGTAGTTAGTTATAGTTAGGACCTAGTTTCCATAGGAAAAGCATTTTTTGACTTGGCTATAAATTTGGCGTCGTTTGACCAATGTACATGAAATGTTGCCAAAAAAGTGTCACCGTTGGTACTATTGATTGGGAAGGTTTGGGGCTGATCCGTGCAGTGGGGACCGAGCATTTGGGGCGCGAAATAAGGATGCGTTTGTAATGTTAATTCCCATAGGAACTTTTAGCCACACCTAAAGCCCGAACCGCTGAACGGACTTAAACCAAATTTGGCAGACAGGTAGATGTCGGTTCAAGGAAGTGCCTTTTGCTTATTTGGTGTAAATCCGTCAGTAGTTTTTTAGTAACTTAAGCCAAATATTATAGTGATATCTCTTGGCCGCGAAGCCTTAGCGAACAAAGACGAACTCGTGCAGGCAAATGCACTGCTCTAATTGGCTGCCAACACTTCAACCAGGCAGTGTGGGCAGCCATCTTGGGACTCTGCTTGAAGCCAAGTCCCAGAAAAAAAGTAAAAAATTTAAAAAAAGGGGGCAGGGTAGGAATACCCTGACCCCCCAGATAATGGTGGGGAAGTCCCACAGGGACCCCACCACGTTTTTAGAGCATTTAAAAAAAAAAAATATTTTGCCGTAGAGTCATGGTGGATCCGCGAATCCATGGCAAAACTTTAAAAAAAGACGTGTGGTCTCCAGCGCATCTTTTTATTTTTAAACCCCTGGGTGGGCCAAATCCCGGGGCCATGAAGGAGAGGGGCTCATGGGGGCCCCCCTCTTGGGCTTATCAGAAGCCTGGGGGACCGCCACCTTCCCGGGGCACACTGTATTTTCTTTTTTTTTTTTTTAAATGCGGTGGAGGCCCTATGGCCTCCCCTCTGCCCCGGGAAACGCCACCTCCCCAATGTACTTCTAAGTACAAATGTGGGGAGGGGGAGGCACGCAGCCCCCCTCCAGGAGCTTGCCTGTCCATGGAGACCTCAACCCCCCAGGGACTGCTCCAGCAATGTCCCGGGGTGCCCACCCCCGGGACATTGCATTTTTCTATGGCATGACGGGGGCCAACTACTCCTCCTGTTACCTCTAGTAAGTCTCTCACAGTGGAATTGGTAAGAAGTGTTCGGAGAACACGCCCCCTTTCGCTAGTACTCTGCAAACGCGGCTTGTGGTGCACTACTGATTGGGGGACGAAGTCCACTTTACTCCTAAGGGACCTTGGGGACCAAGAAGCCCTCCTGGTACCTCCTGTAAGTCGTACACAGCGGGATTCCTAAGAGCTGGTTCAAGGCCCAGCCCCCTTTCTTTACCACTCTGCAAACCCGATTACTAGTTAAAAAACCTTAGAAATTCACTTAAAAAAGCAAAGGTTAAAGAGAAGTTATAGTTGGGGATTAGCAATAAAAAAAAACATTCACTGAAAAAACCAAAGGTTACAGGGACATTATAGTTAGGAAATAGAATTTAAAAAAACCTTAGAAATTCACTGAAAAAAACCAAAGGTTACAGGGATGTTATAGTGATATTTCACTTGTACAAAACCAGAGAAATTCAGCAGTTCTAGTTAGCTGAGCTAACTATATCTCGCGCCCCCGCAATGCACTGCTTATGACCTCACATATTACATCACTCATGACATGTGACATCAGTGATGACATCACTGATGACATCTCAAATTACATCACTGATGACATCATCCACAGAATCTCTGACGCAGCCACTCACACCCCCATGTAACCTTTTGTACACCCACTGCAACTTCCACACCACCATTCTCAAAACCATTGACACACCCATACTAGTATTTACATACCCACTCACTGATTCATAGGTCTACACATCTACTCAGTCACCCACACAGCCACTCGTACACCAACTCACTAATACAGCCATATATCCAGCCACACAACCACTCACACACTAAGTCACTCATAGAGTTGCTCACACACCTACTCACTCACCTATAGTTAATCAGGCAGCCATTTACTCACCTATAAAGTTATACACACACCCACTTACTTATTCATACAGATACTAACATATAATCACTCACTCTTACAAACCCTCGCACATGCACTCACTAACCCATACAGCCACTATCACAATCCCTCACTCCCACATACAGTCACTGATATACTCTAACACTCACCTATTCTGTCTTTCACATATCCACTTACCATATACCACTGACCCATCCATTCACTCACGGACACCACCATAGACACACTCAGTCACTTATACAACCCTTCTCTTACACTCACTAGCCCATACACCCACTGACTCGCACATTCACTCATGGATGTAGGCAGTCACACACCCTCTCACCCACCCAGACACTCATACACCCACACATGTAGTCACTCATCAACCCATACAGCCACTTCGACACCAACTGGCAGACTGATACAGACAATCAGACAACCTAGTCAGTGACCCATACATTCACCTAGACACTTAATCACTCACTTATACCGTTAGTCACGCACCTACTGAATCATCGATAGACACTCGTACACCTACTGATTTATCAATACACCTTGGTGTGTGTGTATATATATATATATATATATATGTGTGTATGTATGTATATATATGTGTGTATATATATATATATATATATATATATATATTTAACACTCATAAACATTTAAAAAACTGGATGATGTCAGTGATGTCATTTGAGATGTCATCAGTGACGTTATCAGTGATTTCACTGACCATGTCATGAGTGATGTAATATGTGAGGTCATAAGCAGTGCATTGCAGGGGCGCGAGTTCTAGTTAGCTCAGCTAACTATAACTGCTGAATTTCTCTGGTTTTGTACGAGTGAAATATCACCCTAACTATAACGACCCTGTTGTGAGAAGTTGGCCTGGCATATGCTGTCCACTAATTATAGTGGGCACCTTGCACCAGTCCAAACAACCCCTTATTGGAGATAGGTTAAAGACAACCTTATTGAAAGCTATCCTAGTGGTAGCTATGGAGAGCAGCCTTCAGGCTAAGTCTTGAAGGAATGTAAAGCAGCTTGTTTTACCAGTCTATAATCTCTTGAGTGATCAAATGAAAGAGCACCACACCAGGTATATATTCAAAATATATGTATTTATTGCTAAACACACCCCTCTAGTCTCTTTATGAGGCTAGAGTTCGAAGTACATAAGTTATAAGTTATTTAAACACAGTAATAGCACAAATACACGTTTGGGCCCTAGGGGCGTACTCAAACCATATACCAATAAAGTGGTATAAGAACCACGACTGAGCTAGACACTAGGCCTAGAGCCTCTAGAAGTGCTTGGACCACAAGGAACCACCCAAGGTAGTGACACAGGGGACCCACGGGGGACGCGTGCAGTGTAAATACACAGCCGCGAAACGCCGTTAACTTCTATGGAGAAAGTCGCGGTTTGGAAATTAAAGAAAAGGGACACTTAAAGAAGGACTTGGAGCAAACCCTTTGAGAACTAGGTCGTTCTAGAGTCTCTACCCACGGGAGCACCGGAGTACTCTTGTTACCTCACCCAGGGAAGCCGGGTGCATAGGTGCCTTTCGGGGTCGGGTTTCGTCGTCGATTTGAATGGCGATCTGCTGCAAAGTGCTGCTGGCGACCAAGTGGAAAGTGTCCGGGTGGATCCAAAGGTGGATCGGAGATCTGAAGAACCTGAAAGCAGAGGGGACAGAGTCTGGGTCACTAGCCAGTGACCAGGAAGGCGATGAGCAGATGCCCACCGATGTTGAGTGCTTCAGGTAGGTTGACGGTCGTCTTGACTCTTCAGCCACGCGGTCCAGGAGGCGTTGTCGGTGACCAGGAGCAGGATTCGGGCTGGTACACGATGTCTGTCGAGTGCTGAGGTGTCGGCGACCGGATTGGACCCAACAAGCCTTGGCAACGGCAAGTCTCGATGTAGATGAAGATTGACGATGATGCAGACCAGCAAGGTCTGAGGAACTCACCCAGCAAGGGTAAGTGAGGTCAAGCCTGGAGCAACCAGGGAGCCCAAGAAGAAAAGGATTGGCCTTCGTGAAGGGCTACTAGCCAACGGGCTAGCGACCGCGAAGGAGCCTCGAGACGGTGCACGTGGAGCTGGCTCACAGGACACTCGTGGAGTGGAGGCCAGTGATCTTCGGTGCAGTTGGTGCTGGAGGCTAGGGCTACTCGGAGCCCAAAGCACGACTTCGTGGGAGACCCAGAAGAGGATGCACTAGCAAATGCGTGCGGTGTCCAGGGGTCACGGTTCCACGTTACCCACGACAGCTACGGGCCTCAGCTTTGCTGGGGACTCAGGGCAGCCTCGGGAAGTCTGGAAATCCACCTCTGGTGATGCAAAGACTTCGGCGTCCGACGGGAGCTTAGGCGATGCAGACCGGACAATAGCTTCTTTGGTGCCTGCCAAGCAGGGGAGTCACTCCTTGACCCCAAGGGAGATTCTTCTGTCCTCTAATCTTGTAGTAGAGCGTCGAAGGTCCAGGATTCAGTGTCAGAGTTTCGTCCAGGGATAATCTAAAGTCCTAAGGACTGGGTTCCTATACTTATACTAAGTTTAGGGGTTGGACTACTCTGTGGTCCCACCTATGGGTGGAGTCAGGGCTGAGGGTGGCTACACCCTTTCCCTTTGTCCAGTTCGCGCGCAAAGCAGGGGCTGCAAGCCCCTGATCCGGTTTGAACTGGGGTATGCACAGGGACACCAAGTGTGCCCCCAGTGCAGGACTTCAAAGCACCCGAAAGTGCTCCCGCCCAGCCCCAATACACACTATCCTGTCTGGGGAGGTGGTCACACCTCCCTGGGACAGGAAACCTATTGTCCAGGCCTCCCCTGCCGGAGTTTCGTCCAGCAGCAGGAGGCCAGACTTGTGTCTGTGGCAGCAGCATCCATTTTGTGATGCCAGGGCTTTAGAAAGAAGTTACCGGCCAAGCCAGGGTTAACATGTCTCTCCCTCTAGAAGTGTGGAATGCTACCCCGCCGCCAGAATTGGCGGGGAATAGTATTCCAAGATGTTTGACACCGAACACGACCTGTTTCGGTGCAGCCATTCCAAAGTTAGCATTTAACGCGAGGTTATAATGCGCTTAAGAGTATATGGTCAGGCTGCACTACAAACAGCATCAGAGAAGGGTCTCCGAACGCTGCAGAGGGGCCCTGCTCATGCAGGGGCACCCTCTCACATAGGAACCACGCACTCTGCCTTCAGGATTGATAAGGCCTGCCATAGGAGTGACTTATAGGTTTATATGTGTGTATGTATATAGTGATATAGGTAGCCTATATCACAGTAAGGGGTGCATGCACCACCTTACCCAGGCTGCAGTAGCAGACCTGTGGTGTCAGTTTGGATGGCCTTCCAGGGGTGGCATAATACATGCTGCAGCCCCTGGTAGGCCTCTGAGGTACCTATGCCCTGGGTACATAGTATACCATATACTAGGGACTTATAAGGGCACTCAGATTCCAATCAGAGATGTGCCTAAGGCACATGGAAACCTTTTACAGAGAAAGCAGATAGACTGGGGCCCTGAATAGCAGGATCCCAGTCCAACTAAGTCATAAACCAGCAAAACACCATAAAAAAAGTGGGGGCAACCATATAGTCAGATTCCACCTTCCTACACCTGTAACCTTTGTTTTTTTTTTTGGTGAATTTCTAAGGTTTTTTTAAATTCTATATCCTAACTATAACGTCCCTGTAACGTTTGGTTTTTTCAGTAAAAAAAAATATATATATATGTATATCACTCCAGACACTGGCAAGCGCGGTGCTCCTAAACAGAGGGGCGTGTCGGGTTTCTGCACTGGCTCTGTCAACACATGACTCAACTACCTGTTCCCTCTCAAAATACAGGTCCCAACACGCTCGGATTCTCTTCATCAGTTTATTGCAGCTTAAGGTAACTCGTTTCGACCGTACACACGGTCTTCATAACATTGCCCCATCGCCATTTTGTGCCTGTAATATTCCCCCAAACATTTAAATTGATAGTGCAAATTTTGCTCATGTTATACAGAACAATAAAGTTTTTCAATAAAGTGTTTCTTTTCAACAATTGATAACACCCAAAAAAAGAAAGGGGGAAAAAACCTTCTTGTTGTTCAATAAGTCCACTCCCTTTTAGATCGCACTGTGTTCTTAAAAACCTTGAGCTTTATCAACGTTGCACAGATATTCTTATTTCGTTACTATCAACACCCTGTTCAAATTCCACACTCACCCTGTGCAAGTAAAACATCAAAAGCCGATTCGGAAATTACATGTGAGTTGCCGTTCCTTGAACATCTTATTTCAAATGACTCAATTTCGTTTGGTGACTCCAAACAGCACTGCAATTACTATCTGGATTCAGAATTCAACTTTATCTAAATCATTTATACATGGTCGGAACCATATTTCAATCCTCAACATAAAGTGCATAGTGCCATTTAATCCTTCCCCCATTCACCTCTACTTGCTGATACTCGAGATGCAATAATGAGCCAGTGCCCTAACTCTGTATAGTGCTTTTAAAACAATTATAGCAGCTTCTCATTAACTCCAGTATCGGAAACAATAACAACCTCAGACTTTGTTATATTCTGTGCTGTAAACATATACATACTCGCTGTAAAACGCACCATTTTTGCTCACAGACACCAATTCATCTTTCTGCAGCCTGATACTTTTGCAGACACTTAAATGTAAAGCCCACCTCTAAAAATAGGCTTATATATTTGAATAAAGTGCATAGTGCAATCTCATTCATGTTAAAGTGCCACGTGCAGAGCTGCCTTGACTGTCCCTAAATGGATTCTATATTCAACTTCTACAAAGGTGCCTTGTGCTTCTTTCAAGTATTAATTGAAAAGAGAGCAAGTGCCCTAAAGTGCAAAATACCTGTTGTCCGTCTCCTCCGCTCCTTCTTTAAATCTACTTACACATTATAAAGTGCCCTGTGCCCATTATATATATATATATATTTCCAAACAACAGAGTCCATGGGACGGAGGGCGCACTAATTAGCTGGTGCTCACGGCAAGGTGTAGGACAAATCCTTGAATATATATTATTCATCAAAAAGTATCACGCAGCACTCTCCAAAGGGTGAATTTTCTGTTTGTTTATTGAGCCATCCTTACTCCACCTACGCGTTTTGACCAAACTGGTCTTGACCGTGCTCAAGACCAGTTTGGTCAAAACGCGTAGGTGGAGTAAGAATGGCTCAATAAACAAACCGAAAACTCACCCTTTGGAGAGTGCTGCGTGATACTTTTTGATGAATAATATATATATATATAAGAGCTATACATAACGATGTGTGTGTGTGTTCAAAAGCAATCCCAAATGCAAAACTTCAAAAGAAGCGGGCCCGGACTCCAGACATTAAAGTGCGAATGTTTATTGTTGCTACTGCTCACATGTGTCCATGACTCGTTTCGGCCACTGCAAGATGGCCTTGATCACATAACCGCGCTGCAGCTCCTGAACTCCAGCCGATCCCTGAGAGAAAAGCGGGCACTCCAAGTTGCGTGTGAATAATACGCTTTTTTTATGCAACTGCTCCAATGCATTTCGGCTGTAAACAGCCTTTGTCAAGGTGAACAAGCCCCATCACCTGTGAAGAATAAATAATACATGATAGACACTGATGAGATACTGTGCGTCTCTACGGATCAATGCCGCACCATCTATCTCACTACACCAAGGCATACATATCATATAATCCATGAATTTAAAGTGCATTAACCTCATTCAAAATGAAAAATTCATAAACATAGAAAAATCATATGTGGCATACAATGCCAACTAAAATATTGACTTGTATGGGCTTATAGGTTGAATCGAAGGCAGTCTATTTTACAGGTCAAATCCCCATATTTTGTATTCAGCGACAAAATATCCAACGAATTCAATCACACAGGGAAGACATTTTATACTTCCCCCTGTTACAAAACACCATTTGCCAAAATCTTAATCATCCGTCATATACAATCATTACTAATTGATATAAGAAATTAATATATTTTCAATTTCATACAACAAAGGAGGCGGGTAGCATTGAGTCACACCCAAGTGGGCTCTTGCTACTCCCAAAATCATTAATTACATTACAACAAATAGGATGTCAAAATATTGGGCAAGTGCCCGCACCTTATCACATATGGACATCATTCATAAATCTGTGTATGTATATAATTCTATTGGCAAAGTGAAATACAAAACATCTAAATTCATCATAATCAAAATACCATATAAATCACATGGGCCACCCTAATTATAGAGTGACATGTCACTGACTTACCTGACAACACAATGATACTCAATCAAAATAAAATTAAATTAAATAAAGGGACAACCCTCCTTCCAGCAGCTTATGGACTCCCCATCTTCTGTTCTAGCCGAAATACGGTATCAGGAGTAAGAGGGGGGTGAGAAAGGATGAGAGTCAGAGAGAGGGGAAAAAAGAGAGGAGAGGCAAGGACGAGGGAAACCAATACAGCAGTTACCCCAAATGCACTTCTAATTCCTCATCCTTATTTAACCCGTATGGGGAATTTAGTGTGTAAATCCAGTATATCTCTTGACTCAAGTTGTCTTAATTGTCTGACTCTGTCACCCCCTGTATGTTCTTTTCTACCCTATTGATGGCAAAGAACCTCAATTTGGATACATCACAGTTGTGTTGCTGTGAAAAATGGCTCACCACAGGGTATGTGAAATCTAAGTATCCGATGGCACGCTGATGGTCCAATATGCGCTTCCTTAAGGGGAAAATCGTGCTACCCACATACATGAGGGAACAGGGACACTAAAGAACATAGATACAAAAATCAGATGCGCAGTTTAAAAATTGTACAATCTCCCTTTTGTGACTACTAGATGTCAAAAACCCTGCAGTATTAGATATACGTCAGAACTTATAGAACCCTTGGATTTAGTTAGTCAAGTGGTAGATTTGTTTTGTCCCTGTGTAGTAGCTATGTGTTAGATGATCCCCCAAGGTCCTCCCTCTTCTATATGTGATGGAAGGTTCAAGTGACAATTCCGGACCTGTGACTACGGCATTTCCAAAATTGCCCAATGTTTGCGGATCAGTCTTTAATCCTGTGTGAGGAGGTATTGTATGTGGTGATAAAATGTATGTTTTTATCCTTGGGGTTCCTGCCATCATTGGGATATAGCAATTGGTCCCTTGTGAGAGATTCTGCCTTCTTTTCAGCAATTCTTAAAACGTTGGCTGTATAACCCCTGTCTTGAAATCTTTGCTTCATATGTGTTGTCTGTTTCTTAAGCTCTGTGCCAGTGCTGCAAACTTCTTTGAGTCTTAACATTTCTCTGTAGGGGATACTGTTAATCAAATTCTGGGGATGATGACCACTATAGTGCAGCACACTATTCCCAGCTGTTATGTTTAAGAAAGCGTAGTAATCTAGTTTTAATGCAATGCTTAGGTTCTTGCACACCAGTATTGATGGTCAATACAAGCATACAGGGACATGACGTCCATGGTCATCATAAGAAAGGAATCGGACTACTCCACTTTGTGTATCTTGGTAAGGGAGTCCCCAGTGTTCCTACAACATGCTGGTAAGGCTTTGACAAATGGGGCTAGGAAGGAGTCAGTATAAATGGCTGTGTTTTTGAGAAATCCCACATTGGAGGAGACAATCGGCCTCCCAGGGGGGATATGTAACGCTCTTATGGACCTTAGGCAACACACAAAATGATGGTACCCTCGGATGGTCCTTTCTTAAGAAACCATACTCATCACAGTCCAGGATACCCCATCACGCCATTCAATAAGACATTTGCGGTATTGGTGGACTGAGGCCTTATATGTTTGAGAGATAATCACCTCATAACAATCCGCCTGAGAGCTGTCGCATTACTTCTTGTTCAGACATGGTCACATCCAAGATAACTACATTCCCCCTTTTATCGGAGGGCTTAATAACTATAGTGGGGTCTGATTCCAACGTTGTTAAGGCTGCCGTTTGGGTCAGCATTAAATAATAAGATTCCTTCCTAGCTCTACCTCTCAGAGCCACCAATTTTTTAATCATAATGTAATGAAAGACATCTACTCACTTTGCACTGCCTATGGTGTGCAAAATGGGAGTTGGCCACATGGTCTTGTCTATGACCTTACCCGTGTAATTTTCTTAAAATGCTACACAGTACCACAGGGGGTGCCACGCTGGGTACTGCAATACTGTGTGCTGGTATCCGTGAGCCAAAATAAGTATTCGTTTTTAAATTGACATAAGGGTCCTGGGGCATCGGATGTGCCTTCCCTGCCCCCTTATATGGACTTCAATTTCTTTCAGGTCTCAGGTTCTGTAATTGTGGCTGCAACATTTTCATCAGTGTTGCTGCCATCCGGTCCGAACATTTTGTACCACGGTACCGAAATGACCACTGGGAGAAAAATGTTGCTCAAACAATCAGAATAGCTTTTTTGTAATATTTTTGGGTACTGCTGGAGTCCCGCTGGACCTACCTTCCGGATAAGCTTAAGTATTTCGGAACATTAACGCCCTCATGCCTACCCAAACCCCTCTTCAAACGCTAATTTCTCAATAACTGCTGAACTGATATCAATCATAGTGAAAACAAATTCAACGCATTCAGTTACAAAGTGTTTTATACATCGGAAACAGTTACACCGCCTCTAAATGCACTGTAATGTAACCAAAATGTTCGAGGCATGTGAGCTGTAGATCACATGCTTTGCATACTCCTGCCATCTAGTGTTGGGTCCAGATGTTTGCAAGTTGTTTTTTTCCGAAGAAGTCTTTCCAGTCACGAGGTAGGTGACTCCTCCTTTCGGTAATAGTGCGCATGGGCATCGACTCCATTGTTGGATTGTTTTTTTCCGTTATCGGGTTTGGACGTGTATTGCTGCACTCCGGTTCGAAACTGTTCTTCGGGTTCCCCTCGGTGCGCAATCCACTGTACCCGCGTCTGTATTGTTTCGAACGCGTATCCCACTTCTCTGCGTATCGTATCCGTCGAGGAAAACCTCTACTTCGATCGGAAAACTTCGAGAAGACCGTCCGGCCTAACCGCTTCGGTCCACCTCGCAGGCGATGGAACGGACACCATTCAAATTCTGCCCTCTGTGCCACGCGAAGTATCCGCGCTCCGACTCACACAAAGTGTGCAACTTGTGTTTGTCTCCGGAGCACAACGAACAGGACTGCGACGCGTGCAGATCGTTTCGATCGAAGAAATCGCTCGGATAGTCGGGCTCGACGTTGCGAAATGCAGAGCCAAAACGTCAAATACACGCCGGACATCTTAGGTCAAGGATCCGAGCATGAATTCGACGCACAAGGGGCCGAGGAAGAACAAGAAGAACTTGCATCTATTCCAAAATCGGACTCTGAGATGGAAGACGACATACCACAAGGTCAACGTCCCGTGAGTACCGAGCACCCCTTGCCCCAAAATCCAAATCAGCCCAAGCAAAAGGCTTCGGTTCCACCCTCGCCTTCGGGCCACGGTCGGCACCAAGAAGATGTTTCTGATGCCCCACCCTCCGGCTCGGCACCGAAACACGCTACTAAGCCTTCCGGCTTGGGATTGAGCCAGCCAAAATCAGGCACCGAGCCGAAACCTTCAGGCTCGAAGCCGAAACCAGCTTTGGAGCCGAAATCCTTGCCACCAAAATCAAAGACTGCTTCCGACCTGAAACCTTCCACGCCGAAAAGCCATTCCATCCCGGCACCGAAGTCCTCGGTGCAACCGAAAATGATTCCTCCGAAGCAACCGGATACGATTTTCGACGTCTCAACACCCAAACCTAACCCAAAACAGAAGAAACTTTATATTAATCCAGATACAGGACATGTTCCTGCTAAACCGTCTCAGAAGCGCAAACCTCAGTCAGAGGACACACCTTATCATATTCCTTTGAAGAGGAAGAATGTAGGTACTAACCCCTCTCCTCCTCCACCAGGTTCCTCAACATTGGAGCATTTACTCACTACACCAACTAACTCTCCTCTACCACCAACTGGTGATGATGAGGGAGATGGGGGGGGGGAGGGGACAATATATTACCAATAGATCCCTGGAAGGATTACAACACTGATTCACCCACAGATAACGACCCAGATCTTTACCCCTCAAAGCCTTCCCCTCCTGACAACAATGTGAGATATGTAGAATTACTTGCTAGAGCTGCAGAATATCATGGAGTACAGTTACATAAGGAATTTCTAGAGGAAGATCTCTTATTTGAAACGCTCAGTAACGCACAAAGGGCTAGCCAGACTCTCCCTATGCTTAAAGGTATGATGAGAAATGCCTATGATATTTTTAAAGACCCTGTGCGTGCTCGTATTCTCACCCCGAGGATAGACAGAAAATATAAGCCTGCTCCCTCTGATCCAGCTTTTATTAAAAGGCAGTTACCACTAGACTCTTTAGTTGTCCCTAATGCTCGTAAACATGCCAATTCACAAACTACAGGGGATGCTCCCCCTCCAGACAAAGAGTCAAAACTGTTAGACACCTCTGGTAAAAGAGTGGCTGCCCAAGCAGCAAATTATTGGCGCATTGCCAACACCCAGACCCTACTTGCCAGGTATGATAAAGCACACTGGGACGGAATGGAGCAATTTCTCCAATATCTACCAGATGAGCACAAAGCGAAAGCTCAGGATTTAGTGCAGGAAGGGAAGCTCATCTCCAATTCGTCAATTAGATGTGCTTTAGATGCTGCTGACACCGCAGCTAGAGAAATCAACACTAGTGTGTTACTAAGGAGGCATGCATGGTTAAGGGTTTCTGGTTTCAAACCGGAATTCCAACAGTCTATTTCAAATATTCCATTTGACAAGGAGCATCTCTTCAGGCCCGAAGTAGATAAATCATTGGAAAAAATGAAAAAAGATACAGAAGTGGCCAAGTCTATGGGAGCTCTGCAGTCTACTTCTAATCGTGGCTCCTTTCATCACTCCTTCAATCGTGGAGGGTCGAAAACCATGTCCTCAGATAATACTGTCGCCTTGAACAAAGGCAACAATCAATGTTCCTCTTCAAGAGGCTTCTTAAGAGGAGGATACAGAGGTAACAATGGCAAAGGTTCCACACCACGTAATACCCCCTCCCCTAACAAGCAGTGACTTGCCTAGTCTTCCCCCCGATCATTTAACACCTGTCTGGGACGTCTTCTACAATGCCTCCCCAATTGGCAATCTATAACCACAGACAAATGGGTGTTGGGAATTATCCAACTTGGTTATTGCCTCGAGCTTACCAACAATCCTACAAACATTCCTCCATGCTCTCACAAAATGTCACCAGAACATTTACACTTACTCGAACAAGAAGTCCAGTCTCTCTTGTTAAAAGGAGCCATAGAGCCTGTGCTGTTACAATATCAAGGGTTAGGTGTGTACTCCCTGTATTTTCTAATTCCCACAAAGGACGGCTCCTTGAGACCTATTCTGGACCTCAGAGAACTAAATCACTACATACTGTCAGAGCATTTCCACATGGTGACACTTCAACAAGTGCTCCTACTTCTTCAACCGGAGCTACTTTATGTCTACTCTAGATTTAAAGGATGCATATTTCCCCATTCAAATTCATCCCGCTCATCGCAAATATTTCAGATTCATGATAGTGGGTCATCATTACCAATTCAAAGTACTACCGTTTGGAGTCACCACTGCTCCCAGGGTATTTACCAAATGCCTGGCAGTAGTCGCAGCCCATTTGAGAAGACCGCACATTCATGTCTTCCCATACCTGAACGACTGGCTCATCAAAGCCAGCACTTACCAAAAGTGTCTCCTACACACTCAAGCTACTATTCACTTACTGCACCAACTAGGGTTTACAGTGAACACGAAGTATCCTCTACAGTCTTCCAACACACAAACCTATCTGGGAGCCGCAATAGACGCTCAAAAAGCTCTAGCATTTCCCAATACAGCCAGAATTCTCAGCATTCAGTCCATTCTCACTCAGTTTCTATCCAGCCAATCATTACCAGTAAAAGTATTCATGCAACTGCTAGGGATGATGGCGTCTTGCATCGTAATTGTTTCCCATGCAAGACTGCACATACGTCCCCTTCAAGAATGCTTAGCAAGTCAGTGGAACCAGTCGCAGGGTCAGTTGACCGATCTAGTGTTGGTACATGGCCGCACCCATTGCTCTCTGCAGTGGTGGAACCGACAAAATGTATCCAAAGGGCGGCCCTTTATCGACCCAGTTCCGCAGAACAGTGCTAACCGCAGACGCATCGCTCACTGGTTGGGGTGCTCACCTACACAATCACACAATCCAAGGGTTATGGAGTCTAAAATACAAGACTCTCCATATAAATCACTTGGAGCTACTAGCAGTGTTTCTAGCGCTCAGAGCTTTTCAAACTCACCTCATAGGTAAAGCAGTCCTAGTCCACGCAGACAACTTGACAGCTATGTACCATATACAGAAGCAAGGGAGGAACACACTTTCTCCAACTGTCACGCCTAGCACAAGTCATTTGGAAATGGGCTATACACCACAAGATTTATCTCCTGGCAGAACATCTTCCAGTGGTAAACAATCAGATTGCAGACCTTCTCAGCAGACAGAGACCGCAAATCCCCGAGTGGGAGCATCAGCCCCAGATTCTCCTCCCCTACTTTCAGAAATGGGGATTTCCTCACATAGACCGGTTCGCCACAGCTCAAAACGCGAAATGCCCAAGCTTCGCCTCTAGGTTCCCACACCCGCTCTCCAAAGGCAATGCCCTATGGATCAACTGGTCGGGGATATTTGCCTACTCTTTTCCGCCTCTCCCACTCATTCCGCTCTACATGCCAAGAACAGATGCTTACTGGGTAAGTAATATTATCCTTATAAAGCATACAGTAACAACGCAGTACAGTTTAAAGCGAGCCATTTTTCGAAGGAATCGGATCAGCGTCCTCTCTCTAACATTCTATGTCAACATTATGTCCCTGCATACATAATTACAAAGTTCAGCAGTGTACAGAAGTTATTTGAAATCAGCACTGTCATCTACAGTATTTTCAGGTAAATATTTTTAATCAAATTTATTACCCATCCTTTGTACAAAAAACATAAAATGAACTGTAGAAACGCAACCCTATACACCAAACACCTTTCTATTTAGAATGCTCATTTTCTGACTTGCTACATTTAGATCTGCAATCTACCATAAATCATTGTTCATTCCTTTTAAATATACAGCTTCAAGGTGTCCTGCTTGGGTGTAAAGAGACCTGTAAATGCAAATTGTCCAGTACATACACAGTTTTTTCGCTATTGTTACCAATGGTAAAATTCAAAAACAAATCCTTTTTCTTGGAGCCACAGGTTTGCGCCTGCATCATTTTCATTACCACTTGGTTGAACAAATGCAATTTATACATTACATTATAATTGTTTTTTTGCAATAAATGTTTTTTTATCTCTGTTCAGTTTTTAGTGTGGATTACAGTGATGAACTTGATATCTTGGTTAGTGGCTCTGCAGACAACACTGTGAAATTGTGGGCCTTATCCACAGGATCATGTCTGAATACGCTAACTGGACACACTGAATGGGTTACAAAGGTAGAGCACATTTCTCATATGGATGCTTGTTGGTATTTGGACATCATTACATACAAATGTGTGTGTATTCAATCCAATAAACTCTTTTGTACCGTTTTATGGCTCTGATTTTGAAGCTATCAACCATATGAAGAAAGATAAATGGCATATCATCTACCCCCTTATTTAGGTCTTGCCTGCTAGACAGCACATGTGCTGTCTGTTGCGAAACATAGTTAGCTTACATTCGGCTTAGAGCCAGCCCATTACTTACCATTGGTTGGCTTCATTTACGCTCTCATTTGTTTGCTTGCTGTTCGTTGGCATGTGTGGGCTTTCCGTCGTCTTCTTGTGTTTGTCACTCCCCTGGAGCACGGGCACATTACTGTGTCCTTAAACTGCTCTCTTTTTTCAGGCACTACTTTGTTTTCTTTTTGTTTAAGCACTCTATCAGTGTGCATGTGTTTTCCTGCTATCTCCCTAGTGGGCCTCTCTCCCCCTCTTCATGCTTCTCTCCCCCCCCTTCATGCTTCTCTCCCCCCCTTTCAATGCGCTTGCCCTTGTGTGCTCGCCCGCCCGCGTTGCTTTCTCACCTGTGTGCTTCTGCCCCCTCCCTGCTCGAAGTGCTTTCTCTCTCTCTCTCCCCCATTTGCTTTTCACACTGCCTTCCACACTCCAATGTTGCTCTCCCTCTCACCTAATTGTGTTCCACCCTACTCCTCGCACCCTCCGAGTTGCTTCCCACCACCCACGTCCTGTGTTGCTTCAACCCCACCAACCCCCTTGTTGCTTCCGCAACTCCCACCCATGTTATTTTCCCCCCATGCCTGCTTCCACATCACTCCCCCGTGGTGCTTACCCCCACCTGCTTTCCCAATAAAATAAAAAAATAGCTGTTGTACTTTTTTTTTTTTTTACTTTGTATTTCCTGATCCGAGTTGGATCGGTAAAATAAATAGTAAAAAAAAGAAATAAGAGGCTGCATCCTTTTGTTGGCACACACCTACAACATGATGCAATAGGCATTTTTTTATTTAGCAATGGTGCCAGCAATGGAGATGCTGTACATCATATCTAAAAACATTCACAAAGCTACTGGTTCCCAAAGGCGGGACCTATTGGCTTTGCCAGTGCTTGTTTGAAATACAGCTACAGTGGCACCAGTTGGGGCTTATACCTCATAGGATAATTATTGACTATCCTGGGTCTCTCAGATAATATTAGGAAAAACTAAAGATAGTAAAGGGGACTCAAGGGGACCCAACTCTGGGTAAGAATGTTGCTATGGCTCCTCATTTTCTATTTCAGTCCGTGTGTGGAGGAGGGCCGGTTCTTATGCATTTAACTCCCTTAAGAGATTTTGAATTTGGATCAGTTTAAGAAGGCTTTTGCAATGACAAGGAACTGCTGAGGTGAACTCTAGGACATTTGTTCAGTTCACTAGTTTATGTAGCTGGGCGATGTAAAGGGTCCCATATAATTGCTTAAATGTAAAACATAATAAATACATTTATATGTCACCTACTAATTCAAATGAGAGCAACATTTTCATTTTTGACTTAACCCTAAAAAGTAATTTATTGGCAAACAAACTGTGTCAGTCAGGGAATAGACAAATTAAAGAGCATCACAAAAGTTAACTGATGCAAGGAGCCAATTGGTGAATTCAGGTTTTTATGATTTTGTCCAAAAAATAAAATAAAAAAGCAGTATTAGCAAGACCCAACAAAGTACCACTGAAATGTTAGCTGTAGTCAAAAGCTGAAATAATAGCGGTCGTCTAAAGCCAACATTGCAATAGTGTATTATGAAACATCTTAATTTTACATGAGGACGCTGATCTGATTCCTTCATACAACCAGGTCGTGAATCGGAATCATTTGCAAGTTCATCCTATTTTCATTACAAGGTCTTTAGTTCTGGCATCAACTTCCATCATTCTTGGAGGGAGTCTCACAGTACCTTAAGAATAGTGCATTATTTTGTCTTAGAACCTTCACAATGATTAACACAGATATGATGGTCATCTATAACCTCTTCCGTGCTCATGACGGCCGGGAGCCGTCATGAGTCACGGTGGGCGTGTGCTCAGGACGCGCGGATGCCGTCTGAGACACGCCCAGTCTTTAGAACGCCCAGCACCTGGGCGGAATCGGCCGCGCAGCGAAGCGGATAAGATGCTTGCTACGCATTTGGCGCCTTCTCTGCCGCTTTTGGTGCATGAAGACCAGTGTGGATTTATTCCTGGTCGTAGCACCGGGATGAATCCGAGAAGGTTGGCTCATGTTCTTCACGAGGTCCGACATAGGGATGAGGAATTTGCACTTCTGGCTATTGACCTAGAAAAGGCCTTTGGCACAGTGGATTGGGGATATCTCCTTGAGGTGCTCCAGGTCATGGGTTTTGGGCTGTGTTTCCATAAGTGGGTGCGCCTGTTGTATACAAAGCGACGAGTCAAAGTGAGGATGGGCAGATGCCGATCAGAGCCTTGGGCTCCACTGTCCCCTCTCCTTTTTGCACTTGTGATGGAGCCATTGGCGGTCTGGGTAGGACGAGCGGTGCGGGAATAGGTTAATGAGTTGGGGTATGTACTGCATGTCATCACCTTATACGCTGATGATGCGTTGTTTTATCTGTCGTCCACTCGAGTCGGTCCCTGTGCTGCTGGATTTGTTGGAAGACTTTAGGTCATATTCTGGTCTCTCGCTTAATCGAGTGAAGTCCTTGCTGTTCCCTCTTGCTGGTCTGGCCCGGACCCCGGCGGACAGATTGAACTGGGTATACACTAGGAAGACATCCCGCTTTGTGTACCTAGGTATTAATGTGGTGAACTCACGGGAACTTCAATATTGACACAATATGGGTAGGTTCTTGGATGGTCTGCACGCCTTGGTGGCATTCTGGAACACATTGCCCCTCTCGTTCATGGGTAGGATGGCCATCGCTAAGATGGTGTTGTTACCTTTCCCTGCTCCCGGCTCATATATTTCGACAGTTGGATACCATCCTTATCTCTCTCTTATGGGCTGGAAAATGTAGCAGAGTGGCATTGTTGACTTTTACCAAGCGGTATTCGGATGGGGGACTCGAGGTCCAGTGCCTTGAATTATATTATTTTGCTGCCCAACTGCAGTATGCAGCTAAATGGCTCGACTCTTCTGATAAGGCAGAGTGCAGTTGACTCGTCTTCCAAAACTCTTAATGGAGGGTGCAGGGGTCCTGTCGGACACCCCTTATGTTGTCAGACCTACTGCCACCTTGTGGCATAGGTTTGTACGGTCGGTGTTGAGGTGGACCCCGTTCAACAGGGAACTTCCGATCTGGATTTTGAAGCCTGTTCGATTACTACTGGGTAATATGTCCTTTCAGGCATGGCGTGAGTGTGGTTGTGAGCAACTCACAGATCTTTATCCAGATGAGCATTTCCTTTAAGAGGCACAGGATGCATTTCAGCTACGTCCTCGTCATTTCTTGCAGCATGTCACATTGGTGGACATCGCTAAAGTGGCCTGGCCCACTTACCCTGCGGCTCTTCCACCCACTCAAACCTTGAGCATAATGTTGACGTGTGGGTAGTGGGGTGACATTTGGTCACTCTTCTGTATAGAGCTATACGTGAAGATGCAGTGGGGCTCACTCCTAAAGCACGCTTTGCCTGGGAAGTTGATCTAGATATACCCCTCACGGATAGAGATTGGGACAGCGTCAATAGGCTCACTCATAAGATGTCCTGTAATTCATGATTTTAATTAACGCATTACAATTTCTTGCACAGGTCCTATATAACACTGCAGGGACTTCAACGTTGGGATCCCACCCGTTCAGCAGTGTGCCCTAGATGTGGCACGGATAGGGCATATTTTATGCATTTAGCTTGTGAGTGTGGGGGAAGTACAGAGGTTTTGGGCCCGGGTGGTGCCAAAAATCCGAAAGACAGTACATATTACATTTGATTTCATCCCGGCTTGCTGCCTCTTGGGTAAGGTTGTGAGGCCAAAGGGGAAGAATATGTCCTACAGATTTGTGCAGTTGACCCTGGTCCTGGCCAGAAGACGTGTAGCTATTACCTGGTTAGATAAGAGGGCTCCCCACTTAGACCGTTGGCGCAGAGATGTTCTGAAATGGGCGGTCACGGAGGAAGCCCATATGAGACTCAGTAGGAGAGATGAGCAGGCAGCTGAGGATATTGCCGTGTTGAGTGCTTTGTGTGCAGGGTTCGTGGATCCGGAGATTGATGCAGAGGGTCAGCGTATTGAGAGTGAATGTGACTCTGAAAGTCATTGTTAGACCGGGTGGAGGATAAAAGTCATGTTCTATAAGAGACTTGATGTGGTTATGAATTACATAGGGGTTAAGCAATCCCTTTCGCAGGAGAATGGAGAGAAATGGAATGCTCCTATTGATGATTTGCACTATCCCCCTGAATCACCAAAGACCTATTTCGATGTACACCTGTCTCTCTCTTCTGCAGTGCTGTATTGTTGATTGCTTTGAAAACATAAATAGAAAGTTAAAACAAAAAAAAAGAATAGTACATTATTGTATCACCATTAAACCATATCTTGAAAGTAATTTCACATACATTTTTCTTTGTATTAACCGTTTCTTTGAAGTTGTTGCCACACTTTGTTCAAACATTTCTATTTTTTCATTTAGGTAGTTTTACAGAAGTGCGAAGTAAAATCTCTCATGCACAATCCTGGAGATTATATTCTTTTAAGTGCTGATAAATATGAAATCAAGGTATGTGATTAGTGGTTCTTTTATTTAATTTATTTTTATTTTATGTGTTGATAATTTTATTTCAACTAACAGGTTTCATCAACCTATCCAAGTAGAATGGATTAACAAAGCCTACTTCGAGAACATTCAAACAAATTTATAGATGACCGGTATAGTGGTATTGTCAGAGTGAGGCAGTAAATAAATAGCTAACCAGTTTTCTGATTGTGCAAAGGAATACAACTGAACTGTCAATGATTTCTGCACATAAAACCATTAAGAATATATACGTTGTTTCATTTTCTATATACCCATGATATTAATGATTATGAACAGAAAACAAATCAAAAAAATTGTCAGAATAATCAATACAGCACACATTTGCGTCCAAGATCATATGATGTTGGAGTCTGGCAAAGATGTGGTGCACGTAGCACACACAGATATATTTATTATCTTGTTTTTAAATGCAGTTTGAGTAACTTGTCAGTCATGCCAAATTGAAACAACGTGTCTTAAGAATACGTTTTATCTCAAATTACAAAAATGAGAACATTTTCTGTGTAGATTAATAAGGTCGTTAACTGAGTCCAAGATTCTTACTTGGCAGATGATAAACTATTAGCACTACATTTCCTTCAACGTCCGTCCAAACCTTGGTAACTGTGGAAGTGAGAGCCCTGTTTTAGGATTTCAATGTTGCATCTTTCTCCCTTCTATCTGTTGTATGATGGGACTTTTCCCCCCACAGAGTTGCTTTTCAGTTTTTCTAGTTGTGTGGTGTGCCTCCAAGAGTAAGGCAATGTTCTATATTTCATATTTTAACCAGTTACAGTTTTGTTTCCTCCTAACTTTGCTGTTAAAACATTTAACAGTAAGAGATGCATTTCTCAGACCATCTTTATATAGATCTATTGAGTAAGAATCCCTGTATTCACCAAATGGACACAGTTAAAGCCAGAAGCATTGTACATGACATGAGGAACTTATCAATCCGTCGTCCTGAGTCTTATTAAAAAGGATGTGCTTATGACCCCCCTTTTCTGTCAACTTCGGAACTTATGAAATTTGTGCATAGAAGAAAGAAAAATTTGAACTTTTTTTTTATAAATTAAGGTTAGAAACTTGCTCACATAGGGTTACTTCTACTTTTGAAGCAAATTATTTTTTTTCTTTGAATTCTTAAAGAATTCCAAGAGTATGTAATAAAATCTACCTTGGAATCCCACACGTACTAAGATACGTAAGTAGTTCGTCTCACTGGATTGTAATAGGTGTATAATGAACAGATATGTGCATTTGTTTAGAAAACATGTTTTTGTTTTCTCCACGAGGAAGATATTTTCACCATGGAGAAAACTCTTATCCTGCACCTCCATTACTTTTGGTGGGTTTTTCCCTCTTTCACCTTGGTAAAACAATTTGCTCCTGCCATGACTTTACTCATGTGTTCACTTTGGCCCTGATTCTTGAATGGTTTACCACATGTAATTTTGACTATGGTTTACAAAAAAACGTGTGGGTAAAAACAAATTCTTAATTTATAGGGCCAGGAATAGTGACTCTTAGCCTCATCGGGGTGCATTTCCAGAAAGTGAATATTTGCACATCGGTAATGAATATTCATAATTATATAGCTTTAAGGGTTTAACAGCTTTTGAGGTTAGCACCATAGTATCCCATAAACCCTCACATAACCAGGATTTGGTCACATGAGATTCCTTCTGGCAGGGTGAATTTTATGTATTGATAAATCCTGTTTGCGAGGATAAAAGTCACAATTCCTTATTCTGTTAATCAAGACATTGTTTTTACCCACACATATGTTTTCTAAACCCTAGCCAAAATTGCATGTGCTAAACGCTTTATGAATCTGGCCCAATATGAATGCATGTGTAGAGTCATTGTTGTGTATCCTGCTACCCGGTGTTCACTCTTTGAAAGTACATGGTCTTCATATGCTGGCATAGAACTGTTTTTGCCTAGAACTGTATCTCACTAGATTGAAACTATAGTTTTCCACTATATTGCGACCTGGGAACTCTATCAGTGTTTTCCTTTTAGGCTCATGTATTCATTTTTAAAAGGCGGCTTTGGCCGTCCTCTTTAAAAACCTCTCTCTAATTTGTCACTCATCTTACACCAGAGAGGCCTGGGGAATTTGACCTTTGCTCTTATCATTTTAGCTGAATTTTATACAATATTATCATATTTTATGCTTGTTACTGCGTGAATTGATCAAGTGGGATAAAAAATGCTACATATTTTCTATTCTGTTCCTCTTACAAATGAGAGCATGATCCCTAATATACCTCCATCAACCTCTCCCCAAAACAAACCACTGTAACCACACGATCTCCTTTGGTTAGATCATCTTTTTCATTTTTTTTATTAAGGAAACGCAGAGCAGTTTCAATAAAAAAGACACAAAAAAATGGAACAAAAGTTAAATCATATAGGAAAAACATAGAACAAGAATATGAATAAACTGGCAATAATATAAAATTTTAGCAAGAAATGTACCATATAAACGCTTGTTATGATTGCACAAATATAGAGCATGCTCCCACTTAATGATCTTGCCCATTTTCTTGTGCTATTAATTCAAAATGGGGTGAATTGGGGATTTTCATAGGGTAGCAGTTAGTGATCAGGCATTCAAAATAGTGTTAAAATCATAAGTTCGCCTTGTATTGTTGGAGTATCTCCGTCAAGACCATGAAAAATTTCTTTCAGTGGCAATGGTACAAGTTAAACCTCTAATTGCTTGCTTAGGAAATGACAAATATTTTCCCAATGTTTAACTAATTGAGGGAATTCAAAAACGTGTGACTCCAATCTCCTAAAGAATCATTGAGACATTCGAGAGCAGTAGTCGAAAGCACAGATGAAAATGTATTCAGTTTCAGTTGGGTATAATGAAGCATTCATTTACCAATGATTGCCATCCAGTAAATTTTGGAACTTTGAAGTACACAATGAGAGACAATTATTAATTGTCAACCACTCACCATCACTGGGAACTATGCCGTTTGAATTAAACCATTTTGTCTGAATATGGGAAATTTCAAAAGCGGAATCCGGCATTAATGCCTGATACCTGCAGCTTAGTCTAAAATCACAGGGCACTAGGAACTATTACCCATCTACTCTAGTTATCTGCTATGCAATTACCTATCAGCTTTAACTCTGTGTTTTTCATATTTAAAAAACTGTCAACCCAACAAATAAAAGTGAAAAATAGGCTTGTTCCAACCATGAGCATATTATCTTCCATTTTTCTTGCCAAATAAAGTGTTGGATTACGAACCTTTTAACCTTAAAAAACAAAAGTGCAGTAAATTTACGAATATTCAGAACTTTTACATTAAGACTAGCAATTGTCATAGACTATTGCAGTACACAAAAAAAAAATCATGAGCAATCCAAATTAAATTTGAAAAAAATTAAAAAACATTTTCCCTTTTTCTTTTGCCCCTTAGAGCCCAGCAACGACCCCCTATTTGTACCCCTCCCATGTCCCGAGTGCCCACAGCGCTCTAACCCCTCTCCTAAGAACAAATTGAAAAATTAAATAATAGAACTTTAGTGCCCTTGGTGCACAACTCTTCCCGTTATAGAAGCACTACCCCACCATCATACCAGTTGGTGCACAGATGTTGCACTGCCTCTAGGGGCTGCACCCCGCCCAACATTATTTATGAAGAAAAAAACATTTACATTAACCTGTGTGTACTTAAACCCATATCTCTTGTGTATATCTTTGCATATGCATTATACACCCCACATACAAGTACACATATACATAAATAGACCAGTTCTTCTATTATCTTTCTGTTAGGATTTCAGCTAACCGATCCGGGGCTGCTGAGGTTTCTGACAGAACATAGATGTGATTGGCCCAAAGCGCTTTAAGCTTAGCAGGTTGCAAGAGTTGTGCCTGTTCACCCTTGAACCTCAATCTTCTCAATCATCTGCTCAGATTTCTGTTTTCTTTCGGATGTATCATACAAATGGTCAGAAAAGACCTAAATGTTTTTTGTGTGTTCCTTTACTTAGAATAGCTTCTTTGATCTTGTAGGCCACAAAATTAGCTAATATTGTGGAAGGTCTAGCACCAGGTTGTGGAGGGGTGTTGATGGGCTTTTGATATAGTTAATTCATTGGGAGATTCCGGATTCACATACTTTTTAATGAGATGTGTAAGGAAATTAGTTCTATTTTTTCGGTGTTCTTTACTCTTAGGAACCTCAACCACACGAACGTTGGATCTCCGTGCAAGGTTTTCAAGATCTTCAACCTTTGACTTGAGTCTAGATATCTCCTTTGTTTATAACAAGCTCTCAGCTTATATTAGAGTATCTTCTGTTTCAGCAAGCCGTGATTCTAAAACTTCAAGATGATGTAAAAAAGCTTAAATCTAGCTATTTACATTGTATTCTTAGAGTGTGTTAATGAGCAAGTTGTCGCTTGCGATGTTTGGATATCCTGAACTTCTCGGAGAAGTTGTGGAAGTAGCAAAATTGTTTGAGCAGTAGTCCATGTCTCAGCAGTATCAATAATGTTTGCTGACTGATGCAGGTCCGTCTCTACCTTGTTTTTGTATTTAGCCTTAAGATGATTTCTCTTGTATTTCTGGCATTTCTGATTATGTTGGGCATGAAGTCAGATTCATGAGTTCAAAAGTCAGTGTTTTTAAAGGGCCGCTTCTTGTTGTGAGATTGGCGATAGAGTTTTTCCTGAGGTTTATTGAACCATTTCTTTCTGAATATTTCCATGGATAAATATTGGACAATGCTCGAATAGTTTGGCTGAATTAGAATCTGACAGAGTACCATTGTGACCTGGAGTCTGTGTTGCTGGGGCAATCATCCTGTCCTCATTACAGGTGCCCTCCTTAAGACCTTTCAAAGGGCTGTCCTTTTCTGTCTCTTTCTTCATCCAGTAAACATACCTTCGTAGCAGAAGACTCAGCAAGAGTTTGTTTGTGTGTAATATTATGCAGTGAATTCCGAGGTAGTGTTAACCATTTCCTCTAGTGCTAAAGTTTCAGAAGGATGAGCTCCTTAAGTTAGAGCAGATTCCAATTCTACATGAGTCTGGTGGCTAGCAAATTTTTGTTGTTGTTTTTTTTAATAACAATTTCAGATACGGAGAGCAACTCCTGATCCTGGAAGGGTAGAGAGTTTCTTTCAACTGTGAAAGAGCAGGGGATAGGTACTCCCTATACAATGACCTGAGACTCTAGTGGTATCCTCCCTAATGGAAATAATCTAATAAGGAAACCAGGGAAAACCTATACTCCACCTAATGTAAAGGTGGGAAAAAGGCAAAACCTTTTTTAGGTCGAGCATTCGAGACCTCTTGTATATACTTTAGTATATACTTATATGTACTTTGTGGGCTCTGGAGATCAACCCTAGGACTTGTCTGTTTCCGCTTAGGGACTTTTTTTTCTGTTCAACTGCCTCTATTTAACTGCCTTCATAGAAAACGACCAGTAGAGGTCAGTAAAATACCAGAATTGCTTTCTGCTTGTTCAACTGCCTCTATTTAACTGTCTTCATAGAAAACGACCAGTAGAGGTCAGTAAAATACCAGAATTGCTTTCTGCTGAGGAACTTTCTTTTTTTCTTTTTCTGGCAACTGCCTCTATTTAACTTTCTTGATAGAAAACGACCAGCAGAGGTCAGTAAAATACCAGAATCACTTTAGCATTCTCTAGATTCCAGTCCATAGAAATTGTCTTCCACGAGCACCCGTAGACCATAATATTTTTTTTTAAACTTGTATTTTCAGTGATATGACCATCGAAGGCCCTGATTTTATATTAAAAACAGATTTCCCGCTGAAAGGCAATATTTCTCTCCATGTGTTCCCATACCTGGCGTGTCACGCAGTTTGGTGCTTACTTTCCCACCATGTTAAAGAGCAGTAGATGTTTCAGCACCCAGGCTAATGTGCTGCATAGCTAAATACATATAAGGTCCCAAAGGCGAGACCGATTGCATTGCAAATGCTTGTTATATATAACCCTCACCCACTCTAGTAGTGGCATGCTTCATCATCGGGTTCACCCTGACTCCTAAAGGTCAGGGTGGGCTTACCCATGTTCCAGGGAGCTCTTTCTAAAGATTTTTTCCTTTTTTTTTTTTTTTTTTTTTTACTTTTAAGAATTCCTCAGTCACCCCAAGGTATCACTTTATTCGCGGGGTGACTGGGAACAGTTAAAAACTATTGATAAGAGGGGCAATAAGGATATTGTGGTCCTAACTTATAATTGCCAACATGTTTCTGCCCTACTTTATTGGCCCCAACAGGTCCTGGGCATTCTTCAGTGCGAGTCAGTTATTTTACAGAATTCCCAACTGAGGAACCACCAAAGAAGCACAAGCACTCTCCCCGTTATTTCTTTCCATTGGTGCCAGAAATGCTGCACTGTAGAAGCAATCTGTAGATCTATAGCAAGATCAGAGAGGCACTGAATTCAGTATTTAATCTAGTCCAGAGCTCTATTAGGAGAGCAGCACTGATGTGAAATTCATACTGCTTGCAAGAATGTTATCAAAGTCCACCCTTCTTATCGACCTATCGGAAACACTATCAATATTCCAATGTATTGTTATATCGCCAATATATTGATCCAAAAAAGAGTAGCTCAAGCTATATTTCGGTCACCAGAAATACAAGAGGAGCTCAGCTAGTTTAACAGCATAAGGTGCTGTGCTGTGTCACCGTATACCACAGCTTCTGTCCACCAAACTATCTGCTTTGAGAATGGCACCCGTGGCATGGCTCCACCTCTTCCGGCATTGAGTGGTAGGAAGGCTTATATGATAAAGTCTAAAAATATTTGAAATGAGTGCTGTGTCACTGCCAGATGAAAAAAAAACACGGAACTCCGGCTAACTAGCAAGGGTTCTCCGCTTCTTTGAGTAGACTGCGGACGGGTGGAGAACAGCTGATCTAGATGTCCAGCTTAATGGGATTACCCAGCATTCTCCCCCTCCTTTAGCTGGGAAGGATTTTGATTTTTCTCATCATTGGTTAGTCTGAAATATGAATCTTTTACTTGAAGGGACCCTTTGAATGTGATCTCTTTATAATTGCATTTATTTATCTACCCTTCTAGCAGTGAGAATCTAATGCTAACCTCACTCCTATTTGCATTACTTATTATAGGTTTTCTACCTGCATTGCTTCGAATGAGGTACACAACAGAAACCAAAACTTTGATTAACAGAATAAGTAATTGTTACTTTTATCCTTGCAAACGGGATTTGCCAATACATACAAATCACCCTGCCAGAGGGAATCTCGTGTGACCTAATCCTGGTTATGTGGGGGGTTATGGGATTTACTATGGTGCTAACCTCAAAATCATTTAAACCCCACAACTATATAAGTTACCTACGCATTAGCAGGTGTGCAGCTTTCTCATGAGACAAATAACAAGCATTTGCAATGCAATTGGTCTCGCAATTGTGAGATTTTGAGCTATTGGCATTGTAAATGAAAATGCCTTTTATTTGTGTTTAAAAAACCTGCAATAATAAAAGGCATTGTCATTTACAATACCAATAGGTCAAAGTTTCTAAAATGCAAGGCCTTTTGCATTGCAAATGCTTGTTTTTTACAAGTGCACCATGCTGCACTTTCACGTTAATAGAGGCCACGCCCTTTTCTTTAGACGAACCATGTCTAAAGAAAGGTCAGCGGCCGCTATTAAAGTGGAAGTGTGTTATGGGGCGCTTTTACCAAAAATGCATTTGTTTGTCAAGTTGACAGACAAATGCTTTTTTTTTTTTTTTGTAAAAGCGCATGGTGTGCTGAACGTTGCAGGAAAGCATATCGTGCCTGCAGTAGGAAAAACCATTAAAGAAAATAGTGCTTACAAAGTAAATAAGACATACCGTTTAACAACCGAAGCAAAAGAGCCAGTCCTCATGGGAGGTTACAAATGAAGGCAAGGCGGTACTAAGGAGGGACTAACAAGCCTAATAACGAATCAGAAGCCAGCATTTACGAAGGACAATGACACAAGCCAATGACAAATATGGGCGGAGAGTGGGCGGGGCTTCAATACAGCATGGCTTGCAGAGCGTGCGCTGCCCAGGCTCTACATAAAAAGAATAACTGTTTTTATTTCTCCTGACTTTTCGCAATTTGCATGTGTGCTGCACTGTACAGCACATGCACATAGTAAGAAGTGATTAAAAGTTAGTTAAGAATGCTTTTTTGTACTGGATGTATTACCTTTCAGTACAAAACCTATGCTATACTCACGCAGACACTATGGTGCCATGGTGGATGCATGCATGCAGGCAGCATGATTCTGCGCCAGCGCTACAGAGAGCAGGAAAGTGATATATCTGTGCACATATTGGGCTTTCCTGTTGTCTCCCTCTCACACAACAAAGCACCTGGGTGCTTCGTTGGGTTCTGTGATAGGTTTCTAAATGTGGGTGCAAGGTGTGTTAGGTGTGCAGGGCCATACATGCAGTAGTGTGATATTGGCTGAAAATTAGGGATTGAAAATGAATCACCACCGTCAGATAGTATTCATTTAACCCCGTTTGTGTAGCGTTACATAAAATGCAATAAAAAGTAAACAATATACTAGGTAAATCGGTGATGAAAATGTTATTTAGGAGTGGTTTTGAGCTGAGAAGTTGCAGTTCTGATTCCTCTCGATCCGTGATTCCATCTGGGTTAGCCATTTGAGAAAACGAGTGATTTTTAAAAAGATTGTTCATGCCCATGCCGCTAGACTAAACTGCCAAGGAATCCCTGGACTTTATTGGGTTTCCAGTGGAACGCAATGTACTGCTGTCCACCAACCATACTTTCCAGGCTGCCCTAAAACGGCGGAGGTGGCGCAGTGAATGCCCCCTCCCCTGAGCGCTGCCAGCCGAGGCCAGACAGCTCTTCACTAGAGACGCCTGTCACCTGCAGGAAAGCCTTTGAAGATCCTCGGGCTGGGAGAGGTTGTAAACAGCATTTTTCCTTTTGTTATTTACCTTCGTTCTGCTATTCTAATGAAACGGTCACATGAAGGAAGCAGTGATTGAATACTTTGAGAAGCAAGCTCTGTGCAAGTACACTGCAAGGTAAAACACAAGGAGAGGGGATACATACTATTCATGCCCTCGGACACCACCACCCTCTGTGAACATTTAAATGTAAAAATAGTAAGTTACTGTTCATGATTTATAATATATCATGCTTGTAGTGATAACAGACTTTCTTAAGACAAGGAAAACAATTGTTAATTATTCTAAATAAACACATGGCCTCTACTAATTAACCCCGTGTCAGGCTCAGCAAGCAGCCACATGTAGATCAGAAGCAAGCAGAACGACAACACAAACCAACAAACTGTTATTATCTCTTTGTAGCAGCAGGTTTCATGGACTGCTAATGCTTGGTCCCGTGGTCGGTGGTTTCGTGGGCGCTGTGCCACTTGTGATCAGCTCAGGTGTAATGTAGACGCTTGTTGAAAACGGAGTGCCCCTTACAGAGAACTTATTACTTTCTTAGCTAAAAATGCCTGGGGCTGCCCATGTCGTGGCGCGATGTCACGCGAAGTTTACAGGAAGAGATGATGATCTGATAGGTCCGTGCCCGGCGTGCACAGCTGACAGGGCTTTTCTGGGGAGTGTTGAAAAGTGGATGAGCAAGCAACGGATAATCTGTGCCGGTGTCTTGTTCAGGGTGACGCTTGTCTGAGAGCGGATAAAGAACTTCCTAAACAAACATCGGCAAAGTGAGCAATTCAAGCGCGGAGAACTTATTACTTTCTCATCTAAAAATGCCTGGGGCTGCCCCCGCCGTGGCGCGGTGTCACGTGAAGTTTACAGGAAGAGATGATTTATAGGTCCGTGCCCGGCGTGCACAGCTGACAGGGCTTTTCTGGGGAGTGTTGACCCACTGAGAGGCGAGAGAGAGAGCCACTGCTCGTGCCTGCACTGACTGGTGCCGTGCGCGAGCAAAATATCCAGTCCGGGTGGGCGGGGCCTAAGGGAGACAGAGCGGTCACCCACTTCCAAAAGAAAACCGACAACAATAGATCTCGCCGAGCGAGCAGCGCATGCGCTGCATCGCTAGGCGAGACCTAAAAAGGAACCTTGAAAAAGATACAAAGAATGTAAACTCTTAAGAATACCTAGCTAGCCATTTATAACTCCTGGTTTAGAGATGCCAAACATGAGAATGAGTCTGTATGAGTCAGAATGAAATACCTAAGCAGGCCTGTGTACAGTCCCTGGGCACAATACAAAAACAAGATGGCAGTTAGTGATCCACCATGGCGTCGGCTGTCGCTGTCGTTTTGAATCCTAATATATACATTTGTGCTTTTTCACAACCAACTCTGCCAGTTATTGAAACTCCTTCTAGATAATGCAGATGCTCCTTCTGATATTCCAGAACATTTAAAGATGGTTTGTTTCTCTGGCAAAAAGTACTGCAAAAGTGTTTTTTAGAGGCAAATATAATTTGATAATTCGTTTTTTATTACTTGTTGGCCTTGGTCTGGTGACCTCAGCCGTCTTGAAAGGAGTTCTGTCCATGAGGTAAGATAAGAATTTATAAAGAGTTCCTTTATAGAGAGATACTTTCTTTCATTCTTCACTTGTCTGAAATTAAGGAAAGAGGATCACAGTCAGGGCACTGTCAAAATTCACTGTCTTTATCTCTGTCCTAGTGAGTTGTGTGGATTTCTACTCTGTGTGTGGTTCTGTCCCCTCACCACCTGGGTAAAGATTGCTTCTGATAAGCTAATGGAAAGAGGAAGTGTGTGTTCGAGGCATATGAGCTGCAGATCGTACACTGTGCATGAGATCGCCATCTGGTGTTGGGCTCGGATGCTTGCACTTTGTTGTTGTCTTGGAAGAGTCTTTTGTAGTCACGAGATAGGTGACTCCTCCTTTGGACGATAGTGCGCATGGGCATCGACTCCATGGTTAGATTGTTTTTTTCCGCCATCGGGTTCGGATGTACCTTGCTGCGCTCCGGATCCACATCGATCGGTTCCCCTCTCGACGCGCAGAAGAACCTCCTACCGTTCGACGGTATTGTTTTCCATCGCGATCCCCTCATCGCGTCTCCACTCCAACACTGTTTCGAGTCCGGTCGCCGACGTTGGTCCGTTGGGCGTGTCGGCGCCATCATCCAGCATATGGAAAGGACTCCATTTAAAAAATGCAGGTGTGGGGCTAAATTCCCACACACAGATCTCCACGAGATCTGTAATCTTTGCCTCTCTCCAGAACACCAGAGCCAACACTGCCAAGCCTGTGACTCCTTTCGGTCCAAAAAGACCATCCGTGATCGCCGGGCCCGACGACACGAAATGTCCAGGTCAGCCGCTCCCGCACCGGACGACATCTTTGACACAGGCTCCGACAACCCGGACACCGGAGATTTACAAATCGACACCTCCGGAGCCGAAGACTCAGGGTCCGACGACCAACTCATCACACCACACCAACGTACTGTGAGTACTGACGTCGATGCCCCTGCCCCCAAGAAACAAAAGGCTTCGGTCACACCTTCGCCTTCGGGCCTAGGTCTGCACCATCACAAAGCTTCAGGAGCCCCGCCTTCCGGCTCGACTCCCAAGCACCTAAAGCCTTCTGGCAGCTCGGGACCGAGCCAGCCACGTCCCGGAGCCGAAAAACACTCATCGGCACCGAAACACAAGACTAAGGTCTCGGCACCAACAGACCCTTCGGCGCCAAAGTCCAAGGTCCCAGACACCTCGACACCGAAGCATACCAAACCTTCGGAGTCGACAAAAACCCTCGGTGTCGAAAACTTCACCAAAGGACACCAAACAACCTCGCAAGCCCAAACAACACTCGGAGCCGAAATCTTCGATGCCGACCAAACACGCCAGCTCAGAAGAACTCTTGGTTCCCATCGACCCAAAGCAGAAAACTCTGCACATTGACCCTATTACCGGACAGGTACAATCAGTAATACCTCACAAGAGGAAGATACAGGAACCAACCACACCTGAGCCACCTCATAAGAAGAAAGACTCTTCCACATCACCTATAAGGTCTTTCTCTCCACCTCCACAACACCTCAGCCCTCTACACTCCCCGCCTCACTCTCCTCCACCTTGTTTTTCACCACAAGGGGATACAGACAGGGAGGATCATGATGATGACATGCAGTCACCTCACAACACCTACACTGATGACGACCTTCACAGTATCCCACCACAAGACCCCTGGGACAGTTATAACCTCCCAGATATACCTGTCCCTGAACCATACCCATCAAAAGCCTCACCTCCAGATGATGCTATAGGGTTTTCACAGGTGATAAACAGGGCAGCACAATACCATGGTGTCAAGTTACACTCAGACCCCCTGGAAGAAGACTTTTTACTAGAAACTTTTAGCCAGCCTCAAAAGTCTACCCATACTCTACCTATGCTTAAAGGCATTATTAAACATGCCCCTGAGGTCTTCAAAGACCCAGTTAGGGCTAGGGTTCTTAACCCAAGGATCGAGAAAAATATAAACCTGCCCCTTCTGACCCAGCTTATATTAAAGGCCAACTCCCTCTAGACTCATTAGTAGTTGCTAATGCACGGAAAAGGGCAAACTCCCAGACTACTGGTGAGACACCACCACCAGACAAGGAGTCCAAATTACTCGACGCATCGGGAAAAAGAGTTGCGTCTCAAGCAGCAAACATTTGGCGCATCGCCAATTCCCAAGCCTTACTGGCGAGATATCACAGAGCCCATTACGACGAGCTTGAAAAGCTCATTGAGCACCTTCCAGATCAGTATAAGACCAAGGCCAATGATCTAATACAAGAAGGCAAGATTGTCACAAACACCTCAATAAAGTGCGCCCTTGACGCAGCAGATACAGCAGCACGCACAATAAACTCAAGCGTTTTGCTGCGCAGACACGCATGGCTACGAATATCTGGCTTCAAGCAGGAGGTACAATCTACCATCCTCAATCAACCCTTAGACCAGGAACACCTGTTTGGGCCTAATGTGGACACTTCTCTAGAAAAAATGAAGAAGGACACAGACACAGCCAAAGCTATGGGAGCTCTACAAGCCACACCTAGCAGAGGTTCCTTTCGTCGCTCCTTATATAGAGGCGGCTCCAAAACTACAGCCACAGACACCACCTCTGCTAACTACAAAAACACCACTCAAACCTCCTCTAATAGAGGTTACTCCAGAGGTAATTACAGAGGTAATAACAACAGGGGTAGAGGACGCGGGTTTAACACACGCACCTCCCCTACCACCAAACAGTGACTTCCCTCCGTTTCCCCCGATCATTCCACTCCCGTCGGGGGAAGACTGTCAAAGTTCCTACCTGCGTGGAATTCCATCACCACCGACAGGTGGGTAATACAAATTATCCAGTATGGTTACTGCCTCGAACTCACTTCTACTCCCCCAACATACCACCCAGACAGCGTCCCATGTCCACGGAACATCTAACGCTCCTCAATCAAAAGGTTCTCTCTATGCTCCAAAAGCACGCAATAGAACCAGTCCCTCTACAACATCAGGGCACAGGGTTTACTCACTATACTTTCTAATCCCCAAAAGGACGGTTCCCTCAGGCCCATACTGGACCTCAGACCCCTCAACTATTACATTCACTCAGATCATTTTCACATGATCACTCTTCAACAAATACTTCCACTACTCCAACAAGGCGACTTCCTTGCCACACTAGATCTCAAGGACGCCTATTTCCATATTCCCATTCACCCTGCGCACAGGAAATACCTAAGGTTCATAGTGGACGGACAACATTATCAGTTCAAAGTCCTCCCATTCGGGGTGGCAACAGCACCAAGGGTTTTCACCAAGTGCCTAGCAGTAGTAGCTGCGCACTTACGAAGACAACACATTCACGTGTTTCCGTATCTAGACGACTGGCTAATAAAAGCCAAGTCACACAACCAATGTGTACAGCACACACTCCAAACAGTTCGGCTACTACACAATTTGGGGTTCACAATAAACCATACCAAATCGCATCTCCATCCCTCCTACATACATCAGTACCTAGGAGCCACAATCGATACCTCCAGGGCCCTTGCATACCCCAATCCTTCCAGGATAACAAGTATGCAAGCCCTCATCAACAAATTCCTACCTCAACACTACCTTCCAGCTCGAGTGTTTATGCAACTCGTAGGAATGATGGCCTCGTGCATCTTTATTGTCCCTCACGCACGACTTCAAATGCGGCCCCTGCAAGAATGCTTAGCACGTCAGTGGAACCAAGCTCAGGGCCAGCTTACAAATCTGGTGTTGGTAGACAGCCGCACTCATCGCTCTCTGCAATGGTGGAACATACAAAACATTTCCAAAGGGCGGCCGTTCCTAGAGCCAGTTCCACAAATAGTGCTCACAACAGACGCATCTCTCACCGGGTGGGGAGCTCACCTCCTTACCCACACAACGCAGGGCAGCTGGACCAAGTCACAAAAACTGCTCCACATCAACCACCTAGAATTATTAGCAATATTTCTAGCGCTAAAGTCATTCCAACCGCATCTTACTCACAAGACTGTCTTAGTCAAAACAGACAACATGACAGCAATGTACTATGTACAAAAACAGGGGGGACACACTCTCTACAGCTGTCTCGCCTGGCGCAAGCCATATGGAGATGGGCCATTCCTCAAAACATTTACCTCCTTGCAGAACACCTTCCAGGAGTTCACAATCACATTGCGGATCTGTTAAGTCGACAGACACAACAGATTCACGAATGGGAACTGCATCCGCAAGTTCTACAACCTTTTTTCCAAATGTGGGGCCATCCACAAATAGACCTGTTCGCCACACAAGAAAACACAAAATGCCCAACCTTCGCCGCCAGGTTCCCACACCCGTCGTCCAAGGGCAATGCAATATGGATGAACTGGTCAGGCAGATTTGCATACGCTTTTCCGCCTCTCCCACTCATTCCCCTAGTAGTACGCAAACTCAGACAACAGTCTCTAACAATGATCCTAGTTGCTCCCACATGGGCAAAACAACCATGGTTCACAACACTTCTCGAACTCTCAGTAGTTCCACACCACAAACTGCACCTCTCTCCACACCTCTTAACTCAGAACCATGGAGAGATCAGACACCCCGATCCAGGTCAACTGAATCTGGCAATATGGCTCCTGAAGTCCTAGAGTTCGGTTACCTTAACCTTCCACCTGAGTGTATGCAGGTCATTAAAGAAGCCAGACGTCCCACTACCAGGGCTTGTTATGCAGCAAAATGGAAAAGGTTTGCTATTTATTGCAATAACAACAATATCAACCCACTAGATGCCTCCATACAAAACATTATCTGTTACTTGCTGCATCTGCAAACATGTAACCTAGCATACTCATCCATAAGATTACATCTTGCCGCTCTAGCCGCATACTTACAAAACAGACAGCATTTGTCACTGTTTCGAGTACCTGCAATTAAAGCCTTTATGGAAGGCCTTAAAAGAATCATTCCCCCTAGATTGCCACCCTCTCCAGCATGGAATCTAAATATTGTCCTCACCAGGCTCATGGGTCCCCCATTTGAACCTCTGCACAAATGTGAGTTACAATTTCTTACATGGAAAGTAGCCTTCCTAATTGCAATAACCTCTCTCAGAAGAGTGAGTGAGATTCAGGCTTTAACCATACAAGAACCTTTTTTACAAATCCATCGTAATAAAGTAGTTCTCAGACCAAACCCCAAATTCCTACCTAAAGTAATTTCTGCTTTTCACCTTAACCAATCAATAGAGTTACCCGTCTTTTTCCAAGACCCAGACTCTGTAGCAGAAAGAGCTCTACACACACTAGATGTCAGAAGAGCCCTACTTTACTACATTGACAGGACCAAACCTTTCAGAAAGACAAAACAATTATTTGTAGCTTTCTCCCCACCACATAAAGGTAATCCCATCTCAAAGGCTGGCATTGCTAGATGGATAGTCAAATGCATTCAAATTTGCTACCAAAAGGCTAAACGCACCTTAATAATTCCCCCTAGGGCACATTCCACACGTAAACTAGGGGCTTCTATGGCATTTTTAGGGAACATCCCCTAAATGACATATGTAAGGCAGCAACATGGTCTCACGCCACATACCTTTACCAAACACTACTGTGTTGATGTACACGCAAAGCAGCAAGCTGCTGTGGGCCAAGCTGTTCTTAAAACACTTTTTCAGACTACTGCAACTGATACAGGTGACCACCGCTAGGGGAGACACTGCTATACAGTCTATGCACAGTGTACGATCTGTAGCTCATATGCCTCGAACGGTAAATGCTACTTACCAGTATGCATCTGTTCTTGGCATGTAGAGCTGCAGAGTCGTACACGCCACCCACCTCCCCGGAACCTGTATCTGTTCCAGTATAATCTTAATTAGATATATTCACATGGACATCTTTTTCTTCTTACTGACTCCATCTTTTCCCATCATGGCGAAAAACAATCTAACCATGGAGTCGATGCCCATGCGCACTATCGTCCAAAGGAGGAGTCACCTATCTCGTGACTACAAAAGACTCTTCCAAGACAACAACAAAGTGCAAGCATCCGAGCCCAACACCAGATGGCGATCTCATGCACAGTGTACGACTCTGCAGCTCTACATGCCAAGAACAGATGCATACTGGTAAGTAGCATTTACCTTCCCTATAATTCATTGCCCTGTGATTGGCATGTGGAGTAGAGGCCGTGTGAATAGAGTAGAAGCAGCGTGATTAACCCTGCCCATCTTAAAAAATAGGCTCCTTGTGGACATCTTCCTCCTACTGTGTTCTGTCATGGTGGGCCATGGTGAGGAACAGTTCCGGTGGGACCGATCTGACTTGGTACCTATTGGAAGGCATGGTTCCTGAGAAAGCGAGACACATAACATAACCGTTTAAACCAGGACATACACTATAATGTAGTGAGATAGGAAGGTTTACCTAAAGAAGAATAGGTGCGAAGGCAACAGTACTTCTGTCAGAAATAGTTTGCAGCCCAAGACCATGAAATCATCCTGAGATATTTGAAAGGTACATAGCATTGCTACCTCTAACTCTTTGAAGATGAGCGGACCCTTTAAATTTGAACAATACAATGCATGCAACATAATAAATGACAGTGATAATCTTTGCGGCTAAAATATATTGCACGTTTATTAATTAACACATGTTGGGTTCGCTTACGGGTGATCCAGGTGTCTACTGTGATTTCCTTGAATAGTCGACACCCATCCTGAGAAAGCTAGAGCTGTCCTGTTGGTGTTTTCAGCACCAACGCAATTAGATTCTTTACAGCTCATTCATTTAAAGTGGGTTATCACCATACTCTTTATTTTTGTGTCATCTTCCTGACACATCAGAGCAAGACCCCAGTCAGTCTCCACAGTTACTCAGGATTTCAACTGTCCCTTGAGGAAATAATGAGGGGCGTCTCATCATCCCAGGCTTCGCCGTAATGACTCCCAGTGACCTGAGGAATTGGTTTTGGCTCCGAATTTTATTCCTCACACCACTCCGCCATTACGCGTTTCGGCCGATCCCTTGATAGATAGATAGATAGATAGATAGATAGATAGATAGATATATACACACAGTCTCTCTCTCTCACACTCTCTCTCTCACACTCTCTCTCTCACTCTCTCTCTCACTCTCTCTCTCTCTCTCTCACACTCTCTCTCTCTCACACTCTCTCTCACTCACTCTCTCACTCACTCTCACTCACTCTCACTCTTTCTCTCTCTCTCACACTCTCTCTCACACTCTCTCTCTCACACTCTCTCTCTCACACTCTCTCTCTCACACTCTCTCTCTCACACTCTCTCTCTCACACTCGCTCAAAAGTACCTAAACACACTATGGGGACCGGTCCTCATAGTGTCTGTCTGGTTCTGTCAAGGTTAACCCAAGCTATGAGGACTGAACCAGTCCCCACAGTGTGGGTTATACATGCCCACACACCTCCCCCCCCTCTCTATTGTTCCCACATTGGACAAGTGTAGCCCATGTGGCGCAAAATGACATCTCAAATGCCTACTTAGCAGGCTATTTCTGAGGAAACCCAATCCATTCTGCATTGTAAATATCTGTAGGGGTAGATTAATTCCCCACCTGGACATTTCAAAAGCCGCAGATGATCTAACTCCCTGCCACACCCTATGTGGGATGATTTCCGACCAAACTATCTCACTGCTTCCCATTAGGGTAGCCATATTGGTAAGCCTGTTGCATGGCCTTCAAAAGGGGGCCCCTTCCACATGAGGTCAGATCATTTCCCACCAGTTGGATTATCAGAATGTCTGGCTTAATCCCCTCTATTCCCAAGAAGCTGGCGAAACTTAAGTTCAAGCATGGCCCATATCAATCCTGGGCTTCCTATCCAGGACAACTCAATGTTCCTGAAACTGTGGTTCCAACTCGTCTCTCTGGGCCACTGTCCCGCTCTGGCCACAAAGGAGTGATCTATCACCTACATTATTTTAAATCAGGACTCAAATATTCTCTAACATAGCACCTCCCTGTATATCATACCCCAGGCCACTTCTTTAGGCACAGCCAACATTCACAACACACGCAAACTGCTCGCTGAATGTTATTTTGGAGGACCTAATGCTACCCCCATGAAACCACAAGTAACTGTGTACTCTGAAACTGAGGAGGTTACGATGACCACCCTTCCTTGCCTCAGGTCCGGACGTACAATTTGTATTTGTCTGACTGCCATCTACCAGTTTGCTTAATCACGAATGGCACATGGCTCACCCTCGCACATCTACAGAAGAAACTAAATATCATGAAGCTGAAATCGATTGCTCCATAAGTGTCTGCATTTTGAGGTTACCCCTCCTTCTTGCCATTTCACTGGTATCTGATGACCTGGTCCAGTGCCCTGGTCCAATGCCATACACAGAATGATTTCTGACCTAACTATGCCCGGCTTACCTGCAAGTATATCTGGTTTATTTGAACCTCCTCATTAGCAGCTGGCACACTTTGGTACAGTAACAAAGGGTTGTTCTTTCTTCCCAAAAGCTAATAACATTACAAACATTTTCTGTTGCAATTCCAGTTTCTCGCTAATTTATAACTAGTTCAACTGTATGTACCCTTTAATTCTCCACAACCAAATCTTGCACATAATAAGATCCGTGATTTGTTGACTGATATGGGAAACCAAGTACAATTGGAGCACCACAAGGAAGTATCCGATTCCCTCCAAAGATTTTGAACCCCACCTTCTTTTGAGAATCGGGCTTTGACAGAAAGAACTTCTACATTAACTTGGTTACCTTCCTTGCGCTTTTCTGTCATAAAACAGCCCACGATAACTTCATGCAGTCTTTGGTTATCACTGCCACGATATAAAACACAAATTCCAGTGTTACTAGCATCACTGCTACAACATAAAATTACAGCATTACCACCATTGCCCGATTTCCACCAGACGATGCAATGTCAGCCCTCCTTTCTGATCGGGGTCTGAACATTATAGAATCAATTGGTAAATTCTTGTAATGCACTACAACAAACATTGTAGGCAATACTTTAGTAGATTCATACTTCAGCCTATCCCATGGGGATTCACATACCGTCGCCAGAAACTTGATACACTTCCAGCTCCATGATTCTTGTCACAGGATGCAATGGCAGTAATCTTTACAGATTGAGTATGAACACAACATGGAATCACCTGTGCCTTCTTTGCAGTTCACTGCACCAAACCTTGCACACTGTAACTCCTAAATACTGTGAATGTCACTGTAACCATATGTACATTCTTTGTAATGTATCGCTGTTGCCTAACACATGGTGATTCCATAGTCAACAGTGTGATTTAAATATGCTCCCGCCATAAGGGCATTACCCGATCCTTCCCAGAGAATGGGATGGCAACACTTTGGGAAATTCAATGATTGTCCTTGATAACAAAATATACTTCCTGCAAGTACAGCATAAACTGCAAGTACCCAATGATTATATGGCAACTCTTCTTTGTGATTCAGGACCACATAAACCCTATTTAATGTTTTAATGGCCATGTTGTCCCCGGTGAGTGGATATTTTCTTTCTGTTGAGCCCTTTGCACTAAATTTAAGTTGGTCCCTTAGAGAACACCTTTCATTCCTATGTACAAGCAGGTATGAATGGGGGTCGTTGAGAGGGAGAGCTGCCGTGAGGGCCTGTAGTGTAAACTATGCAAGTTTATGTAATTTTCCTTTTAAAATATCTACTATTTACTTCTCCTTGCCCTGTGTAACTCATTGTGTTTAAACTACCTCAGATCACCACAAACAGACGTACTATTGGTGCATTTCCATAGCAGCCAACACCATTATCAGAGGACATGTTGTGACATAGCATGCTTGTTTGGCAAACTTTTATTGATCATTTTACCCAGAAGGGTGTGGTGCATCTCACAGTCAATAAACGTATGGGCGTGCACAGAAACATTCATCGTAACATTTGATACCCGAGCTGCTTTAGCACTCCCATCCCGCAAATTACACCCAGACGAAGTTATTCACTAGTAGTACTCTATTTGGGTTCCTTGGAACAAGTTACGAATAGCCCTGCCACTTTCTGATAGTCAGCAGTTATCTCTTTTTATCTGAACCTAAATCTCCCTAGGATGCCCATTTCTTGATTATTTGTGTAATAATCTTTTTATTAACCTACCTACTGTACCTTTATTATTATTATTATTATTATTATTATTTTAAATCCATCCTAACCTATAGAAAGGCAACCGGCATTCATCATGCCTTCAGTTAACCACAAAGAAAAAGGTACTGTTCCAGTACTTCAAAACTTTCCTCACATCGACATTTGCTTCCACATGGTCTCCCCTATGTGTGAAGGGCATATTCTAGATCACAGGTCTCCAGTTGGTAACACGTGAGCTGCTAGTAGCTCGCGAACGCCCTTGAAGTAGCTTTCCAAAGTGAATCTCAGCCCCGATCATCATTCAGAGGGTTTATACACATTAAGGACGACAGCACTGTTCAAATCAACACCCTTAAAGTAGAAGCCAGCCGAACCAATGGAAGGCCCTCATGCTAAGACATAAACACTACATGGCCAGCAACGTGGCCATACGTATTCACAATGAGATTAAACATGTTAAAGGTTCTACTCTATCCGTCAAATTGGTGCGACTTGTGGACCAGGAAAAAAAAGCGTGCCAGCAGTTGCAAGAGCTGGAGCCAGAGCAGAGTCGTCTTAGTATGGGCCAGAATGGAAGAGGTATTTGAATGAAAAAAAAATATTTTCAGAAACTGATATGCTGATAAAGACAAAATGGTTGCATTTCCAAAGTATATTTAAAGATAACAGCTGAATAGTAATTCAAGATGAATTAGAGAGAGATATTGCTGTAGTTGTGTTCTTTGTGCAGAAAGGCGTGTTGGCGATATTTAACAGTGATAACATTTATTAGTAGCTCCTGATGATTTATCTTGAGGTGAAGTAGCTCTCATTACAGAAACTTTTGGAGACCCCTGCTCTAGATGATCAACAGAATAGTGAATCTGCACCTTCCACCCACAGGGGAAGATTGTGAACTCATGTACCTATTGTTGGTGGCACTGCTCGCCTGGCACAGAGAATGTGTCGCATGTAACTTGAACACATACTACATTAAGTTTCTTTCGCTTTAAACCAATTACTTTGGTTTCTTGGTGTAGAAATGGAATGCCTTAGCTCCACTCCACCTTTCAATGCCTGTTGTTCCCTAAACCACATTGCCAGTCCTCTGGCATGGTAACCCAAGGAAGCAGGTGAATGTTTAAAGAAGTGGTGCGTTCTGAGCTGCTACAGCTATGTGGCAACAAAGGAACAAGCCACGCTGCATGAAAATCAAATTATGTGCACCACAGTTCCTTCTTGTGACACACATCTGCTAGCTGGGATACCTAATATGATCCCTTTCAGTAGTAATGTTGTAGTAAATAAATGATGATGCCAACAGTGAGGGCCTTTGATGGACTATGTGCAAATACTCGCATGTATGGCACCTTAACCCCATCTGACCCCCTAAAATGGGGTCATTCCACACTATGTTCCAGCTAGATATAGCCCCGGTTGATAATCTAGAAATTAGACCTAGCCCAATGTGTCTATCGCAGGAATTAATTGTGCTCCACCAAAGAGTAAAGAAAGACCTGTGTTGTCCCTGAATTAATTTCTAGTAACATTGTATTTATTGAAAATGTAACATACTACCCAACTTAAAAACTGCTCAGGCTTGCTTTGCCGCAGCCATCATCCACACTGTAGCCTTTTTAAAATCACTACAGTTAACCTGCTCACGCAAATGGCCATTTGCTGAAAACGAAGTGTGACCTGGAAATGTTATTTAACATCATATCATCTGTACTGAGGGCAAGCAACGCACACCGCTACAGATACCTTAGTACACTGAGCGTCCTTCTGGCCACATCTTGCAGCTAAGGCTAGAAGAAGCAAGACTTCTATTCAGCCAGTCTTACTTTACTCCCTTTCATTTATCTGTATATAGTGACTCATTGGAGCAGGTAAATAGGTCACAATCGGATGCAAGTAAGACATGTGCCATTTAACAGCTCAAAGAAAACCTCATTCTTCAGCATTTTATACAATATAGAGTCTCCAGTTAGTTTTAATTGTGCGTCAATGTCTTGCTAAAGTAGACACAAAACACTGTTATACCTTGGTGACTGTCTCCTCTATGATACGTGACGGCCCAACTTCTAATGAGATTAGAAGCATGCGGGATTAAGAAATGGATGTCTTTGTTATTGCAATACGTCCATTTCTTAAAAGAATTACACATTTGCCCAGTTTAGTACTGTGATGTTTTGCTCATAGTCTTACCTGGCCGCTTAACTGCTAACATTGTGAGTCGTTTGATAACAGTAATGTGGAAATCTAATCGTTGCAGTTTCATATTTTAACGTAGTCCACATTATTGCGGGTCCTCTTGGAACACCTCTGCTTCAATGTTAGTAAATTAGGTACTTAATTTAATTGATATTCCTTGGAATATATCCATTAGATGTCCCCAGCTGTTGGCATGCATGTGCAAAACAGCTACTGACAACTTGCCTAGTGAACTGAAATTAAAACTGGGTCTCGTTCGAGGCAAATATACATTCATAAACATATTACCTTACGTACTTCCCGCAAACATTTTTCCATGATCTAGAATACGAGGCAAATGTTAGGCATTGATGAGGCTAATGTGCCCAAATGCTATGGTCTGATGCATCCTGTGAAACAGTACATCTGACTGGAGTCAATGAGACTAGAAAGACCGCAGATGAGTGAAGTTTGCAAGTACATCATGTAAATCCTTGGATAGTACAAAAATTTAGGGATGAACCTGCATATAACACGAACTGCAGTATAAACAGGAACATGTACCGCATGTAATGAGGAAATAGTAGTGGCACGCTTTTGCCTGATAGTCGCAAAGCAAAGGGGTTACCTATGTCATCAATGTTTTGATGTGAATAGAATATTAAAAGAAATTCACATTCTAAAAACCATCGAAATTCACCAGTCACTCATGCCTTAAAGTAACTATAACTTGCGCTCTCGCCTTGCTGAGTGATATTATCAATGATTTGATAGAAGATGTCATGAGTGATGTAATATGTGGGGTAATTAGCAGTGCATGGCGAGGGCGTGAGTTATAGTTACTTGAGGGCATAAGTTATAGTTACTTGAGATAACTGTAACTGGTGAATTTAGTGGCTTTTACAGTTCAAAACATTACTTTGCTTCTGAACATTTCTCCTAACTATAACATTGCCTTAACCTTTATTTTTTTTCCAGTGAATTTCTAGTTTTTTTTTAACATAACGTAATATTTAATTACCATATTTTAATCCGCAGGGCATTTGGTCGTGCATGGCAGGGGTTGGCCACAGGGCCTGGCCAGTGGCTAACACCCCCCTGCTGCCAACCCCATGCTGCGCACGGCCTTTAGCCAGTCCCCCAACGGCAGCCAATCCCACACCGCCTTCGTCCGTGTGCGGCGAGGGGTTGGCCACAGGGCCTTTTTTTTTTTAAAGCAGAGGGGGCCCGCGTGGCCTCCTTCCCTGAACCTATTATGGCCCTGGAACCCCATCCCCCAGAGCCATATCTCCGTGAGCCTTCTTAGGCCCTGGGGACTCCATCCCCCAGGGCCTTATCCATTTTTTTTATTTAAAGGGGAGCGGGACCATGCCCCCACCCCCACCCTTCCCCGAGCCTTATTAGGCCCTGCTTACCTCATCACCCAGGGCCGATTAAAAAAAAATAAAGGGCCACGGCCCCCCTCCCCGAGCCTTGATAGGTCCTGGGGACCCATCCCTCAGGGGCACTAATTAAAATTAAGAGGAGGGAGGCATGCAGCCTGCCTCTCTAGGCTGATTTTGGCCTTTGGGACCCCATCCCCCAGGGCCTGGCGCATTTTTTAAGGAGCGGGGCACACGGCCCTCCTCCCTAGGCTGCTTTTTACCCCGGTGACCGGCAACATATTTAAGGGGAGGAGGGTAGGTGCCCCACTCCTGGGCTGATTTTGGCCTCCGAGACCCCATCCCCTGGGGCCCGGCATCTTATTCAAAAGGGAGGAGGGCATGTTGCCCCCCCACCCCCTTCCCTGCCCGATTACAGCCCCCAGGGCCCGGCCATCAAAGAATTGGTGCCCTGGTGCCCACCCATGGCACCCACCACACTATTGCTGTGGGGGGCCACAGGGGGAGCCCCAAGGCCCCTGCTGCTCTGGCCAGCTCCACTGATCCAGCGGGAGCAGTTAATAATGCTGCTCCCTGTGGGCATGACCAATATTTAGATCTGTTTCCCATTTTTCAAGCTCCCACCTACTGGGAGCAGAGTTGGTGTTTGCTCTTGCTTGGGTGGAGATTTGAAATTGCTCCTGCCCCCTTTACAAATGTAGCCGAGCACTGGGGGATGGGGTCTGGCCTGGAAGGTGGGCCTCGTGCCCTCCTCTGCCAGAAAATTGCACTGGGCCCCAGAGGATCTCCTCGGAGCCAAAATTGGCCTGGGGATGAGAGCCACCCACACCCACCACTCTCCCAAATTATTAATATCTCTTCCTCCCGGGACTTGGGCCACCTGGAAGAGACCGCACTTGTTTTTCTTTTGTTTTTACATTTTTTGCTGTGGATTCACAGATCGTCCGCGAAATCACAGTGAAATTAAAAAAAAGAAATAATGTTTTTGGCCCTAGGCGGGGTCCTCACCACCAGGCCTAGAGGGTCAGGGTATTCCTATTCTGCCCCTTGTGTCTTTTATTTATTTATTTATTTATTTTTAAGGACTAGGGACAGAGTCCTGAGATGGCTGCCACCACTTCCTTGTTGAGGAGGTGGCAGCCAATCAAATCTCAGTTTGAGATCTGTTGAGACTCGTAGAGCCTCTGTGTCCCTAGATATACATAGGTTTTTTAGCATTAACTGCTCAAAGACTACTGAACGGATTTAGACAAAAGCACTGTTTCTGGACCTCGATCTATCTCTCTTCCAAATTTGGTGTAAATCCATTCAGCGGTTTAGGTTGTAGCTGTGTCTAAAGTTCCAATAGGAAAAGGTATGGGGAAAACGTGGTTTAGGACCCCCCTTTTTTCTCGGCCCCCACTTGACAGATTACCCCGAAACTTTCCATGCACAAACTAGGCAAATAGAGCACTTTTAAAAGAAGTTTCTTGAAAATTTGTCAAACGGCACCAAAGTTATTAGCAACACAAGAAACATAATCCTAACTAACTATACCTACCCAGTGGCGACTGCCACTGGGTAGAAATATTTGGAATAGGGTGTTGATCAATCTGCACTGAGGGCAGCCTACTGCTGAAATTAAAAGCATCCTGTGGAAAGATAAACTGTATTTCGCAACTGCAAAAGTGATCAAAATGGGGGCAATAATGGCGAAATTACATTAACACTGAATTAACTATGGACTAGGGGAGCGCATTGTGCACATGCCCAACGTTATCTTGTGCTGCTGGAAACAGCCATATGCTGAATTATCCACAAAGTAAAATACTGATAAACCGTGCCCGGAAGCAAAAGTCATGGCGATCGAAAACCAGTCCGACGTGCGTTAGAAAAGGGGACTTTTTTTATGCAGCCCAATATACTGGTTATATCGGTAATGAAAACAAAAGTTGGCACCATGGGAATTCGCCTTAAATACTGCAACAACAGCAAATTAGAAATTTCCATAGGGGAACAAATTCTTGCACCAAAATACCCAGTGATCACGTGTCTCCTTAGGCATACAGTGCGAGATAAGCAGTCCAATTGCATTGTGCACTGCAAAGCGATTCAGTTTTCGCGTGTCCCAACATTCATCTTAATCCACTAATTGCTCGGCATCCGTCCTAGTGGGTTGTAAAGCTTTTTTTTTTTTTTTTTTTTTTACTGCGCACCTGGCCTACAAGTCTAATTTGCAAAAGTCAAAAAAAAAAAAAATCAAGTGAGTGCGCTTTAAATTTGGTATACATGTTAACAGGATTAGTTGGTTGCTCCAGCATCTCTGTCTAATTCACCTACATATATACACACATTCCTTCCTTCCAGAGATTCTTTGAAACATTTGTCAATCGTGCAGGCCTTTTACTATGCACAGGAGAGTTGAACCCTCAAGATTGGAAAGGCAGTCCTTTCCACTGTACAACAAATAAAAATATCAAACACTTTTTTTTGTTTAGAAATGCACCTTAAGAAAGTTCCAAAGACATAAACTTAAATGCGGATATAAAAAATACTTTAAAAGTTGCATATGCACCTAAACTTTCTAACGATTTGTTTAGATTGTTCATCAATCTTCTGTGAAGCGCGAGGCTTGCATTGCCTCTATGCTTGGAGTTTGGTAGGGCGTAGTATCATGATCGCTCCCCCCCCCCCTTCCCGAGGGATTAAAGGTAGCATTGTTGTTTGTCGCCTCACCTCTCCCCACGTGGGTTATAAAGGCGTGGCCATTGTGAGAAGGGCAGTCCACGTATAAATGGCTGGCATTTTGCAAAAAAAAAAATCTTTCTCAATTCATGTACCACACGTGTTTTGCTCCAGTAACATCAGTGCAATTATTTATTTCTGTCAGATTGTCAAGTTAAATGACAAACATATGGGGCACTATAACTATCATCCCTGGGTCGATAAGCAGCAAGTAAGTTTTATTTATTAATTTATTTGAATCGCCAGTTGTCGCTTCAGGACATACAGTGACATATATTTGATGTACGCCTGTGACTTGTGGACAGCATGGGGGATGTTCTGTCTAAACCTACTTGGCAGCAGCAAATGAACAGCAAACTAGGGCCCAGGGCGATAAGGCTCATCCTTTTAGAAGTCCAGTTGCAGAGTGAGGTAGATTAAAAGTAAAGAGGCCATCAAGCGCCCTTTATCTATGTGCTTGGACCCAATTACATGTTTCCGGTCAGGCAGCCAACTAAACCTTTAATTAAGCGCACCTTAAAAAAGCAATCGCAGCACCCTGGCGAGCTTTGGTGCTGGTCACCGCATTCCGCAAAACACTGGGGCTAACAGCCAAAACGAAGGCTGACCACAACACCCACCCCATAAGAGGAACTCCTGCAGGTCCGTGGGGGCGTGGCTTGGAAGCCATAGATGGCAGCCACGTGAGCCTGCTACTCCGTGCCAGCCTTCCGTTTATCCTTCCAACTAATGGTCCCGGCCTGCACCCTCGGCACTAGTGAGACATTGTAACGACGAGGAGGACCTACCGGAGCAGCTGAGACACTGCGACACTGGTGGAGGGCTGTACGCTGCCGTCCCGGCTTCTGTGAGATCCGACACCCCGAGCTGTAAGATGGCGGCTGTGGCGAACTGAAGGTGGGCGCAGACCTGCGGTCGCATCTTCTGCAGGGCGTGGGATCTATGCCCCCGCTGGCGACCTGGAGGCAACGAGACCTCAGCGGTGAGGAGCGGAGGCACGGCGATCGGGCCTGCCCCTGGAACTACGCTGAAAGCGGAGGAGGGGCCTGCTGCGAGTGGCGAAACCCCAATCACTGCGGCCGGGGAGGGCAGACGAGAGTGCGGACAACGGGCCCTCCGCTGGTGATCTGGAGGCAGCGGGGTATCAGCTACGTGGCGCGGGGGCCCAAAGATCAGACCTACCCCGGAGCGGCGCCTGGTCATTGCGGCCGCCGAGGGAACAGAGGAGCGGACAGCGGGCCCCGCCCTGCCTGGGTAAATGGCTTGCACTGCCCTGCAGCGGCTGAGTGCTGTGCCTCGTAGGGACCCTGGACCTGAGAACTGACGCTTGGAACAAGGGCAAGGCCCTGCCGGGGCTAGAGATCACTCGTCAATATACAGGCTCTAGCACAGCCGCCCCAATGGGAATGACAAGGCCGTAGGGTCACAGGTGAGACTACAGCCTGGCATTAGACAAGCTTCATGGTCTTTGGAGTAGCACTGGCCCATTTGTGTTGACACAGCTTGGTGCGGGTGGGCAGACCCTGTACCCGATACACACTATGGGAGGACCCAGGCGGGGCCTAGCACCGGCATATATTAACAGCTGTGTGCCCCCTGCTGGTGCTGGTGTGCAGCATCTTTCCACACGTCATCTTTGCTATATATCCCACACTATAAGGGCCTCCTTGCAGTGATTATAAGGTGCACAGGTGGGGCATATATCCACCCTGTGCGCTGGATTGGAGACAGTACCACCCCAGACAAATCTGCCTGAAGCCCAGACACCTTGTGCTCCATAGTAAAGAAGGGGGAACATGGGGAAACCTAGAACAAAGATGGCCGGTGCTCCTTTGGATCGGGGAGAGGAGACTGCAGATCCCCAACAGGCCCCAGTGACCTCACAGGAAGTGGCCGACCCGGTGCAACAGCAGCTGACTAAAATCCTGGAGGCAATTGCGGACACTAAAGCTACTCTCTAGCAAGACATAAGCACAGTGTCTGTGTGACTCGGCGTGCTCAGAGCTGAGCATCATAAATTAGCAGAACAAGTGAAAACAGCGGAGGCCTCGAATTCGGAACTACACCCCACACAAGCAAGATTAGGTCGCCAGGTCACTGAGCTCAACGAAAGGGTCACCACGTTAGTGTGCAGAGCCGAGGATGCAGAAGGGCGCATTAGGAGAAATAACATACGGATCATCGGGCTGCCAGAAGGAACAGAGGGTGGCGATATGATCACCTTCCTAGAACATTGGCTTTGCACGGTAGTGGCCCCTGGAGGTCTCTCCCTATTTTACAAGCTCGAGAGGGCACACAGGGTTCCCGCACGCCCACCGGCCCCGGGCCGCCCTCCGTGCCCGGTGGTGGCCAAACTCCTCCACTACAAAGACCGGGATGTCCTCCTACAGAAGACGCACACAGATGGCCCGTTCACAATGGGCAACAACAAAGTCTCCATCTTCCCTGATTACACCGCTGAAGTGCAGAAACAACGGGCCTTCTATCTAGAGATCAAGAAGGCACTAAGGGAAGAGAACTTGCAATAATCTCTGATGTGTCCTGCAGGGATCCGCATAGTGTTGGATGGGAAGACACACTTTCATGAAAATTCGGATGCTGCCTGGAAATGAATAGAATCCTTCAGAGTTGGGCACAAGCCTAAGAAACTTGGAGCCAAAGAATCTTGTGACCCCGCAAGGTCAGGAAAGAGAGTGCAGTCCTGATCAAAGCGGAAATCGCTAAAAAGACCCAGCCCCTCCCAGAGTGAGCAGGAGAGAGCTGCAGCTTTGCAAGCTGTAGCTGCCATCATGAGATCGGCTGAGTCTATGTCAGAACCCGGCTCCGGATCACCTGCAGGGACTGGGGGCTCCGACTCGGACGGCTCACGAGCAGACAACATCACATTACCAGTTGTTACCCCTAGGATGGCCGACGACTTTTTAACGAACTGTGATTCTCCATAAAGCTGCCTGTTGTGGCCGGGGTTTAGCAGGCAGGTGCCAGAGGTCCCATTGGCTGACGCGGATTGCGCTGCCCACAAGAACACTACGTACCAGTTGGTTCTGCACACGATGTGGCTTGCCCCCTCCGGACGGCCTCACCTAGTTGTGGATGGGTCCTCCCGACAATCTGGATGGTTTGCTTGCAGTTTGGGCGGCTAGCCGTTGCCAGACTGCTCTGGGGACTTAGGAGTTTATGCTTTTGGGGGTTCTTATTTTATTTTGTTAGATTCCTTAGGCGAGTGGGGTCCTGGCTCACTACTTCCGGGGATGGGAGGAGGGTAGGAGAAGATGGCAGTCCGATGCACTTAGGCTTTTGAATATGGCACCAGATCAACATGCACTAAAATTATTGACATGGAACATTAGAGGAATGGGCTCAGCTACTAAACGCCATAACATACATAGATATCTACGCAGGAGAGGGGTGCAGATTGTCTTCCTTCAGGAAAACCGTGTCACCCATAGCGAGGTGGAGAAATTGCGCAACAGATAGAGAGGGCAAATATTTGCAACATCCTACTCCGCATTTGCAAGGGGAGCACTGATATAGTTAAGGGCTGGCATCCCATTCGAACCTTTGCGAACACTTATCGATAAAGATGACAGATATGTGCTGTTAAAGGGCAGGCTCTTTGGACAGGACCCCACACTGAGCAGTGTATATGCCCCCAACCAAGACCAGGTATCGTTCCTTTGGAACCTTTCGACCCCTCTAGCTGGGTTGTTAACCCCAAATGTCTTACTAGGCGGCAACTTTAACTGCGTCACAGATACCCTTCTGGATCGCTCACGCCCACTACTGCCAAGCGCCTAAACACACCATACTACTGCAGGGTTTCGTGACTGGAGAGGGCATAGGGGGCTGGTTGACGTCTAGAGTACCCAACATGCGGGGGTCCGGGACTGCTCCTATTACTCACACCTGCACCACCTACACACTAGGCTGGATTTAGTCTTGAACACACCTAGCTTGAGTTGCTCGGTCACCCACATGGAATACCTAGGGCGCACCTTCTCAGATCATAGCCCCCTCTTGCTAATACTCCAGCCCACAAGGTCACGCCCATGCTCCCACTATGGCGACTAAACCTTTCAACATTAGAGGACACTTGCTTTAAGGAGACTATAAGCACAGCTATAGACACCTACTTTGACAGTAACGCGCAGGCGGCGTCCACAGCATTGGTGAAGTGGGAAGCGTTCAAGGTAGTGATGAGAGGGCACTGCCTCGGTCAATCGATTGGGGCCCAGATATAACTGCATCGGGAATTGGAAGTACTGGAGAAGGACTTACATAGACTAGATAACGAGCAGGGATCCAGGCCAGACGCACAAACTACCCTAATGCACACACGCACACTGTACCACCAAGCCCTTGAACGGCTGCGATGTCACGATTATCGAGGCTATCTTACAAAAGTGCAGGAGGAAGAAGGTAGGCCTGGTAGACTGTTGACATGGTTAATTAGACCAGAGACACGGGGAACCCAGATCACCCAAATCAGAACCAATGAGGGGATCCCACACTACGCCCCTGAAGCCATTAATGCAACATTCTGTTACTATTATACCACCCTATACTGGGCCCTTCCCTTGACACTTGCATAAACAGGTAGTAGATACGCTCGAGGGCCAGTGACGGTACCTGAGATTCGTGCAGCAATCAAGAGCATGGCCACTGGGAAAACCCCAGGTCCTGACTGCCTACTGGCCGAATTTTACTTCACATATGCCTCAAGACTCGCACCACGTTTGGAGAAATTGTATGCAGAATCCCTGAGGCTGGGACATCTCCCTGACTCAACACGAGACGCACTGGTGGTCCCTCTCCCCAAGAAACCCTTTGCCGAGGCGAAGGTCATGGATTTCCGACCACTTTCCATGTTAAACATGGACTTTAAAATTCTAAGCAAGATCCTGGCGCTCCGCTTACTTCCCCATATGCCAGTACTGGTCCACACAGACCAGAACGGCATTATCCCAGCCAGGAACACGTCGTACAACCTACGCAGAATGTATTCAGTGCTGTACCACCCAGACATACGGCAATTGCCGCAAGCGGTCCTTTTGTCGATAGACCTTGTGAAGGCCTTCGACACAGTGAGATGGGACTATTTATTTGCGACCATGAAACACATGGGCTTGGGCGAGGGCTAGGCAAGATGGGTGATGTTACTGTACAAACACCCAACAGCCAGGGTAAAAACTGGGAAGACTGTGTCCACGCAATATGGGGTTTTCCGAGATACACAACAAGGTTGCCCATTGTCCCCCCTCCTTTTCGCATTGGCGATGGAACCGCTAGCAGCACTATTTAGACGCGGCGATGAGGGACTTGGCATAACCTTGGGGGGGAACATGCATATTATTTCCTTATATGCTGATGACTTACTAATCTATCTTCAAGATGCGACTGTGGGAACTAAAACAGCGATAGATCTAATGGGGCTGTTTGAATCGCAGTCCGGACTTAAGGTTAATCGTACTAAGACCTATCTTTTTCCCATTACCGCTAACGCAGCTCGCCCCCCGAACCTCATAGACGATATTAACTGGGCTCCTATGACCTTTCGATGTCTGGGAATCCAGGTATTCCATTCGCTAGACGAAGTACACAAAGGTAATATCAGAAAGGCTCTCGGGTCCTTGAAATCGAATGTCTCCTTCTGGTGCTCGCTCCGGCTCCCGATAATGGCCCGGGTTTCCCTTTCTAAGATGGTTAAGCTGCCACGTCTACTATACTTGTGCACCAATCTCCCCACTACGGTTCCAGCCTCCTGGTTTAGGCAACTAGATGCGTTGCTGGGAGATCTCATATGGGAAAACGGTAGGCGGCAGGTAGTCTTAAAGACTTTACAAAGTCCATCATCAGAGGGAGATCTGGGAGTCCCAAACTTTGAGTTTTATTTCCTGGCCTCGCAGTTACAATGGCTAGCGCAGTGGCTGGTGAGGGAGGGTCCATAGGGAACTGACCTGACCGATCTTGGAACCCGCACTGATCTTCTATTGACTAAAATGCTTGACCCGGCAGTGTGCATCCCCCATCTATCTTTGTTGCAAGCCACGGCCCTACGTTGTTGGCAACGCAGTTTGTCAAAGACGAAGAATGCACCCTTATATACTCCGGTACTACCCCTGGTTGGTCTACCCCATGGGAACCCAAGAACGATATTAACTCCAGTCCAACTGAAGACACGGATAGAGGCCGGATTGGAGTCTGTGGGTGACTGTTACCAGCACTTGGTCTTGGTCCCCTTTGGAGATTTAACGCAGAGTTATGGCTTGCAACCAGGACAATTTTTAACCAACGAGACAATGTTACGCACCCTTAGAGAGTTATGGGGAGGGGGCCAGCAGGAACCAAAGACGCATGCAGTGATGCACACGGTTTTAACGCTGGGCACAGCAAGACTCCATGTAAAATGGTTATTCGCTTCGCAACTAGAGATGGCATGCACACCGCTGACGAAATTACGCGACAGCTGGGGGAATATCCTAAACAGGGATCTCACAGACTCTGAATGGACCAAAATTGTAGCATATCCTAAGAAAATTTCACGCAATACGAGACTGAACTATATGCAATACAACTACACTCATATGAGCTACATGACCCCTCATAGGCTGCAAAAGGCTTACGGGGAGACATATACAAATGTCCGAGATGCGCCCATGATAATGCGGACTTCGTACACATGACCTGGGACTGCATAAGGCTAGCTGGGTTCTAGGGGGAGGTTTTGAAGCTCGCAGGGGCAACAGTAGGACACTATCATGGAGAAGAAAGTGCTAAATTGTGTTTGGCCCAGATTGCAGAGCCATAGTAGGATTGATCCCAGGACATCAGAGGGAAACTTCTCCAGCCCTGAGGCCCAGTAGCCACTGCTTGCCCCATGCCCACCACTCCCCCCAGCACTCCCCAAATGGGGTCTGACAGTCTGCCTTTGGATGAAGTACACAATTCTGTTTCTTCTGATCACGTCTTTGTCACTTACTATAAATCTATTGCTGGAAATCGAGCCTGTAAAACAACCATTACAAAATAAAGTTTGACTAGTAATATTACGCTGTCAGGCTGCTTGTCTGACATACATACAACTAATACTCGGCATTGACTAGACAATGGGGATTTCCATCATTACATTACTACGCAACCCTGAGTTTGGACACATTCTTAACAGCACATGAGTGGGCTTGTATGTGTGGGTATGTGCATGTACAGGAAGCAAGACCTGGCTAGCATGACATAAACCAGAAAGGCATGCATAATTGATTTGCTTAAGGTAATTGGCTGCCCGGTGTTGCATGTTTACCTTATGCCCTTTTACAGGAGACTCTGTTTGTTGGTTGGGAACAATTTAAAGCTCAAAAAAAGGATACAGTCTTCTTTATGGTGACAAATTCCTATCGAATCCTAATCTCAGTCGCCTCCTACCTAAACCTTATCCATAAAAACATGGCCCCCAGTTTGCTACTTAGTCAATGGTGCATGCTACGTACTTCCCTTACGGATACCTGTGAAATAGCTGCACTAACCTTTAAGAAACAGTCCAAGGTCCTAGAACTGGGTACCTATTGCTTCAGAATTGAAAAGACCCCAAAAGTTCTCAAATATTTTTTTCTTATCTTATTCTTCATACCTCAAGAATGCAGGTCAGCACTAACATGAGTTTTAAAGACTATGTAGAATAAAAATTAATGTTTAAGAAATGTGCAGTCTTGTGAATATTTGGATTGGGGCCTAGACCAGCACCGGGTGAGATGAAACTACGCAAGTGTTCTGATAAAAATAGAGTTTTCATGAATATTGAAGCCCTGTTAAGGTAAAGTTATACTTTGTTGCAAATTGTCTAAAAGTAACAAGACCCAAGAGCATGATAGCATATACTGCCAAATAATTGTGAATCACATACCAAATTAATCAAAATATTTCATTCTAAATGCAAAAATGAATTACAGTTGATTACCATACGTTTATTTGTGGATGCTTTTATTGTGTTAATAGATTTGGCCAATTGGAAACGAAATTAACTGCAAATGCTTAAAAACCCTTTATGTGTCTGAGGATCGAAGCATATGTTTGCAGCCCAGACTTCACTTTGATGGCAAATATATTGTGTGCAGTTCGTCTTTAGGTTTACACCAATGGGACTTTGCCAGCTTTGACATTCTCAGGTAATATTTCATTTTGCAAAAATAATGTCTTGTTTCTAATAACAGTTTTGAAGTGTGCAGCTGACAGATGATTTGGTTGATTACAAGTGCCCTGTAAAATTCTTATAAGTATGCTAATTCTGTTTAGTACACATATCGGATTTCTAAATGTTGTCATCTTTTCCTTAAGGTAAATTGACCTAGTGTGTTATAAATTGCATCCTGGAGTTTTCTCCTGGTCAGTTTTGGCCAGATAAACCCTACATGGGGGGGATGCCTGGTAATTATCATAACATGCACATTTTGATGCGAAAAGGCGTGTATGACTTTACCGGTGGGATAAATGTGCCTTCCTAACCCCCGTTCCGGGTAAAATAGGTACCAATATCTATTCTCACAAAACAAGAACTTCTTTTGTTACTTGTATAAAAAGTATATTTTTAAAGTTAAAGATTACCCCCGTTTAGATGAATCTAGAACAGTATGCCGGTTTAGATTAGTATTAGTGCCCCCAACCCTGTAAGGGAGACCCTTATGGGGAAAGGAGACTGGGAGCCCAGATTCAAGTAACTTCAGGGGGAGCCATGAGGAACATGCAACAAAAAGCAATAAAGCCCACGGGCGGGATCTGAAACCCTTCACCCAAGGTGTTTCTAAGGCAGAGATGGATTTTGCAAGTCTCTTCTTTCTCCTATTCCATTCTTGACCATTAGTGCGTTGTCCTGAAGTCATGATCAGTATCTCTGAACTTCTCTGAAAATCTCCAGTGGCAACAGGATGTAAAAAGCATTGATAAGCCAAGACTGGAAAGCAAAACATTCAGATCTTGCAAAGCTGCCTGCAGTCTTTTTTTCCATCTGGAAATCTTTTCTATCCGACCTAAGATGCTGAAAAGATCACCTCAGCTTTCAGAAAAGAATAAAACATACTTTAAAATAAATTATCTGGATTTACCTCCAGAACTTTCCTCCATATCTTTCCATCTGTTACAGTACCACGTCTCTCCCTCACCTTCGCTTCTCACTCTGGAATCAACTGAAGCTCCCTTCTTTATGAATTAACCTCTATCCCCTTTTAGTCTAGTCCTTCCTTTTCTGTAAAGCCACTTGTACCATATGTACCACTTTTACTACTCCCTAATCTGGACCTTTGAGATAGCCACCTTTCCTTATTTTACTGTACTCTGTCTACACCTCCTCCCCGATCACATTTTCTGACCGATAGGCATTTCTCCTTTGCTCCTTTTTTGAAGGCTCAAATTTTTACATCCTGTAACCCCCCCCCCCAATCCAATTACTAGAAGCCTAGACTTCAAGCCTTTCTAGCTTTTTCCTGCCAGCAACCGCGCTCACTCGCTATTTTTGCTCTCTCTTTATGCATATCTTACTTTTTATTTCATGAACAATACCCTCCCCTGAGCTCTGCCGCAAATTCGCCTTAACCATTAGCAACATAAACTTATGTATTCAGTTGACCAATGTTTTCCCTAATGCGTTCTTTGAAAAGGGATACCTTGTAACTTTGTTTTGTTTTTTTTGTTGGTTTTTTTACTCTACAGTAGGCTAACACCTCCTTGGTTGAATGTCACTTTCTAAAACTGTAGTATAAAATAAATAAAAGCTTGAAACCCGGGAAGATAACATTCCCACTTCTTCCAGATTATCACTGGGTAGTAAGACTTGTAAGTAACAATGCAGTTTGAAAGAGATGGAGGAATTTGTAAAAAAGATGCAGCTCTCCAGATGCAAAACTGGATTTATTCAAGAATAATGTAATCAATCTAGCTAATGCAAGCTCCCTGCCTGGTTCAGTCCTCAACCTTCTCCTTGGACTCAACCGCAACATTTTGTTCAGTCCAAGTTCCATTTGCAGGTTATAAGAATGATGGGTCCATCTGGTCTTGTGAAAGAATTTGAGTTATTGTCTTATTTGTCCTTGCTTTTAAGTCTGTCATTAGCAAATACCTTTTGATTTTAGTAAACTTATATGTATAATACACTTACTTATAGGGGCTCTCAGCAAGCCCTCAATATCCATTGGTCAAATGTGTCATTCACGTTTTTCTTCATCCCCTTACAGCATACAGCAAAGGCCAGTGCGCCAACCGAATTAAGTCATTGGCTAACTTCAGTGCGAGCATCCTGCTCTTTCACAAGGAACACGTCCACACTCAAAGTAGTTCAATTTTCCGTTCAGGGACTTCTTAGGCTTTTTGAAACCCCAAAAATATTTTTGCTCATAGCCAATTTTTTTTTTATATTGTAACTATAAAGCTTTACAAAAACCATTACAAACAAGCTCTGACAAAGCCAAAAGGCTGTCGGCCATTGCTGCAAAGATCTTTTGGCTTTGCCAGTGCTTGTTTTTTTTAGGTTGTTTCAGCGATCAATAGTACTTTAACAAGCATTTGCAATGCAATCGGTCTCGCCTTTGGGACCTTATATGTATTTAGCTATGCAGCACATTAGCCTGGGTACTGAAACATCTACTGTTCTTTAACATGGAGGGAAAGTAAGCACCAAACTGCGTGACATGCCAGGTATGGGAAAACATGGAGAGAAATATTGCCTTTCAGCGGGAAATGGTATAGTCCAAGGCTCTGGTTTTAATATAAAATCAGTGCCTTCGGTGGTCATATCACTGAAAATACAAGATTTGAAAAAAATCTTATTGTCTACTCAAAGCATCCTACCTATGGAGCTCTTCTTAGGCACAGTTCTATGCATTGTCCCACTCACATATTTTGACTTCCAGAACAGACAAAGGTCTCCATTCTTAGTGTGGGAAAAGGGTGGGCACTACTTGAGCCAGTACAAAATAGTACCCGTAGGATTTCATGGGTGCATTTATTTTGAGTGCCAATGGTCGGAATAAGGGTTAACGGGTGGAATATTTTTTTTAGCACCAATCGCCTAATCTTTTCTCACTTTCCAAACATTTTTTACTGGAAAAACATGACTTCCAACAATTTTATAGTCCATACTGTGGGTCATTCAACTCTTCCCGTCTGCATTTTCATCTTTATGCCATCTATGCACTACTCAAAGTGTGCTGAACACAGGCAGACATGTTGCACAGATATCCGCTTTTCTGTCTGGGAGGTAGCACATTATTAAGACTGTAGAACTCCCTAGTTCCAGATGCCTTTAAGCACATTAAATTAACTAGATGCTCCCAGCTGCAGCACATGACGGTGCTTGAGATTTTTGTGTTATATAATGGGGGTGGGTGGAATAAAGACGTTTTTTCCCATAAGCTGTGCTCTCCTTTCACTCCTATATGCACGTTAGACAGGCAGCTGCGTTAAGCTTTTTGAACGGCAAGAGCTGTACCATGCAAAATGACCCTGTTTTAAAGAATTGTTAATTGTTCCAGGTAAACAACCGTGGCAATATTCACAACTTAAACACGAGGTTGGGCCCGTTCAGATACCATCAGTCACTTGACTGTCCAATTAACTCAGACACTCTGGTAATGTAGCCCATATCTTAGTCTTCACGCACATATTTCGGTGCATCGCCGTCACTCTCACCAGCATAACAAGCAGCAATTTAAGCACACCCATCCCATACACCTCTACAACCGGCGGTGAAATTGGATAGATGGAAGATAGCACCCCACCCCTGCCCCAATAGAATATCCCCCACTTCCTTTAACAAGTGACACCTTTGACAGCAACCCTCTTTACGTGCTTTAGTCACTCTCGCCCTCAAACTAAGGTGCAAAACTGCCACCCCAAGGTGAAACGGACACTACAACCATGGGCACTCACCTGCCAACGGCAGGACAGCAATAGCACAGAAAGTGGGATAGCGGTGCCGTGCGTGGAGGGCATGCTGTACTCGGAGTTATAAAAAACCTCAAGCTTCAACACGGGCGGAGAGGAGGGTCGGGGGCGCCACACTAAGTCTTTGGTGCACTGGCCCAGGTACATCACCCAGACGATGATCAGCCGCCGGCCCACATAGGGGTCCACTTTCCAGATCGAGAAGGGGAAAAATGAGATACAGAAGAGCTCATTGCCCAGCTCTGTGCCCAGGGTGAACAAGTAGTACAGCGCCCGGTTCCTGATCACGAAAGGCTGGCCTTCCTCCCCGGTTAGAGAGTTCCTGCGCTGTCCTGTCCCCCCAACCCTGTCCTTGGGTGGCCTGTGCCGCAGCTCCTGATGCTCCAGTCCATTGGCTACGATATCTTCCGCCTCTGAATGCTTCCCCACGGCTTCCCCTACCCCACACAGCCGCTGAAAGCGCACCACCTTGTCCGGGTGCTGCAAGTCCTCGCAGAGCTGCTGCAGCCTCTTCAGCGTCCCCATGTTCCAAATCACGGAGCCCGGACTCTGCGCCTCAGCTGATAACGGCTATCTCCCCTCCCGGCATGAGCCTGTATCCGGCTGCGGGGGAAGGCTGGGCCGGGGCTGCCCAGCACCTGGAGGCAGTCAGCGCTGCTCGGCCTCCGCCTCTAAGAGGAGGAGCCACGATACGATGGAATACAGGACACCACCAGAGGAGCAACACAGGCCTTGCGTTACAACTGCTGACTGACTGACTGCCTCGGAAACTCGTGAGACAAAGCGACTGAGGCAAAGTCAACAACGTACACACCACTCCCTCCAGGCTCTGTGGGGCAGCGCTCAGGGAACTAAGCCCCACCTGCAAATGTGAAAACCCATCCTACTTCCAGGGCGAGACAGAGACCAGTCAGCCACAGCCAGCCTTCGCCGCCAGAGGAGTGGGGGGGATGGACGGGCCAGAAGGCATCGGTCTGTGGGAGGGGGCGGGGCAGAAGAAAGTAGTCCGTGCAGTAAAGGGACCAATAGCCATGAAAGGACACAAATGACGACATGGCCGTCAGGAGGAGGGACTAACAAGCTTACAACCAATCGGAAGGCAGCATTTAAGACAAAAGCCAATCAAAAGGATGGGCGGAGCTTCCACGAAGTTTCCACACTATACAGAATACTGCATGCCTCGCAAAGCGAGCAGCGCATGTGCTGCAACGCTAGGCGAGACCTAAAAAGTGGCCACGACGGTTTTATGATATGCTAAAAGTCTTTTACTGAAATTGACAAATTTACCCTCGGAAAAGATGGTTATTGATAGTGAATTGTATAGAAATTATATATTTTACATGAATGGCGCATGAATTGCAGCTCTTTGGAGAGGGATTTTTTTTTGTTGTTTTCAGGCACAGAAGCTCCTGATATGCAGATAATCATAGGGGAACAGCATTTTCTAGTTACTGAGATTCCGAGCAAATGCTTGGAAAAGTTTCATAGCGACTGTTTCTTCAGCCATGCAGGTCGATGATAAAATTAATCAGTTTGCTACTTTTAAACTCCACATAAATGCTTTTGTAATGTGCCACACATTCACATATTTGTGTTGTCTTGCTGGAGATACAAAAATCATTTTCGTAAAGCATGCATGTACAGTGTGGCGTCGTTTTTAGTTTTTGAACAGCTGCTATGAAATACCCTCTCAAATCCCTTTCAGCGTATCCATAAACTAACTGGTAGAATGACTTCTATTGAATAGGTTAAACCAGTGAGTATTTCCCAGTCTTCTCCCTTTGAACCTTAAATTATCAATCAGGAATTGGTGCAAATACTCTCCCATCCCACTTGAGCTTTCTGCCCAGAACCTTCGTTGACTCATCTGCGCTGCAGCTAGTTGTGCTGTACGATTATAAATCTGTAGGTCTCCCCTTTTGGGGGTGTTTCACATGCAACTTCTTAGCCAGCAATGCTGCTTGCACTTGCCCCATCCCTTTAAACCCTGGTTTCTGTTCAACCCAAAGTGGGTCGATCATGTTTGGGTCTATAAGCCTTGACTGTCAGGATGACCTGCACAAATAAACTTCCACTCTGTCTCTCTGACCGCATCCTGGATACAGTGTGGAGCCACTGGAATAGTAGATTGTGTTCTCATCTAGAACACCCGCACTGTGCCTACTCCAGGATGGCATGCAAACTTTCTTACATATGTATTACCAAAAGACAGCCAACACGCGTTGTAGTATTTTGTGGTCGTTGTTGGCCGCAGTTTTATTACCATTATATGCATACTCATTTTGCAATCCCCTGGACATAATTTTAAGGCCAGGGTCATAAATCATTATCATGAACCATCATAAAATTGGGTGGCATAAATCATTTTGTGTTTTGCTATCATAAATCATGTGTCCTAAATCATTTGTGTATCATAAATCATTTGTGTCATGAACAGTCATAAATTGGGTGTCATAAATCATTTGCGTTACTTGTCATAAATCATTTGCCATAAGTCATTCGTTGGTCATAAATCACTTGTTTGTCATAACTTGTTTGCATATCATAGAATCGTAAATCACCCGGACAGTTCGTTATTCCGCTCTTTTGCAGGCGTATCTCCTTTCTTGCCACTTTTGGGGTCAAAAATTGTTCTGTTGGTTTCCACGCCCCTTTGCATGTGGGGGTAGCCTCTCCCCAGAGTTAGGCCGCAACTCGCTACCTTGCTAGTCTCTTTTTGTGCCCTGCTGTTGTTTGGGGTCTGGGCTGCGAGCGCCGTCTCTGTTTGCTACTCCCTTTTGTCAGGCCTACTCACCCTGCCGTAAGGCATCCCAAAGTGAGCGGCCCTCCTTCCACACACCGCCCTGTCGGTGTGCCTCCATAACCAACCAATGTTCCCCTCTTATCCACCCGGCCCATGTCTTCCTGCGTCTCCCCCCCCCCCCCCCCTGTGCTGTCAGTTTTGTTTTCTTCTTGCTCTTCTGTTAGGTGCAGCCAGCTAAAACCATCGCGCCTCACAGGTTGTTCCAAAATACATGCATCCCTTCCTCCGACAGGTGAACCCCCTCCCACCCATAAAGCTCCGGGGTGGATAAGGCCATGCCTAACGCTCTCTAGGCCATTGGTCTTGCAAAATTTGCTTACCGCGTTATTCAATTTCCTTTTTGAGTTCTCAACCGCCTTATGCGATTCTGCCCTTCGCCACACCAGCCTGCTGATCAACTCGGACCATATGATGGTGGTGCTCCCGAAGCACTGCACAGCCTCTGTTAGGTCCGTCTGGATGGCTAAGAGTAGCTCTTTTCTCCCCAGCCGGGCTAAGTCGTTCCCGCCCAGATGAATTATCAATACATCTGAAAGAGACACGTTAGTGACAGATTCCTTACCTTAGAATATCCCCAGGCGTCAGGCTGGATCCGGAAAGTTTTTGCGTAGCAGTACCCTTGCGCGTCGGTAGGCGGCGGCTCCGGCGTCGGGACCGCCGGGATGACGTCGCGGGGGGTACTTAGACGCCGCCACTGCGCGCTGACGTCAGTTCTTCTTTTTTCCGCGCCAGTAAGCGCAGATCCGGGAAGAGCAGTGCCCTAGTTATTTTTTGACTAACTTTTTGGTGATTTTTCACTGTTTTCTTACAAGTCCTTGGCTCCACGGTGTCGGTAGGGATGCCCGGCTTCAAGCCATGCGACGCCTGTGGTCGAATGATGTCGATCACAGACCCGCATTTAGAGTGTCTCTACTGTCTCGGCCGCGACCACGACACGAAGTCGTGTTCCGACTGCCGGGCCTTGCACCCGAAGGCTTTGCGAGAGCGGTCTCGAAAGCTCCTCGAGGTCCGGCAGTCGGCTCCGCGCCAAGCCCCGGTCACGCGAGAGGTCGAGGGGCCGGTCGCGGAGTCCTCGCCGGTCATCGGAGTCCAAGTCTTCGCACTCCTCGGGTAAGTCGAAGCACAAAAAGTCTAAGAAGCACCATCGCTCTAAGACTTCGCCTCGCCGGTCTCGCGACTCGACTGAGGCCCCTGTCGGCACCGTCCCCGCGGCTCCGGATGTGCCTGTGAAGCCGCCCCGCATTACCCGTCCTTCCCGGGTTCGGGGGCGACTCCGGGCGAGATACAGGAATTCCTGTCGGCCATGGCCCGCCTCTTCGGTCCTCAAGGCCCCTCCGGTGCGCCTTCGGGCCCCGCGGGCCCTGATGGGGTTGCCCCGGCGCCGCCGACGACTCCGGTCCCGGCGCCGCATGTCCCACCAGCCTCGCTCCCGGCCACGGCTTCGGTCCCGGCCTCGATCCCGGCTCCGGTAGTACCGCAACCCCCATCGACGCCGGTTGACCTAACCACGCCTCTGCCGACGCCGATGTCCCCGGTGCCGTTCCTGACGCCGTCCGGGGCTCCGGGCGGCGTCGTTCCCCGGTTCTCTCCGGATCCGGACGCGGCGTCGGACCGACGTCGCCCGGCTCCGGCGCCAATGAGACCTTGGGTCCCGGACGTCCCTCCTCCTCCTTATTTTCTACCAGAGGAGGACCAGGAGAGCTGGGAGGGGTCGGACGACCCTCTCACACAGCAGTGTGACTATGATCAGGACTGGGCAGAGGAACTTGGGGATGCCAGTGGTCTGGACACTTCCCCTGACACTGGCATGCTGTCTCCTCCTTCCGTGGCTACGGAGGAGGGAGCAAATTTCGCAACGGTGTTGCGTAGAGCAGCTGGAGCCTTACGCCTCCAATTGCCTACAGTGGCTGTCAGGACTAACCTCCTGACGGAAGTGCTTCAGCCGGCAGCTACCTCCTCGGAGCCATGGCTGCCGTTTAATGATGCACTTTCTGACGTTCTTTTGGGCACCTGGTCCAAGCCCTCCACAGGGGCTCCTGTGGATAGGAACGTGGCCCGACGCCATCGCCCTGCTCCGGGCGACCCCTTGTTTCTCTCTCAACATCCCACCCCCGAGAGCTTGGTTGTCCAAGCCTCTGCCTCCCAAACCGCCTTCCCTACCGCCCCTCCGGATACGGAATCCAAACGCCTGGATCAATTTGGGAAGAAGGCCTTTTCTTCCTCCAGTGCTGGCTTGCGGTCCGTCAACACCGCTTGCCTTTTGGGCCGATATTCCCACTCTCTGTGGGATTCGGTGGCGGCCGTTTTGCCCCAGTGTTCTGAGGAGGTCCAGACACTGCTTACCCGCACCATTGCGGAAGGTAGGGATGCGGCAAAGTACACCATACATTGTGGCCTTGATACCGCCGACTCACTGGGCAGATCGCTTGCAACGACGGTGGCGCTGCGTCGCCACGCCTGGCTGAGGACAACTGGTTTCTCGGGTGATGTCCAAAACACACTCATGGACATGCCCTTTGATGGAATCTGTCTTTTTGGTACCAAAGCAGACCATGCGCTGGAGCGTTTTAAGGACTCTCGGCTACTGCCAAGTCCCTGGGCCTTTCTGCTGTGCGCCCTCCGCTCACCTCTGCTTTCCGCCCCTTTCGTGGCCACGGAAGGGGCGCCCAGTCACGTCCGCTGCCCAGCCAACGGCCCGCGCAGCAAGCGTCTTCGCGTGGCCATGGACGTGGCTCCCGCCGTGGCGGGTCAGGCAACCAGCGTGCGGGTCAGGCCATTAACCCCGCCCCGTCCGTGGCCTCCAAGCCCTCCTAGTCCTTCCTTTCAGGTGCACAGCACGCCAGTAGGGGGCAGGGTCCGCCATCACCTTCACCACTAGCGTGCCATCACCTCGGACAGGTGGGTCTTGGACATTCTCCGAAGGGGCTACTCCCTCCCCTTCGAGACCACCCCCGCCAGCCATGCCACCTCAATTCCACTGCATGTCAGGGGATCACTTGGTGCTTCTGCAGAAGGAAGTCACTTTCCTCTTGGCCAAGAGGGCCATCGAGCATGTTCCGACCCCAGAAGTAGGACGTGGTTGCTACTCCCACTACTTTCTGGTGCCCAAAAAGGACAAGGAGGACATGCGTCCTATCTTGGACCTCCGGAACGTCAATCGCTTCCTCCGGAAGGAGAAGTTCAAGATGCTCACCCTAGCTCAGGTCTTGACTGCCCTCGACCCTGGAGACTGGTTGGTAGCGTTGGACTTACAGGACGCTTATTTCCACATCCCCGTCCTGCCGGCACACCGGCGTTACCTGCGGTTCACGGTAGGCCTCGAGCATTTCCAGTTCACCGTGCTCCCCTTTGGCCTTACAAGCGCCCCTCGGGTGTTCACGAAAGTGATGGCGGTGGTCGCAGCTCATCTGCGCCGGGCAGGGGTTCCAGTCTTCCCCTACCTCGACGACTGGCTGCTGAAGGCGGGCTCGTCCCAGGCAGTCGTCTCCCACCTCCAGACTACGGCTGAACTCCTGCACTCGCTGGGGTTCTCCATCAATGTGCCGAAGTCTCACCTGATTCCTTCTCCACAGCTTCTTTTCATCGGAGCAGTTCTGGACACGATGCAGTTTCGGGCCTATCCTCCCGAACGGCGAGTCCAGGATATTCAGGCTATGATTCCGATCTTTCAGCCTTTATCCTGGGTTTCGGTACGGATGACCCTGAGGCTGCTGGGCCTCATGGCCTCCTGCATCCTGCTGGTCGATCATGCCAGATGGCATATGCGGGCTCTGCAGTGGGACCTGAAGTTCCAGTGGGCGCAGCACCAGGGCAACCTGTCCGATCACGTCCAGATCTCGGAGGGGACTGCAAAACAGTTGCAGTGGTGGCTCTCGAACCGGCAATGGGTCATGGGCAGATCACTCACCCTTCCCCAGCCAGAACACACAGTTGTGACGGACGCGTCCCTTCTGGGATGGGGCGGTCACATGGGAGAGGCGGAGATCAGAGGCCTCTGGTCTCCGGCGGAGTCCCGGCTCCATATCAACCTTCTGGAGCTCCGGGCGATCCGACTTGCACTCAAGGCATTCCTTCCCTCTGTCAAAGGGAAGGTAGTGCAGGTGTTCACAGACAACACCACCGCCATGTGGTACTGCAACAAAGAAGGCGGGGTGGGGTCGCGGACCCTCTGTCAAGAGGCTCTGCGCCTCTGGACATGGCTGGAACATCAGGGCATATTCCTGATGGTTCAACACCTGGCAGGTTCCCTGAACGCCAGGGCGGACGAACTCAGCCGCAGGTGCATGATGGATCACGAATGGCGTCTTCACTCGGAAGTGGCGCAAGGTCTCTTTCTACAGTGGGGAGAGCCTTGGTTAGATCTATTCGCCACCGAAGAGAACGCGCAATGTCAGCAGTTCTGCGCGTTGGAATTTCCAAGGCGGCACTCGCTCGGCGACGCTTTTCGTCGCGAGTGGAGTTGCGGTCTGTTGTACGCCTTTCCGCCTATACCACTTCTACCCAGAGTGTTGAAGAAGATCAGGCGCGACCGGGCCCAAGTCATCCTTGTGGCTCCGGACTGGGCTCGAAGAGTTTGGTATCCCGAGCTACTCAGTATGAGCGTCGATCCCCCGATCCGTCTGCCTCTTCGGGAGGATCTCCTGTCGCAGCAGCAGGGGACGGTCCTCCACCCGAACCTGTCCAGTCTCCACCTGCTTGCGTGGAGATTGAGCGGCGGCAGTTGATTCCTTTTGACTTGCCTTCCGAAGTTTGTGATGTGATTCTGGCAGCCAGGCGTCCCTCCACTAAGGTGGTATACGCCTGCAGGTGGAACAAGTTTGTGGCATGGTGCACAGCAAAGGCTGTGAATCCCCTCTCAGCCCCTCTTTCTGAGGTTCTTCTGTTCCTTCTTTCTCTGGCCCAACAGGGTTCTGCCCTGGGTACCGTCAAGGGCTATCTCTGTGCCATTTCGGCCTTCCTCAGGCTTCCTGATCAGCCCTCCCTTTTCAAGCCCCCTGTTGTTAACAGGTCCCTAAAAGGCATTACACACCTCTTCCCTCCTGTTCCGTTTGTGATGCCTCAGTGGGACTTGAACTTGGTTCTTACCTGTCTCATGTGCGCTCCCTTTGAGCCTCTACATAACTGTCCTCTTCGTCTTCTGACTCTGAAGACTGCCTTTCTGGTGGCCATCACCTCCGCTCGGCGGGTGAGTGAGCTCCAGGCTCTATCATGCAAACCTCCCTTTTTGTCTGTCCATCCAGACAAGGTTGTTCTTAGGACGCGTCCGTCCTTCTTGCCAAAGGTGGTTACTGCCTTCCACATTGGGCAGACCATCACTTTGCCCACCTTCTTTCCGCCTCCGCATCCTTCCAGAGAGGAGCAGAGGCTCCACCGTCTGGACCCAAAACGTGCGCTTTCCTTTTATATCAACCGCACACAACACTTCCGGGTGGATGACCAGCTCTTTGTTGGCTACATAGTCGCCAAAAAAGGTCGGGCGGTGCACAAGAGAACCATCTCCCGCTGGGTAACCTTGTGTATCAAAGCCTGCTATTCTTTGGCTAAGAAGGAGCCTCCTGTTGGGCTGCGTGCCCATTCCACCAGGGCAACGGCTGCTACCACGGCTTTAGGCCGCGGTGTTCCGCTGCAGGATATATATCAGGCAACTACGTGGGCCTCGCTGCACACGTTTACCAAGCATTACTGCCTTGACAGTCCGGTCCGGAGGGACGGCTTCTTTGGCCGTTCTGTCCTCCGGGACTTCCTTGTCTGATCTTTGTTCGCAGACCCACCACCGGGGTTGGTATTGCTGGGGTATCTATTCTAAGGTAAGGAATCTGTCACTAACGTGTCTCTTTCAGATGCACAAGTTACTAACTTGTGTAACGATATATCTGTAAGAGACAGGAGTTAGTGACAGATTCCTTACCACCCCACCCATCCTCCCCGTTCTGCGAACTGATTTCTAGGGTTAAGGACATCCCTTTCAGGGCCCTAGTATTTTTCAGACACCTATTTCAGCTTCTTGCATGGCTCTGCGTTCCTGGCGCGGAAAGTCGTGTACAGAACTGACGTCAGCGCGCAGGGGCGGCGTCTAAGTACTGCCCGCAACGTCGTGCCGACGACGGACGCGGAGCCGCACGACGCCGCCTACCGACGCGCAAGGGTACTGCTACGCAAAAACTTTCCGGATCCAGCCTGACGCCTGGGGATATTCTAAGGTAAGGAATCTGTCACTAACTACTGTCTCTTACAGATATATCGTCACACAAGTTAGTAACTTGTGCGTCTGGGTGCCAGGCTGCGTCCGCCTGTAGCTCCTCGAGTACCTCTGGAAGTTAGTCCCATCTCATTCCCGGACGACCCCACCATCGGACGCATGTGTTGACCGGCCTGCCTCTCCGCTTTTGGCCTCCCCGCTGCCACCACGAATTCCCCTGGGAAACAAATGAGTGACCCACCACCCATGCCAGCCGGGGGCGCTGTCCTGCTGAGGCAATAATCACAATGTCAGGCGAGCAAGTACTCCTGTGGTCGAGCCCCCCGTGCGCTCCCCCCCCCCCCATGTCTCCGTGTCGTTGGGTTTACCTACAGCAGCTGGGGTCTCACATAGGTCCTGTATGCCTTGGACTGCCGATTGCCTTGATCCCTGTCTCGGTTATCCCGTGCTGGGCTGCTGTGGTCGCTGCCCCAATCCTAAATGAATGAGAGCCAAAGGAGGTCGGCGGGAGCCCTCCTCTGGTCAGGGCCTGGCGCATCACTGCTGAGAACTGAAATTTACTTAAGAGGTTCCCATCTCTATGCTTGAACAGGGGGCCCTCCCCCGCCGGTCGTGATGCCATGTAAGTTAGTAGGAAGCATACTGCGCAGTGTTTGGGGTCCCAGATGCACTCCAGCCGTATTACTGCCTGGTCAGTTTTTGACTTTCTCAGCCACAGTTCCACCTCTGCCACTCCGGGTCTGACGTCGGCTGCTTGCAGGCAATGCACCGCGGGGCCTGTCCTAGCTGGGGGGGCCACTAGCTCGCTAAGCCTAAATGCCCCAAAGAATGCGGTTGCAAAGGCCGCTTTGAACAGGTTCAGTTCATGTGTGTCCTTTGCTATTGCCCCAGTGTATCCATAAACAAAGCCAGTCTATTGAAGTCGATGGGTTGCCGGTTATCCGCTTTTAACCCTTCTGAGTGCTTCCAACCCTTCATCGCCGCTTTGATGTAGAAGGAGGCAGTGGGATCCTGTCCTGTGATTAACTTGAAGAAGTGTGCTATTGCTGACAGGTGAGCCTGGGCCCAGGACCTTGACTTTTTGTTCGTAAATGCCCATTGAATGAACTGCTCAACAGCCCTCCTTGTCTCGCCTGCATCGTCCAGTGTCTGGATCTTTCCTATTCGCATCACTGTCCCTGCGTATTTCCTGTAGCGCTTGGCCGCATCAGGGGTAAGGGCCTGGTTCTCAAGTATCGACAAGTCCATCCCGCCAGAGACCATAATTCCTCTGGGGAGGGGGTCATGTCCCACTCCGCCTCCAGTGCAAGCTCCCTGAATCTGCTCATCTGTGCGCGGGAGAGGGCTTCCGCCTCTCCCACCCCTGGTACATGGCGCGCTTTCAGCTCTATGTTCCCTTCCAACTGTAATTGAACCAAAGCAACGCATTAGCCTCAAAGTGTCAGGGCACCTGGCTGTGCCTCTGATGATTGGCTGCACTGCTCCTTTGTTATCTGACCAGAGCGTCCGCTTCATGTCCCTCAATTTCCGTTTCCAGACCGCCAAGGAAATGGGGAACAACTCCAGGAATGTGATGTTGCTGGTGATGCCCTGTTTATGCCAGTTGTCTTGCCATAGCCCAGCGCACCACTTGTCCCCCAGGATTGCCCCGAAGCCTGTGCTACCTGCAGCATCTGTGAACAGGGAAGTCTGCTTGGCCGTCACCCAAGCCTCTCTGCATATCAACAGACCATTAAACTCCGCTAGGAATGTGTCCCATATGATGAGGTCGTGCTTGACCCCCGCCCCCAACCTGACGTGGTGGTGTTTGTGTGTGAGCCCGGCTGTTAACTGTGTTAGGTGCCTGGCAAAGACTCTGCCAGCAGGGATGATTCTGGCTGCAAAGTTGAGCTTTTCAATAAGCCGTTGTAGCTCACGGAGGGTTGCCTTCTCCCTACCGCACAAGTTTTTATGTCGTCCCTGAATTCTTTTACTTTCACATCTGGGAGCCTGGACGTTCTTGTAACTGAGTCTAGCTCAATCCCTAAAAATGTGAGCCGGTGGTGGGACCTACTGTTATGTCTGCTGCTAATGGCACTCCCAGCTCCCCCGCTAGCTCTTCGAATGCTGCCAGGGTCTCCTCCGCACTCCGCCGACCTGGCGGGACCTACAAACAGGAAGTTGTCGAGGTAGTGCAGCTTGCCCCCTGCAGGGTGCCGGTCATGCAAAGCCCATTCCAAAAAGGTGCTAAATTGTTCGAAATATGCCAGGACACTGAACATCCCATTGGCATTGCCTTGTCAAAGTAAGTTGCCCCCTCCCAATAAAAACCCAACAGGTGAAAGCTACCCGGGTGAACTGGGAGGATACGGAATGCGGACTCAGTGTCGGCTTTCGCCATGAGGGCACCATGGCCTGCTGCCCTTACTAGGTCAATGGCATCATCCACTGTCTCGTAACCCACTGAACATACCTCTGAGCTGATGCCATCGTTAACCGACTCACCCTCAGGGAAGGAAATGTGGTGAATGAGTCTGAACTGACCTACTTCTTTCTTGGGAACTACCCCCAATGGAGAGATCACCAGTCCCTTTGGTTCTGGGCGTGGCAGGGGGCCTTCAATCCTTCCTAGGGATTTTTCTTTGTCTATTTTCTGACGCACTATCTTTGGGTGCTGCAGCTCTGACTTTAAATTGTTGCCGTTGCCCGAGGGTAAGGGGCCCTCACATGGTATAACAAAACCTTCCTCAAAACCTTTCACTAGCATACTTGCGCACTCTTTGTTATGGTATTTGTTAGCTAGCCGCTGGAGCGTGTTAATGGGGGACGCACCTAGCCGGTAACTGCTACATTCCCCTAGTCCCCCCTCACCCATTGTGTCTGTGCAAGTGCTTCTTCTTCTCTTTCTTTTGCCCTCACTGCTCCTTCTTACGTCTGCACCCTGCTGCTGGGTGTCGTCCCCCCACCCCTCCCACCCCCCTCCTGCAGGTGGAGCATATGTGTTGGATCTTACAAGAGGACCCCATGGGCACTCATTGGCGTCGTATTAACAGCAGATGGCAGCTGGCCCGCTGAAGCGTGGGGGCTTCCAATTGTTGTATGTTTTGGGCCTGTGAAATGACCTGCCCTTGCCTTCGTAAAAGGACCCCTGAAAGGGCTGCTCGCCCTTCCCTGCCCATGTTCTGACCTCTTGAGCCACCATCATTTTGTGTATAAAACTGGACACGTCCTCCTCATTCCATTCCATCTCAGCGTGGGTCTGCATTTTCAATCTAAAGCCCTTATCGTATTCTAACCATGCATCCCCGGGAACTGCCTGTGTGCCCCTGAATATTGGCTTCGTACAGCCAAAGATCTGCTGCCTTGTGTGGGAATTTCTCAACAATAATGCAGGCCATGATTCTGAACGCATCTAACCAGTTATCGAAATTCCTTTCTTTCCTTTTCTTTCTCCTGTCTCTCCTATCCTCATCTTTTTTATCACACACCGTTAGATCTAGCCCCTCCAATTGTATCTCTAACAAGGAGAAAATATCTATGAATTCTTTTCTCCATATCCTCTCCTTAACCGCTAAAGGGATGAGGCTCGTTAACCCGGTGGCCCTCGAGATCAGTGATGCGGGGCCTGGTGATGGCCTAGTGTATGCATCCGGGGGTTGACCAGCTCGCCCTTGGTCGTTCGTTCTGCTTGCGCTACCCCATGCCACTATGGGGGATGCTATCTCCCCCTCTGTTTCCTGCGCCTGGGTGCTGGGATCAGTTGGCCCCTCCGGCAGCCCCCGTAAGCATTCCTCCTGCGAGCTGCCTGGGTCTATTAGGTGCCATGGTAGCCCTGATACCCCCCCTTGAGGTGTAGTGCCTGCAGCCCCCAGCACCTGTGCGCCCAAGCCCTTGAATAACAAAGGTGCAAATGATTTCAAGCATTCCTGCACTATCGCTACAGTATGCTCACCACTCGTTGCGCTGGCATTTCCGTATGGCCCTGCCACTGCCGGGATGGCTACAGGCGGCAGGTCGTCCCTCTTGGACCCTCTCTTGGCTACCGGCTTCTTTGGTGCTTTCGCTGGGGCCCTCTGTCTCTTCCCGGGCGCTGGCCGACCGTTGACTTCAGAAGGTTGCTTACTGGTTCCTCTCTCGGCCTCCTCCTCCATGTGCGCCTGCAGCCAGGTGGTCCTGTGCGCCACAGATGCTGCCCTGATCTGCCGCAGTAAGTCACCTAGCTCCGCTGGTTGGTCCTCTCCATTGTGGTACGCCATCCTGCGTGGTTCTCCTGCTTCCCCGTAATATTATTGTTTTCTATATAACAACGCGGTTGGGTGCTGCCGCCTTATGTATGCACCAAAGCTGCTCCCAATCGTGCCCTCACCCACATTGCACGGAAAGGTTCGTGATTTGCCCGGAACCACCTGCTGTGGATGCAGCTGAAGCTGGAGCCTGGTCGCCAGGATGCAGAAGGGCGGGTAAAAGATTCTCTTTTCTATATATATATATATATATATATTTTTTTTTATTATAGATCAAGGTACACCAGAGGGGACTGAGGCTCAAACCGTGGCCTGCGTAGATGCAAGGCCGTGACAGTGCGCCTGTGCTAGCAGAGCTGCCCCCACCAAGAAGCGCGGGCCGCTGCAGCTTTACTCACGTAGCCCCAGGAGACGAGCGTAGCTGCTGCACGTTGATTTACTGTCCACGGCACACCTGGCAAAATCACAAAATGGCTCAAGGATATGTTAGCTATGCATAAGCGATACGGCCACCCAGTGCGGCTCTAAGAGGAGGAGATGGCCTCACTATCCGCCCGTAAATTCCAACACACACGGTGACCTTCCACCCCTCACCACCTGAACTCGAACCGCGGTCTCCAGAAAGCCCGATCAGCCCAACCGGGTCGCTTTAGGAGGCTTCGGGCTCTGGAGGCGGGGCCGGGACTAGAGCCTGACCACGCCATGGGAGGGGGGGCGCGGTCCGGCTCACAGTTCCGCGAGCTGCGCCGTCCGGGGAGGCAGCGCAGCTGCACCTTGCGAGGACTCCGCACCGCTGACTCTGGACCTCCGCTGCCATGTCCCGACCTAGTCTATCCTGGACGCGACACTCCGCAGACCTGGGGAACTGCTTCCGGACACCGCGGTGCTCCTCGCCGATGCTCGAACCCCGTGGAGCTTGGGGAGAGTTCTGCCTGGTGAATCCGGTAAGCAGAAGGTCCAATCCGATCTCAGGGGCAATAATCAACTCGAAAATCCTTCTGCGCCGCTTCCCAGCTCCCCGATGTAATAATGAGCTGTAGTATGGGGAGCGGCGCCTTATAATCCCCCCCCCCCCATAATTTTCCCACCAAGAAGGGCGGTTGCTGCTATTGGGGGATTCAAACATCACCTGCCCCCCCCCCATCGGCCAGGTGACTAGGCGCCACTTTGACGCGGGTTTGCCGTGATAGCAGCGCCCCTTCTGCTTCGGGGCTCTTACTGGCGGCTAGAACCGGATCCTTACAGGGCTCCGGCATCCGTTATGGCGGCGGCCTCTGCAAGTAACCTCTGAGCTTCCATCTGCAGTAAACATGGCCCTCTTTAGCCCATAGATACTGTAGTGTAGCTCCTATTTCCCTAATAGGCTCTGCACATTGGAATAATATATCCTATAGGTTTGACATAGGACTACGGTCAGTATGTCCCTATCGAGTATATTAAACTTAATTACTTGTGCCAGCTAGCTCAGAGGCCACTAGAAACTCCTTGACAACAAGAAGGGAGTCGTTTCTGGCAGCCGCAAAACATGACCACTGTGTTTCCCTTTAGAATCAGAACGTGTCCCAGAGTCGTGGAAACAATAGATAACTATTTCACTCAGCTCAATCGTGCATGCTTAGTTTTCCTCAAAGTTACACAGCAAGAACAGACGGGCGTGTCAATAAAAGGTTTATTGAACAGTCTTGTTTCTGGTGTAAGTAAAATGTGCTGTTACGATCACAAGACAGTATGCGAGATAAATAATGTACAGTGTGAGCAGTAGAAATAAATAATACTGCGTTAGCATTATCTTTTAGTACATATGCTGTTACATAAATAACACAGACTAAAAATGCGAGTACTCATACGATGCGTTTCTAATCTAGTTCTAACCCAATGTACCTAACCTATCCTAGGTGTAGGGAGAGGTATGAAGTAGGTGAAGTATTCCTTACTATGGTATACTAAGAGTATGTTAAGTCTAGTATGCCTAGTATGCCAAGAGTCCCTCTAGGTTCTAGTCAGCTCCATACCTGAAGAATGAGAGAGGTAGGAATCTCTTTGCCAGACTCGAACTCCAACACCCCGCAAGGGAAGTCAGATCACTGGAAGCTGGACTCTCTGCGTGCAGGGATGACAGCGTCTTCTCAGTGCGTCAGGCCGGGAAACGGGCTCCTCTGAAGTCGAGGTCTCCTCTGATTTACAGGGGCTAGGGAAGGTATATTTATACCTTAGAAGTACCTCACAATGTTAGCATTGACGTGAATTGGACAGCGGAAGACGTCATGAATGAACCCCTTAAGGAATAATGGTTCATGCATAATACATGAGTCCTTGAAGAAATCAATAGTCCTGGGCTAGGGAAACTCCCGCAGCCTAAGGGTCTGTTCTTCATGAACTCGTTGTGACGTTAGGGTGGACGGATGTCAGAGACCATGTCTGTATTTGGAGTGCACGGTTTAATGCCTAAATAAGGGCTGGGATTTTATGCCTATATAAGGGCAGGGCGAATTGTGCCTATATATGGACATGATACTGGAAAGCCCGTTTATGGACACCCTAAGAGGAATACAACACCCACTCCACTTACGTGTGTACGATAACACTAAGATGCTAAACATTTAAAATGCTAAACATTAAATGGAGTACCGCATATTCTTAAAATATTTCATAAAACCATTTAAAAAAGGCAGTTAAAAACCTATTAGAATGCAAAAGGTACTGTACAATTGAAGCATTGCTTTTCATTTCAGGCATAAAGTTTGAAAATAAATGCAATTGGAATGAAATAAGCAGTAATATTTACATGTGACAGAAAATGACCGACAAGCTTCTCAAAAATCAAAGTCATTTCATGTCATGAAAATTAAAGAATTGGTTTAGACACACAAGATGACTAAGTGTCCGTGGAAGTACCTGGAAGTCTGTATTATAAGGCTAGTTCTACTTTAAGCAGATTGTTGTGCCATTTTTGTTTCGAAAAAATGGGAAGTAGAAAAAAAGTTCAATTTTGGTAGAGTTCCAAGTGTTCCTTTCTTTTTTTTAAATGAAGGCCAAATTGTAACTGCATCTCTGGAACACTGTATGCCGAATCAGAGTCAGTTTACGGGTCTGGTGTAAACATGAGATCATCTATTTCAATAGACAAAACATCATCCACTGTAGTTGGCGTCAGTTGGAACACCTCGTGTAATAGATGAATTGCACAGAGATGTGAAGCACCGCTTTCAGCATAGGTTGCCTCAGCAATGTTCGCGTCCGTTGTTACCTGTGTGCCTGTTGATCTTTCTCGTACCTCAGCAGCAGCTGGAAGCGTCTGTGAGATCTCAATGAATGCTGACATCAGGATAGGAAGCCTCTGGGGACAACACAGAGCATGGGCCGTTATCGGGACCAGCAGAGTATCGACATCCGTTGGCGTAGCTGATGGAAATGTTAGACATGTGTCCAACACGCATTCTTCACCGCATAGCAGGCATCGTAGAACAGGTAAGATGCAATCTTCCCAGATTGGTCTGAATGACAGGAATCACGTGGTATTAAGGTCCCGTAGACGAGTCATGCCCAATAGCTGTACTATTCGCTCACGACACTTTCGCTCAAGGAGGGCTTTCTCCATTTCGCTCGGAGTGATGTCTGCGAATAGGCTGGCCATAGCGCAATAGCAGGAAGAGAAATAGAATTCCGGCAACAAGTGCTAGAATTAAAGGTATGCCACCAAACACCGAATGTGCAAAGTTCGGGACGATTCCGAGTATTGCTTGGAAAGGTGCTAACAGACCGGAGCAGATGCTCTTAAATATATGTACAATTCCTGTTGTATCAGACATGTTGAAGATACGTGATATCATTTCTACGAAATGTATAGGGCAGTTTGTACGTATTAAAGTCTGTATCTCAGCCGAAGTCCTTGCTACTTGTAGATCATAGGTTTCTTTGGCCGAGGTCAAAGGCACTGTTTGCTGTAAAAGCATGGCTTTCATTCTGCTCAAAGTATCAAATCTTATAAAAGAGACGTTCAGCGAAGGCCATAGAGGCGACTCCCTGACTGTGTCTATAGGGGCAAACAATACTTGCATACAGCAAGTGACCCTGGAGTTGACCGTTACTAGATATGGGATGCCTGGCAGCATGCCACAGCAACTCTGATCATTCAACATAAGGTAACTCCCATTAGAAAGTTGTCCAAACGTTGGATTAATCACAGCAGCTGGTGTACCCTGCAGATGGCAAGACAAATTTGCCACAGAACCATTACAAGCCCCGTGCAAGGAAATGTCCTGACATATAAGTGAACCGCTCAGTGCACGTTTACAGTGTGTACCGCTCAAAAACACTTCACGATCCCCACTCCAACATCTATATGTATACGGTAAATCCCAAGATGTCTTAATGTATTCCTTACCCAACCTTTCATATTTGCCTGCTTGCATTTGTCTGAGGCAATACTGAAACTGAAAAGTACTCACAGGTAGTGTGATTTTGCCATGAATAAGCCATTCAGTAGCTGGTTTTTCTGCCACTGTGAATGGTAACTTTTCCAGTTTTTCAATGCTCAGCACTGTATACTTTGCTCCTCTTTGTGCCAATTCGATCTGTTTATCAGTCAGATTGTATTCTGCAAACAGAGCTGACGTGTTGATAAAACGCCAAGGCACATAGCCCGCTCGCAAAGATTGCAGCGTCCAGCTTAATAACACAATAGAACGTAATTGAGACTGGCCTTGTTGTAACATCGCCAAATCTTGTTCCAGTATGTCGATAGCAGAGGATACAATGCCATCCAATGAATATATTCTGGAGGACAAAGTTGTTAACCCATTGTCGACCACAGAGAGTGTTTTCTCTAAATTAATACGATCAAGTTCACCTATTCGTTCTTCAGCCTCCATCTGTGATACTTTCCATGCTTCATTATAGGCAGCATAAATGCCGGCATATATGAAACGTTTTTGACGCGGTTTTCTTGGTCCAAGCAAGAATTCCCTAAGGTCTGCGTCCTCTTTAAGTAAGGTTAAGTGTTGTTTCACATCCTGTAGTGTAGATTTATGCAGCCAATCGAGGCATAATTTCCCTACACTGTATGTTGTTACTACCCCTGGATGCAGTCTTTGGACATATCTTGGGTCTGGCCTATTAATAGTAAAGCCCTGAGTTTTATTCAGGAATCTTTCCTGACCGTTATTCGTGTCTAAGGGCCAGATCAACCATTTTTTCCAATCAGGATTAGATCTGTTGAGTTGTAATATATTGTCAACTGTCACCACTGCCTGTGTATTATTATCACTTGCAGGTGTTGGTACAGAAGGTGTTTTCATATCTTTGATCTTGGCTAGTCCAAGACAAGATGTTTGTTGGACAGTTTCATTCAAAAACATTATTTGTTAAGGGATGATGCAGGCTCTAAATAATGCTTCTATCCCCTGCACTTGCCAATTTTTAGTACCCCAGACAGTCTTTGTGTCTATAGTATCTTTCCAAAAGTCGAAACCCTGTCTAGACAGTTGGGCATTAAAAAATGCAGAATAAATCTGTTTTGTATTTGTTAACATAATTTTCAGTTCTGTCCTGTTTACATTTTTATAGTAAAACATTTCTGGATTAGATGTGTTGTATCCTGAAAAATACGGAAACTTGTTAGCAAATGTTTTTGAACTACCGTATGGTGGTGTAGGACAATGCTCCCATTGGTTAAACATAAACACATTCCTTGGATATGCAGATTTATGCAAATAATGATGACCATAGTGGTTATAACAATACAGTTGTTCATAGTCTGATGAACCCTCTAAATATTCATGTTTAGAAAATGCAGCAGATTTTTCTAGGTCAAACATAATGTCATTTACAGTCTCAAAGTCCCAATCATCAGAATAGGTACTGGACGTAATTAGATCACTTAGTGAAATATTAAACAAATGTGGAATGTTCAATTCTTCCGTCGGGCCGAAGATATCAAAATCTGTTTTGTCCCACACTATACCATCCTGTATAGGAACAGCTGTGATGTTCACTGATGACAAGTCTCTTGCTTCACGATGAGAAGATTTATGAGGTTTCAAAAGTACGTTCACGTCCTTTCCTTCAGTGTTCACATGGATGTATCTGCCATTTATAAGCACGCTTACAGTTGTTACCAAAGCTAGCCAGAGCAGGAAAACAAAAAGTCCAGATGTAATCCAGAGTTCAATCCATGGAGAAACCAAATAAGTCTTTTTCAGAAATTGAAGAAAGTCTTGCACTTGCTGCTTGAATTTGAATGATGCTGGCGTCGTTTCAGGTTCACTCGGATCTTCTGAGAACGTATCAAAGTTAATGAAATAGCCAGAAGCAGTTCTGTCAATTGTTGGAATTGCATCAGGATTTGTTGAAATCACTGGAACCAGTTCATCACTTGCCACGTTGGTGTAGACAGGTGTATTTGGACGAACTGTTACTTGATGTTCAAGAGGGATGAGTTCCATAGTGTTATTGCTTAGTCCTCCATCTGTTACAGCTGAATTCTCGATAGTTATCAGTCTTTCAGTCTGAACCTCTTGGATAGTAGCGAGAGGAGTGTGTCTGCTACTAGGTCGGAGTCCACGAGGCCTACTATTTAGTATCGGCCACATACTGTGGTTTGATGAGGTCGATAGACACAAATCTTTTCTCCTTTCTTCCAGCAAGGGGCGGCAGAAGTACTGTTCTTGTTCCTTGAACCGCTAGGACAGGTACTGGTTGTCTGTAAGAAGGGCCAAATTCCTTCTTGTCCGCAATATTTTCTCTGACTAGATCCCCAACTTTTGGAATCCAGACAGGCCTTGCTGGGACAGCCGGTTGATCCCCAGTGGTGGTTGGCTATAGGAATACGTTGCTTTGTTTCGTTCTTAACTTGTTCAATTCCTGTAAAACAGCCAAACGATCTTTGATATCAAAGGGTTTATTTTCCACCACTGTGCCTACGTGTTCAAGGTCTGGTACCCACATTCTTGTCCCAAATAGGACCTCATATGGAGTGACCCCCCCTAGAGAACTTCTTGGCAGATTGTTCAATGAGCGTTGTACCCCATTAAGGTTTTTGACCCACCCATCACCCGAACCTAATACCCTAGCTGTTATAGACTGCTTTATGTCCCGGTTTTTCCTTTCCACAACCGAATTTCCCTCAGGATGGATTGGAGAGGAGTACCGCAATGCAACGCCCAGACTGGCCATGGCTTCTTTGTAAGCCCGTGAGCTAAACGCAGGACCCTGGTCAGAATGTAACGTGCCTATTGCGTATGTGCCGATAAAGACTCGCAAATATTTTATAACAGTTCGAGCGTCAGCCGAGCGCTGAGGCCATATCCATAGGAACCTAGATTCAGTATTTGTGGGAATGCCTTTGTCCAGTAGGACGCAGGCGCGTAGATAGTCTAATGCTGTCTAACAATGGTGTCTGTACTGGGTTGCCGCATTCGCAGCATGGTATTTGGTGGCTCTCTCGCTGTAATTTACAGTCTAAACAGTTGTTGATGAATATATGAATTTCTGTATTCATCCCAGGCCACCAGTACATCTCTTTTAACGTCAAAATTGTTTTAGAGATCCCGTAATGTGACAGACCCTCCCCCAAATGTGTTTCATAAATCAAGGCTGCTCTACGTTCCATGTTTGGAATTACCCTATCCCCCACTCCAGGGATTCGAGCAAAAGGAACGTTGTTCGCATCAATTACATAAGAGTACTTGAGTGGAAACTTTTTTGGTAACGCTGCACTGCTGCCTTTGCTCGAAGCATTGACAGCCAACATTATCTCACCGTCTATTTTTGTTTTTGAACGAGTGATCGCAGCTACGGAAGCCGTCTGCACAGCCCCCGTTGCGGCTTCGTCAGCCAATGAATTCCCTGCAACGTGAACGCCATCACGTTGATGACTCGGTGTGTGAATCACGTGAGCCTTTGGTAGTTCGTTTTTCAACTGAACTACTTGTTCCCAAAGCAATTTGTGCTTTATTGTGCCACCCTTCGCATCCTTGAAACCATTTTCAAGCCAGTTTTGTATATATTCATTATACGACTGAACACAGTAAAAGGAATCGCACACTATTAGTGTGGGGAATTCTCGATCTGTACTTTCAAGTGCCAGTTTGAATGCTTGTAGTTCAGCTTGCTGAGCTGTACAATCTCCTAGAGACTGAGTTTTTGTGACCATAGGTCTGAAGATGCCATCTCGCATGCGACCTTTAACGATTGCACACGCTGCACTGTAAGCTTGCTTACTCCCTATTGCGGGTTGTGCGGATCCGTCAGTGTAAATTATAAATTCGTACTGATCGAGAGGCAGAATTTCAGTAGGCAGAGGACATTCTTGTTCATATTGTAGGAATGCTTGTGTTTTTAAATCTGGATCAAAAACATATTCAACATCTGTTGCAGCAAGAGAATTAACCCATTGTATCCATCTCGGATGTAATGCCTTAGCATTTGGAATGCTCGCTTTTGTGACCGCTTCTAAAGCCGGTACTGGGGTTACGACAATAATGCGTTTCCCTTGGGCTAAGGCTCTTTCTTTTGCTACAGCGGTTTGAACTGCTGTCAGAATTTTTTCAGTTGAACTGAAGCGCATTTCCGCTTGTGTGTACAAATGAGATTTGTATGCGATTGGTATTTTCTCACCCTCATTGAAGGTTAAGTAGGTGAATCCACATTGACCCGAAATTATTCGGATCACCAATTACGTTGACTTACGCCTGTTTGTAAGTGATTTGTTGCTAACATGTTAGCTTGGAGTGAACGCAAGTTTTCTGTGTGTTCCTGTGTCCAGTTTCTGATCGAAAAATCAGGTTTAATTAATGCGTAGAGAGGTTTAACCCTTTCTGCATAATTTAGTATGTAACTTCTTCCAAAATTTAGGAAACCCAGGATGGATTGTAAGTTTTTTTGCGTTTTTGGAGGTTGAAGCAGCGCACACTTTTCTAAAAAGTTAGCTGCCAATCTCTTGCCTTCACTTGAAAGCTCATATCCTAGAAATAGGACATTGAGATGGGCAATTCTGGACTTTTTAAAGTTGAACTTATAGCCCTCAGAGGCGAAACCCAGTATAATGGTGCTCACCCTGTTCAAGTGTTTGTCCAGGTCATCGTCTGTCAGATATATGTCATCGACATAGGACAATGCCTCATTGTCATAAATTTGTAGTAACTCCGTTACCCTCGCTGAGAATAAGCCTGGGCTGTTCTTGAACCCTTGTGGGAGTCGACAAAAGTGACGCTGGGTCCCCATTATGGAGAATGCTGTTAAGTACCTGCTTTCAGGTGCTATGTTTTGACAAAAGAAACCATTTGAGATGTCTAATGTTGTTTTATATTTTTTACGCACAATGTTATTCATTAATGCTGTGCTACGTGCATTTTGCACTGCAAAAGTTTTAGAACAAATGTTTAAGTGTCTGTAATCCAAAACTAGACGATATGTATTGTCTGGTTTGGAGACAGGAAACAAAGGATTGTTCATTGAGGAGGTGCATGTTTCAATCACCCCTTGATATTCAAGTTGATCTAAGATCTCCCTGACCTGTTTTTTAGCTTCTTGCTTAATTGGGTACTGCCTTTGTGCAGTAGGTTCATGTTTCAGATGTATTTTATGGTGAGGTGAGTCCTCATCCCATCCTACATGATTTTTATATAATGCTGGGGCCTGGGCCACTGCCCATTTCCTGGCATATGTATATTTTAGGTGAATTGGAATATGGTTGGAGAAGGCAGGCATAATAATGTCCTCACCATGTGGGCACTCCCTGACAAATTGTGGTGGCCAGTCCTTTTCTGCTAGAAGTATGTCATAGCCCCTTGATACTTTTTCCCAAAAAAGTGCTTTCACCTGTCTAGGTTTGTCTCCCTCCATCCGGAGTGTTATTTCATATAACTTTTGTGGAGTACTAACCCTGGTGTCTACAGTCTCAACTGTGATGTACTCATTCAAGTCCACTATCTCCAGAAGTTCCTTCAGGTTCTGGCGAGCTATTGTGACTTCTGCTGCACTGTCCAGCATTGTCTGAGCCCATTCTCCGTTCTTGAGTTGTGTTCTCAGTATTCTCGGCATGTCTGATCTTTAGACCTGGTACTTTCTTTTTGGAGAATTGAGGTTTAATTTGGTTTTTGGAGCGTGTTTATCTTCTTTGGATTTCACGCGTTCTTCTCTATGTTCCGATCGTCCTCTTCTTTCCGAAGTCTGTGATGAGATCTGAAAGGGATGAGAGGAACGTGTATCAGTATCTTGATACCTGTCAGGTTTTCTCAAATTATCCCTATTCCTGAGGTTATACCTCCTTTCAGAGGGCTCCTTTTGAGGAGACCTACCTCGGGATTGAGAACGTTTCTCTTTTGTATTTTGTTTATTAGTCTCCCACTTCTTTTTAGAAGATGTCGGAGTTTGTTTAACAGAGTCCTTCTCAGGACTTTCAGATAGCTTCGGCTTCACTGGTCTTCCACCCAAACTATCTCTGCCTAATTCTGCATAAGATTGTTCAATTATTCTGGGTAGCTCAGTTTGATGTTCTGTAACATCAAATTCCCTTAATTTTTGGCGGATCGCCGCTGCTGCTGCCTCCCCTTTAATATTAGATAATATTATTGTTGAGACCTGGTCGAAATTTTTCAGTAATTTCATACCTAAATTTAGAGCAGGCTCTGCCCTGTATTCGTTTTGAATTTGTTTCAGGACATCAGGTATTACCGCAATTGACTGAATGCCATGTGTTTTAGTATAGATGGCAGCAAAGACTGAGCCCCAAGTGGTGCAGTCTTCCAGTTGTGGTGTGATCCCCATTGGTAAACTGATTGTTAGTATTCTGTGTTTCTCATACGGGCTAGTATTTGGAAATACTGCTTAGATTTGAGTAATTTTTTGAGCTATCCAGAATGGAATTTGCTCACATTTTGGGGGCATTTTACCCATGACTGCGTATAGAGTCTGTGGTGTAATTTTTAGTGTATTCCCCTGTTGGGGAGTTGGATTTGGAAGTGTCAATGGTGGTTGGACTGTGAAAGTCCGCATGACATATTGGACCAATTGTCTGTAGATTTTTATTAACTCTGTGAGTTGAGTAAGTAAATCCTCATTTGACATCTCTTCAATGTCAGGATGAGGTGTGTAGCCGGCTAGAATCGGCCATGTTGATCCTGGTCTACCTAGTGGACCGAGCCTAGTGATGTTTTTGTGATGTTTTAGGGCGCCTTTAAACCAGAGTTGATGCTCTTGGTATGTTAATGGAATTTCTATATCCTCGAAAGGAATGTATTCCTCTGGTGGATCATCTTCTTTGTAGAAGTGAAACATTTTTGTTACTGAATTGGATTTAGGAAATATTACCCATGAATAGAATACCTCTGTCTGAAAGGATTCATGTGCCTCTATCACGAAAACTGCTCCACCGCCTCTTGGTGGTAGGCCATGTTTTATAAGTTTTAGAGTGATGGCTCTTCTTAAATTTGGTTGGATGTTTATAACACCCTCCTCGGTTTCATTTAAACCTGTAATGTTAAAAACTGCTGCTTGGGCTGGATCAGCCGCAGCTTCACCGTTTCCGGTTTCAGTCATTTTGTTTTTTGAAAAATGTAGAACAAGTTTCAAGGAAACAAAGATAAGGTGCACAATATTTTGGAACACTGTATCCTTCAACGTTGAGCAAACCAAACAGCTAATATATAGGGTGTTTCCCTATGTAGCCTTGGTGGATACTTAACCCTGCCCACTCCAGACGTCTTTTGGAGTATATGGGTAGGGGTCTCTGAGAGAAAAGGCACGGCAGAGTTACTCAGTATCTAACGTTGAATTACCGCCTTACCAAACCGTTGGGCGCCATGTAGTGTAGCTCCTATTTCCCTAATAGGCTCTGCGCATTGGAATAATATGTCCTATAGGTTTAACATAGGACTAAGGTCAGTATGTCCCTATCGAGTATATTAAACTTAATTACTTGTGCCAGCTAGCTCAGAGGCCACTAGAAACTCCTTGACAACAAGAATGGAGTAGTTTCTGGCAGCCGCAAAACATGACCACTGTGTTTCCCTTTAGAATCAGAACGTGTCCCAGAGTCGTGGAAACAATAGATAACTATTTCACTCAGCTCAATCGTGCATGCTTAGTTTTCTCCAAGTTACACAGAAAGAACAGACGGGCGTTTCAATAAAAGGTTTATTGAACAGTCTTGTTTCTGGTGTAAGTAAAATGTGCTGTTACGATCACAAGACAGTATGCGAGATAAATAATGTACAGTGTGAGCAGTAGAAATAAATAATACTGCGTTAGCATTATCTTTTAGTACATATGCTGTTACATAAATAACACAGACTAAAAATGCGAGTACTCATACGATGCGTTTCTAATCTAGTTCTACCCCAATGTACCTAACCTATCCTAGGTGTAGGGAGAGGTATGAAGTAGGTGAAGTATTTCTTACTATAGTATACTAAGAGTATGTTAAGTCTAGTATGCCAAGAGTCCCTCTAGGTTCTAGTCAGCTCCATACCTGAAGAATGAGAGAGGTAGGAATCTCTTTGCCAGACTCGAACTCCAACACCCCGCAAGGGAAGTCAGATCACTGGAAGCTGGACTCTCTGCGTGCAGGCATGACAGCGTCTTCTCAGTGCGTCAGGCCGGGAAACGGGCTCCTCTGAAGTCGAGGTCTCCTCTGATTTACAGGGGCTAGGGAAGGTATATTTATACCTTAGAAGTACCTCACAATGTTAGCATTGACGTGAATTGGACAGCGGAAGACGTCATGAATGAACCCCCTAAGGAATAATGGTTCATGCATAATACATGAGTCCTTGAAGAAATCAATAGTCCTGGGCTAGGGAAACTCCCGCAGCCTAAGGGTCTGTTCTTCATGAACTCGTTGTGACATTAGGGTGGACGGATGTCAGAGACCATGCCTGTATTTGGAGTGCACGGTTTAATGCCTAAATAAGGGCTGGGATTTTATGCCTATTAAAGGGCAGGGCGAATTGTGCCTATATATGGACATGATACTGGAAAGCCCGTTTATGGACACCCTAAGAGGAATACAACAATACTTTCCATCATCAGTGCTCGCTCACTGTAGTCTTTTATACTGTGATCATCGTATCTTTCCCTGTTCAACTATGGGGTGAAACACAGTGGACCAGTGATGCTGGTTACTGGTTTTGTCACACTATTGTGCGGGATGGTTGGCATTAGGTAATGGAGATGACCTGCCTATTCAGTTGCTTAATGGAGTCAATTAAGTAATTATCTGTACCTTTCTCTGACAGCATTCCTTGAAATGTATGTTCAGCTTTCACTCCAGTGTTCCTTGCTGGTAATGCTGAACATTATCATTAATTGATAGGCTCTTTTTGCTGGGTTCAGTGCTGTTATCTGCATGAAATAACATAGTTGATGTAAGACAGCAAGATGTCCTATTTGGTTTAACCCTTGATGCCCGACTACGGACTAAGAAAATGAAGTTTACTACTATCTTTATTATTCTGAATCCAGAAAGCTCTCACTGACCCCAATAACAACTAGAAATCCGCATTCCAAGGTGGCTTACTCTATGTTTTTTGTCCCGTGGGAATTGGAATATGCTCGCCTTTTTTCATTCACAAGTCCCTGTCCAATGGCATGGTAGTGATTGATCTATATTTTGTTGTTTTTCCTCTATCCTCTTTTCCCTACCAAGCAAGTAGTTTATACCGCAGCCCTTCAGCTTCATACCACGCATATCATCAGGGGCGCAACTAGATCCGAACTTCGGGGGGCTAACACTCCCAGCCAGGACTGGCCCTAGCACTGGTCGCTCACGGTGCAACAGTCTTTTTGGCGCCCCTCCCCCATTTCCTTCTTCTCCATGAATTTCCTCACTACCACTCACCAAAAATGCATCTCATCTCTCTATAGCACTTTTCTGACAAACATTTCATTTTTTATAGCGCTACTCATAGTTTAGTCACACTCAGTTAATAATAATAACACTTGTAAAGCGCATGGTTACACCAAAATGGTGTGTCCCCGCGCTGGGCAGAACTCTACATGGAAAGAGGACAGAGAGAAGACCTATACCTGGAACAGCCATGTTTTTATTTTTTTCCAGCAGAGAACCTCAGAAGATTCCGAACGAAGAGGGAGAGCATTCCAATTCTTTGCTGCCAAATAGCTGAAAGAACGAGCCCCCATTCTGGCTTTTTATATCTTGGGGACTTTGACAAGATAGGTCCTGGCTGATCTGAGCTGGCGTGTGGGAGTATACGAAGTAAGTAAGCCATGCAGATAGTTAGGACCTTTGGCCTGTAAGCTACGGTGGCTAATGCATAGAGCTTTAAAAAGGACTCTTTTCCTGACCGGCAACTAATGCAGGTCGTCGAGAGCCTTCCCCATAGAAGCTCTCCTAGGCAGTTTCAGAACTAATCGGGCTGCCGCGTTCTGGATGCATTGCAGCCTATGAAGGCATTTTTTGTTACTCCTAAGTAAAGAGCATTTCCATAGTCCAGCTGAGATGTTACCAAGGCATAGACCAGGGTTTTGCTAGCTGGAGGGGGAAGAACATCCAGAGTTTTCTGTAGCATCTATAATGTTCCGAAACACTTCCCTGCCACCTTCCGGGTCTGAGCCTCAAACAATAGATTGGAATCTAACCATATTCCTAGGTTTTTAACCTGTTTACCTGGAGTGGGTGTAGGGCCTAGTGTCTGCGGCCACCATGCCGAGGACAAAATGGAGGGGGCTTTCCCCACCACCAGGATCTCCGTTTTACTGCCATTTAATTTAATGCAGTTGTTTGTCATCCAGGTGGCCAAGTCCTTCAGGCACGAAGAGAACTTTGCGGCTGCTCCGTCGGAGGTATGTGACAGTGACACCACCAATTGCGTGTCATCTGCATATGACACAATGGTGATGCCCTGTCGTTCCACAATCTCTGCCAGGGGTGCGTTCTGTGATCTGCATGGTACATGTTCTTTGTAGCAGGCACATTAACCCTCTGCGCTGTGTGGGTGGCAGTAGTGCCCATGTGAGTGCACGGTGAGCGATGCGACAGTGTGAGAGTAGGGTTAGAGAAGTGATTGCAGGGTGATTGAGGTGACCAAATGAATGTGGGTGCGGATGTAAGTGCAGAGTGGGACAAATGAATGCATGGTTAGTGATGGGCTTGTTTGAGTGAGATTGCAGATTGAGCAGTGAGGGAGACAGGTGAGTGAAGTGTCACATGAGTGCAGGGTGAGTAGTGTGCTCGTGTGTCTGCAGGGTGAACAGCACAAGTGCATTGTGAGTGCAGAGTGATCACTGTGAGTGCAGGGTGTGCGGGTGAATGGTGTGAGTGCATGGTGATCAGTGTGAGTGCATGGTGATCAGTGTGAGTGCATTGTGATCGCTGTGAGTGTGAAAGTAAAAGGCAAGAATGAAAAATTTCCTAGCTATCGTAACGGAAAGTTTCAATTCTATTCTGGACTCGGAGGCGAGGATTATGCTCTTCTTTCTCCACTTTATTAACAGCAGCCATTTTAAAGCAAACAAGAAAAAACTACTATTCCCATGAACCCTTGGGAATATGACAACAGGCAACATCATAGAGTCCAGGATAAAGAGTGTCCACTGCAGTTCCACCAATCCGGGTAGCCCAGCCTGGTCATAGTCCTTCATCCCTGGTTATTTCTCCTCTTTCGTCGCGCGATATCAGCCGTTCTTGACTTCGCATGCATCGTGTTTAGTTATGTCCGAACCTGAAATTAGGTAACACGTTTGAGGTGCAATCATGGCTAAGGTTTAGCTCTGAAAGGGAAGCATATATGCAACGCATCACAGGAACCATATGTGCCAGCAAGCAACATTAGAAGACCATAAGAAACTGAAGGTAGAGCTTACTTACTCCAGAACGAGGGTGGGGTATCCAGTCCATTGCTGTACTCTGGGAGGGATAATCCTCGCCTCCGAGTCCTTAATGGAATTGAAACTTTCCGTTACGATAGCTAGGAAATTTTTCATTCTATGTCAGCACCGGAGGCGAGGATTATGCTTGTTAAAAGCTTCCTGACCACCAGGTGGGCCATCTGTAGAACCGGTTTGAAGTAAAACCGTTTGAAAGTAGAGTCCGAGGACCAGTCCGCCGCGTTGAGAATGTCCTCCAGACGGGCTCCTAAGGAAAAAGCTTTCGAGGCCATCGCCCCCCTAGTCGAGTGAGCCCCAAAGGCTCGAGGTTTTTCCCCGCTTCCTGCATGACCCATCTCACCCAGCGGGTGATCGTGGGTGAGGAGACAGCTCTATGCGGCTTCCGTAAAGCAATTTGAAGTTGCTGCTCCCCGGGGGGGGGGGGGGGGAGAAAGACATTTCCTCATAGGGCTTGAGGCACGACACCACGCACAATTTGGGACAATCAGGGAAGGCCGGGTACGAGATTGCCTTTGTCCCACATTTGTTCTTCTTCGAATCGTGAAAGTAACCCCAGTGGGGGAAAATATCCTCCCGGAGATGTCCAAGGCACGAACGTCTGACACTAGTCTGCAGGAGATTAGACAGAGCAACATGGCTAACTTGGCCGACAGCTCTTTCCTGGAGAGGAACCTATTCGGTTGCCAGGAGAGAAAAAGGTTCAGCACCTGGTTCACGTCCCAGAGCGCTGAGTACCTGGACTCTGGGGGAAGCGAGAGGCGTATTCCCCGCATGAGGCGACAAACAAAGGGATGTTCTCCCACCGGGGCCCGATCCACTGCTGCATGGCCCGCAGAGATGACCGAACAAAAGGAATTAATCGTCCTATAGGCAAGGCCTTTTTCGGCCAGGGATGCCAAAAAGTTTAGGACCTGAGTTACATATGCTGCCACGGGATCAAGATCCCGTCACAAACACCAACGTGACCATCTCCTCCAGGTAGATTTATAGCACTTGACGGTGCTGTCTGCCCATGCTTTCGACATAAACTTCTCAGCCGTGCCCGAAAGGCCTGGGTCCGCCCATCGTCTCCAGTAATCCGCCATGCCATAAGGTTGAGAGACACCTGCACTACCGATGGGTGAGGTTGATGCGCTGAGTTGAGCAGTAGTGATGGAAAACGGGAGAGAGGGATTGGAGAATACCACGAAAGTTCCAGAAGAACTGGAAACCATGGTTGCGACCTCCAAATTGGTGTGATCATTACCACACTCGCTCCCTGCCGCCAAACCTGAGCCGAGGCCCTGGTTATCATGGCGAACGGGGTAAAGGCGTAACACTGCTCCCCTTGCCAATCCTGAAGGAATGCATCCGTCTTCTCCGCCCGTGGGTCCGGTCTCCAACTGAAAAACCTGGGCAATTGATGGTCCAGGCGAGAGACGAAAAGATCCACTGAGAAGGGACCCCATTTGCTGTTCAGGTTCTGGAACACCCTTGGATGGAGTTTCCACAGACTCACATCGTAGAAGTGGCGTGACTGGAAATCCGCTGCATGATTGTCCTGACCGGGTAGGTATTCCACCGTGACTGAAATCTGGCGGCCTAAGCAATATTGCCAGAAGTTTGCGGCCAGATGGGAGAGAGCCTTGGACCGAGTTCCTCCGAGATGGTTGATGTACCTGACTGCAGATACGTTGTCCATCTTGAGGAGTACGCAGGACTGAATGGAGTCCTTGGTCCAACATTGGATCGCGAACGACCACGCTAGGAGCTCTAAACAATTGATATGTAGTCGTTGTTCTTGTGGCGACCACAGACCTCCGGTGGTAAATTCTCCACATCTCGCACCCCCAGCCTGTCATGCTGGTGTCTGACTCGGTGACCAAATCTGGTGCTGAGCCAAATATCGCTCTCCCATTCGAAGCTTCCATGTTGGCTAGCCACCAGGAAAGCTCCGCCCTGGCCTCCTGAGTTAACGAGAACTGCTGAGAATACGACAGACCCCTGCGGAGATGCGCAGCTTTCATACGCTGCAGTGCCCAGTAGTGCAAGGGCCCAGGGAATATCGCCTGAATTGACGATGACAGAAGGCCCACAATGCGGGCTACCTGCCGGAGGGAGATGCGTGGTTTCGTTAGAGCCCGCCGAATCTCGTGACGGATCTTCGTCATCTTTTTGGATGGAAGGCTGAGCGTAGCTTCGACGGAGTCGATCGAGAAACCCAGACAAATCACCTTCTGGGAGGGTACCAGGGTGGACTTTGTTCCGTTGATCACAAAACCCAAACTCTGTAGGAGGTTGACCGCTGTCTGCAGCTGCTGGGATAGGGCTCGGGGGCACTGAGCCATCAGCAGGATGTCGTCGATGTATACAATGAGCCTGACGCCCAACGCTCAAAGGCGTTCCACCACTGGTCTGAGGACGTTCGTGAAGCACCACGGGGCCGAGGATAGGCCGAAGGGCAGGATGGTGAACTCGAAGGTCTGATCCCCCCAACAGAATTGCAGGAACCTCCTGTGCGGGGGAAAAATAGGCATCGAGAGGTAGGCGTCCTTGAGATCCAGGCGCGCCATCCAATCTCCCGGGCGTAGCAAGTCTCGGAGGAGGTGGATTCCCTCCATCTTGAAGTGGCGGTATATGAGCCACTCTTTGAACTCGCAGAGGTTGATCACTGGGCGTTGACCGCCGTCCGTTTTGTCCACCAAGAAGAGGTTGCTGATGAAACCTCTGGGGTGAGGAAGTGTTCTGGTGATCGCTCCTTTGTCCAGGAGGGACAGCACTTCCTGATCCACTAAAACGGTGTCTGCCGCGGCAAAGGTGATGGGCTGTGGGCGCACGGGTTGCGAGGGGTTCCCGTAAAATTCTATTTGAAACCCCTGGACAGTTTACAGGACCCAGGCGTCTCCTGTGATGGAAGTCCAAGCCTGGAAAAAATGCCCCAGACGGCCCCCTACCCTTACTAGGGAAGAAGATGTTACACTCACCGGCTGAGTTGGAGGTGCCTCCTCCACGACCACCTCTGTGCTTGCCATGTCTCCCTCTGGTGGGGTAAGAGTTGCCAAACCTGGCCTGGTCTTGATATTGGCCTTGATGGGAGCCTTGTCTGGGAGTGTAGTGGTTGGGACGGCCGGTCGAGCGACCCTACCTCGGCCGGCTCCCTTGAAAACACGTGGGTGAAATACCTTTTTTATGGAGGACTGAGCCTTGTCCAATGACGTGAAGGTATTCACAAACCTACCGAGCTCCTTGATAAAGGGCTCTCCAAAAAGGCCCCCCTGTGCTACTGGGCCTGCCTTGGAGTCCGCCAGATCTCCAAGCTTGGGGTCCACCTTAATAAGCAGAGATCTGCGTCGCTCTGTAGACCGAGCACAGTTGGCGTTGCCAAGGAATACCACGGCGCGTTGTGCCCAAGCAGACAGGGTATCTGGTGAGATGAGGGATCCTGAGGACTTTGCTTCCTCCGCCATGTCCAGGATCTTTGTGAGGGGCCCCAGGGTGTCTAGTAACTTGTCCTGGCATGCCCGCCAGGACCTGTCTATCCCTTTTTTGGGATCTTTGACAAACTTCTGGAGGAAGGTAGCCATGCGTGGGTCGATATCCGGCGTGGCTGCCACCTTACCCTCCAGAGACGGGCGGGGACACTCCGCCCTGAGACAATTGCGGGCCTCCTTCTCCAGGGGTCTTCGGATGCGGCTCGCCACATATTGTGCGACCTTGTCGGAAGGGGCCCAATCCGAAGACCTTGGTGAAGGATGTCGTCTGGGTCAAGCATATCTGCGCAGAGACCCTGGTCCAAGTGGGCAGGTGGCTGGTGGGAAGGGAGCCAGGGACGTTAGGGTTCTGCGTCGTCGTTCGTATCCCTATGATCTCCGTCAGCAGGGGGGGCTGTTGGGGTGGTACTGTCCAGAAAAGCCTGTTTAAGGCGGGCGAAAGCATCGGGATCTACTCCCGCCTCGCGGGTGCGCTTTGCCGGGGGTGGTTGAGTGTCTGGAGGAGGGGAGGTGGGGCCGGGTGGCCTGGCACAGTCCGAGCCAACTTCTCGCATGCCTGCGCAATTTGGCGGGAAAGGTGCACCTCTAGAGGAGTCATGGCCTCCGAAACTGCCCTGTGGATTGATGCGTCCACCCTCATCATAAAATTCGTCATCCCATTGTAGGGCAGCGAGGGGATCCTCTTCCACAAGGTCCTCAGTGTATTGCTCCATGTTACAGGTAAGTACCCCTGAGTAAAGGTCTGGCAGTGTAAGAAGCATTGAGTTTGGCGTAAAGCCACTCTAATGGCGAGTTTAATAGTAGGGTCAGGTATCACCCCTGTATTGTGCAGTCCCGGGCCGGGTAGGCCTAGATAAGGGGTGGCTGGGTGTCAGCCAATGCTGTGGTGCAAAGCACCTAACGTGGCTCACGCCGGGACCCTGCCACCCTGTATTCTAAAGGCAAAAAGGTACTGGGAGGGGTCCCACCTGTGTTAGTGATACAGACTCCTCTAGATGTACCGAGAAGCGTTAATTGGCCTAAAAGTACAGACCTTACAGGCGTAACTAGGCTGCCAACCGCAGCGAGGCACAAGCACTGCTAATGCAGTGTACAGACCCACAATAGACTTCACTCTCCAGTCCCAAAAAAAGGCTCCCCCGCGGTGCTGGCTCCGATTCCTGTGAGGCGCGGAATGCGGAGCGCGCCGCGTGACGAGACTTGCGCGCCCTCTACAGGCGGTAGGACTGCACCGCCGAGCCCCAAACCGCAACACAAGACGGCTGCGAGACGCTCCCGCAGCCGGAGACGGGCCGACCCGAGTAGCGGGCGCACCGTATCAAAGCAAGGAAATTATCTTTTAAAACATTAATCAGGAAAATTACATTAGCGCTCGCAACAGAGTCACACAGGTAATTACCATCTGTCAAGAGAAAAATGGCGTTCGCGGCGACGTAAATTAGGATAATTAGCATAAGTTAACGCTACAGACGAAGATTGAAGCAATAGCAAATCGCCTTAGCATAGTATCGCGTTATAAACCAGGATTAAGCAACAGCTCATCAAATAACAACAAGGCCACAATCCACACAGAAAAACAGAGAGGGCACTTTTCTTGGCTGCGAGCAGCGAAGAAAGAGGAGGAATAACCAGGGATGAAGGACTATGACCAGGCTGGGCTACCCGGATTGGTGGAGCTGCAGTGGACACTCTTTATCCTGGACTCTATGATGTTGCCTGTTGTCATATTCCCAAGGGTTCATGGGAATAGTAGTTTTTTCTTGTTTGCTTTAAAATGGCTGCTCTATGGGCGTTGCGCGCCTGCATATCATACAATCAGCGGTCAAGCAGCTGACATACGTAAATCACGTTTACTGAACAGCCGTGAAGGGCACGCCTGCTTTGTGTCTGCTCCATTGGTTCGAGGTCCCTCTGGAAGCACCTGTCTGGTATTGTCCTTGCATTTATATAGCACGTCAGTCTCCTGAAAAGGTGTACATTTGTGTGCGAGTAACATTCTTCTTTATTTTAGTGCCTTAGTTGTGCTCTTAGCCTGTTTTTGTAGCTGTTCCTCCTTGGTGTATAAAAACAACAAGCATTGAAAATGCAATAGGTCTCGCCTTTGATTAAGTTAAAGCCATTTGCTTTGCTAATGGTATTGTATAGCAAAGCAAATGGCTTTAACTTAATGAAAGGCGAGACCTATTGCATTTTTAATGCTTGTTCCTATTGGTCACGGTTACAGTGTCCAGGTCCTGAACGCAGATTCTACACGATATACGGGACACACAACTTAGTTTTCAAATATGTCAGGAACGTGAGACGCGAACAACGAGGTCGAAAAGAGAAACAATGAATAAAAAAAGTTTAAGCGCATCAACTTGGGGAGGCAAAGTTGCGCGCTGATGATCTAAAGCTATGGCATGAAGGTCCCAAATTGAGGCAAGTCCCATGCTGTTCACGTCTGAGAATTAGAGGGGATTCCATTGTCACGAAGAAGGTCTGGAGATGAGGTCTCCAAAGGAGTTAGGGGCAGCGCCATACATAAAAAAAAAAAACCACTGTGCCAGCCTGCCTCAAGCGCTCCTCCCGAGCAGCCCTGCCTGCCGATCACATAATCTCCCCGTGCCTGAATGTGCCCTTGTGTAACGTAACCGGAGCTCATGTAAAGCGCTCCAATACCTTCAGGTCGAGTTCGCGCTATAGAAATCTGCATTAAAAAAAAACACTGTGCCAGCCTGCCTCAAGCGCTCCTCCCGAGCAGCCCTGCCTGCCGATCACATAATCTCCCCGTGCCTGAATGTGCCCTTGTGTAACGTAACCGGAGCTCATGTAAAGCGCTCCAATACCTTCAGGTAGAGTTCGCGCTATAGAAATCTGCATTAAAAAAACACTTGCCTGCCTCAAGCGCTCCTCCCGAGCAGCTCTGCCTGCCGATCACATAATCTCCCCATGCCTGAATGTGCCCTTGTGTAACGTAACCGGAGCTCATGTAAAGCGCTCCAATACCTTCAGCTAGAGTTCGCGCTATAGAAATCTGCATTAAAAAAAACTGTGCCAGCCTGCCTCAAGCGCTCCTCCCGAGCAGCCCTGCCTGCCGATCACATAATCTCCCCGTGCCTGAATGTGCCCTTGTGTAACGTAACCGGAGCTCATGTAAAGCGCTCCAATACCTTCAGCTAGAGTTCGCGCTATAGAAATCTGCATTAAAAAAAACACCGTGCCAGCCTGCCTCAAGCTCTCCTCCCGAGCAGCCCTGCCTGCCGATCACATAATCTCCCCGTGCCTGAATGTGCCCTTGTGTAACGTAACCGGAGCTCATGTAAAGCGCTCCAATACCTTCAGGCAGAGTTCGCGCTATAGAAATCTGTATTTAAAAACAAGCGCAGTCCCGAAAGTGAAAGAGGACCGCGCTCTTGTCTTTATGGGGCCATGTGTTTAAACACATGGCCCCATAAAGATAAGAAAGTGCTTTGCGACAGACGCAAAGCAGGCAAGCCAGTCCGGGTGGGCCGGCACAAAAAGTGAAAGGAAGGCAACCCAAACACCTAATTTCCAATGGCAGGCCACCGTTTACCATAATGGAAATAAGGGGCGGGGCTTAAAGCCATTTTCTAAAACTCCTCATTAACAATAAATCTCGCCGAGCGAGCTGCGCATGTGCGCAGCAACGCTAGGCGAGACATATAAATGAGCGAGAGGCAAGATGCTTAAGCATTTGTGGCATGTTTATGGAAAGTGCGTGAGTGCAGTGAGGCCTAGGAGCAAGTGTTTTGGTATTGTACTCGTGTGGGAGAGAGTGTGCATGCAGTGTAGCAGCATAGGCATAGCTGCATGCAAATATGGGTGTGATTGAAAAGTGTCAGAAAAGATTCCTCCCTTGTGGAGGTCACCCTCCCAGGCCCTTAATAAGTGGTGTGAGTAATCCCGGGGAATATAGTTGCACAAAGTTGCTAAATCTGGTTCCCTCTGCTCCCAGGAGACTTGTTCTAGCCGGAAGCTATTGTCACAGTCCAGGGTAGGGACGTGAAGCCCCAAGAGCAGAGGGTGCCTCGAAGTCTAGATTCTCACCTGGAGACTTGCACAAGTCGAGGCCATCATCTAGATGCAGAGGCTCCAATCTGCTGGTGCACTGATCTGTTTAGAGATGACCTTCAGTTTGGTGCTGTTGAAAGAGTGGCAGCCACACTGGCGTACTCAGAGCGGTCATGGTGATCGAGAACACTTACTGCACAGGCTGGATAGCACTGGTAAAGCTAGTGGATCATAGCACAACCTCTACTTAATTTGACGTATCACTAGAAGGTCAGACGATTGGTGAATGATACAGGACACCTTTCAGTTTGCAAGTATAGAAAGCCATAGCGCCCTGTTTTGGTTTAAAATATTTGTAATGGTGTATTTTTGAGAAGGGCTTAGTGAGCACTAGTCCTTTTCTCCTATACCTTGTGTCCAAGACTGGCTGTCAATTAACTCCTATTTTTCTCTCAAAATAAATATATATTTTGTATATTGATGCCACCCCGATCTATCTCAGTTATTTATTTTCTTAAGTCTCTGCCATCCCTTTGGAATGAAGTCAGCTTGCATTGCCTTCTAATGGTTATGGAAGAGGAGAAAAAGTTGCCTGCCTGTATTTTTATGAAATTCGTAAACATCCCCCTTCTGAATGGAGTTGTAGTGTGGCATCCTACTCACTTCACAGGGCTAACAAAATGAACTCGGGAACCATCTTACACGGTGGTGCATGCCGGGATCACCTTTGTTGCCTTAAAACGAAAATGCAGAGTTACTTAATATGAGGTTGTATGCTTTGCAAACCGTTTCCGGTCACGTTTTCTCTTTTAAAAGTCATAATTTAAAAACTGTTTTGGCAGAAATGCCTGAGTGTGTACTTTTAGCTCCTGTTTCATTTGCTATTTTTTAATTAGATTTATGTTTCACTTTATTAAAACATATCAAAAAATAAAATGTTGCCTACCCAGTAATTGTGTTTTTTCTAGCTAGGACTATTAATTTCTCTTGGTTAAAAACAGTATTTTGAGCTCCTGCATATTTGCAGAGATAGTCCAGTGTTTATGCACTAACTTAATATTAATGTGCTTCAGCTGGAGCTCGTATTACAGGTAAATATGTGTCATCATAATTGAAGTTTGACCATTGGAATCGGTTTGCAAAACAAACTGTTAACTAATTTGCCATATTTATGTTAACATTATTGGCCCTTGAATTGAATCATGGTTTTACCCAAACATTTTTCTTTCCTAGAATCATCAAGATCCCAGATTCCGCCAACCTTTCTTTGCTGGGCTTTGGAGAGGTGTTTGCCCTTTTATTCGATAACCACAACCTCTATATAATGGACTTGAGGACAGAGCAATTGATCAGCCGCTGCTCCCTGCCCGAGTACAGGAAATCCAAGCGAGGCTCAAGCTTTTTGGCAGGTGAAATCTCTTGGCTTAACGGACTGAATGGAGAAAATGACACAGGACTTGTTTTTGCCACAAGCATGCCTGACCATAGTATTCACTTGGTCCTGTGGAAAGAGCCTGGCTGACGCGGCACGGAGAGAAGAGCAGAACCCTTATTTTTATGGAACAATGGTGCTTCTTGTTTCAACAGTGTCCACGGAAACAGACTTTGCATGAACCAAAGTTGCACACATTACGGTATGATCATGCAATGCACAATCATTTACCTTAAAACGTGACTTGGGGAAAGGAGACAGGTCGTTTGGTTTATTTTATTGACAGAGTGCGAGTGCGCATGCTCACGTTTCATAGCTGAAATCCTTTTTCTTCATGTTTTATTTACTTGATATTGAGGTAAGTGCTGGACTACAACAATGCGAACTGTGTGTTAAAGGACATTCAGCTGTTATATTGAAAATAAACAAGCTTACCAGAAATCATCATTTGCAAAATATTAGCATTTGATTCCTCACTGGCAGTGCACCTTCTTTTCCCTAGTAGAATCGGAAGGCAAATCTCTACAAACATTTAGTCAGATTTAGTTTTTACACATTTGCTTTCCTTAAGTTCTTTCTTTGACAGACTTTAAAATTGTTTGCAGATGAATCTCGCTTTCTTAATTTATAGAGGGAAAAAAGTACCTTCTTACACTTTTGTAATTCTACAATACTTCTCCTTAGAAGAGCTTTTGTTTCTCTATTCTTTTTTAGCATTTTAGAAAATGAGTGTTTACAAGGTTTTAGCATACATGCGGGTTCATTAATTGAACTTCAAACTGAGCAATGCGTTACATGCGCCCTTTTCTACCCAGGTGAACAGTTATACGTCCATTCTTACAATAGGCTAAGCTTTCATATTTAACTAAACAGCCATAGCGATTCGCTGTCAAAAAAACTGTCATTTATTTAGCCAATCAGTAGTAAATTTGAGCAAAATATGAATTGTGGCAGGCATTTGGAGAAAATCTTTGCCTTCAAGTAGCAGTTAAAAATCCTCAGCCATCAGTGTGCATCTTAAAATGGTATGGCCTTAAGCTCAGTTTGACTAATTCTTTGGTGGAAAGTGGTACTTGCACGACTGGAATGTGAAAGTCAATGGTTATTGTTAAATTCAAACAGAAATATGCAATTTTGATAAAATTGACAGTCTTCTTGGCACTGAATACAGTGCTAAAATTGTTAATTTATGCAGTGCATATTTCAGATGGACTTCCTCGTTCAGTGCTATAAGCTAAAATTGAAGTAACGTTTGCACGCTTCTTCCCAAATGCCCAAGCAGATTTGGCACTGTTTGGAAGCATACAACCCTCAGACATGCGGGCTTCCATCATAGCAAAGTGTTATGAACCTTGGCTTCTGAAGGCTCTCTAAGGACTCACTAAAACACTTTTGTCACAAAAAATCAAATCTACTCAGCAGCTTTTTGCACAGAAATGCACATACACTTCCATCTAGTTAGTGGGCTCATGCTTTCCCAAAATATTAAGTAGAATTTGTTATTGTATTACATTGTTATAATTGCAGGACTGAAGTACATAAAGTAGTTTTGGTTGGAGTGAAAGAAAATGCTGTCAGCATGTGCAAAGACATTGCAGAAAAAGTTCCAAGTGAGTCAGGCTCAAGTGACAACCCAGGGAAGATCCTACTGGTGGTTTCCATGTCTCAGCTTTGAGCTGCTGAATTTCACTTCAATCGATCCCAAAGGTTGTATTAACACTTAAGTTCACTTTTTGGGTAAAGGTATTATGATTCTTTAGCTAAAGTCAGAGGTGGAATAGTAATTTTACCATACAAAGATCTTGGGAAGCAGTGTTCTTTCCCAGGTTAATTCGTACACTGAGAGCTTGTGCGTGCTGCGTCTGTGTTTTATTTTTTTTGAACATTTTACAAATGGTTAGTGAATTATGACAGGATTTGGTCACTGGATGGTAAAACGCAGATTACAAGGAGGAACCTTGACATTAAGTGAAGAAAGTGACTGTTTTCCTACGTAACCTGAACTTAAATTGCTAAGAAAAAAAATGTAAACTTGCATTGTACTTCTCTTTATAACCAGCTTTATTTTTTTAGAGCGCACTGTAAAATATGTCGAAACATTTTGGCAAATATTTTTTAATATTAGACATAATAGTTGTTCACAGGTCATGCTATGTTTAATCAATTTCATGATGAAAAGTGTATGCTTCACAAACTTAATGATATGCTTTAGAAGGTCATTTCAAAATATGGCTACATACTGTGTTTCTCTGGGTCTTTATTTTTTATACAATTTAAAAATATAAGTTGCTTGTTGATTTAATGACTGTGCTTTACTTCTCTAGCTTTGACTTGTGTGAATTGCTTTTGAGTGCAGTTTGCTCTAAGAAAGAAAAAGGTATTGCTCTGATAAAACTCCATCTATACATGAAGAATGAAAGGTGTCTCAAACACAGATTCTACAGCAGACCTAAATAATTGCGGTGGTGCCTTGAAAGACAGACTAGGAAATGTCAGCAGTGATCCGACTTAAAAGTATTTATAGCTGTAGCAGGTAGTCCTTTTAAATGTTTGTAAAGGTTTCAGAAGAAATCATGTTACTGGTTCTTAACCATTTGACATTTGTGGACCTCCACTGAATCGCTGTTGGAAGCAGGGGGCCCTTGGCTAATCAATTTCAACAATATAAACCTCAAACAAATACACAAAAATACAGAAATTAGTGCACATCAAACTAATACACAAATTATGAAATATTGTATTTAATTCACAAATAAAAACATGCCCAAAGACCAAGGGATATGCTAGACTAGCTTATCATGACCTTTTTTGCTGCTAATACATGAAACCTTTTTGTTGGTACATACCAGTGCATTTTATAATTCCTCTACATTTACAGAGCTTTTAAAAAATGTCTGTTTTATATTTTGCTTTTTTATGTACATATACTTTAATAATTACATTTTCTAAAGAGTTGCAGTCTCTCTGAGTAGATCGCACAAACCAAAGTGTTCTGCTTAACAAACTAATTTCTAAAAGCCTGACTAAAACACTTATATTTTCTCTATTCCTGTTTCAGAATGTTTAGAACTCGTTTTCAAATTCAGCAATAAATTCATCACATCTTTCTCAATGACCATCCTCAAAATATATAATATAAGGTTATCCAAGCAAGTGTGCTCCTTCTGGAAACCCCAGCCCATGGAAGGTGGCGCGCTACCGGCGGAGCGAGCCGGTAAATTTTCTCAAACACAAGCAAGTAACGCGCACTCAGGCCAGACACGGTGGGCTTCTCACAATAGGAATTTATTAATTCATAAACCACGCAGGTTTATAAATTAATAAATCCCTATTGTGAGAAGACCACTGTGTCTGGCCAGAGTGTGCGCAATTCTTCCTTGTGTTTTTTATAATATAAGGTTAATATACACACTTTGAGTTCATTATGTAGGCAGTGCAATGGAATACATGTAATAGATTCATTTTAAATTTAATATTGGTATAGTCCTTTCTTTAGTTTAACCCATGCTTCATCTACCTCGAGAACTGGATGATGACCTCATTGTAGTTGAATCTATCTACATCTTCCTTCAATGGGGGCAAAAGCATTACTAAATACACCTGCACATCATCAAAGGTATATAGCTCACATAGCAAAAAGAAAAATTGATGGACAGAATGCAGAACAATGTCATACATTCACCCCAGTACAGAGATCTGGGCCTAAATCCATCGTTTTTTTGCTCACCATGCCATTTCCAGTTTGGACCCAGCCATATGCAAATCAGTCTTGACCCTGCGCCCAATGGGAGCAGTCCAGCCCGAACTGCCAGGCCAGGTCCTCCCTGGACTGGAAACAAGCATCCTAGGACCGGTTTCGGGCTTTCAGCCCTCATCAGCCAGGATAGCTTGACTCCAGTGGCATGGAGAGCACGGGACCCACGTCTGGGCAAACCCGTCACACTCGGGGTGACAAATGCAAAAAGAAAAATTGATGGACAGAATGCAGAACAATGTCATACATTCACCCCAGTACAGAGATCTGGGCCTAAATCCATCGTTTTTTTGCTCACCATGCCATTCCAGTTTGGACCCAGCCATATGCAAATCAGTCTTGACCCTGCGCCCAATGGGAGCAGTCCAGCCCGAACTGCCAGGCCAGGTCCTCCCAGACAATTGTGTGTCTTTTGCATATAGCTCACATAGGCCACACACAGTATTTGACTCCATGTGTTGTATTTCTCTCTCTTACTAACCCATTCTAATATGCTCTGTCACTTACGCTTTATGTTTTGATCCAGGACAGTCTCATTAAACCCTACATTTTCATCCTATTAAAGGCAAATATTCCCCGTTTCTCGCAGTATACCTAAACATGAGATGGAGTAAGCAGCTTGGCTATGTAGACAGTTTATTACAGGCATAGCTGCCATCATGTCAGCTGAGCGAGGCTTAGTTTGGGGTCATTTTCTTAAACACAGGGTTTGACCACACAGCAAGCCTTCAATAGTGTTGTGATCCAGTTTGGCATTGATAAACCACAATATGGCCACACACGAAAGGTGGGGAAACGACTTTTTCTACATATGCCATTTTAAAAAGGGCTAGTTTCGATCTTCAATATTCTACACTGTATCTAGTTGGTCTATCTGAAAGAGACACGTTAGTGACCGATTCCTTACCTTAGACTATCCCCAGGCGTCAGGCTGGATCCGGAAAGTTTTGTGTAGCAGTACCCCTGCGTGTCGGTAGGCGGCGTCGTGCGGCTCCGCGTCCGGCGTCGGCGTCGGGATCGCCGGATGACGTCACGGCCAGTACTTAGACGCCGCCCATGCGCGCTGGCGTCAGTTCTTCTTTTTCCGCGCCAGTAAGCGCAGATCCGGGAAGAGCAGTGCCCTAGTCATTTTTTGACTAACTTTTTGGGTGATTTTTATCACTGTTTTTCTCGAAGTCGTTCGACTTCCAAGGTGTCGGTAGGGATGCCCGGCTTCAAGCCATGCGACGCCTGTAATCGGATGATGTCGATTACGGACCCGCATCGAGACTGTCTCTACTGCCTCGGACGCGACCACGACTCCAAGTCGTGCCCCGACTGCCGGGCCTTGCACCCGAAGGCTTTGCGAGAGCGGTCTCGAAAGCTCCTCGAGGTCCGGCAGTCGGCTCCGCGCCAACCCAAGCCCCGGTCACGTGAGAGGTCGAGGGGCCGGTCGCGGAGTTCTCATCGGTCGTCCGGATCCAAGTCTTCGCACTCCTCCGGTAAGTCGAAGCACAAAAAGTCGAAGAAGCGTCATCGCTCGACGACTTCCCCTCGCCGGTCTCGCGACTCGGCTGAGGGTCCTGTCGGCACCGTCCCCGCGGCTCCGGGAGTGCCTGTGGAGCCGCCGTCGCATTACCCGCCTTTCCCGGGTTCGGCGGCGACTCCGGCCGAAATACAGGAATTCCTGTCGGCCATGGCCCGCCTCTTCGGGCCTCAAGGTCCCTCCGGTGCGCCTTTGGGCCCCGCGGGCCCTTCTGGGGTGCCTACGGCGCCGCCGACGACTCCGGTCTCGGCGACGCCAGCCCCGGTCCCGGCTCTGGCCTCGACCCCGGCCTCGACCCCGGCTCCGGCGTTGCCGCAATCCCCATCGACGCCGGTTGACCTAACGACACCTCCACCGGCGCCGATTTCACCGGTGCCGTTCCCGACGCCGTCCGGGGCTCCGGGCGGCGTCGTGCCCCGGTTCTCTCCGGACACGGCGCCGGACCGGCGTCGGTCGACGCCGTCTCAGACGCCGCTGCGGCCTTGGGTGCCGCAGGTCCCTCCTCCTTACTTTGAACCTGCTTTGGAGGACGAAGAGGACTGGGAGGGGTCCGAGGACCCTCTCACTTCCCATTGTGTGTACGAACAGGACTGGGCTGAGGAACTTGGGGATGCCAGTGGTCTGGACACCTCTCCAGACATTGGCATGCTGTCTCCTCCTTCCGTGGCTACGGAGGAGGGAGCAAACTTTGCAACGGTGTTGCGTAGAGCAGCTGAGGCCTTAAGCCTCAAGTTGCCTACAGTGGCTGTCAGGTCTAACATCCTGACGGAAGTGCTTCATCCGGCGGCTACCTCCTCGGAGCCACTGCTGCCTTTCAATGAGGCACTTTCTGACGTTCTTTTGGGCACCTGGTCCAAGCCCACCACAGGGGCTCCTGTGGATAGGAACGTGGCCCGACGCCATCGCCCAGCTCCGGGCGACCCCTTGTTTCTCTCCCAACACCCCACCCCTGAGAGCTTGGTTGTCCAAGCCTCTGCTTCCCAGAGCGCCTTCCCTACCGCCCCTCTGGATAGGGAATCCAAAAAACTGGATCAATTTGGGAAGAAGGTTTTTACTTCCTCCAGTGCTGGCTTGCGGTCTGTCAACACCGCTTGCCTCTTGGGCCGATATTCCCACTGTTTGTGGGATTCGGTGGCGCAGGTTCTGCCCCGGTGTCCTGAGGAGGTCCAGACACTGCTTTCCCGCGCCATTGCGGAAGGAAGGGATGCGGCAAAATATACCATCCGATGTGGCCTAGATACCGCCGACTCGCTGGGCACATCGCTTGCGTCGACAGTAGCGCTGCGCCGCTACGCCTGGCTGAGAACCACTAATTTCTCAGGTGATGTCCAAAACACTCTTATGGACATGCCTTTTGATGGTGTCGGTCTTTTTGGCAACAAAGCAGACCATGCGCTGGAGCGCTTTAAGGACTCACGGGCTACAGCCAAGTCCCTGGGCCTTCCTGCTGTGCGCCCTCAGCAACAGTCTGCTTTTCGCCCCTTTCGTGGCCACGGAAGGGGCCCCCAGTCACGTCCACTGCCCGGCCACCGGCCCGCGCAGCAGGCGTCTTCGCGCAGCCGAGGACGTGGCTCCCGCCGTGGCGGGTCAGGCCACCAGCGTGCGGGTCAGGCCACCACCCCCGCCGCGGCCTCCAAGCCCTCCTAGTCCTTCCTTTCCAGTCCACACCACGCCAGTAGGGGGCAGGGTCCACCATCACCTTCCCCTCTGGCGTACCATCACCTCGGACAGGTGGGTCTTGGACATTGTCCGAAGGGGCTACTCCCTCCCCTTCGTGACCACTCCCCCAGCCATGCCACCTCAGTGCCACCGCATGTCAGGGGATCACTTGGTGCTTCTTCAGAAGGAAGTTGCGGCCCTCTTGGCCAAGAGGGCCATCGAACACGTTCCGACCCCAGAAGTAGGGCGTGGTTGTTACTCCCACTACTTTCTGGTGCCCAAAAAGGACAAGGAGGACATGCGTCCTATCTTGGACCTCCGGACCGTAAATCGCTTCCTCCGGAAGGAGAAGTTCAAGATGCTCAACCTAGCTCAGGTCTTGACTGCCCTCGACCCTGGAGACTGGATGGTAGCGTTAGACTTGCAGGACGCATATTTTCACATCCCCGTCCTGCCGGCCCACCGGCGTTACCTGCGGTTCACGGTAGGCCTCGAGCATTTCCAGTTCACCGTGCTCCCCTTTGGCCTTACAAGCGCCCCTCGGGTGTTCACGAAAGTGATGGCGGTCGTCGCAGCTCATCTGCGCCGGGCAGGGGTTTCAGTTTTCCCCTACCTCGACGACTGGTTGTTGAAGGCGGGCTCGTCCCAGGCAGTCGTCTCCCACCTTCAGACTACGGCCGAACTCCTGCACTCGCTGGGGTTCTACATCAACGTGCCGAAGTCGCACCTGATTCCTTCTCCACAGCTCCTTTTCATCTGAGCAGTTCTGGACACGACGCAGTTTCGGGCTTATCCTCCCGAACGGCGAGTCCAGGATATTCAGGCTATGATTCCGATCTTTCAGCCTCTATCCTGGGTTTCGGTACGGATGACCCTGAGGCTGCTGGGCCTCATGGCCTCCTGCATCCTGCTGGTCGATCATGCCAGATGGCATATGCGGGCTCTGCAGTGGGACCTGAAGTTCCAGTGGGCGCAGCATCAGGGGAACCTGTCCGATTACGTCCAGGTCTCGGAGGGAACTGCAAGACAGTTGCAGTGGTGGCTCTCGAACCGGCAATGGGTCATGGGCAGATCCCTCTCCCTTCCCCAGCCAGAGCACACAGTTGTGACGGACGCGTCCCTTCTAGGATGGGGCGGTCACATGGGAGAGGCGGAGATCAGAGGCCTCTGGTCTCCGGCGGAGTCCCGGCTCCATATCAACCTTCTGGAGCTCCGGGCGATCCGACTTGCACTCAAGGCATTCCTTCCCTCTGTCAAAGGGCAGGTAGTGCAGGTGTTCACAGACAACACCACCGCCATGTGGTACTGCAACAAACAGGGCGGGGTGGGGTCGTGGACCCTATGTCAGGAGGCTCTGCGCCTCTGGACATGGCTGGAACATCAGGGCATGCGCCTGATGGTTCAACACCTGGCAGGTTCCCTGAATGCCAGGGCGGACGAACTCAGCCGCAGGTGCATGATGGATCACGAATGGCGTCTTCACTCGGAGGTGGCGCAAGGACTCTTTCTACATTGGGGAGAGCGTTGGTTAGATCTATTCGCCACCGAAGAGAACGCGCAATGTCATCAGTAATGCGCGTTGGAATTTCCAAGGCAGCACTCGCTCTGCGACGCTTTTCGGCGCGAGTGGAGTTGCGGTCTGTTGTACGCCTTTCCGCCTATACCACTTCTACCCAGATTGTTGAAGAAGATTCGGCGCGACCGGGCCCAAGTCATCCTTGTGGCTCCGGACTGGGCTCGAAGAGTTTGGTATCCCGAGCTACTCAGTATGAGCGTCGATCCCCCGATCAGTCTGCCTCTTCGGGAGGATCTTCTGTCGCAGCAGCAGGGGTCGGTCCTCCACCCGAACCTGTCCAGTCTCCACCTCCAAGGGTGGAGATTGAGCGGCGGCAGTTGATTCCTTTCGACTTGCCTCCCGAAGTTTGTGATGTGATTCTTGCAGCCAGGCGTCCCTCCACTAAGGTGGTATACGCCTGCAGGTGGAACAAGTTTGTGGCATGGTGCACAGCAAAGGCTGTGAATCCCCTTTCTGCCCCTCTTTCTGAGGTTCTTCTGTTCCTTCTTTCTCTGGCCCAACAGGGTTCTGCCCTGGGTACCATCAAGGGCTATCTTTGTGCAATCTCGGCCTTCCTCAGGCTTCCTGATTAGCCCTCCTTTTCAAGTCCCCTGTTGTTAACAGGTTTCTTAAAGGCATTACACACCTCTTCCCTCCTGTTCCGTTTGTAATGCCTCAGTGGGACTTGAACTTGGTTCTTACCTTTTTAATGTGCGCTCCCTTTGAGCCTCTACATAACTGCCCTCTTCGTCTTCTCACTCTGAAGACAGCCTTTCTGGTGGCCATCACCTCCGCCCGGCGGGTGAGTGAGCTCCAGGCTCTTTCTTGCAAGTCTCCCTTTCTGTCTGTCCATCCAGACAAGGTTGTTCTTAGGACGCGTCCGTCCTTCTTGCCAAAGGTGGTTACTGCTTTTCACATTGGGCAGACCATCACTTTGCCCACCTTCTTTCCGCCTCCGCATCCTTCTAGAGAGGAAGAGCGGCTCAACCGTCTGGACCCAAAACGTGCGATTTCGTTTTATCTCAACCGCACACAGCAGTTCCGGGTGGACGACCAGCTCTTTGTTGGCTACGTGGGCGCCAAAAAAGGTCGGGCGGTACACAAGCGGACCATCTCCCGCTGGGTCGTCTTGTGTATCAAGGCCTGCTATTCTTTGGCTAAGAAGGAGCCCCCTGTTGGGCTGTGTGCCCATTCCACCAGGGCGACAGCCGCCACCACGGCTTTGTGACGTGGTGTCCCATTGCAGGACATTTGTCAGGCAGCTACGTGGGCCTCGCTGCACACGTTTACAAAGCATTACTGCCTTGACAGCCAAGTCCGGAGAGATGGCTTCTTTGGCCGTTCTGTTCTCCGAGACTTCCTCGTCGGATCTTTGTTCGCAGACCCACCACCGGGGTTGGTATTGCTGGGGTATCTATTCTAAGGTAAGGAATCTGTCACTAACGTGTCTCTTTCAGATGCACAAGTTACTAACTTGTGTAACGATATATCTGTAAGAGACAGTAGTTAGTGACAGATTCCTTACCGCCCCACCCATCCTCCCCGTTCTGCGAACTGATTTCTAGGATTAATGGACATCCCTTTCAGGGCCCTAGTATTTTTCAGACACCTATGTCAGCTTCTTGCATGGCTCTGCGTTCCTGGCGCGGAAGGTCGTGTACAGAACTGACGCCAGCGCGCATGGGCGGCATCTAAGTACTGGCCGCGACGTCATCCGGCGATCCCGACGCCGGATGCGGAGCCGCACGACGCCGCCTACCGACGCGCAGGGGTACTGCTACGCAAAACTTTCCGGATCCAGCCTGACGCCTGGGGATATTCTAAGGTAAGGAATCTGTCACTAACTACTGTCTCTTACAGATATATCGTTACACAAGTTAGTAACTTGTGCGTTCATGGTGATACACGGATTTGTGTTTTTTTGGGCTTGGAATATAGTTCATTTCTGCATATTAATGTAAATAATGAACCATAAAATAGTGATATATATTTATCTATTTATGAAGCGCATTGCTTACCTCCATAAGGTTTGGCCTGATGTTAAAAGGATAAAAAAGAATCAGAGCAGTATGGCCATATAAAATTAATTAAAAACCATGTTTTGACATTTTTTCTAAAGATGAAGAAATGTGTTTGTGATTTTATTTTTGAAAGGAAGCTCAGTCTAGATTTTAGTGGCATTATAATAAAAAATATCTGCCACCCAGGTGAGCTTTGTTTAGCTCTTGGAACAGTCGCAGGAAATGCAGAGGAAGATGCCAAACTGCTTCTTGGATTGTAGATAATGATGTGAGATCTTATACGAGAAGGTCCTTAATCTGAGAGAACCCCAAGACCTATACAGAGAGCGTTAAAAAAATCTCTTTTGCTTTGGTAACCAGCCCAGCGTATGCAAAGGATTGGATATTGAATGAAGCCTAGGGATGGTTAGTAACAGGCTTGCTGAATTGTTTTGGATAAGATGCAATCTTTTCAGGAATGCAGCACATAGGCCAATATATAGAGAATGACAGTAATTTAAGGTGTTATATATGATTTCCGCTTGACGACGGTTTGTCATTGCTCTTTTGGGAGAAAAGGTTACATTTTTCACAAGAGCCAAAGATAATAGAATCCACTAGTAGTGACTTTTAATTTGCTTGGAGAAGTCAACTTCTTAATGTCAAACCTATCTAGCCAAGTTAAGGGGTATGGGATGAAAACACAACTCGACTGGCCATCAATTAGTTGACTCCCCCAAAGTTAATTATCTCTGTTTTGTCCCCATTCAGTTTCAATTAATTGTCGGTCATCCAAAAGATACTACAGCCACTCATTGTCTAAAACATTTCGGCTGTACATTGAATTTCCTCATTAAGAATGTATTAGATTGACACTTCGAATGACCTAAAGATTGAACAAAGTAGGGCTCAACTATGAGCCCTGAGAATCGTCATCGAGAATAGAAGTTGTTCAATTTGACAGCTTGACTACATGCATATTGAAATGACCTGCACTAGGTTTTTGCTTTGCCCTGAATACCACATGAGTAAAGTTGAACTAATAATGACTCATACGATACCATATGAATGTTAAATCTAAGATTAAGCAAAATTAGCGCTGTCCTTCCTCCTTGGTCAAGTGTAGCTCTTATATAACACTGTCTTTAAAACATATTTGGTAAATATGTAGGGGTCTAAAATATGTTTGTGAGGAATCCAATATTTCAAAGAATTCAATATTTGAGGTAGTGGTCTATGAACTTCCTTCGGGCGAAGTGATGGGGGACGAAAATTGCTAATGATTGTAGGGTCTTCTGTTGGCTTTTGTAAAACTGTATCAGATAAGCATGCTTCTGGCTAGTTGGTACCACCCCTGATGAAAGTGACAGAGAACTGTACATAGCCACGTCTTTGGACGCCAGGTGTAAGATTTGAGGTGGGCAGGCATCTGATATCAAGCAGTTGCTGCAGCCCAGTCGAAGTGTAGTCACAAGGTATGGGAACATTAGCATCGAATGGCATTGAGATGTGTTCTTGCCTCCGACTTATGGGGAAATTTTATATGAAAAGTACAAATGGAAAAATATAGGTGGGAAGTGTATTCCTCCTTGAGAGCAGCTCTGCAGCCTACCATTTCTAGAGCAGTTGTCAGAATACACTAGCTGATTGAATAATTTTCTGACACTTTTGAAAAATGCAACTGGAAAAGTATAGGTGGGAAGCATATTCCTTCTTGAGAGCAGATCTGCAGCCTACCCTTTCTAGAGCAGTTGTCAGAATACACTAGCTGAATCTTAAGTTAACTGAGGATTCTAATGCAGCAGTGAGGATAGTAACAGACTGTTTATGGAACTCTGGCCAAAACTAAGAGACTGAATATCTTTTATTCCAAGTCCCAAAGTGTTCTACGATCAACTTATAAAATACATTTCAGATGGGATTAGCATCACCAGTAAAAATGGCCAGTCAAAGTCAAGCCCTTTTCTACATATAGATTAGGATTGGTCATTTCCAATTCGGGTAGGGATAACGTTTATCCTCACTACTTTCTCTAAGATTTGACAGAAAATCAATGCCCATTGTCTTAGAGAGGTCAAAAAATGAGTCATCCCCACTTCTTGATGTACTTTGTTGTTTTAATGAAATAATATTTTCGCTTTTGCCCTGTATGGACAAGTATTTGTTAGATGGATAAATTGAAGATAATTCCTTTCTCAGGCAACTCAAAGCTCCCACAAAGGACTTGTCCACATTTATTCATAAAACCATTCCAGCAAGACTGCTCAATTTGTGTTTCTATACCCTTTTTGGCCACATCAGTGATTTTGCCTGACATCGTGAATCCACAAAATTTTGCAAAAGTATTACAATTGTACTACACTCATGCAAACAGGGTTCTACTTATTTTGTCTTTTGGCATCCTGTCCTACTGTCTCTTAGATACAAAACATATAGCCAGACACATTATTAGCAGTGCAATACTAGTCTTGCCAAACAGTACTGAGCTGGGAATGTTTACTGTGTTTGGCTCTATGTCAATTTTTAAGGTCTGGAGTTGGCCAAGACTTTTTGACTTCAGTGAAATTATATAAATATATTTTCTGTGTGGTTTGATGACACTGACTGCTCTCCTCATGCTGTGGTGGGTGGAATAAAAATGTGAATGACAACAACAGAACAATGGATGGCAAGGGCAAGGTGTGAATCCCTTGTTCTGTAGTGCCATTCACATTTTTCTTGCACCCACCACAGCATGAGGAAAGGAGTCATGCCCCTCTGAGGTTATTGACCGCATTTAACTAAAGAGCTTTGGTGAACCACATAGAAAATAGTCCACTTAAATGCAGTGGATCTTGTTGTTCAGTGTGCCCTTTTAAACAAATCAATTATTAAAAAACAAAATTCTAAACAAGCTATGGGGCGGAGGGTGCCTCCTCTGCCCCCCAACCCCCTGGGCTCTGTAACCATGTCCTCACCATTCCTAGCCCCGCAAATGGCACCCGTCTGTGAATGGGGTTTAAAATCACCAAAGATGTTCATGTGCACATAAGGGAAAACCATCTTGGAATGGGTTTTGAAACCATTCTTTGTGTGTACATTTGCTGCCATCTGTGAATGCTTTTGTACTCAAAGATGGCCATCCATGTGAGTGAATGAGTCCATGCCCATCTTCAGTGCTATTTGTGAAACTATATTACAAAACCATTTGAAAAAGTTTTTTCAAAAGCCATTTCTAAAAAAAAAAAACAAGCACAGGCAAAGCCTTGTTTTCAAGTGTTTTTACCTAACATTTGTCAACATGTGTTATATGCACTAGTGGCGAACCATCACAATTGTTCCACAAGGCATCACAATAATTGAAGAGAAAAAAATATTATAGACTCGTAAACATACATATTTCATACTGATAACTTAAGTGGATTTACCATTGATTGCATATCCAATAAACACTGATGTCGTTGATGTAATTTGTTAGGTCATAAGCAGTGCATGGTGGGGACGCAAGCTATAGTTCGCTCAGTAAACAATAACTGGTGACTTTTAGAAGTTAAATTCTTTATTTTGCCATATAAAGGCATTAAAAGTAACAAAGATAAAAAAAAACTTGAGACCACCATTCTGCATCGTGTTTTTTTGTTTAAGAAATAAAAAAAATACAGCAGACAAGTACATAAAATGTTACATTAAGAGAAACATATTTTAAATGGGTACAAAACGACGTCAAAATTAATTTGCTTGTTATCATATCTGAATCATATTAAGGATAAAGTGCATTAAATACGGCTAACTGGCAAACAACAGATTGTCCCAAATTCCTCCTCTATTGCACACTGGATGTAATTGACTACCTCTAGGCAAATATGAATTGATGGCAACGACTGTACATAAAGCATGGCTTACCTACAACGTCTAAAATTTGCCTCCCTCAAAAATGATAAGAACAAAATGTTTCTTCATATCTATGTAAAAATTTACAAAAGAGCATGAAGTGTAATGTGGTTTGGGAGGAGAAATTGTCTCAATGGCATACTGTCAAGCTAGTGGCTATGAAACTGTTTCTGGTATTCTGGTAAAGCAACCATAAAGTGCAGTTTGTTTGTTGTAGTTTAACATGCAGCCCCTTTTAGTGCACCTGCACAGCTCATGCCAAGAATGCTCACAGTCTCCATGGAGTAATATTCTATTGGAGTCAGTTGGAGATTGGGAGCATACTGGCAGGCTTCACTGTTGGTGGTGTCATCAGATTCAATAAAGAAGAAATTAAGGAACTGTTGACAATGTCTTCTTTTAACACTGATGACGAGCGAAACTGGCTTGGGGCGGGGGGGGGGGGGGAGGGACCAGCTGGCTACACCACCAGTTCCCCTATGGGCCCAGACTGTGATGTGCTTACGAAGACTGTTATGTGTGGACTTCTTAACAAGAACTCCGTCTGCCATCACTTATGGTAATTTCACCATTGTTGCCTTATTTTAGACTACTGGGTCAGCCTGAGCTCAAATAATGAACGGGCTTACTGCTGCGCGTTGAATCGAGCGGACCAGAGCTCGAGTATAAGGGAGCAGGAGCATCTCGAATGTTGAGCGTGAAGGTGGTCCGGGCTGTGGAGCGGTGAGCGTGCTGCTTTCCGAACATAGAACAGGATATTGTCTCCATGGCAGCAACAAGGACAGCAACCTGTCATGTGACCAACGCGCCGTAATGCCCTGCATAGGCACCATTTTGGAATGGGTCTGTACCGATTCCTTTCAACTAAACTCTTAACAGCGTTTTTCACCGACAACACTGTTTGACTACTTTTATCGTGTTATGAACGGTTTGAGCTCATTCTTGAGCACTGCTTACAGTTCTCTCCTGATTGCGATCATCGAGGGGGCATAATAAGGTAATTTTCATTTTTTTTTGGGGGGGGGAGCATCTTTATGATATTTTCCCATTTTCCATTTTGGCATCTTTGTGACAATTTGTGCCATTTTTTACTTTGTGCGTGGAACAATAAATTGCAAATTAACCCTTTGTGGGGTACTAGCACATACTCCTACGTGGATATGGCAGTCAGCAATATGTCACAGCCCCCGCTTTACTCTCTGACAAAGGGGAGCCGGTGTTACCCTGGAACTTTGAAGCAAGCTTTTTGACTCTTACATTGTGGCTATTGGAGGGGAGAAGTTGTCTGCGTACAGGAAAGAAGCGATTCTTTTGCATAATCTTGGTATTGAGGCCGCAACATTTATGAGATCTTGATGAGCAGGCCTTTGGAGATGGTGCTAGGAAACCTGCTAACGTCTTTAAATGTCTCTCAAAATGTTTGAGCAGTACTTTGGCTCTCGTATTTATCTGGTGTTAGAGAGGCACAAATTCTTCACGAGGGCACAGGAGTCCAATGAGAGAGTTGGCAACTATATTGCCTCTTTAAAAGTACTGACACGCACAAGTGGGTTTGGAGCGCTCACTGATTCCATGATACAAAACCAACTAGTGAGGTGCACCAATAGCAATATGCTGCAGGAAAAGCTGCTAGCCAGGAAATTCTTCTCTTGAGGAAGCAATTGCCATTGTGGAAGGTGTTAAAAATGCATCCAGTTGGGTGAAGAAGATGAGTAGTCATACTCTGGCACTCAACATGGAAGTGACCCCTGACAGTAAACCAGTGCAGAGTGGCATTCATAAACTGATGGAGTGAGAGAGCGAGACAACAGGAGGCGCACTATAACGTATTAAAAGTTGGTGCAAAAGCAAAGTCCAAGACATCTTTTGACAATAGTAAACCTAAATGCGTTAGATGTGGGTTTTCACTAATATGGCTAACAGTCCCAACTGTAATGCCAGACATTTAAAGTGTTGTAGGTGTGGCCTTAAAGTGCATTATGCAATGGTGTGTAAATCTTCAAAGGAGGTGTGAGTGATAGAGATTGTTGACAATGTAACTGAGAGATTGCGAACGGTAGTATTGAATGTGAGGGTGAGGAAGTAGATTCAGAAGGAGTAGTCATGCCCAAATATGAAGTTGGTATTGGTGGGAAAAGTTCTTTAGTGTTGGTGGACTCAGGTTCTCCATTAACCATGAGTGTAAATGAATTGTGGTATGGCAAATTCCCTGATGAGGTATTGCTTCCTCCAGATATCAATCTGGTCCGCTTTGGTGGCTCGCGCATTGATGTGCTGGGGTATGTTGTGAATAGGATTGAGTTCAAGGGAAGAGAAACGATCGCCAAAGTGTATTTAGCAAAAAGGGGGGGAGGGGCAATCTCCTTGGTTGCAGACACCAAAGATATGGGAATTATACTCTATCCGGATGCTAAGGACCAGGTTATGTTGGTTGAGTGCGATGATGGAAATAATTTATTTGAGGAGCTCCCTGGCATGTTTAAGAAAGAGTTCATATTACTGAAAGATTTTGAGCACTATATTGTGTTACGATGCAATGCAGAACCCTGTGTGCATAAAGTGCTCAAAGGCCCCTCATTTAATTCTCAAACCTGTCAAGGAGGAATTAAACAGACTGTTGGACGGCAAGGTAATTGAAGAGATTGAGGCATCAGTGTGGTTGGTGCCAGTAGTTTTAGCACCCAAGGATGGTTCGAAGTCCATCAGGATGTGTGTGGACTTGAGAAGTCTTAATAAGTGTATTTGGATGGCTCGCCTAATATTTCGGAATTCCTCATCGTGTTAAAGGGGGCAAAGTTTTTCTCTGTTCTTGATCTCTCCTCAGCCTCTATCATCCGGTGCAGCTCCATCAAGACTCCAGGCATCTCAACTTGTGGGTGAAGATATTATCGTTTTATAAGGATGCCATTTGGGTTGGTTTCCGCCTCCGCCTATTTCCAGAGGATAATGAAGTTGGTCCTGGGGGAGATACCTAACATTTTGTTCTTCCAGGATGATATCCTGATTTATGGCAAGAATGTGGGTGAGCATGATGAGATCTTGAGGAGAGAATTGAGGAGACTGGAAGAGAAAGGGCTCACAGGTAAGAAGCAAAAGTACAAGATTGATGTGATTCCAGTTACCTATTTGGGTCACGTCATATCCGGGGAAGGCATTCAGCGCAAGTTGGAGCTGGCTGAGAGCATTGTCGGTGCCTCTGTTCCCGCAGTCAAGGAACAGGTGAGGTCTTTCTTAGGGCTTGCCTAGTTCTATTCCAAGTTCAGTAGAGGATTTGTCAGCATGGTGGAATCCATTAGAGCATTACTTAAGAAGGGGGTCCCTTTTGCATGCCAGTTGGCATTCCAAACGGTGAAGTTGGGTATTAGTAAGATGCCTACTTTGGGCCATATTGACACTAGGAGAAAAGCCGTCCTCTCCACTGATGCCAATTTAAAGGGTTTTAGAGCTATCCTCTCTCAGGTTGAGGGAGGAGAAGAGAAGGTGGTAGCGTTTGCCTCCCGAGCTTTTAAGAAGTTTGAAGAGCATTACTCATGTATTGAGAGGGAGGCCCTAGCAATAGTGTGGGCAATGAAGCACTTCTAGTTTTATTTGTGGGGCATTACCTTTTTGTTGAGGACAGATAATCGACCACTGCTTCAAAGGTTTTCTCCTGTGGTCTAAGTGAAGGGTTGGAGGAGTTCACCTTTCCAGTGCAATACCTCCCAGGATTAGCTAACAAGACTGCTGACTGTTTGTCACGCCTGCCTCTAAAAAATGTGATGGAGGGGCGCATTGATGACTTGGATTGTGTGAGTTGGGTGAGAGTACCCACGATCACAAGAGATGAGTGGATAGAGTGGTGAGGAGGATGAACGGTTTCCTACTATTAAAACCTATGTTCTGAAGGGTTGGCCTGACCACAAGGGGCTTGATCCTGAAGTAAAATCTTTCTGGTCAGTGAGGGATACACTCACAATATGCCATGGTGACCTTATGAGAGTGGACAGGTCGATTCCCCCAAGGTGCATGAGGTCTTTCGGGATCAATCTAGGTCGTGAGGGATTTTTGGGCAGAAGCCTAACTAAAGCCCGTGTTTGTGAAAGGTTCTGGTGGCCGGCCATGGATCATCAGGTGGTAAAGGAGTGCTGTTTGTGCGCTTCCAATGACAAATCCCACAAAGCAAATAAGGCTGCCTTGTCCCCAGTCGTTGTGCCGAAGAAGCCATGGACGAAATTGGTTCTGTACGTCATGGGACCTTTGGAGATACTGCCGCCAACTGAGAGATTTGTGATGTTGGTGGACTATACATCCAAGTGGGTGTCAACCAGATGTGTAGTTACTGTATGCACAAGGACGGTGTTAGAATTCCTTAGGGATGAATTTGCGTGTGAAGGAGTGCCCAATTACTTGGTGACGGACAATGGGGTTCAGTTCACCTCGCAGGAAATGCGAGAGTTTGTAAATCAATTTGCAATAACACACCAGAGGACAGCTTTGTATGCGCCGCAAGCCAATGGTCTTGCAGAGTGCAAGAATAGGTTGGTGAAGGCTTGTGTGCAAACGGCAGTGGAAACAAGGGTGTCACTCAAAAGGGTGTTGAGGGACATGTGGTGGGCACATCGCACCACTCTCAATTGCATAACACAAAGAACGCCTTTTGAGTCTTTAAGGGTAAAAGCAGCCACCTCTAAACCTAATCCTGTGTGGCTGCCCACCAATGACACTCCCAATTTAAGTAAGGAGATCATGATAGAATCACTTCTTACCAGCGGAGGTACATGTATAGGTATGATGGGAAGAACTCTGTGAGGGAGAAGTGGAACGTGGGGTACCAGGTGCTGATAAGGAAACCGAGATGGGAGAGGGTGACCGAGTACACGAGCCCCTTCACGATTACCTCCATTAAAAGAAATGTGGTAACGGTTCATACTGGTTGCAAGTGGAGCATGTCCAGACTAGTGAAATATCCTGGTAATATGGAGCCGGTGCCTCCGGTGAGGCTGACAGGAAGGGGGGGCATTGAAAGTGGTGGGTCTCATTACCCTCCTATGAGAAATAAGAAGGTTCCTATCTGCTTTAAGCACTTCCTGGATATAGCTACTAACCTTTTTGCATTCCAGATTCAGAAGAAGAGGTGTAATAATATTGTTATGTTAATTCTATATAGTAGTTTTTTTGTAGCTTTTTTTTTGTTTCACTCTTATAAGGGGAATGTGTTGTGGTTTAACACATAGCCCCTTTAAGTGCTCCTGCACAACTCATGCAAAGAATGCTCACAGTCTCCATGGAGTAATGTTCTGTTGTAGTCACTTGGAGACTGGGAGCATACTGGCAGGCCGCACTGTTGGTGGTGTCATCGGATTGAATAAAGAATAAGTTAAGGAACTGTGGACTGTGTCTTATTAGTGTTCTGTCTCAATCTAGTGATTAAAACTCTATAACGGTTGTTGGAGACCCAGGAGAGACCCAATTGCATACCAGGACTACATTTTAAATGCCCTTAGTGTACTACCATACATTTGACACTTTCATTGCAGTCCCAATATTTCCACACCAGGCCAGAAAGTGTGCTGTTAATATTTGTTTACAAGAAGGTGAAAGGGTCTCCGGGTTGCTGAACATTTTTGGAATATCCAGACTAGCTTACATTTTTTTTATGTAGGCTAACCATTGCAATGTTTATCTCCTTGTCTAATTTAATACAATCCAACAATACTCGACGATTAAAGCTGATTTCTGGCTTAGTCCAAATAGCCAAAAAAAGAGTGGGCAGAGTTTAATATCTGAAATATAGTTAAATCCTAATGCTGCATGGCATATATAAACTGCAGTACTCTGGGGGACTGCCAGAAGTCTTCTGAGGAACCCATTCTCAACTCTTTGATTGGTAGGGTAACCCTAAATTTCCCAGAGCCATAAATTGCTATTGACAGGCATTTCTCTTTATAAACTTCTACTAACTCTTTGAGAGGTTTGAGGTCTAATTTTAATGCAAACTTGAAAAAGTGCCTCCACCCATCTTGCAAAATGTACTCTCACTATGCATCCCAGTGCCTTCCAGGTTCAGATGTTATCAAGTAGGACCCCCGAATACGGAAAGTTTGAAACTGGTGTGATTGTAGTTGCATTTACCTCAAAGGACCCATTTCTGTTACTCTTTGGGCCGTAAATCATTATGTGGGTCTTTGCTTCACCTTTAGATCTAGATCTGTCAAAACAATTGTAAATTTATCGAGCAAATTCTGATGCCGTGTGGGGTCCTACCAATAAGCACTGCATCATCTGCGTAGAGTAACGCGGATACTGGATGAGTCCCAACTCACGGAAGATCCCTATTCAGGTTACCTAGATGTCTTACTAGGCCATTTATATAAAGGGCAAACAAAACTAGTGCCAGCATACAACCCTGCTGAACTCCTCTAGCTAGATTTAATGATTCTGTTAGATCACCCTTAGTGCGATATCTCACACTTACTGCTGTCTTAAAAAATTAACAATGTTAGGCCCCACCCCTATGAAAGATCTAATAATCCAAAAGCTATGAGTGATTCACATGATCGAATAGCGATCTGTGACACTGTCAGCCGTGACTACACTGTATTTATCTACTAACAGGCAGAGGTTAAGGTACTGCTCGACTGTGCCAAGACCAGCGTGATAGCCAAACTGCAGGTCCGAAATACTGACATTCTCAAGGGCCCAAACTTCTAAACATTCTAATAAGATTCTGCTCATACTTTTTGCAGTTTAATTAATGAGTGAAATTAGTGGATTACATTTCGGGTCACATTTTCTTCTCTTTTTAAAGATGGGTACTGTTGTAGCATGTGATCATGGTTTCGAGGGAGGGGCCTATTTTAGAAAAAATCTTTCAAGACATTTGTGAAAAGCAGTACCCATAGTGCAATGTTCTCTTTGAATAAATTGGCAGGGATCCGATCCAGGCCTTTACCTTTTGGGCACCTGTTTATAGTGGCTATTGATTCACACAGCTCCACCTTACGCCCTTTCTGTTTCCCCATGGTGTCGTCCTCTCTAGAAACAAATAGTTTATCTGAAGTAGGAGTATTGCCATATACCTTAGTAAGATGGTCAACCCAGGTGTCGGTCACAATGACAGTTTCAATTCCTGTCTCTGAAATTGCTAAAATGCGGGTGGTTAATCACTTGCCAGAATGTTTGGGTGTCTTTCAGGTTGCTGGCTCCTACTAGAGATTTGCATGCATCATCTTTAATTGCCTGCTTCCTGCTTGCCAGTGTCTTCTTATAGGCCACCCGACACTTACGAACATAATCGTCATCTGATGGTACAATTTTGATGGTCAGTGTGTGTTTTTGAGCAGTGCGAGTCACATGATCTATGAGATATCAAGTTACCTGGCGACATGAGGGCAATCTGAAGCTCCCTAATGGAATAACATAGTGTACTATAATACCTCTAGATTTCAGCATTCCCCCCCCCCCCGTTCAGACGTTTAAACAATTCTGCTTTATTATGTGTGATGATATTGTAAAGTAGTTTAGATTTATCTACTCGCTCCCATTTCTGTAAAGCTCCCTTATTTTGTGTGCAAACTAAGGGTGCAGAATTACGTTGAGGCTCCAGAGAGAATGAACATCTGTTGTAAGCATGGACATCAATTCACCAAAATGCCTGGGGTAGCGGAAGTGACATCATATTCCCTTTGACCTTAATGATGTCACAGGAAGTGACATCAAATGACCTTTGACCCTGCACCGTCCCAAGAAGTGATATAAGATTAATCTTGATGACATCGCAATAATTACCATTGATAAAAGTTACATAATTGCATAATTAATATTATATATTCTTCTAGGGGAGAACAAAGGGTGGGGGTTTCTTTTCCCTGAGAATTGTTTTTAAAAATGGGCTTTACTAGTGCATTTTACTGCACAATTTTCACATACATTTGCTAAAACGCCATAGGCTCTCAAAAAAAGCACTCCCTAAAAGTTCAAGTCCTTTCATGGTGTGCCAAGCTACTGAAATCTGACAGTCCCAAACATTACTTACGTTCAATATGCCAGTGCCAGAATTTTCCTAATACTGCGTCTTTTGCGCTATGGAGGTCCCTTATGTCAAAGGTTATGTCTAATATGTCAAGGGCCACATTTTGTCAGGGATGGCCCCATGACCTTGCCACAGTTGTCTTCCCATAAACCAAGAATTTCCTCCAATGTGCCATCACAAGCAATTTGCCACAGGTGCCAACTATGCCATCTTGGGCTGGCCAAACAGTCATGGGGAATATGCACAGGCTCCCTGTCCCAATATAGGCGCCGATCCACGGCGCTCAGACCAATCACAACGCTGCTGTGGTGTGCAGCGTTGTGATTGGCTCAGGAAAGCCTGTGTGCCCGGGTGCTTCCTGCAGCTCCTTCCGGACTGGAGTCGAGAAGAGTAGCGGAGACAGAGGCGAGGTGTTAGAAAAGGTAAGTGGTTTTTAAAAAATATATTTTTCAACCCCGCTCCCTACCAGCCACCACTGCTCCCTACCCGTATATGTTCCTGTTAAAATCGGAGTATTGGTAAATTAATCAAGAGCAAACAAGTCAGTATTTGTAAAAGAGCAAATTAATTGCATTGCCATATATAGGCACTCGAAGTAGGGGTGTGGGGGTGCTCTAGCACCCCCAAAAGTAACCACGCTGGAGTTCAGCAGGTGAACGAGCAATAAATATGCCTTTGAATTTTGTGTTCATCGCATTTGCTGTGAGTTCGAAGACAAAGGTCAAATGCCAGGCTATGTCTTCTGACACATTTCTGCATATTTGGAAACTGGTGTTTGCTTTTATTTCTCTGACTGCAAAATGAGAGGATTTTATAAAAGTGACCTAGGTGACCATCTTGCTGGGGGTACAGGAAGTGAATGGAAAAGCTGTTTACCACACAACAACATTTCAATACCTGTAGATGAATTATACACGTATTTCAAAATATATTAGCAATTAGGAATGCGCAAAATGAAGCAAATTTATGTAATTATGAAGTGTGATGAAAACAAAGATTTTAATAAGATTAAAACAAATCAAGACACTTGGTGATATGCAAATCCTACATATTCGCTGAAACATTATTTCCATCATTTGTGTGCTGAAACTGCATGTCAATGTAAATTTTGTGTCCATTTCATCAGAAAATGTTCTGTCTTCTAAATGACATTGCGCTACCATACCAGTGCTCCAAAATGCACCAATTGCTTCAGACCATACCCATTGCACCCTCCTTTCGAGTGAACGTTGCTATATTTGCTTTTTGTGTGATGCTTGGATTTTTCACTTTTTGGGAGCTGCACATTTTGCAACTGTAGTGGTTTTGCTCTAAAACAATAGTTTTTATATTGTTAGAAGGCCTAAATATAGAGTCACATAAACCTTTGTTTTTTCACTGTGTGTATATATAAATTCACTGAAAAAAACAATGGTTAAAGTAACAATATAGTAAGGGGAATTGCAGTGGCGGCTGCCATAAAACAAAAATGGAGGTGCAGGGAGCAAGGGATGGAGAAAATAAGAATTTTAAAAGTACTTACCTTTTTTTTCGCTGCCGCTGCCTCCGATACCTGCCTCGGTGCTCTCCCAGCAGTCTCTGGGAAAGCAGATTCCCTACCCAATCCCAACGCTGCTCTCATGCTATGAGAGCAGTTCCAGGATTGGTTTGAGCGGCCTGGTCTGCCGTTCAGACAGTCCCTCGGAGCCTGTGGCTTTTCTCCAAAACAGCTGTGAGCACTGCTGGGTTGGAGAAATGGAAATGTGCATCTCTGTTTGGCTGGCCTAAGACGGATGGCCAACTTACAAGGGCACTTCTAAGAGCCCACCACTCCTCCCTGCCCCTCCCTGTCTTACATGCATTCCTAAACCAGTCACAGAAAAATAAAATGATGTTTTATTATCATTTTATTTTTCTGTCACTGACTGACGAGTGGGGCGACGCACCTCCGCCATTATGGAGGAGCCGCCTCTACTGAAATGTTCAGTAACAATGTAAACAAAAAAAATTCACCAGTTATACTTCTCAAGTAACTATGATATATACCCTAAAGTAACTGTAAATCACACCCCGCCATGCACAGTTTTCTCATCAATAATTTCATTGCAAATGTTGGAGCAATATTATTAATGATCTCATGTGTATTATAATATCTGGGGTATTTAGCAGTGCATGGCAGGGCACGAGCTATAGTTACTTGAGATAACTATGACTGGTAAATTTCTGTGGTTTTTTAAGTTTAAAATGTTATGTTGTTACTGAACATTTCACCTTATTGTAGCCTTACTTTAACCTTTGATTTTTTTTCATAGAATTTCTAGGGTTGTTTTAACGTAAAGTAATATTTTGTTACCATTCATAAAGCCAACCCTTGGCTGTGTGCAGCTGCGGGTTGGCCACAGGGCCTGGTCTATGGCTCCCCACCCAATTGTAGCCAACCCCATGCTGTGCACAGCCTTTGGCCGTGCGCAGTGAGAGGTTGGCCTCAGGGCCTGACCTGCGACCAAGCCCTGTGGCTAACATCCCGCCGTGCACAGTGGGGGATTGGCTATGGGGCCTGGCTTGTGGCCAACCCACCTGAAGGCAGCCAACCCCCCACAGGCTGCCAACCCCATGACATACACAGCCTTTTACGTGCATGGCGTATGGTTGGCCTAGGGGCCCGGGGCCAAAACATATATATTAAGGGGAAGGGGACATTTATCCCACCCATTTAAAAAAGTCTTAATAGGCCCAGAGGACCCATGCCCGGGGATGAACTCCATTAAAAAGGAGAGAGTGCTGCGTGGCCCCACCTCCCCAAGCCTATTGTGGTCTCGGGCAACCCATCTCCCAGGGACTCTCTAAATTATAGTTGGCACCCAGCTAACAACACTTAGATTAAGGGGAGGGGAAGTGCGTGGCTCCTCTCCCTCAGGATTCTTGGGCCCCGTGGACCCCATTCCCAAATGCAATTAAACAGTGGAGGGTCGTACGGCCTCCTCCTTGTTCTTGGGCCCCAGAGACCTCATCCAGTTTTAAGGAATGAGGGTGTGCACGCCTCCCTCCCTTCATTGAATTACTTGGCCCCTTGGGATGGAGTCCTTGGGGCCTCTTGAGGCCCAGGAGGGGGGTGATGTGTCCCCCCTTCCTTTTTTTTTTTTTTTTACCTAAGCTCTCGCATAATGAGATCCCTGGGGCCTTCAGAAGCTCGAGGAGGGGGCCCCGGCACCGCTTCCCCAAAATAAATGCATTAGTCTCCTCCCCATGCCCTGGCCCATCCCAGGTGTATTTTCTAAACAAGCGCAGAGCCCGTGCTTGGTTTTTTAAAAATTATTTTTGCTGCAGATTTGCGGACCCTTTGGGACACCACCATCAGGCCTAGTGGGTGAGGGTATCCCTACCCTGCCTCCTTGTGTTTTTTTTCTAGGACTCGGGGCTGAGTCCGAAGGTGGCAGCACTGCTTCCTTGTTTGTGGTGGCAGCCAATCAGATCTCCGCAGGAGATCTGAGTGCTCCGCAGAGACTCTGCAGCATGAAATGTACAAAGTTTTTAAGCATTCATTTCTCAAAAACTACTGAACAGATTTCACCAAATCACAAACAAACTGTCTTTCTGGACCAAGATCTAGCTTTCTGCCAAATTTGGTGTAAATCCGTTCAGCGGTTTGAGCTGTAGCTGTGTCTAAGTTCCTATGGGAAAATGAATAGGGAAAGTGTGTTTTGGGACCCCCCTTTTTCTTGGCTCCCGCTTGACGGATCACCTTGAATTTTCCATGTGCAAACTAGTCAAAAAGGACCAGTTTTTGGGAAATTCGTTAAACGATACCAGTTATTAGCAACACAACAAAGGCATTTCCTATGGAAACATGAATATAACTGTAACTACCCAGTAGGAAACTGTTGTGCAAGTGCTGCCACAGGCACCAGAGGAGGCCCGGGCCATCCTCTCCCAAGCAGTATCGGACAGAATACACGTAGGAAAGTTCTCGATTAGATGGGGTTTAGACACGACCAAATCGCTGGGCAGTGCGATTCCTATGACAGTGGTTGTTTGACGTCATGCCTGGCTGAGAGCACCTGGATTTTCAGGGGATGTCCAGCTTCGCTGTTGGACATGCCCTCTGGTAGCACCCACTCTCTTCGAAGACAAGCTGCCCCCCATCTTCACCAGTCTGCTTTTCACTCCTTTTGTGGCTACAGAAGGGGTTTTCAACTGCGCCAGCCACCAAGCAGTGCAAGTTCCACAACCTGCGCGGGCGAAGGTGCAGTTCGTACCTATCACGTGGGTCGGGCAGCCCAGAGGTCCTGTCATAGCACCCCCCTACCCCCACCCGGTAGCTTCAACCTCCAAACCCTCCTAGTCTCACCTTTAGTCGAGCCCTTTCAGATCATGGGCGTCCAGGTGGTGGCAGGATCAGCCATCACCTCCACCCCTGGCAAAACATTGCATCGGACAGGTGGGTCCTCCAGATCATCTGGTGGGGTTAATTTCTCCCTTTCAAGACCACTCCTCCCTCCATTCCTTCATCCTACAGCCGGCTGACGAACAATCATTTACTTTTGCTTCAGGAGGAATTCATGACTCTACTGGCCAAGGGAGCCATAGAGAGGGTTACGACTCCAGAAGTAGGCTGTGGTTGCTATTCACACTATTTTCTGGTCCCTGGATCTTAGTCGTATCCTAGACCTATGGGCCCTCAACTATTTTCTCATAAAGGAGAAATTCAAGATGCTCACATTAGCTCAGGTGCTGTCTGCCCTGGACCTGGGAGACTGGATGTTAGCTTTGGACTTGCTGGACACCTATTTTCACATCCCTGTTCTGCCTGCCCATCGGGGCTACCTGATGTTCACATTTGGCCATGAGCACTTTCAGTTCACCGGGCTCCCCTTTGGCCTTACCAGCTCCTCTCGGGTGTTCACCAAGGTGATGGCAGTTGTCGCAGCTCATCTGCGCTCATCGGGGTGCAAGACTTCCCCAATCTCTTCGACTGGCTGCTGAACACCGGCTCGCCTCAGAATGTCGTCTCCCACCTCCAGACTATGGCGAATCTCCTGTATTCACTGGGGTTCACTATCAATGTGGCAAATTCGCACCTGACTTCCTCTCAGACACTCCATTTCATTGGAGCTGTTCTGGACAAAGTGTAGTTTCAGGCTTATTCTGCCGAACAGCGAGTCTAGGATAATCTGGCTAGGATATCGATATTTCAGCCTCTATTCTGGGTTTCGGTGAGACTGACTCTGAGGCTGCTGGGCCTCATGGCCCTCTGCATCCTGCTGGTGACACATGCCAGATGACATATGCGGGCTCTGCAGTGGGACTTGAAGTTCTAATGGGTACTAATGGAACATAGATTACTGAAAGGCCTTGTACATATGTTCCCACCTTCCCCTTTCATTATGCCTCAGTGGGACCTTAATTTGGTTCTCACCTTCCTGATGTGAACTCCCTTCGAGCCCCTGCATAATTGTCCCCTCCGGGTGCTCACCATCAAAACTGGCTTTTTTTGTGGTAATTTCATCTGCCAGGAGGGTGAGTGAACTGCAGGCTCTATCGTCTAAGCCTCCTTTCTTGCCGATCTTCCCTCACAAGTTGGTGCTTTGCACTAGGTCCTCTTTCCTCCCAAAAGTTGTAACATCTTTCCATATGGGACAATCAGTTACCTTGCCCACTTTCTCTGCTCCTCCGCATTCCTCTAAAGAAGAGAAGTGACTTCACCGTCTGAACTCAAAAAGTGCGTTATCATTCTTTGCCTTGACCGCTCAAAAGAGTTCTAAGTGCCGGACCAGCTCTTCGTGGGGTATGTTGGTGCGAAGAAAGGTCGGGTGGTACAGAAAAGGACCATCTCACAATGGGTCGTTCTCTGCATCAAGATTTGCTATGCTCTGGCAAAGAAGCAGCCTCCTGAAGGCTTAGGGGCTCATTCCACCAGAGCTAAAGCTTCTGCCACTGTGTTAGCACTTGGAGTCCTGGTGCTGGATATCTGTTAGGCAGCAACGTGGGCATCCCTGCACACCCAAGAATTACTGCCTAGACCGTCGTGTCCGCAGGGACGGCCGTGTTGCCTGTTCCGTCCTGCAGGACTTTTTAGTCTGAAATTTGTCCGTAGCCCCTCCTCTGGGGATGGCCTAACTTGGGTATCTATTCAAAGGTAAGGAATCTTCGGCTAGCTGCCTCTATCAGATGAACAAGTTACTTGCGTTCGGTAATGTCTTATTTAGACAATTTCTAGCCACAGATTCCTTACTGACCCACCCATCCTCCCCGCACTGCAAACTGATTTATAGAGTCAGAGCTGATCCCCTTCAGGGCCCTAGTTTTTTTTAACACTACCGGTGCGCAGGGGCACTGCTCAAAGAAAAGTCTTCCAGATTCAGTCTGATGCCTGGGGAATTCAAAGGTAAGGAATCTGCGGCCGGGCGTGACTAGCCAGCCAAAATGGCGGACGCAAGTCTTTAGCGCTCTGACCACATTGCCCCGTTTATCCTGAAGAACGCACCGAGTAATCCCGTCTCGTCGCCCTGCAACGGAGTGGAACCGAGCACTGGAGCATGCTGCGGCCGAAAAACAACGGTAGCAGGAAACGCCGCTACACCGAAGATACGCGAGCGGCCCAACCCAGGGTCCGCGCGAACACGTCATGCTAGATGAGAGCCTCGGACGGGGAAGAGCCTGCGGAGCCCTCCTGAGAAACGGTACAACAGTGCGCGCAATAAGCACACAGCAATAAGAGCAGCCCAGAGGCTTGTTTACGGCGTATGAAGATTAGACCCGCGAACGCGGCACGTGAGGAGGCCCCCACTGAGTCGAGGGGAAGCAGCACGGTGATGGCAATGTGCAGGATGTCGACCCCCCCTGAGGGGAGAAGTGAAGGCAGCTGCCGAGAGGGGATTGACTGAGCCAACCGGCGCTGCAGTGTAGGGGGCTCCTCCCCGCCTCAGGGAGCGGTGAACAAAGGGGGAAATTGTGCACCGGTGCCCGCCATAGTACAGACCTGGGAGCCGGCCCACCGCAAATGCGCAGGCCCACGAAAGTAGGCCTGCACGGCAAGCAGCAACGCGAACAGAGGAAAAGCCATAGCAAGAGGAGGCCAACAAGACTCTGACCCCCAAAGGTGAGGTGCGCACCCAGCGCTAGATGAGAGACTGGCCGGGAGCGCTGGTGCACTGAGGCAGGGGGTTTGTTACCATCCAGTGCATCACCACAGGCAGCGAGAGTGAGAGCAAATACCTACCGTAGTGCAGCAAGGAGAAGAGACTAGGCCTGCAGCAACAGCGGCGGACCACAGGAGACGACCGGCGCCACGGGCAGCGAGGCAAACAGGCGAAGTGATTGTGCAGGCCGGAACCCGCACTGGCCCAAATCTGCCACTACTGAAGGGGCGCCCCACCAAGAGATCACCCAGTGACTGCCCGAATCCTGGGGCAAGCAACTAAGTGCCCGCGCGCACATCAAAAGTCGGCACATAAAGGCCTGACCCCGCACCAACAAGCGGCTGTGCTGAGACCACAGCGCAAATGAAAGGCAGCGAGCATGCAAGCCCGGAGCCCCCGCTGGGGGAACCGCAAATGTGAGGCACCAAGCGAACAGCCTAGCAGAAACACAAGACCTACACCTCAACACGTGTAACCCAGGGGCCTGCAAAGTAACACATGCAAAGCAGACACAAAGCACAATAGAAGGACACACCGTGAAAAGTACCCAGAAACCCGGGGCCCCCGCTGACACAAAGTCCTGCCAGATGCGCGCCCGCCAGGGACAAGGCTGCCACGCACCCTACAAAGCCGCAGACAACCCCATGGGCACTGAAGCGCACCCGGGGACCAGGTGAAAAGCCACAGAAGATGCAGCGGCCACGCGAAGGACACCAAAGGCCCCACAGGCAAAACATGTGCACCAAACCCTCAGGCACGCATTCACCCCCTGGCAACGAGCGGCAAATCCTCACAGCAGCGCAGCAAACGAAGCACCACAAGCCAGAGGAACTACCTGCTCTCTCCTGGGGAAAGGCAGAGACACTCTAAGTGGACAGAGTCAGTGCAATACAAGGGCAGAGAGCACAAGCACAGACACACCCCAAGAGACTGCCCACTAGCCAGCAACCGCAAAAAGACGCCAACTAGACTGTGAGTACCCTTCACTTCTCACAGCCAATACCAGCCCGGATACGACTAATGGTTCACAGACATCAGACCTGCTAAACACCTGCATGCTATCTGCTCAGAACTAAGAACCAATACACAGCAGTCGACCATTCACCCTGAGGTGCATGGGGCTCAATGCACAGAGGAAGAAGGCACAGGAGAGACTCCAAACTTAGCACTCGCTGCAAAACTCAACTCAGTCCTGGCAGCGGTGGAAAAGATCGGCGCTGCCCTAGATCACACCCGAACTCAATGGAATCCAAAATTGACAAAGTTGCATCAGATTTCACCCTGCTGAGAGCAGACCACCGAAAACTAAATGAGAGTCCAAACAAATGAACAAGCCCTGTCAGAATTAAAGCCAACTATTCGTAGTCTCACAGCGGCGCTACAGGACATCATGGATAGAGTAGACGCCCTAGAAAACAAACTGGAAGATGCAGAAGGCCGCTCTAGATGCAACAAAGTGTACGCTTGGTGGGCTTTCCAGAGGGAGAAGAGGGACAGGACCCAGTCACATGTGTGGAGCACTGGATACGGGAGCTTCTCCCAGAGGACGCGCTCTTGCCCCAGTTCGTGGTAGAGCGAACCCACAGGGTACCGGCCCGACGACCGCCCCCAGGAGCCAGATCATGGCCACTACTCTTCAAACTCCTCAACTACAGGGACAGAGACACAATACTAAGGGAAACCCACAAGCTCACTGAAATAAAAGTGCAAAATCAACACGTAATGATGTTCCCCGATTACGCAGGGCAAGTACAAAGAAGACGCAGTTCCTTCATAGAAGTTAAGCGCCACCTGTGGTCGCTGAATATACGATACTCTCTCATGTTACCAGCAAGGCTGCGAATCATCGACAAGGGACAAACGAAGCACCATCTGAAGTCTGGGACTGGTTAGAAGAGACAGGACTGCTAACAGGACCCAAACCACCTGCTGACACGCAATCACCCTGACTGGGTAGAAGAAACCGAGCCGGGGCAGAGGGAAAATACCTAGGCGGGCGCGCCCACAGGTAGCAATTCCCGGCATAGAGCAAAGGATGATGGAATTTCAGGAGGCTCTTCATGTGGCAGCAACCATCCGCGCTAACTCCTCTACCTCTGAACCGGAGGCACGCTGAGGCACCTGAGGCACGCTCACCCTGTTCCCAAAGCTTGGCTGGATCATCGCCGACGAGATCCGAAGATCGCGACTCCCTCCAGCTGCCAGACATTACACCGCGGACATCCGACAACATAATATGAACAATGGACAAATACTTAATGGAGTGTATCCTTTTGTCGTTAATGAACTCCATACATGTTCTTCATTTATACATCTTAACCCGATAAGCACACGCCCCGTCACGCAGCACACCCAACAGACACAGAAATGGACCATGCACACCCAGCACAAGGCGCCTCCCCAGTCTCCTCAATCGCACCGGCGACTGAACACCGCGCACACGAAACACAACGGGACGGGATACACCACACATTCCTAGCAATCACCGGGGTGCATATCAAAGCGCGTGATTACACAGCACACAACCCCATAGTTAAACATGTCACACATGTTAGTTGCTGCTGTTTGGCCTCACAGTTTGGACGAGCATCGACTACGAGCTCGCTCTCATGATGTTATGTGCACCCTTAAACCCTTTTCAGTTAGTCCCATCCTCAGAAGCTCTGTCTAGCACCCCGGCCGCCGCTGACAACCTTAACCCCCCACAAGTAGGGGACTACACGATGCACTCATGGCACAGACCAACACTGTAACATGGAATGTGAGGGGCATGCATACACCCGCCCATAGATACTCAGTATATACATACCTACAGCGCATACCTACAGCGCAGACACACACACACATAGGTCTTCCTCAGGAAACGCAACTCACCCTGGTTGAAGCAGACCACCTCCGCAAGCGATGGAGGGGGCAAGTATATAGCACTAACTACTCCGCAGGTGAGGGTAACACTGATATGGATAAAGGCGGGTGTGCCATACACAGCAGAAGAGGTGGTCACAGACCCGGAAGGGAGATACGTTCTAGTGAAAGGCAAGCTAAATGGGCAGGAGTTGCTGATAGGCTCAGTGTAATCACGGAACATAGACCAAGCCGCATTCCTTCAGAAACTTACAGGAGTACTCGCTAGATGGAGTACACTCCTATGGCTCATAGAAGGGGACTTTAACGCAGTTCCGGACGTAGAATTAGATATGTCATAACCACCCCAAACGCACACTGCAGCGACCTCTAACGCACAAACCCTATCGGAATGGCTCGTGAACCGGGCGCTGATAGACATCTGGCGAACTCTTAACCCCTCAGCACGCATCTACTCATTCCACTCCCCTGTCCATGATCTACAGGCTTGATTGCATCATTGGGTCGCCTGCTCGCCTTCCCCTCATCAAACACACCGAATACCTGGGGCAAACACATTCAGACCATAACCCCCAACTCCTACAGCTCATATGGGACACAGGACGCCCTCCCATCCCTATATGGCATTTACAACCAGCAGCGCTAGAAGACCAGGCGTTCTGCACCTCACTGGGGACAGCAATACTCGAACATTTGGAGATTAATGACTACTTCACTGAAGACCATCTCCTTGAGTGGACTGCTTTAAAAAAAACGTTGAGGGCACTGCCTAGGGGCCACCTGGAATATACTCAAACAGCTAAATATGGCACTCAGCAAAGTAGAAAGGCAGCTAATGGACCAAGAGATAAAGCAATCAGAGGGGTGCAGGAACACGAGAAAACTAGACACACTGTGGGAAGAGCACACGGTTTGTAGAGCAACTCCGTTGCCACAACTACGCAGCACACTTGGCTCGCACACATGCCTCTGCAGACAGCACAGGCAAAATGCTAGCATGGTTACTACGCCAGGAGCAGATACACCGCCCCATATCCGCCCTAAAAACTGATGCAGGTATAACTGTGTACACACAGCATGAAATACACCAGGCAATGACGCACCATTACACAATATTATACCAGTCCATGGGGTCCCAGGCAGGGAGTCAACTCGCCACGTTCCTAGAGCCAATACACCTACCGGAGACCTTGCCGGAATAGAGGGAGCTGCTAAACGAACCTATCACACCCGAGAAAATTCAAAGCGCAATAATGCCGCTGGCGAGCGGAAAAACCCCAGGCGGATTCCCAGCGGAATTCTATAAGGCCTAAGCTACAACGCTCATCCCCCACCTAAATGAGCTATACACAACGGCCAAAGATGAACAAAGTCTTCCCCCATCCATGAACGAGACTAACCTGGTGTCCCTGCCTAAACCCAATAAGGACCCCACAGAACTGGGCTCATATAGGCCACTGGCTCTCCTTAACGTTGATTATAAGGTGCTGGCAAAACTATTAGCTGACAGGCTCGCGCAGGCGGTCCCCACCCTTGTCCACTCGGACCAGAACAGGTTTATATCCTCAAGGAGCACCTCCTTAAATCTCAGGTGATGCTTCAGGATTGCCACTTACTCGAGTAGGCTGCCTTATACTGGACCTCGAAAAAGCATTTGATTCCTTGGAATGGGGGTTCCTATTCGCTACACTGGACAAATACAGACTAGGGGAAACTTTCCTAAATATGGTAAAGCTGTTATACAGAGCCCCCACAGTGAGAGTAAATTCAGGCCTCTATATATTGAACCCGGTGAATGCACGGAGAGGGACCAGGCAGGGATGACCTCTGTCTCCGCTGCTCTTCTCGCTGGCAATTGAGCCACTGGTGGAGGAAATACGATCTGAGATAAAAGATGGCATCACACTAGGAGACGGTACTCACATGATATCTTTATATGCTGACGATCTCCTGTTATACATAAAAGACATCCACTGCATACCACAAAGATTGGCAACAATTCTGGACAAATTCGCTTCCATATCAGGATTGCATGTGAATGTATCTAAATCCTGGCTATATTCCTTCAGCGCACAGTGCAGAGATCCAGGTTACACACTCAATGGGACGCGAGTCCGCTGGTGCGCGGACACATTCAGCTACCTTGGAATCCGCATATACAGGTATCCAGCGGATTTACAGGACCGTAACTTGGGCAGAGCTCTGACCGCAGTTCGCTCCCAGATGACATTCTGGAGCACACTCCCACTGTCAGTGACTGGGAGACTAGCCATAACAAAGATGGTAATACTGCCCTGACTTTTATACTATTTCACGAATCTTCCACATTACGTCCCCCCGTCCTTTTTCGGTCCCCTTGAAAAGCTAATCAAGGACTTTATATGGGGGAAACTCCAGAAGCCGGGAGGCGATCAACAAGCTCCACTTACCTGTAGACCAAGGGGGCCTAGCAGCCCCACACCTAGAGCAGTATTATTTAGCAGCTCAACTACAGTGGCTAGCCAGCAGACCGCCACAATGGACTGAAAGGTAGAAACAGGCCCTCCCTGGGTTACATATAGGTCCGAGAGGAGGGAGGAAAAGGAACCAAAGAAAGAAAAAGAACCTCTATGCCGACCTATTCAATTTATTACACGACCAGAAAGGTTCTGATGTTAACATAGAACCTTTCTGGTCGTGTAATAAATTGAATAGGTCGGCATAAAGGTTCTTTTTCTTTCTTTGACCGCCACAATGGAGACACAGTGACTACACAACCTCCCCTACATACCACAGAACTGATAACACGATTCCATCCCTGTTTAAAAACCAAACCTCCAGATTCACTGCTACTCAATGTAGCGCACAAGTGCTACTGCAGAGCGCTTTATCTTACCTGTTCAGTCACCCCGTACACACCAGCCCTACTACTAGAGGGAACACCCAGAGGCACCATAATCACCATGGCAGCTGAACTAAGGAGCTGGAACAAGGCAGGGGTCCAAAGCATAGGAGATCTACATCGTGAGGGCGCACTAATCCCATAAACGACGCTGGTGGAAGAGGATGAACTACCCCCGATCAGTTTCTGCTCCACTGCTCCCTATTGGCGTCACTCACCACTAAATGGTAAGACTTAACCACCGAACCAGCGACACATCTTACCATAGAATAGCTACATGTTATGGGTCAAGGGGGGTACCTCACCGAATGGTTCGCAGTATCACTCAGGCATCACACAGCAGCAAATTTGTCGCCCCTCCGTCAACACTGGGAAACAGACAAAGGATGTCAGCTCACTGATTCGGAATGGGCCTCGGTACTGGCGAGCCCAACGCTAGTCCCTGGGAACACGCGCCTGCGCCAAATACAATTCTATATAACTCACAGAGCATATCTCATGCCTGCGAAAATCAACCAATACTTCAAACGTTAGGACTCCGCATGCTTGAGATGCGCACAAATTGACGCAGACTTACTGCACATGATGTGGAGATGCCCCGCCATAACTGGATATTGGTCACTGGTAGCAGACCCACTGACACAATGCACTGACCGTACCCTTCCATTCGAATGGCACATATACCTTTTACACCTACACCAGAGGAACCCCAACAACAGTCACCTCCAGGTTCCTTGACCTCGGGATGGCAGTGGCAAAAAGACTGATCACCAAAAGGTGGAAGGCCCCTGATCCCCCGCATATAATAATGTGGAGACGATTGATGCTCACTTGGGCCAAAGCGGAAAGTGTTGCACTCCGCCGTGAAGACACACTAGGGATTTGCAAGGTCACCCTCACAACTAGTTGGAACGCAATCTTGACTGCCTTGACCCACACACAAAGCGACAACACACAACCTCTGACTCCAACAGTCACTGTATCCTAAACGCACACGATACCGCAGAGAGCCAGTGAGGAAAAACATGCACATGCCCTACACCAGACCAACAGCCATCACTAGTATGCAAGCCATATGCACCAACACTTCTGTGTGACAACTCTCCAGGAGTACATATTTTGCCAAGACCCAAAGAAGACACATTGTCTTACATCTAATTAGTGATGATTTTCCATTTTTATTCCTTCTAGGAATTCATTATTCCTCACAATCATGAGTTTGGTTTGTTTACTAATAAACCAAGTCCAAAATATATTATTAGGCCATTGTTAGAAATGGGGGTCTCTAGTTGGCAGAGGTAGGTACCTTTGTTCAAATAGGGACGCTTGCTTCTTGTCAGGGTAAGGAGGATGCACACTGCTCACCTCCTGGGTAGCTTGGCATGAGCAGACAGACTTATCCCAAAGGCAATGTGTAAAGTATTTGTACTCAAAATACACAGTAATACAGTGATAACGCCACAAATGGACACCTCACCAGTTTAGAAAAATGCAGTATCTTTAACTAAACTCAACAAGATCAAAACGACAAAAGTCCAACATACAGGTAATAAGATATGACTTTAGAACAGTTATTGCAAAAATAAAGCTTGTAGAAAACAAATAGCTCCACCTGGGGCTATTGCGACGTCGTGACAGCAATAAATCCAAAGTATGGCGCTGACTGCGAGGAGCGAAACGTCTGGCACGGAGTCACATGGACCCCCAAACAAACAGTACCTTGGAAATGAAGTCTATGGCGATGCACGGCGTCGTGGAGGTGAGGCGTCAGTGCCGAGGTTGAGGCCGGCTCCCTGGCTGACATGGGGAGGCGAGGCGTCGTGTCCAGGACAGGGGAAGGCGGTTGCGTCAGCGGTGAGGTGTCCGTTCCGGTGACTATGAGAAGCCGGCGAGTTTGTGGAGTCACCCTCGTGGTTGTTGGCGTCGCGATAACAAGATGCAGGCGCTGGCGATGATGGAGTCGGTGCGAGCGCTGGCATCGAGCAGGGTCGATAACTGCAGGCATCGGAGCTACAGTGCAGGTCTTGGCGTCGCTGATGGTGTCGGAAACAGGTTTTCTTGCTTCTCTTAGGTTTCTTCCAGCTCCCAACTGCAGGAACAACCTCCAGAGGCGCAAAACTGGAATAGGCACCTCCTGGCAGGTCTCACCAAGAGGGTTCAGGAGAGCTGGGATTGAAGTCTTTGTGTCCCTGAGACTTCAGAACAGGAGGCCAGCACACTTCAGGCCCTTGGAGATCTTCTTCAAGCAGGTTCGAAGCAAAGTTCCAGTCTTTGTCCCCTCCTTGGCAGAAACAGCAACTTCAGGCCAACCCCACACAGCAAGGGGGTATTACTCCTCCTCACAGCTATTCAGCTTTTCTCCTTGGCAAAGGTTCCTCTTGAGTCCAGAAGTAATCTACAGTTCTTGGGTTTTAGGTCTAATACTTACACCCCAAAAATGTCTTTGTTCTCCTTGTGCAAGGGTCTCTGAGCCCAGTCCAAACCAGTTCTGTCCTCACTGGTGCAGCATTACCACAGGGGGTGGAGACAGCATTGTGCAAGGAGACAGGCCCTATTCAGGTGCAAGGAAAATCTTCTCTGACCACTCTAAATGCAGACCAGGCCTATTCAGGTGCTACTGAAAACTCCTCCCACTACTCTGAATGCAGCCCAGGTCTATTTAGCCCAGCCCTGACTCATTCAGGAAAGGCAGGACACACATTAACCCCCCCCCCCCGGTGGCTGTCTGAGAGAATGCACATCACAAAGCCCCTGTTACTCCAAAGCCAGACAGTCATTCCACAAACCAGCAGATGCACACAGGATGGTTAAGCAAGAAAATACCCATCTTCTAAAAGTGGTATTTATTTTCAAGCACACAATATAAAAATCATCTTTACAAAAAAATGTCAGGCATACTAAACTCTATTTTCCTATCTGGTCCCAATGGGAAGTTATATTTATCAGATGTTATAAACAAACTCCCATTCTATCCTATGGGATAGATAACCTTTCCATAGAGAAGAATGAATTGCACTGTAATTCACTACCAGGACATGTCACACACACACAAGTACATGTCCTACCTTTAACATACAAAGCACCCTGCCCACAGGGGTACCTTGGGCCTACCTTAGGGGTGACATATGTAAGAAAAGGGAAGATTAGGGACTGGCAAGTGGGTGCACTTGCCAAGTCGACAAGGCAGTCACAACTGCGCACAGACACTGCAGTGGCAGGTCTGGGTTACCTTTTCAGGGCTACTCATGTGGGTGGCACAATCAGTGCTGCAGGCCCACGAGTAGCATTTGATTTACAGGCCCTGGCACACTCATTGCACTTTACTAGGGACTTACCAGTAAATCAAATATGCCAATCATGGATAACCAATCATGTTCAAAATTTACACAGGGAGCATATGCACTTTAGCACTGATTAGCAGTGGTAAAGTGTCCAGAGTCCTATAGGCAGGTCAGGAAAAAATAGGAGGAAGAAGCAAAACATTTGGGGATAACCCTGCAAAAAGGGCCAAGTCCAACACAACCCCATTCCAGCCTACAGCCAGGATAGATCAATCCATACCTCAATGGGCTTCCCTGCTTGGGGCGATAGAACATGGATCCTGGCCTGCAACAGCAGGGGTCTATTCCCTTTCTATGCTTTCCTGAACCCAGTTGGATCCCTCTATCCATACTCTCAGGGCCCACTAAGCTGACCCATGGGGAACCCTTCTCCTCACCTGTGGACCCCATCTGTGCAGCACCTAAACTTACTTTGCTCACAGATGTGTCCCAACAGGCAGACAGTACCCACATGGCCAACATAGTGGTGTGGCCCAGTCCACCCCTGGGTTGCGACTCCCGTCCCCCTCCCATTGGCAACTCTGTCCACTAGGACAGCAAGCCACAGGGGCCACTGACAACTGTCAGTGATGAGAGCCAGGCCTTATGCCGTTCAGGCCTCTCTAACCTCTGTGGCGGCAGATAGTGGGGGCGGTAGCTCCAGGTGCCTGGCACCCTTTCTCCACTCTTCCTCCTGCCAAATCAGGTATGCATCCTGACAATGGCCCACTATCCCAGGGTCTTTACCCTGCGGCTGGACAAGAGACTGGGGTGAGCTCTCCCACACCCTGTCCACCTCGCAGGGGCTCTGCACCCTCCCACCGGGAGCAGTCCCCCTCGATTCCAGAATTGTCAGGGCACCTGTGGCAGGTCCTCTGCACAGTTCTCCCACCAGTTCAGGGGTGCTATCCTGCAACTGGTACACCAGCCCAGGGTCTATACCCTGAGGCTGGACACGGGACTGGGGTGGGCTCTTCCACACCCCGTCCTCCTTTCTGGGGCTCTGCACGCTCCCACCTTGAGCGGTGCCCCCAGACTTCTGAAATTGTCAGGGCACCTGGGGCAGGTGTCCCACACAATTCTCCTACCAGTTCAGGGGTGTTATCCTGCAACTGGTACACCAGCCTAGGGCCTGTACCCTGAGGCTGAACAAGTGACTGGGGTGGGCTTTCCCACACCCTGTCTTCCTTCTGGGGCTCTGCACACTCCCACCTGAAGCGGTGCCCCCAAGAAGACAAAATGGTAGGGGCACTGTTAGCAGTCGCGCCTTTCTCCAGGTCAAGGGGGACACCCTGAACCTGGTCCTCCAACCCAGAGTCTGTATCCTTAGGCTGGACCTGTGCCTGGCAACCCAGGACTTCTGGGGTAATACACTTACCCCCCCCAAGGTAAACACACTCCTCATGAGTTGTGTGAGAGTCTGCCTGGCGCAGGCCTCCAGCCTCCTGTCCACCTGACAGAGCATGAAGACCCCCCCGGCCAGAAGTGGCCTACCAAGTGTCAGTCCTAGGGTGCTCTGACCTCAGGGCTGGCATCCCCTGGCCCACTGCTCCTCCCACTGGGGTCTGCTCCCCCCCCCTCCCCTCACCCTTTTCTCTGGACTCATCCACCCTCCCAACTTGAGCGGTTCTGCCAGACATCAGAACTGGTGGGTTGCTTGTTACAGCAGTCCACCCCCCCCCCCCAGTTCACCTGACACTTTGGGATCCCCCTCAGGGGGTGGCCTCCCGGTACAGACTAGGCCCTCCTCCCGGTGTTCACTCATGGAACTAACCAGGCCCTGGGACTCGGTTTCGGGCACCTTGAGACACAGCCCACTCCTTCCCCACTCCTTCTCCCACTCTCTCCCACTCCTTCTCCCACTCCTTCTCCCACTCCTTCTCCCACTCCTTCTCCCACTCCTTCTGACAGGATGTGGGACCCTACACTCCTCCCACTACACTGGGACCTATCTGGGCTACCACAAACCTCCCTTACCTCACTTTGTTGGGGAAAACCTGAGCCACCCCCTTCAGGATCACTCCCAGAATCTTCTTCAGACCATCTGGAATACACCAAAAGGTCTGCCTCCAGTGCAAGCTCCGTGGGGTCAAAGAACTCACACTCCACTGGCTGTTGGCATAGCTCTGGAAAACAGGGACTTAAAATATGCTCTCCAACAATTGAATCGCACAGACCCACACAAGTGTTGACCAAGCCACTCTTTGCCTCACTATCCAGTGCCTCACACAAGTACCACGCAGCACCCTCCTGAGACTGGCAGGACACTGACTGTTTCTGTCACTCAACCGACACTCTTCTGGGCGGTCTCCATACTTACATACCAAGGCTTCTACCATAGGGGAACCCCTCTCCCTGCACCCCTCATCTAGAGACAGTAGAGTGTCCCTCCCACCACTAGGAATATGAACCCCTGTGCCAGTTCCCCAATCCTCCTCAGGAACACTGCTCACCACTGGAGCTACCTCATAACCCTGAACCCCTTGGTGTATATCAACCCCCTCCTTCAAGTCAAGCGCCACATCTCTGGGTGTGTGTACTTCTCCCTCAGCACTAGACACCACATTTTTGCTGCCACCATCTGAGCTGGATTCCACCTCCAACCCAGCCAAGCTCACTTCATGAGCTGCACAAATTTCCTTTTTAGCTAAAGCTCGCTCTATCTCCTTGCACTCCCGGTCCAGCTGTCTCAGCCTCCGGTCACAAGCGCGGTTCTGATTCCTTTCCTCACAAGCCAATATTCCCCACAATGTTCCCTTCTCAGGGCCACTGCCCTCCGCATATTCTGGCTGGGGATCCTACCCCTCAGATTCCTCCTCAGAGTCATCTGACAGCGTTGCTTCCCAGCGTGGTGGTTCCTAGATATACAGGGCTGCCTCAAGATCCTGCCTTTTGGATCTCCTCTTCACAGGTAGCCCCCTCTCCTTGCAAAATACTTTTAGATCCCTCATCCTGTAGATGTACAGGTGCCAAAAGTTGATTTCCATTCTGACAAGGCCCCACAGGTGCAACAACTAACCAGAGTTCCAACCACCAAATTCTGAAGGAAAACAGGGAAAAAAATAGTGTGTTGCTGTGTAATGGTCTGCACTAGTCCAGTGGGTCAAGAACAAATACAAGTTCAAATCCCACCGCTGACCACCAATGTTAGTAATGGGGATCTCTAGTTGGCAGAGGTAGGTACCTGTGTCCAAATAGGGACCCTTGCTTCTAGTCATGATAAGGGGGATACACACTTTAGATAACCCCTGCTCACCTCCTGGGTGGCTTGGCACGAGCAGACAGACTTATCCCAAAGGCAATGTGTAAAGTATTTGTACTCAGAACACACAGTAATAACACCACAAATGGACACCTCACCAGTTTAGAAAAATAAAGTATTTTTATCTAAACTCAACAAGACCAAAACGACAAAAATCCAACATACAGGTAATAAGATATGATTTTAGAACAGTTATTGCAAAAATAAAGTTTGTAGAAAACAAATCGCTCCACCTGGGGCTATTGTAACGTCGTAATAGCAATAAATCCAAAGTACGGCGCCGACCACGAGGTCACACGGACCCCCAAACAACAGTACCCTGGAAACGAAGTCTATGATGATGCACGGCATCGTGGAGGTAAGGCGTCGGTGCCAAGGTTGAGGCCGGCTCCCTGGCTGCCAAGGGGGAGGCGAGACGTCCTGTCCGTGAGGAGGCGTCGTGTCCAGGACAGGGGAAGGCGGTTGCGTCGGCAGTGAGGCATCGGTTCCAATGACAATGCTAAGACGGCAAGTTCGTGGAGTCACCCTCGGCGGTTATCGGCACCGCAACAATAGGATGTAGGGGCTGGTGATGATGGAGTCGGTGCGAGTGCTGTCGTTAACCACATCCGATAACTGTGGGCGTTGGAGCTGCGGTGCAGGCTGAGCGGTGCGTCGTTCACTTCACGAGCGGTGCCCCGGTGCAGGTCGCGGCATCGCTGACAGTGTCGGAAACAGGTTTTCTTGCTTTTCTTAGGTTTCTTCCAGCTCCCAACAGCAGGAGCAACCTCCAGAGGCCCAAAACTGGAATAGGCACCTCCTGGCAGGTCAGAACTCTCAGCCAGAGGGTTCAGGGGAGCTGGGGGTGAAGTCTTTGTGTCCCTGAGACTTCAGAACAGGAGGCCAGCACACTTCAGGCCCTTGGAGATCTTCTTCAAGCAGGTTCAAAGCAAAGTTCCAGTCATTGTCCTATCCTTTGCAGAAACAGCAACTGCAGGCCAACCCCACACACCACACAGGAAAGGGGCAGTGCTCCTCCTCACAGCTCTTATGCTTTTCTCCTTGGCAAAGGTTCCTCTTGAGCCCAGAAGTAATCTAACGTTCTAGGGTTTTAGGTCTAATACTTATACCCCAAAAATATCTTTATTCTCTTTGTGCAAGGGTCTCTGAGCCAAGTCCAAACCAGTTCTGTCCTCACTGGTGCAGCATAACCACAGGGGTTTGAGACAGCATTGTGCAAGGGAGACAGGCCCTATTCAGGTTCAAGGAAAATCTCCTCTCACCACTCTAAATGCAGACCAGGCCTATTCAGCCCAGCCCTGACTCATTCAGGAAAGGCAGGACACACATAAACCCCCCTCCCCCGGTGGCTGTCTGATAGAATGCACATCCCCAGCACCTGTCACTCCAAAGCCACACAGTCAATCCACAAACCAGCAGATGCACACAGGATGGCTAAGCAAGAAAATTTCCACATTCTAAAAAGTGGTATTTTCAAACACACAATATAAACAATATCTTAACTAAAAGATGCATTCATATGAAACTCAATTTTCCTATCTGGTCCCAATTGGAAGTTATATCTATAAGATGTTATAAACAAACTCCCATTCTATCATATGGGACAGATAGCCTTTCCATAGTGAAAAACGAATTGCACTGTAATTCACTACCAGGACATGTCCCACACACCAGTACATGTCCTACCTTTAACATACACAGCACCCTGCCCACAGGGGTACCTTTGGCCTACCTTAGGGGTGACTTATATGTAAGAAAAGGGAACATTAGGGACTAGCAAGTGGTTGCACTTGCCAAGTCGACATGGCAGTCACAACTGCACACAGACACTGCAGTGGCAGGTCTGGGTTACCTTTTCAGGGCTACTCATGTGGGTGGCACAATCAGTGCTGCAGGCCCACTAGTAGCATTTGATTTACAGGCCCTGGCACACTCAGTGCACTTTACTAGGGACTTACCAGTTAATCAAATATTCCAATCAAGGATAACAATCATGTTCACAATTTACACAGAGAGCATACGCACTTTAGCACTGATTAGCAGTGGTAAAGTGCCCAGAGTCCTATAACCAACAACAACAGGTCAGGAAACAAGAGGAGGAAGAAGCAAAAAGTTTGGGGATAACGCTGCAAAAAGGGCCAAGTCCAACAGCCATTGTTTAGAGTTAGGACATCTGACCTCGAAGCTTGTAGCCCCTTTCCTTCATTAAAATCCAGTTTTTGTTTGTAGAACCATCATTCATTGGTATAGCCTGAATACTGGAGTAGTGATGTCCCAAGCCCCAGGTGCACTTATGGAGAAAGACTGCTTTAATGTCTCTGCTGGGTTTGTAGTATGGTGGCCTTTCCTCTGGCTGCCAGGGCAGAGGAGGGATGTACTCAGCTGGCTTGTTGGAACACCAACCTCTATACTGAGTGGTTTCTGCTAGGCAGAATGCAGTCTCTGTGCCTTTAGCAGAGCCTAAGCGACAGCAGTTCTGAATGCATTGCAAGTTTACTGAGCAGGCACTGTGTTTATTCATGTGCCCTGTGAGAAAGTGAATTTTTAATTTGGGTCGATGGTCGCCCACCACAAGGAATAAAGTCATCTTCTTGTTAGATCCAGTTAAAGGTTTCAATAATTTAAACCGGAGCTCAATACCGGTTAGCTGACACAGAGCAAAAAGGGTTTACTTAGAGAAAATGGATAAAGCATTTAGTGATACCAAAACAGGTAAAACATTAAAATCACAGCCCACAAAAAAAAATCCACTCTAATTTATAAACATAAGGAATAATTGAATTAACAAATTGACACCAAAATGACAAAAATCCAATAGGGTGAGCCAGAGATATGAGATTTAGAAGAGTTATGTAGAAATAACACCAAAAAGCAGTAGACACCAATGCTGGTCAACTGGTCATGGTAGACTGGGACCTAGATGAAATTTCAGGCTGACGCGTGATGGAGCATGGGGCAGATACACCTACCAGGTTTGAATCCGGTCGGAGGTTTTGCCTTGGAACTTAATCTCAAAAATGGAAGTCAAAAACATTCAGCAGGGCAAAACAGCAGCCTCTATCTAAGGAGGGATCAACAACATGAGATATGTATTAGACGTTTTTTTTTTTTGGTATATATTTTATTGCATATTCCAAAGAAGTTACAGCCATGCAAACAATAAGGCTGGCCATCAATCTGTACTGGCGGAGCCAGCGATCATCAGCATGTTAAGAAAAGTCATCTTACTACTAACATTATTCACTAATGGAATAAGAACAAAGGAAAAGAGTAATTAATAAAGAAAGAGTCCGACACAGAGGAGCCCAACATTAAATCTAGGCCAAATGGGAATGGCACAGTAAATAGAAAATAGCAGTCATATACGTATAATCAGAACAAAGTTACCAGCACAGTAGCACATTTCTCAGTTTCGTATAAAAGCGCCCGGTATTATGCATTGTCCCAGCATCAGTAGCTTGTGGGTATAGATCATATCCCTAGGGGGCAGTGGTATGGGATTGCAAATAGTCTTTCAATGGTTGCCAAATATCAAGGGGGCGGGATGTAACAGGTAGAAGTGTGGCATAGGTATCACACATAGTGTTGCAGTAGGTAAGATCCCGAATCCAAGACGCCACTAATGAAGACTGTTGTCTGCCCCATAGTAGTGACACCTGGCGTTTAGCTATTAGTAGAGCTACTGCTGAGAACCTTCTCACGCTCCTCTTCAACGGCTTCACATATCCCAGGAGGGCCAACAAGGGGGAGGGGGACAATGGATGGCCAATCATAATAGACAGCTGTTGAAAGACACTTTCCTGGTATTTGTTCACTGACGCGCACTCCCACGCCAAGTGTATAAAATCTGCCCCCGGTGCACCGCATCTTGTACATTCACTGGAAACTGTGGTGTTCATCCTTGCCATCAGTTTGGGGGTTACATAGGCGCGATGGAGGTATTTAAAATGCAATAACTTGTGCCTATAGTTGCCTGAGATATAGCGCAGCTGGGAACAGCAGTATTTCCAAATATCGTCAGTGAGAATGGTGCCGATATCCCGTTCCCATGATGCTCGCACACTAGCGCCCACTGGTGGGCGAAGTGCAAGTGCTGAATGATAGAGGCGTGATACCAAGTGTGTGCTATCAGGGGAAGTGATGAGGAGTGTAAGCAAGGGAAATTCAGCTGGTTCAGCTGTGGGGTTCGGTAAGGCTTTCAGTAGGGAACAACGTGTTCTGTAGAGTAAAAAGCGATCCATGTGGGTCGCTGGGCCCCTTGTGGCCAGGGCAGCAGTCAAGCATGGTGCAGATTCCTGAAATAAGTCCCCCAATTTTAGCAACCTATGCAATACTAGCGTCCTCTGGGTGAGTGCTTCGGACGCCGGAGGTATCCACGGGTTATTAGCCAGTGGCAGATGAGAAGAATATTTTAGATATTTACATAGTTTCACCCATGCCCAGCATGTCGTGGAGACTGTGTGTATTTCTGTCGGGCATCGAGGAAGGCCCACAGGCAGTAGCGTAGAGAGAGATTGGGGGTGTACCTGAGAGCCATCGGGTTTAAGGTATTGCAGCCGGGCATCCGGGTGGAACCAATGATAAGTAAAATGGACCTGGGCCACAAGGTAGTATAAGTAGAAGTCTGGGACACCAAAGCCTCCCTTCTCGAATGGCATGGTCAGGGTGGTCCAGCTCACTCCTGGCTGCCTGCCCGCCCAGACCAGTCTAATTAAAAGTGATCGCAGCGTGGTGAAAAAATGCATTGTTAGTGGAATTGGGATGTTGAGGAATAGGTATAGGAAACGGGGTAATACCACCATTTTAATGATGGCTATTCTACCTGCCATGGAGAGCGGGAGTTTCGTCCATTTGTTGACTTGTGTTTCGAGGCAGTCGACTGCAGGGCCATAATTTAGGCGGATGACTTCCGTTGCTTTACAATGCAGGAAAATACCCAAGTACTTAGGAGGGTCAGTGCACCACTGCAAGGGGAATTCCATGTCACTCGGCGTAGCACTAGGGGTCAGAGGAAATTTTTCTGACTTGGTCCAGTTAATAACCAATCCAGAATGGACGCCGAAGCTGACCACCTCTCGTAGTAGAGGGGGTAGATTTTCGGCAGGCTTGCGGACAAACAGCATCACGTCATCCGCATAGAATGAAGCTATCAGGGGGCCTGTGTGTAGTTGTAAGCCGCGGTGCAGGTGCCGTTCTTGAACGTGTCGGGCCAATGGGTCCATGGCTATTATGAAAAGCAATGGTGAGAGTGGGCACCCCTGTCTAATGCCCCTAGTCAGGGGAAAAGATGAAGTGAGAATACCGTTAATTTTTAACCGTGCCATAGGCACGGAATACAACAACTGGACTAGTTTCAGAAAGCCAAAGGGGATGCCCAGTTTTAGCATGACCGCGTATAGGAAAGACCACTCAAGCGAATCAAAGGCCTTTTCGGCATCTAGCATAACTGCCACCGCTGGCAAGGTGGGCTCCATCCGGTTGATGACCGAAAACACCGTTCGAAGATTAAGGGTGGTGGATCTGCCCGGAATGAATCCTGCCTGAAAGGGGCATAGGGTGGTGTTAACTAGTAAGGACAGTCTGGTAGCGAGAACTTTAGCTAGGATCTTATAGTCGTGGTTGAGCAGGGACAATGGCCTATAGTATTGACATTTATCGGGAGGTTTGCCTGGTTTCATTAGAAGAGTAACAATTGCTTCACGCATTGTGGGGGAGAGGGAGCCGCCTTGCACGGCTTCGTCTTACACCTCAAGGAGGTACGGAGTAAATTCGTGTTGATAGGTTATATAAAAGTCCCCGGACAGTCCATCGGAGCCCGGAGCACGGCCGCTGGCCAAGTCCTTAATGGCCTGTTTCACCTCGTCGGCATCTATTGGGGAGGCCAGGAACTCATGTTGTCCCTTTTCCAGCCATACCATAGCTATTTCGTGCAAATAGTCAGCTAGAGCAGAACCTGCAGGAGGAGAACGTGTTCGATAAAGTGTAGTGTAATATTCTAGAAAGGCTGAGTTTATGGCAGATGCGTCAGTGAGTGTATCCCCGGAGTCAGTGACTAAAGTGGTTATATATGCCGCTTGGTACCGAGGTCTAAGAAGGTGCGCGAGCGTCCTGCCGGGTCGTTCACCCTCGCCATATACCCGCGCTCGGGCGTATTTGCCTAAGTATTTGACCTCACGGGCAGCCCCGTCAGTGAATTCGGTCAGCAACCGGGAGCGGTCTCTGAGTAGCTCCATAGATGGGGAGATTTGCATAGCTGTGTCAATTTCCCCCAACTTGTGCTCCAAGTTTTCCAGTTCCCCTCTGAGGGACGTTAGTACCCCTGCTTGTTTGGAAATACAAACCCCGCGAATGTAGGCTTTGAATGCATCCCAAAGCACGAGTTGAGACTGGACCGAACCATTATTGAGTTGAAAATAGTCCTTGATGGCTTCCCCCACTTCCTTGTGGAATACAGAGTCTAACAGGGCACTGGTCGGGAATCGCCATAGGGGTCGCTGTGCGGGAATCGAAGGGAGCTCTACTTCTAATAAAACTGGGGAATGATCGGAGATTGTACGAGGAAGATATTCTAATTTTTGTACAAATAGGAGGAGTTGTGGTGTGAGGTACCAAGGGTCAATCCTAGACCAGGTGCCGTGTGGAGCTGAATAGAAGGAGTAGTTGCGAGAACCTGGATAATGGGTGCACCAAGGGTCGGCGAGTAATGTAGTCTGTAGTAGAGAGAGGAGATCCTTGGTAGCTTGTGGTTTCGTCACTCGCCCTGGGCCAGTGGTGTCGGAGGCGGGGTCTAATGTAAGGTTAAAGTCCCCCCCGAGCAGTATAGTGTCTGCGTTTAGTCGATCTATATGGGATGCTATCGTGGAAAAAAAATCAGAGGAATCAACGTTTGAGGCATAGACATTTACCAATAGCAGCTGTGTACCTCCCAGGAAACCTTGCACAAGGAGAAACCTGCCCTCTGGGTCTGGTGTCACTGAGAGTACCCGGAAGGGGAGAGACCGGTGCACCAGAATGCACACTCCCCGGGAATAAGTGCTGTAGCTGGAAAAAAAGCGGTTCGACCCCCATGTCGCTGCAAAGCTATGAGATGGTAACTGTGCATAATGGGTCTCTTGTAAGAAAGCAATTTGAATGCTATGTCGTGTTAAATAGGCCAGCACCTGCCTGTTCTTCTTTGGGCAGGATAGGTCCCGCACATTCCAAGATAAGCACCGCAGACGCAGGTGCGTTACCTGTGCTGGTCTAGTGCGCATATGATTCCGTTTGTATATGTATAGACTCGACAGGTGGAGTTGGGACGTACCGTGCCTAGCTGCATATAAAAAAGTGCTCCAAAGTGACAGAAATTAACATAAAACAATAACTAACAACCTTATGCAATCCCCCCCACCACCCCCATCGGATACACAAATAGACGGCACCCGGTGAATCCCCACAAAAATACCATAAACAAAGGGGAAGAAGAGGGAAAGGGGGGAAGGGGGAAAAAAGGGAAGGCAAACAGGAGAACATCCTAGGGGGGTGAGCAACACTCCTAAGGAGCCATCGCTAAAGCAATCAGTCATTTGCAAACATAAATTCACCCTATCTGGGTATTAAAAAAGAGTTATAGATCCGTATATCTTCGGCAATGAAACGCGTCTAAGGGTTCAGATCTCGGGGTCACCATAGTGCCAAAGGCTGAGATCAAGGATAGAAACCTCGGATAGATCCGCTATGGTTCAGTACAACAGCAGTTCAGCACATCCAGCATGTGCGAATACCACGCTTATGGACTGTCAAATTCAGCAGTTCCCGGAAGAAAATTGCAGCAGTTTCGTCACTCCTTGTCCTGTCTTTGCGGAGACTGACGATGATCCTTCCAAAATTTGGCAACTGCGTCAGGAGTGTCGAAAATGTGGGATCTATTTCCAACCTGTACCTTGAGGCGTGCCGGGTACAACATTGCGTACTTGACATTCTCTTTTTGAAGCATGCGTTTCACATCGGAGTACTTGCACCTGGCCTCTTGGACTAGAGGTGTAAAGTCAGGGAACAGGGAAATACTTGATCCTTGAAAAGAGAGAGACCCCCTTTCGCGGGAGAGGCGGAGTGCAGTGTCTCTGTCAGCGTAGTTAAGTAGCCTGGCGATAATAATCCTGGGGGTTGCCCCCGGTGGGGGGGGGGGACCCAATGATCTGTGCGCTCGCTCGACAGCAAATGTTGTTGAAAAAGCTTCCCTGCCAAAGAGGTACGCCAGGAGAGTTTCGATGAATTTGGGCATGGGGCCGGTGTTGGTAGACTCCGCTATGCCGGCCACTCGTAGGTTATTTCTACGCGAGCGCGCTTCCAAATCTTCGGCTTTGGTTGCAAGTTGTTTGAGGAGACTGTCGGTCCTGTCTAGGCACTTCTGAGTCATCGAGCGAGTGTCCTCCAGTTCCGACACCCGGTGTTCCACCTCGCCAAATCTGGTATCGTGGGCGTCCAGTGATGTCGTCTAGGCGGCTGTTCAAGGTGTCCAGTCGGGCGTCGATGGACTGAAAGCCCGCCCTCAGCTCCGCCAAGATAGCAGCAGCACCTTCCGCCGGGGGCTGATCCCGATCAGGAGCCCCGTCGTTATCTTCTCGACGAGGGGTCTTACCCCCGTCAAAAGTCAGTGGTCTCTGCTTGGGATCGGTGCGGCCCATTATTGCTGGTAAAGATTACTGGGCAATTGTCCGAGGGGGCGCAATATACCAGGGGTAGTGTTGGTCTGCGTGTACCCTGGACAGACAGCGAGGCCGGGCGGCGGCAAGCAATCAGTGCACTTTTATGTTATTGTATTTCCCTTTTCTTTTTTTTTTTCTTTTTTTTTAAGTTCTTATATTTATTCCTCCCCCCCCACATGTGAGGGCTGCAGTTGGAGGTCTGGATAGAGCTGGCGATTCTCCGAGGCGGGCAATGCGTGGGGCCAAGCAGCAGAAAAAGTTCCCAAAGGGGCCAGCGATAAAGGACCCTGCCCTGGACCAACCCCCACAACAGGCAGAGCAAACAGGCCTCTAGATCTCTCGCAGGGTATCACCCGCCCGACAGCGGGTCCAGGATCAGCCAAATGCAGTGACGCGGCACGGAGTCTTACCGCTCCGATAGTCCGAGGAGCCGCTCCGGTCCGTCTCAGCTGTAGTGTCGTGTGCGGGCAGAAATCGGGGTCCGCCGGGGCCTAGAGCCGATGACACAGGCGATATCCAGGCGCTAAAGCAAGGAGGCGCAGGAGAGGGCAGCGGTGTGGCTCGCCGGCATGTTCCGGGCTCCGCCTCCAGATCTACGCAAGTCCCCTGGCGCTTCAGGGGCTACGAGGCCAACACAGGCCCAACAGTGCTGCAACAGGATCTCCGGCTCCCGGGCACATCCCGGCTCCGACGCTGGGTAGATCGCTGGACATTGAAATCAGGGCAACGTTCCTGCGGGTCATGAGGCTAACGTACCCATTGGGGAGCAGTCGGATGAGGTGAACGCTGCGATGGGCTCCGGAGCTCTCGAGTTAGGCGGCCATCTCGGTCGCCCGCTCGGCCATGCCCATGTATTAGACGTTGTTCCAGTGAAGCTGTTGGGTTTTGGGGGAAAGCTCTGAGCAGGAAAATTCGAATTTTGGTGCCATGGCAGGTGAAGATTTTTACCTTCTGACTTAGACTCTTTTTCTGAGCTTTTAGTCTCTTTTTCAAAGCTCAGAATCGTCCAGCAGTGCAAGGCTGCAGGCTGTGTCAGACGAGGGCTTCTTAAGACCTATACCTTCTTGCAGAAGTTCAGCTGAAATAAATTTGCTGCTGCGGAGTAGCTCCGAGTAGAGGAAACCTGTTTCTTTAGCCCTGTAAAGACTTGCTTTGGGCAGATCTGCTTGGTAGGTTTGCCCCGGTCCTCCAGAGCTCTTGAAGTCCAAACATTTTATAAATCCCAGGTTATCCGAGGTGATAGGAGAAGTCTAGTTAGACACAGCCATGGGTCCCAGGACTTCAGGAACAGCACTTCGGGGTCCAGACTCACTGCAGCAGAGGCCACCCGCAGGGTCTACTTCAAGTCCAGTTGGTACTGGTCAGCTGGACACTTCATGAAAAAGGCCTGTTGAAGCTTGTTGTGGCCCTGTAATGTACACAGGAGGACAGCCAACTAACTCTTGGAGTCCATTTTGTCCCGGGTACAAGTGGGAGAAGGTTTAGCTCTTCAGGTCTCCTCACTGGTCTCAAACAGCAGGTGCTGTCCTTCTTCTGTTCTTCCACAGGTCCAGAGTGTTCTGACGATGGTGTCTTGGGGCACCACGTTAATGCCTTGCACTATCTTTTGGGTGGGGGTGACTCCTTCCCCTCCCTAACCAATAGGGTAAAGGTTCCTGGGGTATCCCTACTCACTTTTACAGGAGTTCCCTTGTGTGTCCCTGTTAGAAATGGGATTTTTGGTAGGCTAGGGCATGTGCCAAAGCCAGGCAGAAACCACCACTCTAGTCAGGATAAGGGAGTTACACTCCTAAAATAACCCCTGCTCACCCCCTTGGTAGCTTGACACGAGCAGTCAGGTTTATTCTAGAGGCAGTCTGTAAAGCATTTGCACATAACCAACAGTAATACAATGTAGGCACTACAAACAGACACCTCACCAGTTTAGAAAAAATATCCAATATTTTTATATACTTAAAACAAGACCAAATACGATAAAAATCCACAATACAAATACTTTAAAAATGAATACTTTGTAAGATAACTTCTTCTTTGTAGAAATCGTGAAAAACAAAGTTCGTACGAGTCGGTAGCTCCGTCCGAGTCTACCGCGATGCTGAAAACAACAGAGTCTAACAGTTCCAGCCGACCGCGTCGATACGGGCCGGCAGAGTCGTGAACAGACTCGGTCACAGTACCTTTCTCGTTATGGAGGGCACGGAGTGTGTGAGCCGGTCGGCGTACGTCTCGGTTGCGGTGCAAGATGGAAGCGGTGCAGGGCGCGGTGTCCTCTCGATGCGATGCAGGCAGCGGCTCGGTGACAATCGTGCAGACGGAGTCGGTGAGTACAAGGTGTGCGGGGCAGGGTGAGACGGTGCTCGATGCGGTGCTGGCAGGTTGCGATGCAGGCGACCAAGCCGGAGTGCGGGAGCTGGCGTCGGACAGCGGTGCGAGTCGGAGCGGTGCGTCGCGAAGCGTGCGAGCGGTGCCCCAACTGCGATGCGGTCACGATTGTTGAGCCAGTTGCAGCGACAGCGTCGGTCTGGTCCGGCTGGCACAGTGAAGCGATGCGAACTGCGGTGCCCACGGGTCACGGTGCAAGCAGCAGCTCGGTGGCGATGGCGTCGGACGTCATCATCGGTGAGACCAGGGTTGCGGTGCGAGATGCGGACGGTGCGGTCTGCGGTGGAAACAGGACACCGGGCCAGCGATGGAGTCGGTAGACGGAGTCGGTTGCGGTTCCCTTCCTCTGTGGCAACTGAAACAGCGGTTCCAGAAGCGGTACCCAGAGGGTTGTGAAGTCTTTGCAGTCCCTAAGACTTCTTAACAGGAGGCCAGCTCGGTTTCAGGCCCTTGGAGATTCTCAGCACAAGTAGTAGAAAGTTCAGTCCAGTCCTTTCACTGCCCAAGGCAGAAGCAGCAGCTGCAGGCCAACCCAACAAAGCAACAACACAGCAAAGGGGCAGTACTCCTCCTGGCAGCTCTTCCAGCTCTTCGTCTTGGCAGGTTCCTTGATTCCTGCGAGATCTAAAGTTCTGGGGTTTGGGTCCCCCCTTTTTATCCTCAATTTCTCTTTGTTCTCTGAAGGCAGAGAGGCCTTTGCCTAGTCCAAACCAGTTCTGGTCAGTCCTGGAGCACTTTGTTGACAAGTCTCCTTCTGTCCTTTCAGGGAGTAGGCCAGGGACAACAGACGCACCACAGGAGGTGGAGCCAGCATTGTGGAGGGAAGGCACTGTCCTATTCAGGTCCCAGGTGCAACTCCTCCCACCCATCTGCATGTAGATGTTGCTATTCAGCCCTGTGCTGACCCACCCTGTCTCCTGGAATCCCCCAGCCCCTGTCACTCACACTCCAGACAAGGAATACACAACCTAGCAGAGGCAGGCTTGGATGGTTAGACAAGAAAATACCTACTTTCTAAAAGTGGTATTTTCAAACACAGAATGTTAAAACCAACTTCACTAAAAGATGCATTTTATCATTCTGAGTTCAGGCATACTAAACTCGAATTTCTACCATGTTCCCTGGGTCAGTTAGGATCATAGGATGTAATAATCAAAACTGCCCATTCTGGCCTATGGGGAACAGGTAGCCTTGCAATAGTGAAAACGAAGTAGGCTGTAATTCACTATCAGGACATGCCACACACACCAGGGCATGTCCTACCTTTCACATACAATGCACCCTGCCCACAGGGGTACCTTGGGCCTACCTTAGGGGTGACTAACATGTAGAAAAGGGAAGGTTTAGGGACTTGCAAGTGTGTGCACGTGCCAAGTCGACATGGCAGCCCCAGGCTGCGCACAGGCTCTGCAATGGCAGGCCAGAGTTACACTTTACGGGATGTTTGCGTGGGTGGCACAATCCAGTGTTGCAGCCCACCAACAGCATTTGATCTATAGGCCCTGGCACTCGAAGTGCACTTTACCAGGGACTGACACATAGATCAAATAGGCCAATCATGGAAATACCAATCCATACACATTTTATACAGGAGCACTTGCACTTTCCCACTGGACAGCAGTGAGGAAAGTGCGCAGAATCATTACACCAGCAAAAACAGAGTCAAAAACGGGAGGTTAGAAAGCAAAAAGTCAGGGGAAACACGCCAAAAGATGCCAAGTCTAACAGTCCCACAGTAAACGATCCCACAGTGCCCCTCACTCACTAAATCCAACATGGAGAAACTCTTCTCCCTTTGTGTAGATCCTGTGTGCCCACCCAGAGGTGTGGGCAGCGTAATGAGCATCTCCTTTGTGGTCACTCCAAAGCAGTTGTGAAGGCAGCTTTCCACCCACTGTGTTTGGTCCCTGCCTGGGAGAACACAGGGATGATGTTGTCCGACATCTGCCTGTGAGAGGGGAGGTCCTGAATACAGCCCAATTGGTCTTCCTTCCAGGGGAACAAAAGCATCTCCCCTCACCCAGGCCATTGTCTCTGCTTTGGGAGCAGTTTTCACATCTAATCACAACTATTCACCAGCTGGGTGACAGTTGGGGGACTAATGCAAATTAGCCTCCAGGAGATTTAGACAGGGAAAGGTAGCTTTCTAAAAGTTATTTTTCCTTAATATTTGCCAAAAGCCCTTCCTCACTATTAAGTTGGGCTTTTAATAAATATCCAAAATAGCTGTTTAATTGTTTTTCTAGCTGGTCCCTAGCCTGAGATGGCATAATTAATATTTAATATTGCCTCTCAGTGTTTCTCTATGGGCTTACCTACAGCAAAAACAGCTTTTGGGTGCTAGGCACGGTAGTGACGTTATCTTTACATTTCTTCATGTCCTACTTTTAAACACCATGCACCCTGCCTCGTAGGTTAGAAGGCCTACATAGGTGTGACTTATTAATATTTAAAAGAGAGGTTTTCCCCTGTTAGAAATTGTAATTTTGATAAGTCAGGCTGCAGTTTGACAACTACAGCAGCCAGGCTACAGTGGTAGGCCTGCTGTCATGTCTGTCTTGTCAAACTAGTGGATGGCATAGAAGTGCTTTAGTCCATAGGTCACATATAACTTTCGATGTCTTGCCATGTCATGCCATTTTAAGGCACCATGCCCTATGGCCTTATAGGAAAGTTAAATATGTCAATTAGAAGTAAAGCAACTTCAGCATGTTTTAGGGGGTCAGAGCACATGCTCTGGGGCCTGGTTAGCAGTGTCCCAGTACAGATTAAAAAATCCCAGCAGTATCAGTCCACAAAAAGTGGGGGTGACCACACAAAAAGAGGCATTTTCTCACATACTCTATAAGCAAAGCTTTTGTTTTTCAATAGCAAACTCCACTAGTAGAGTCAAGCATACTCATTCCATTGCTCTTCTCATTATATGCAATTGATATGTACAAGCTGCACCACGTGTTTCCATCGTAGAGAGTTTCCAGGTTTCAGCATTCCTGTATGCCAGTAATTCGATTGTAACTGCTAGAACTCCAAAATGGCGACCATCACAGGTCTGAAAGAAGACCTGTTCCATTTCAGCCTTTGTTGTCCGCTTTACACTGAAACAAGAGAAAAGTCATAGCGCAGCCATTGATCATTGCTAAGGAGCGCATGGAATCAAAGAGAAATCCTGTTTATTTACCCTGCAACAATATTAATGCCATAACAAGATTGGAGAACACAGATGGACGAAATAGAGGAAACCGGTCTAGCGGCAAACACTCAGTAGGGGAGGGACAAGGACGTTCAGCAGAAAAACAGACTATTATTCTACACTCTTCCTCGACCGAGTGACATAAAACAAGGATAGTTGCCAATCTGCACTTGATGCTCCTACTGTTCTGATTTTTCAGAAGAAAAGTAAACTGTTATGCTGTAATTTTAACCCCCCCACTTAGTGAAACAAACACAAGGAAAGTTGCTAGTTTACGCTGTAAAAGGACAGAATAATTGTAGTTTTTTAACTTTATGTCAACTTTTTTACATTTTGTTTTGACTTGTAACATTTTTTCTTGAGTATATGTACTTCTTGTGTGTTTTTCTACTTGGGCAAAATACATAATTGCTGAAAGCACTTAAATAAGATTTGGTAAATGTGAATGCATGAATAAAGTACACGATACACAAATGTGTAACGTGTGTGTAGGACTGACAAACGTGCAACTAATGTATGCAAGTCATGCATACATTTTGCACACATAAAATACGACTTGGCTTGAAAAACCGGATGTTTTCAGTGTAGTGTAGGGGAAGTGGCAAAAAACAAAAATGTAATGCAACTTTGGTTGCCACTGGAAAAGTAGTAAATGTTGCCTTTTCCAAAGAACTTTGCATGCTCGCCCTGCAAGTAGTTGAGCACCTATCTTACAACAACATAGATTATTTGTAAGTGGTGCAGAAAGTCTGGGGAAGGGACTCCTTTGTCCACTGTTTCAGGGTGTGTCAAGGAACACATTGGTACTGTTTAAAAAAAATAGAAAACACAAATTCCCTAAACATATATAAGTGTAAGGCATGTGCTGCATACACAATACTCGCGTAGACTTAGAAATTTGGCTCAATTGAACATTTGACAAGAAATCGCTAGATAAATGCCCACCCATAATGACGTGTACATTACTCGAGTCTCAAAGAATTGCACAGCTTATGTGTCTTAATATATAAAAATGCAAAGAATACACCTATGTGTTGAAGTCCATTTATCTTATTTTGTGGATTGTATTTAATAGGAATGAACACACAATGAGTTCCCCAGCTCCCAATCACTCTCTAATGCATTGTATTGTTAAATTATATGCATGTCTTACCATACGTGAATTAAGCCGTCTCACACTTTGTTTAATCAGCTTGCAAAAACCAAGGTTAGAAGTCACAAAGCAACATGTTTTGGCAGTAAACTAGGGTTACTACCACATAGTTCCATGTCACCCTTCTCATCTTCTGCTTTTTCACAATGTATTGTATTCTAGGATTGGTGTCTTTGTCCACTTCGACTGACCTGAATTATCAGATTCAGAGCTTTAAGTGGGTTGGGTCCTGCCAATGCTCAGCACTGGCAGTTATTAAAAACAGAGATTGAAATGGGTCCCTACATTCATGTCTTTATCTGTGCAAGAAGCAAGGGTGTTTTCCCCCAAGACAATGTCAAATTCAGTGATGCAGTCCTTGTTACATTTCACATGTTTAATGTCCTGTTATATGGCAGGTGTCCTACTTTCCTAGGAGTGTTTCCTCTTCCCAAATGAACTTCTGTGGTTTTGTTTTCCTGCAGTTTGTGAGACTTGTATAGCACATTCTGCAAGCTCAGTCCATCTAGGTGGCTGGTGTCTCCAGGGTGTGGATGAGTGTTCATGATGGGACATTATTGAGAGCTATGAATTTGAGGCTGAAGGCTTTTTGATGCTAGACTCTTCTTGGCTGAGGTCCATCATTAATGCTTCTTTATCTTCCGGCAAGATAAAAACACTTATTTGAATCGTTCAATTTCACCACCTACTAGCCTATTCCACAACAGCCTCATCTGACCAAATTCCTGGAAAAGGCTCTTTTCAGCACCTCTCCAAGTTCATAGAGACCACCAGCTTCTTCACCCGACCAAGATGGGTATTCACCACAGGCACAGCATGGAATTGACTGTTATGTCCCACTTTGACAACTTACATCCTTGGACAAATTCCAATATTTCTGCCATATTGATCTTATTAGATATTTTGTGAATATTGACTCCATGAGCCACCACATTTTCCTGACTAGGTGCTCTAATTTATGGATAAAGGACCTAGCTCTGTATTAGTTTTCTGACTTTTTTCAACTATGCTTTTCATTTCTTCCTTCTGCCATATACATTGACTGTTAGACCTTGTCTATGTGGCATTGCTCAAGGCTCTATTATGTAGTTATTGTTGTGTAACATTTACATGATTCCACTGGCACATTTAATTAAATCTATTGGGTTTCGTCTGTTTCTGCATGGGGGTGATACCTAAATTACTGTAAAGCTAACCGTGGATGCATGTTACATTGCTGATCAACTTGAAGCTTGCCTATCCAAGGTTCAATATTGGATGAGCTTTAACAATTTAAAACTCTATGGTGACAAGACAGAAATTCTTCATCCTATGAATTTGTCCTGTTTCTGGGAGCTCTTTTTTTGGCCCACTGCTTTATGCCCACTGTCATCTCCTGTGTGTAGCCTATAAATCGTAGGCATTACAACTGATTCTTCATTGACAGATCAGGTTTCAACAGTTAAGTTTTCCCTCTTCCAGCTTTCTGTCCTAAAGTGTGTCCTTCATCTCTCCTCTTTCCCTCACAAGGTCCAGATGCTGAATGATTTTGTGTCTCCTCGACTGGACTACTGCAACTCTGTCTACTTGGACCCACCACTTATTAGATCTATAGGTTGCAATTAATTCCGAACTATGCTGCAAGGTCAGCCGTCTGTCTTCACCTTAGTGATCTTATCTTGCGTGGCCTAGCCTCATTGCACTGGCGCCTTTAAAATTGCAGATTTCAAATCGATGTGCGTGGTGCATAATGTCATCTTGATGCCCATTTTCGTTACATGAGCAGTTTGATTGGTATCATGCCGAGTGTCTGCTGAGTTTCAAAAAGAAATTTCTTCTGGACATTCCTATGTTTCATTGAAACACGGTAGGTGGTAGTACATTTTCCATAGCAGCTGCCATTAAATGGAATTCCCTGTCACTATAGCTGTGTTAAAAATCTTATCTACCCACGTTTTGGCAACTGTTGAGACCTGCTTGTTCTGATCTGGTTTATTAGCTTTGTAGACTTCTCCAGTATGTCTCTGCTTTCCTTTTAATTTGTTCTTTCAGGTGGGTTTAAATACTTGGGTTTATTAGTCTCAAGATTATTGCTCATAGTGTACGTTAAAAATCCACAAATCTAAAACCTAACAGAAAAGATAGTGGCACCCAGGTGTGGAACGCTGTGTCAGCAGGAAGTCCCACCAGGTTCATGGCATAAGAAAGGCCTTATCCGCTGAAATGCCGCGCTTCACGCGAAACTTTAAAAGCGTGATTCTCTTGGGCACTGGGTACACTCAACCTGGCCCCCTTCATTTGCCTGTTTTAACTCATTTGAATGGAAAAGGGTATGTCTAGCAGTGCTCTTTCTTCTGCAAGACTGTATTTGGTGTGATCTGTTAAGTCTGTGCTAACCCATTTATATAATCTGTCATATGGGTATTGGAATCTCATTTCAAATCGAGTTTTACTTTATTTTGTTCCATTTGCTACAGCATTCAAATGCCATTAAGCCACCTAATTGAGCATTTCATTTGTATTTCTTTTAAATGTTTTAATTTAGGCAAGATTCATGACTTCTCCAAAGACAAATTCTAACAACATACAATTGTTTTACCTGGTTTAGTGTTTATCTCAATTGTATGTCGTCAAGTAACACATGATGAACTCTGACAGAGACTACCTGTATTTTAACCAAATAACATCCTAATACTGAATTGGACACAATCCAATTGATAACTACAAAGCACATTGTTTTAAGTAGTTTTCAAACATTAGAACATAGCTAATCCTCTCTCCCAAAAGAAGCACTTGTAAGGAGTAGGTAGTATAGGCCAACATCAGTATCTCTACTCGCGACCAATCACAACTTCTACTGTCCAGACTGACTCATACTGTCACATGATCAATTATCCCTCAAATTCCCAATCTAACTAAACTTGGTTCCAAAACCTTCAAAGGAAACATTCTAATAAAACTAGGAGACATTAATAGTTATCTACCACAAACCAGACCAAAATAAAATGATCTCATATTTCAGACTACTTACACATGGATCTGGTTACAGATTTTTTAAAGGCATTGATGGTTAAAGATAACCACTCAATACCTCATGGTATACGAGTAAACTGCTATAAGTAAGTAGGTAACTTTGGATGTGCGCATGCTGTCATCCTGATCTATGTACGGAATGGTTCATGACATGAAAGAATGAAGTAAAGAGGGAAAACGGAAAAAGGCATTAAAGTACTGAGGGATAATCTTATGTGTTCTATGTATTGTAAACACCCGCAGAAGTACATAGTGATTGGGGAAATCCACTGAGTTGTTTCAATTTATACATGTGGATAAATTGAAATGTAATATCTGTTTGGAAATCGTGCAAAGAATAAAACGACTCTTTTTTCACAAGTTATTTCATCAAATCACTATAATTACCTCCACAAGATAAATCAAATAATGATGACAAGAGAATGTGCTTAAAACTGACTGAAAAGATCATTAACTTACATATAGATGAAACCCTGGTGGCTGTCAGCCAGCGAGTGCATTGGTGTACACTGCGACAATTATCCTCGGATACAACTGATATTTTAGGAATGGTGCGATTGTCACTACAACTCACCTGTGAACATATAGTTTGGAAACTGAGTAACATTTTTTAATGATTAGCAAATTGGGAATTGAAGATAATCAAGCAATGCCATAGTGCTACCGGAAGCAACAACCATTGGATATAAATAAACTGTACCATCTAGATGCATGACAATTGCCATCTCACAATATCTATACATAAACAAGCATTTGCAATGCAATAGGTCTCGCATTTACGCGAGTTTGAGCTATTGGCATTGTAAATGACAATGCCTTATTTTTATGTTTTAAAAACCAAAACATAAATAAAAGGCATTGTCATTTACAATGCCAATAGCTCAAACTCGCGTAAATGCAAGACCTATTGCATTGCAAATGCTTGATTTCTACGGCCCCTCAGCCCTAGCCAAGGTCTGTATTCGTAGTTTCACAGCTATGTAAAAGGGAAACATTGAGGCGACCAGTAGAACACCTTTTTCATTTCAGAAAGTTTACAGCTATTTTGAAACCGGAGTCTAGCCAAAGGCTGACGAGTGACACAGCCGTACAAGAACTTCAGAAAGTGGACAGATTTACAAGAAGGCTTTCTGGAAGCAAACACGAGCGCCCTGCGGTCTTGCCCTGTAAAGAACAACTTGTTGGACAAACCTCCATAAATTATTCTACATATAAAGTGCTCGGACGCTACGCATAGCCAAGAAGCGCTATAAATTGCATGAAAGAGCACTGAGAACAGCATGGTACTGCAACTGCACTTCGAAATTTATGAGACATAGAGGGACAACAACAACTCATAACAGCATACAAAGCTACCGTATGGTTGTTCTGTTTATTGCTTTCATTTTATGGGGGTCACTACATGAGGAGAGACTGTGAATGCAGACCACAGTATTGCAGGAAGTAACGAGTGGATAGAGAAAAGAATGCACAAAATATCACAGACCCCTGCAAAGCCCATACATCATCGCCCGGCACGCAAGGCCCAAGAGCATTCAACGAGACAAGAAGCACTACGTTCTGCAGCAACTTCCTCTCTATAACAAGCACCGGTTTGCGGTGGTGGGACACGACGGAAGCCTCTCAGAGAAGGGGGGCTCGAGCGTGAGACAAGGACACAACGCACGCATGAGGAGCAACAGACGATGGGTGGGCGGGGCCAAAGGGAGACAGGGCGTGCACCAACCCCACTTCCAAAGAAGCCCGACAGAAAACCAACGACAATAGATCTCGCATCTCGCAAGCGAGCAGCGCATGCGAGACCTAAAAAGGGAAAATTATGATTCAAGTCTCGGATACAAGCCTTCATATCTACGACAATTGATTGCCATGCTTAATTAATTCAAACCAACTCCCAGATGACTCCTCTCCCTCATCAAACTCGTTCAACCGAGAGAAGCAATGCAGATATTGACTAGTTTTTAGAGCCTACTTCCACCCAAACAACTGAAGCTAAATAGTTATCTGTGCACACTAAGCATAATACTAATCATTGCAAAACCCACTTCTCACAATTTTACACTCTCTCCACTCAAGACAGCATGCATTCAACACTCACTCCAATCAGATATCCAACGAATGACAAGAATATGGCTGAAATCACAAACATGACTAGTAGATCAATTTAAAATAGTAGTAGCCAAAGATCACTTGTATTTCTGAAACTCCCTCTTAGTCCCCATCCAACTCTTGATGCTAGAGGACCCTGACACACACGCCACAAAAGAAATCTGGAATAATTAGTAACTCTCCTTCAAATATATGCTCATGTCCTCAAAATTATTTAGCAAGGCTAAGACTTTCAGAAACATGGGTTAGAAACAAAGTGAACCTGGTCTCTGTGCAGAGGCACAGGATTGGCAAACCTCACATATTATTATGCACAATTCACCACTGCCAATTAGCATAGGCAGGGACGAGGAACATAGTTGTATCAATAACAAATATACAGCACCCAATTAGACACATGCTGAAATATTTTGCTTCTCGATGTCGCAACATTGAACTCACTCTTTGTTAGACTTAACAAATTAAAACAATCTACCAGAGAGCACCTTTAACAATATCCTGGTCACTAGAACCCTCAAACCGATAACAGAAGACAACATTATCCAAAAATGGGGCAATTGAATCCACTCCTTAACACTCAAACATTTACTCCATCCCCACCTCTAGACACCACTCCTTACAACCTCCTTAAAATAGGCACATCAGTTATGACAACCTTTTCAGATCTACACCTCACCAACAGTAATATTCCTACCATCACTAGAGAGAGAAAACACAAACTATCATAAGCCAACAATCAAAATCACCATATATAAATGTACACATTACCACACCAAAATTATAACTAATACTGTTCTTGGAATAGCTCATTGAGTACATTATCTCCAGGAATCTATCCAACTCCAATATCATACTATTGTGTGATTTTAGTATTCACTCTGCTATCACATCCAACTCCTCTGAGAACTCCCTTGAATTGCTTCTAGAAGAAAATCATCTAAATCAATACATAACATTCCCCACACATAACAGAACAACAAAACTGGATCTGAACGTAGCAAAGGAAAGAACAATCAAAAATAAGGAATTAAGGGTAAGTGTACTGGTCTGCCCAATTTCTGTTCCCCTTTAATATGTAATTCTCATACTTCATCGTTAAAGGCAAAGCTAAGAGTCTCAAGATTAAATACAGAAACCTAAGAAACATGTATGCAAAGACGTTAGGAGAAAACATTACAAATAAATGACTCCCTTTATCAGAAAGTGAAAAGTAAGCTGCCTAACTGACTTCAAAGATAAAATAGTACCTATGACCAGTGCTTGAAGTGGAAAAATAGAAGTGCAGGTACTCTGTAACAGAGTACCTGCTTGGTTATGAGAAGTGTGAGTACTCTCCAATTAAAAGTATTATGTTTTTCTTGAGAAGTGCTGGTACTCTCCCTCTCAAAATAAAAAAAGAGCCGGTACCAGACAGTACCGGCCCATTTAAAGCACTTCTTATAACTCGCAAAAAAGAATAGATTTAAAAAAACAGCTATATGGTTCTCTGTTGAGATAAATAATGGGGAAAGGCAGTGAGTAAACGGAATAGAATCCGGAGAAAACACCAACCTTCCTCAAATTTAGATGCCCTGAGGTCAGCCAGGAAGACATGCAAGAAAACCTTCATGGCGATCCAAACACTTCTTAAAACTCAAAAAGATAACATGGAATTAATTCTCACAGAACTTACTGACAGCAAAGAATAAGAGAAGTACAAGTGTCAGTAGCAAGAGAAACATCGCATGCTTCTCTCACACATACAGAACAGGCATAACACGTACATATCATACTAAAGAGGGAGTGAGAGGAGTTAAAGGACTGGTGTACGCTTCCTGTGACAGATATAAGCATACATGAAGTACAAAACTCCTGAAAAAAACAGCCAAACCTCCTATGGGATTACCAAACATTCATGCACTTGTATAGGAAGTTAAATCCTCAGATACCAAGTGTGGTATGCTTCACCAGTTGGCTTCACATCTAGACAAAGTGGGCTCCCAACCTTGGTGCCCCTGGCATATAGATGGAGCCTGACGGGGAGGATGGGATTTGCAACGGCCTTCCCATGGTCATTGGAGTAGGAATTTGAATTGTGGCCGGAGCACGGGTGCAGACCAAAGCCTGCAAAACCAGCTTCTGCCCGGATCATCTGCTGGAACACCATGGGGTCGGCAAGGCCAGTCACAGGGGCCTAAGACAGCCAGGATTGAAGCAAGGATTTTTGGCTGTAATGTCCTCTTGTTACCTGATCACCCACAGCGGAGCCCTGGACCATGTGGCATGTTCTTAGGATTCTTGCGGAGTTGTTGTGTTGCCTGCTGGTTCCTTCAACAGTGGAATCAAGGATGGCCATATTTGCCCCTGGAGCTGGGCTGCGCCTTCGCTGGCGGACTGATCTGTGTTGAAGAGCAGTGAGTAGGTCAGGGAACAGTAGTGTGAGCTGCTAACTGAGTTGGGCCGGGATTTTGCCAAGCAGGGCTTTGATTCTAGTAAATTTTTCCCGGGGCTCAGTTGTGGTTCTTTCGACTTACATTGTTTCCTTTAGGGCAGTTGCAGTATTGTAGCCCATAAGATCTAACTGATGCGCGAATATAGCTTATTGAAACCTATACTCAATCCCTGGTTGGATGCTTGTTGTCCTAGTGCAGTGGGCAGTAGATCAGTCTCGTAACCCTAGGGCCCTGTGTATGATCCTCAATTACAGCATTTTTAAGCGCCACAGTAATTTTTAGTAGGAAAGGCGACGTTGGGGCAGCAGATGATATCCTGCGTTTCATATCGAATGTGGTTTTCTGAATGATGTTATCCTGCATACTGGCCTTATTGCAGCATTGCGGCTTTCGGAATACTTATTGTTGTGCACTCAGCTTATTGCTTCTTGATTTAGTTAAATCAAATTCTCAGCATTGTGGCTTTGGGTACTGTATGGTTGCGCAGTCATTCTACTGGTCATAATTTTGCAGCTATTTTGTTTAATCTCTAACATAACAGGGGTGCAGCTTTAAGAATGGCCCCAAAGCAGGTTTAACAGAAGCAAGTTAGGGGAAGGGGCACCAATATGGCGCTCGTTAAGGGCTTCTTGGCCTATGTAGAGGAGTTAGTCATCCTACTGCAGAGTCCTCAAGAGAGAGGAGTTTGGGGGCGTGGCCAGCAGCTGAAGGAAATGTCCGCACACTAGCACGGCTCCAGAGCCCCCGCCCGATATCCGACATTAATACCAGCTCAAAACTCTCGTACTGGTCGAGCTAAGCCCCTGGGACATCAGGCTTTGTAGACTGACATCTAATCAGCTCGATAATGCTGCAGACACACCCCGATCCCCTGAACTACTGAAGAGGGCGAAATACTTAAAATGGCGGTGTTAGACCTGTCAGCCCTAGGGTGGTCTTCCCCTACCTTTTTTTCCCTTTTTGCTTCCTAACTGACCGCCATTTTTGTTGGACATAGGACTCTGGGCACCTTACCGCTGCGAAACAGTGCTGAGGTGCAGGTGCTCTCTCCTACAAACAGGGTGTCATAACATGTCTGCCACAGGCCCCTGCTAATGCGGTGAGGCTGCCATCCTATCTGCGCGCTAGTGGCTGGGATAGGTTTGGGACTGGATGCTACTGTAACCTTGACAGCCCCGCCCTTGTCAACATAGACAGACAGGACAAAGTGACAGGGGACACCCCCCGGAGCCCCTAGATCCTTCTAGAGACTTCCAACCCCCTTAGTTGCCGCCTTTTTGGTCACCTGACCTTGGAGTATAAAAAGGGGGGTTCTGCCCAGACAGCCTTGTTACACTACTGGCTAGAGACCCATTTGGACTGGAGTGCGGACAGCAGCGTCAGCAGGATTGCCACCCCCCCCAGGCTGACTGTTCCCAGGAGCTGCTGCCCCCCTATGTGTGCCGCCCTGCTGCCTGCTGATCTGACCCAGCCTAGAGAAGGGGCCCAAAACACCCCCAGAGTGTCTCCCCAGGAGGAAGGACTGATCTCCTGGTATGGAGCTGATTGCTGAGACCTGTCCCTGCAGTAAGGTGGGACTACCCTGCTGAAAGACAGCCCCAAAATAGGGACAACCACGATCTGCACCTACCTTGCCCGAGACTCACAAGGTACTGTGAAACGCTGTGGCTTGGGGCCCCTGGGGAGCGCTGAAGAAAGTAAGCGCTGCATTCCTAAATCACCGCCGCTGCCCGGGACCTGTATGTGCGGTGTAGCGCTGTGAGGAGAAGAAGCGCTGTGTGCCCTGAGAGTCACCGCCGCTGCCCGGGGCCTGTAAGTGCGGCGTGAGCGCTGTGACTCACCTCCGTTGGGAGATCGGCGGACTGGTGGGGAACCGCGGTGGCAACTTGGGCCTGCGGAGCTCCGTGCCGGCCTCTCCGGCTGCTGCGACTGCGGCGTTAGCAAGGATCTCCCCGGAATCACCGCCGAGGCCCCAAGGCCCTGCCCGCTGAAGCCGAGTGCCAATCACCGCTGCAGCCCGGGAAGGCCCGGCCGCGTCATCGGAGGAACGCCGGGGAAGCCGTGCTGGGATTGGCTTCCGTGCCGGTCGTCGCCTAGCAACGAGGCGGCTCGTCATCATGCCCGGCTGTGGGAAGGAAATCCCAGGAGGACTGGCCTGCGGCCTCGCCGAGCGGCTGAGTGAAGCTCCCCAGCGACCGGAGGAGAGTCAACAGCGAGGATTGCCCCAGAGCCGCGCCCGTATCAGGTAACGGACCCCGGGGCACTCGAGCGGCCTATGCTGGTGAGAGGGGGGTGCCGGGGACTGTGAAATTGACCGGCAGCCTCGCTCCAAGGGACAGAGCCTTTTCCTTGCGACCCTGACCCGCCGGAGCCTCTGGACGGGAGGATCCAGCCAGCGGGAGTCTGTTTGGGGCCATTTTGAGTGAGAGCACAGCCGGGGTAGGACAGTGGGCACGTCCTCCCCCGACCACTGAGTGTCCAGCGCCTGAGGAGAGGCCCTGAGGGATTGCGAGCCTCTCTCAATCTATTTGTGCATTTGGTAATGTTATTCTTGGACAAGCCCTGAGTCAAAGGGACATTTAGTCTGAGTTCCCCGCTTGATAGAAGTTAGGTAAAGAGACTCATTGAGCCCGTACAAGTCATTTATGGAGGAATGGCTCGAGGAAAGTTCTGAATATCTTTGCATTGCATTATGACAGATTTTTGCCTGAACCTAAGATAAAAGCATTTGAGTTTTGCATACAACGGAAGTGGTGTCTCCTTTGTGTGTGGTTTACTGTGTCAGTGTGGAAGTGTGTTGCACAATTACTTTACACAGTGCCTCGTGCGTGCCTACCTGCCTCGCGCCAAGCTACCTTGTCGGAATCAGTGGTCCCTACTTGGACTAGGGTGCAGACTCTGGCCAACTGGAGACCCCAGTTCTAACAGGCGGCGCCTCCAATCGCGCTCAAATGATAGCGCAGTGAAGGAAAGGATACAGCCACCTTGTACACAGAGCCCGAGACCGGTAGCCGTACCAGAAGGTGCCGGTAATAGCGAACCATCCGTCGCCGAGATCCGCAGAGACAGCGGTGCCTTGAGGCAGTCGTGATGGCGTCTGCACCTTGGCACTATCCTGAGGCACCGCGTCGCCGACACCGAGCTGCCGGGAGCGGTGGAGGTGCTGTGAGGAGTGGAGGGCGTGTACTGCTCCCTAGGCCGAGACCCATCCAGAGGTGAGTCGGCGGGGCCCTAAGGTAGCGGAGGGGAGCGAGAAAGGAGTCCTCCCCACCTCCCCGTGCCGGGGGCCCCAGACGCAGCCTAACGGAGGCTGCCGAGGTGAAGATCGTGAGTTGCCCAGCTCATTGGGATACTCTGGCGGCATACCTCAAGAAGACCCCAGGTGCCTGGAGCCCCGGAGACACCGTGACATGCGGGACAGACATAGAGGCAGCGAACGGTGGAAGTCCGGCGATGCGGGGTGAATCGGCGCTTTCATTTACAGCAACACCACAGTGAAATTTGTATAATTGTGGCCCATTGTAACGACTCAGAGACACACCAGGCCCCCAAAGACCACCTTCAAGGGGGTGAAAAGTGGCAACACCATGGGCTCTGAACAAATAAAGGCTCCCCCCACACAACACACCGCAGACAGGGGGCTACTCTAGTCACTGCCACTGGACTCAGACCGGGAACCTGACAGCTGATTTAAAAAGAGCGGGCAACCGGAGATCGCCCAATGGATACTGCAGAGGCTGCGGCCACAAGAGTGAAACGCCGTGGGGGAGAGGACAAGCCACGGCAGGAGTGCGTTCAGACCGTGGGTCGGGCATGAAGTAATTGTGCAACACAGGCCTAGTAAAAAACCAGACATCGGACCCACGACACATTACTCAAAAATCCTCGCCTTTCGGGGTGAAGCCACATACAGGAACCGAGCGCAGCCACTTGACTCCCTCCCACGAGCGGATGAGCCTCCTTCGCCTTGGTGATCCTAACACAACATACTTAAAAATAAAGTCGACAAATGGGAAAAGCTGGCTGATGAGGGTTTTGAACCCGAAACCGGTCCCAGGATGCTTGTTTCCGGTCCAGGGAAGACATGGCTTGGCAGTTCGGGCTGGACTGTTACCATGAGGCACAGGGTCAGACTGATTTGCATATGGCCATGTCTGAACTGGGGTGGTGGAGTGAGCTAAAGAATGATGATGGATTAAACCCAGATCCCCAGTTGACTTGGGGGTGAGTGTTTGATTTGCTCTAATGCTCCGTCCATCATCCCCTTTGGTATCGCTTCCTTAAAATTCCTAGCATAAAAGAGAACCCGATACAACATACGGATTACTTCAAAGAATACCTTGGCTCAGTAGAATCCGTGCAAACACTATGGGAGGCCTTCAAAACAGTGCTAAAAGGCCAAGCATTAGCACTCAAGGTGGGATACATCGAAAAACAGAGGGAAAGGGCAGAACAACTCGAGAGCGAGCTCCAGAACAGCGAAGTGGAGTACACACAGACTCCAAATGAAGCCAATAAACACAAATTAAATATTAAGCAACTCGAATATAAAGCCTTAGCGACAGAGAGGGCCAAAGCTAATTATACGGTAGTCCAACATAAACCATACGAGCTGGGGGATAGGACGGGCAAACTCCTGTCTTGGCTGGAAAAACGGGAACAATCTGCGCGTTGGGTCCCCCAACTGTACATAAGCGGCACTGGCATTATTACAGACCCACAAGAGATTGCAGAGGCCGTCGCTGATCACTTTGAGAGACTATACACCCCAGCAGTCACCACCACGTCAGAAGACTCACAACAACTACTTGCAGACATTCCTTTAATAACCCTGTCCCCGGAAGACCGAGTCTTGCTTGAAGGAGACCTCACTGAGGAGGAAATCCACACAGCAATTAACAGAATACAATCCAGAAAGGCAATGGGGCCTAACGGTCTCCCTATTGAATTCCTCAAACTAACAGTACCGCAGGTCGCGCCATATCTACGAGATATGTATCTTGAGAGTAACGAGAAAGGGTCCCTACCAGAAGACCAGAGGCTGGCCTCAATAGTAGTCACACATAAGAAGGAGAAACCAACTGACAATTGTGGCTCTCATCAACCGATTTCTTTAATAAACATTGAGGCCAAAATTCTTGCCAAATTACTTGCCTCCCGTCTTGCGCCCATCATCACTAAAATAGTACACGCGGATCAATTCAGTTTTATGCCCGGCCGAAACATGGCCTTAAACATCCATTGAGTGCACAACGTCCCAGGTAGGAAACATTTAATTGCAGAAGATGCGGTAATACTTTCGTTGGATGCCAAAATGGCAATCAACACAATTGAATGGTCATACCTCTTTGAGCTTTTGCTTCGAATTGGCTTTGGTCCGAAGTTCCTCGGGTGGGTCAAGCTCCTATACACAGACCTTAAGGGTCAAGTTAGAGTAAACAACCGCATATCGTGGGCGTTCCAGCTGAAGAGGGGTTCTAGACAGGGATGCCCCCCTATCACCATTGATTTTTTCCCTGATGCTTGAACCACTTGCGACCTGGGTTAGAGGCGACAGATTGCTAAGGGGGCTGAAATGGGCAGAGGGACAAGAGGACAGAATATCCTTATATGCTGACACCATTTTGTCACCAGCAAAATCATTGAATAGAATCCTACACATCTTCACAAATTTCGACAAATACTCAGGCTACACTATCAATTGGTCCAAATCAGTAATCTACACACTCCATGGGCCGAACCCAAAACTGCCCCCGAACTGCGGTGCTACAATTGTGGTTGAAGGCTTCCGATATCTTGGTGTCTTCATAACCCCAGACCCAGATCTTTTTTACATTAAAAACCTCAAGACTCCCCTACAAAAATTGCAAAACGACGTGCAGCTCTGGAGGAAACTGCCTCTCTCACTACTGGGACATGCAGCGCTTTTTAAAATGCTTGCACTGCCACGTTTCCTCTACATCTTACAGAACAGCTCCTATAAGGATCCCGAGGCATACTTCAAAAGCATAGACAGTGAAATCAGGACTTTGTTATGGGATGGCAAAACGACCCGCATAGCCTCGCAAAAATTAGCTAGAAGTTGGTATGACGGTGGGATTGCACTCCCCGACATGCGACTTTACTATTGGGCGTCACAGCTGGTGGTTATTAATCACTGGGTGTACCACCCCCAGACAGACCCCCCGCGTACCAGTTGGATAGATACCAAATGGGGAAGGAAGGATACAATGGAGCCCTATACCCAAACCTCAAAAAAGGCCGATATATTGGCCCTACCACACTACCCATCGACATCTGGCACCAGGCCAGTAAAAAACTTGGCTGGCAGGGTACAAAAACCCTAGCCACGCCACTGTGGTCAACCCAGCGACTTGGGGCTTTGGGTGTACAGCTGGGATTTGACAAATGGGACATGATTGGTATCTCCACCGTTGGCGATTTATGGAAAAAGGGGAAAATTCTAAGGTTCTCCAAATTACGAAAAGAATACGACTTAGATCAGAGGGAAGTATTTCGATACATGCAAATCCGCCATGCTCTGATTACAACCATCCCTACACAGGGCGAGATACCGGAGGCATCACCATTAGAGGATAGAATACTATTGGAACCCATGAATAAAAAAGCCATATCTATGACATATCAAAAACTTTGTAACAACCTACCTGAACCACTCCAACGACTTCGAGAAAAATGGCAAGTAGAGCTGGGACCACTTGAGGACGAGGAGTGGCAAGCCATGTTAATGTCCACCCATGAGGCTGCTAGCCCACTCAAATTCCGCCTTATCCAGCTTAAGATACTACATAGAAATTCACTAAATCCTCAGCACACGTCTGTAGAGTGATATTCAATATCAATGCAAGTCTACTACATAGATTTATTTTTATTTATTTGAGTTTTATATAGCGCTGGCTAGACCCGGAGGTATCAGAGCACTTTACATAAGGTTCCACAAAGTTACAAAATTACATAAGTTACAAGTTACATCAGTTAATAGAAAAACATTTCACGAACGTAGAAGACGAAATAAGTGGAGCTTAGAAGGGAAAGGGTGTAGGGTAAAGGGGTAGGAGGGAAATAGGATGGAGAGACGAAGGAGAGTCTGCCCAAAGTCCGGCTGGGTAGGTGACGGCCGAGGGGGAAGTCCACAGCCCATCTCCTCTATAGCTATCAGGTAGCTCCACCGGTCATCGGTCAAATAGCTAGGTCTCAACAGGAAAACATTTAGAGAGCATAGTGGACAAGATAAATCATACCTAACTGGGGCTACCCTTACTAAAATAGGGTGTAGAGAAGACCCATACTGCCTCCGGCGCTGCAAGGAAAAGGCCACATTCTATCACGTGCTATGGAGTTGTCCTAATATAGTACCACTCTCGGGTAAAGTCACACGACATTTACAAAACGCAACTGGTAAAGATATCCAATTAACACTTAAGTTGGGACTCCCCAATATATGGGATGACACAGATCTCACTACAATAGAACAGCAATGGGTCACTTTGGGGTTCACAATGGTTAAACGCAATATTGCGATGCGCTGGGGGGCTGCTGATGTGCCGACCTCGAAGGGATGGGCAAAAGAAATGGATAAATGTATGATTGCTGAAAAGGAAGTGTTTAAAAACAGAGGGTGTCCCAAAAAATGGGATAAAAAGTGGGGTAAATGGAATCTATAAAGAGGAGAGATCTGCATCTCCCCATCAATCGAAATGGTGAGAAAAGATAATTATGGGTGCGGATAAACCTGAGAAAATACACCCCAGAAGTCACATCAGAAATGTGTTTCTTACACTAAATGTATAAAATGTTGTTTGTATAATGAAATACATTAATGACCTGTACGGTTTGTCATGAAAACCAATAAAAAAATAATTTAAAAGAGAGAGAGAGGAGTCCAGGGGGTGCTAGGGCCCCAGCGACTAGGGAATCTGAATGAGAACTTCCCCCATACCTGATGGTAGGGAGGTGTTCTTCAAGAAGGAAAGGGGTACTGACCAAGGTGGCCTTTTTGCTCCTACCATCAACCAGCTTAAAGGTGTGAGGGTTGAGCATCCAAATTTGGGACCAACGGTCACAATGGTGGAGATCAGGACGGATCTGGTTTGTTTACCGACTCAGCAGGGAGTGTAGGTTTTGCTGCCATCTTAGGAGAAGATTGGTGTGCACAGTGGTAGCCTCCGCATTGGTTTGAATGCGGTCTGGTCAGGAATCGCACCTGTTTACAGTTGTTCCCCGTCCTTGTTGCCCCTTGGATTCCAATCAATGTTAACCACAATCAGTCTGTCGTATTCTGGACTGATAGCACGTTATTGGTTGAGTCTACTGACTGGCAACATGCCAAGTGTATGATGATTTTGAGGTTGCTTGAATTTTATTCATTTGCTTCAAAATCTATATATTGCTAATGCAGCTGATGCTTTAAATCTCTTTTCAAAATGCAGAAATTCTGGCGGTTTTATGGTTAGCGCCTTCGAAGGGGCTTCTGAGGCTTATTTACCTTCTGTAGACAGTCACGCCAGGGTGCCTTTTCTTGCTAGACTGCTGGGTTGGTTTTCCTGAACATTTTCATCAGGAGGGGAATTTTGCAGGTTTTGCTAGTAAACGTGTGTCAGCCCTCAGATTTTTCTGCAAGGTTGCGGGTGTGCTCGAGCACACTCAATCAATCCTCATCCACAGGGCCTTTAATTGTTGGAAAAGACTGGAAGGGACCAGGTCTGATAAGAGGCAGCCCATTGAATTGGTGAAGGTGTGGAAGATCTGTGGACACTGTTAATGGTCTGTACTTCAGACTGTGAAGCAGTTTTATTTTCTGCGGCTTCTTCCTTGGCATTCTAGGGGGGCCCTCAGAATTTCTGAGTAGGTGACAAAGTTGAAAACGGACTTCCATGGTAAGGTGCTCCTCCAAAACATTACTTGGGTAGGGGGAAGACTTGGTGGTCACCCCTCTCTTTTCTAAGACCTTAAAAAGATACTTGGGTCTTCAATCCTTTCGTCAGGATGTCTCACTGCTAGTTCACTGTAATGATGGGCCCTGTTTTCAAGATTTCACTTTTTGTGGGTAATGTCGATGGCGCTGCAAACAGCTAGGGCAGAGGGCTTTAACCTTACTATTCACTCCTTTAAGATTGGGTGGTAGCTTCCGCAATAGGCAGTGGTGTAGCCAGTGTGTCATCGGTCCTCCTGCAAGGAATGACATGGGGCCCTGGCCATTATTTGAACCATGAAATACAGCAATAATCAGGGTTTTGGGTTCCAGCTCCACTGCACCAATGGACGCTGCACCCGTATCAATAGGCCTAGGCCTTGACCCAGACATTGTAGAAATGATTGGGAGGTGGAAATCAGATTGTTACAAACACTATGTTTATTTGAATACAAGCGAATCCATGACGCACCAGGAAGGTTACACTTAACACAGACTTGTTTGTGTTTCTCTTGCCTGTGCCTCTTTCCCCCACAAATCTTTCCATTAGGTGCACATGCATGGCTGCAGCCAGCATATGGGTACTTGGTCATTCATTTGTGAAGAGAGCAAAGCAACTTTTGACTGAGTGACTACCGAAAATGGGCAGCCGAAGCGGGAATACATGCATGGCCCGGTGTAGTGGGACTTCGCCCCAGCAGTATTTGGCGAATGGCAGAAAAGTTGGCATCTAGAGGGCTGCAGCTGCCTGCAATCATCCTCGAGCATACCAGGAGTACCAATCTGTGTGTTTGGGTAGGAGAGATGCATTTGAGCTTCTTATGAGTGAGATTTAATGGTGAGCAAAGAGGTTTCCTAGTGCAAGCATGGCATGGCCACATAGTACACCGAGGAGACTCTGGAAGGCGGCTTCCCAGGTCAAAGGCCTTCATGAGTCAGGTAGGCATTGGAACAGCAATATTAAAAGGTTAGTGGACATGTCCAGGCTAAAATAGGCTAAAACAGTCCTCTGTGACTGCCCTGAATGTGACCAATATTTTCACAGCAATGTGGTACATTGGTCCCCCCAGGGTAATCCATTATTTGTAAACTCTATTTTTCGCTTTTTTGGTGCACCGGCTGCCCCAGCTTAAAGAAGTGGGTATTGCGGGGCGAAGCAGTTGGTCAGGTAACCATCTTGGCCTGTGGCGTGGTACACTCATGGTTGGCCACAAGGCAGGTAGACACCTTTGCATCCCACAGTCAAAAAATCAAATTCCGAATTAAGTTTGTTTTTACTCCAAGAAAGGGCAATGGTACTGCTGTCTTTAAGGGAGCTTGGGGTGGGAGCTTCAGCAACTGTCCTTCGCTCTTTCATGGGTAATTCATGGCACTGCCATTAGGGAGGAGGTGGGGAAGATGGTGTTTGCACCAATGGACCAGAGGGGTCCCACCCAAAGAGTGACAGGTGGGACCCCTCTTTAGGGTTGGCTCTGGCAAGATTGCATTTTGCGGTCAGCGAACTAGTTAGTTGAGACTTCCATGATATCAGGAACGGGTGAGTTTGTCCTGCTTAGAGAGTCTGGTGGGGTCCCTGGGATTTGATTATGAGGGCCCCATGTCAAATTAGCTGATATTGGAAAGCCTTGCTGGGTGGTCAACCAAGACTCATGCAATTATTGTACATTTCTAAATTATTCTTGTTAGGGGATTTGATGCCTAGATGTGATGTGTAGTAAACCTAAAGGGTTAAGCCTATGTAACCCTCTAGAGCCTAGGCTATATTGCAACAGTATATATGAGAAGGAACCTTTACAAGGAAAAAGTTTGGCACAATGGTCACGCAATAATTTATTATTTGTTATTGGTAAAAAAAAATGTAACTAGTTACTTACACATTTTTACGTACATCAATATTTAACTTTATTGACCAGGGCATTATTTCTATGTAGAGTGAAGCAAGCATCATAGATACAGACAAAAAACTATTTGTTTTTGACTAGACTTTAGTCGCAAAAGGGCAGAAATAAGGTACATAAATGTATATATGCAATCAAGGACAATTTTGTGATGGCATGGTTATATATATATATATATATATATATATATATATATTGTATTGTATATATATATCGTTATAGTTAGAACCTTGTTTCTATTCAAAAAGCATTTTTTCTTTTGCCAATATCTTTGGCAACGGTTGACGAATCTTCGTGAAATTTTCAAAACTAATGGGGCGCTCCGGTCAGCTCCTGTCTTGAAAGTTTCGGGGTGATTCGTCAAGCGGGGGCCGAGAAAAAAGGGGGTCCCAAAAAATGTTTTCTCCATAGCGATTTCCATAGGAAACTTTAGACACGGCTACAGCCCGAACTGCTGAACGGAATTACCCAAATTTGGCAAAAAGGTAGCTTTTGACCCAGAAAGCACTCTTTTCTTTAAATGGTGTAAATCCGTTCAGTAGTTTTTGAGAAATTTAAACATTTACAGATATCGATATTTGAGAATTGTGAGATCTGATTGGCTGAACCCTCCCGATCTAGACCTTGTTTCTGATTGGCTGCCAACACTTCAAACCAGGAAGTGTTGGCAGCCATCTTGTGACTCGGTTAAACCGAGTCACAAGCAAAAAGGTAAGAAAAACATTAAAAAGAAGAAAAGGGGACTGGGTAGAAACACCCTGACCCCCTAGGCCTGGTGAGGGGGGTCCCACAGGAACCCCCAGGGCCCAAAAAAGCATTTTTTTGTTAAAGTTTTCGGCGGGATTTGTGTTGGGTGAGCGAATCCGGAAGCAAATCTTTTTTTAAAACGAAGCGCGGGCTCCCGCACTTCATTTGTATTAAGCCCCCTGGTGGTCCAGGTCCCGGGGGCAATGCAGATTTATGTAGCGGGGGCCCGCATGGGCCCCGCAGCCCTGGGGACCACCACCTCCCCAGGGCTTTGCTGATAATGTGCGGGGGAGCACACGCCCCCCGCAGCCCCGGGGACCGCCACCTCCCCGGGGCTTTTTTATAGAAATGCGTGGGGGCTCCTTACCCCCATGCTGCCCCGGGAACTGCCACCTTCTCGGGGCTCCAAATTATATAAGGCGGGCTGGCCTCGCGGGCCCCCCCAAGCCCCAGGGACCGCTACCTCCCCAGAGCTACTTTTTAAAACTTTGTGTGGGGGGCTCGAGCCCCCCCACACAGCCCCGGGGACCACCACCTCCCGGGGCACACTTCATTTAAATATGGGGGTTTGTGTAGTGGACCCCCGCCCCCGGGGACCACCACCTCCCCAGGGCTTTTAATAAGTTGGGAGGGGGGCCCTGCGGCCCCACTCCAGGAGCCCTCCTTGGCCCTGGGGACCGCCACCCCCCCAGGGCCGGCTCGAGCAATGTCCCAGGGTGCCTACCCCCGGGACATTGCAGTTTGCTATGGCATGGCCAGAGCACTGCTCCCGCCCTGCCATTGCAAACTTCTGCTTCGCTTCATGGCCCCCTTCCCGTTTTTTTTTTTTTTAAATAGATAAAATGTCTCAGGCCCTGGTAGAAAAATCTTAAAAGAAGGGGGGCCACACAGCCCACCTTCTAACAATAAAAAAGAGAAAAGAGAAACGGGCATTTCGCCGGAGGCCCCGCCCCCTTCCTGCAACACTCTGCAAACGCGCCTCCTGGCGCGTTCTGGGTTGGGGGATTAAGTCCCCTTGAATCCTAAGGGTCCTTAGGGGCCAACTAGCCCACTGGGAACCTCCAGTAAGCACCAGACAGTGGGATTGCTGAGAGGGGGTCCGAGGCCACACCCCTCTGTAAACGCGCCTCTTTGCGCACTGCTGGTGGGGCGATGAGGTCTTCTTGTATCCTGAGGACCTCAGGACTAAAGTAGACTTCATCCCCCAAGCAGCAGTGCACCAGGAGGCGCGTTTTCAGAGTGGTGTAAAAAGGGGCGTGGCCTCGGACCACTCTCAGCAATCCAGCTGTGTGGGGCTTACTAGAGATAACAGGAGGGCTAGTTGGCCCCCAGGGACCCTCAGGAGGCAAGGGGACTTCATCCCCCAACCAAGAGCGTGCAAGGAGGCGCGTTTGCATAGTGGTGAAGAAAGGAGGCATGGCCTGTGCACACCTCTCAGCAATCCCACTATCTGGGGCATACTGGAGATATCAGGTAGGCTAGTTGGCCCCGAAGGACCCCCAGCAGCGAAGGGGACTTTAATCCCCATCCAAGAGCGTGCCAGGGAGCGTGTTTGCAGAGTGGTGGGCAAAGGAGGCGTGGCCTGCTATGAGAACTTACCAATCTTGCTGTGTGGGACTTACTGGAGGTAATAGGAAGGGTAATTGCCCCCCCCCCAGGTTGTCCTTGGGGGCCAACTACCCCTCCTGTTACCTCTAGTAAGTCCCACACAGTGGGATTGCTAAGAGGTCTTTGGAGGCCACGCTCACCTTTCTCCACCACTCTGCAAATGTGCCTCCTGGCACAGTACTGGTTGGGGAATGAAGTCCACTTTACTCCTGAGGGACTTTGGGGGCCAAGTAGCCCTCCTGGTACCTCCTGTAAGTCCAACGCAGCAGAATTTCTGAGCGCTGGTCGGAGGCCCAGTCCCCTTTCTGCAGCACACTGCAAACGCGACTACTACGTTATAGTTAGAAATTAGCATTTAAAAAACCTTAGAAATTCACTGAAAAAACCATAGGTTTCAGGGACGTTAAAGTTAGAAATTAGCATTTAAAAAACCTTAGAAAATTACTGAAAAACCACAGGTTTCAGGGACGTTATAGTTAGTTGGACATTTCACTCATATAAAACCAGAGAACTTCGGCCGTTATAGTTAGTTGAGCTAACTATAACTCGCACCCCCGCAATGCACTGTGGTTGACGTCACATATTACATCACTCATGACATGGTCAGTGACATCACTGATGACATCACTGATGACATCTCAAATGACATCGCTGATGACATCACTGATGACATCATCCACTTAATATCTGATGCACCTCCTCACACCCTAATATAACCTTTCATACACCTACTCAAAAATAAAGACTAACATTCTCAAAACCATAGACACACCAATTCCAGTTAGTACATACCCACTCACTGATTCATAGGTCTACACACATCCACTCACCCGTAGAGTTACTCACACACCTAGTCAGTCACCCAAAGAATCAATCACACTGCCATTTACTCATTATACGATTATACACACACCATCTCACTTATTCATACAGATACTAACACATACTTACTCTCTTATACAATCACTGACAGAAGCACACACTCATCCATACAGCCACTCTCACAATCACTCACTCTCACATATAGTCACTTATGTACTCCAACACTCACATATACTGCCTTTCACATATGTAGTTACTCATACATGTACCATTGAGACATCCATTCACTCACCAACACAGCCATACACACACTCACCCACCCATACAGCCCCTCACAGATGCACTCATGAACCCATACACCTAGTGAATCACCCACTCACACATCCATGCAGGGAGTCACCCCCCCACCCACCCACACAGACACTCAGGCACCCATACAGGTACTCAGACAACCAATCATTAACCCATATAGACACTCATGTATCTACTCACCAACCTATACAGCCACTTACACACCAACTGACAGACTGATACAGATATTCACACAGATTAGTCACTCACCCATGCATTCACTAAGACACGTTTAATCACTCACTTATACAGTCAGTCACGCACCCACAAAATCATCCATACAGACACTCATACACCCACTCATTCTTCAATACACCTTGGCGTATATATAGATAACATTCTTAAACTTTTCAGAAACACTCAGTCACTGGATGATGTCATCAGTGATGTCATTTGAGATGTCATCAGTGATGTCATCAGTGATGTCACTGACCATGTCATGAGTGATGTAATATGTGACGTCATCAGCAGTGCATTGCAGGGGCGTGAGTTATAGTTAGCTCAACTAACTATAACGGCCGAAGTTCTCTGGTTTTGTACGAGTGAAATGTCCAACTAACTATAACGTCCCTGAAACCTGTGGTTTTTTCAGTGAATAAAAAATATATATATATATCTATATATGAAAAGCACAATCCTTGCTGAATATATAATGTGTAAGAAAAGAAGATTGAATCTGTTATTTAGAATATAAGTACCATCTCCAGGTAGGCAGCCTACAGTAAAAGAAAATAAGAAGGAGGACCAGCTCATACAGTAGTGAATCAATTGTCTCTAGACAGTTCGAGCAAGGGTCTATGAGGAAATATTTGTAGCTTTGCTTTGTAGATCTTGTGCGGCGAGCTCCTGGTGTTGGGGGTCGATGCGTTTCGCCCTTGTAATTCTAGGACTCTTCAGGACTTGGGCAAGGGCATGTACCCATGTGTCTACTGCAAGAAAGCTAGATTGAATAGAAGTATCCACAAGGCACTCAAGCAAGCGCATGGTGCCACAGGGCGCGGAAGTACTTTCGTAGAAGCAAATATTAATTTGACATTCGTGAGACTTGTGCTGTCCCCTTGCCGATGCACGCAGCTCAAGGGACACTTGGTTCGCGTCCGTAGTGCTCGAGGGGGCCCTGCCAGGTAGTGTAGGGTATGTGCGCTGGTCGGGGTCATGAGACTAGGTTCAAAAACAGCCCCACTTGAAGTGTAGAGGGAGGTGTAGGGGGTATTCACTGCATGTCCATGTGTCAGACAAAAGTATTCCGATTAGATGATCAATTAACTTGTTTCATAAATAAATACGACCTAAGCTATTATTGTCTTACAACTAATAATGATGGATCTCAGGTTGATTTTGGGAGAGAAGGTGTGTTACGTTGACGGTCTCTGTCTCCGGTTCTTGGATCTCCCCACCGTGCCTCACCTGGTCCCTCACCTATAGCCCTGGAAAGCATCCGAGAACATGACTGTTCACTGGTTCTACAGTGTCCTGGTTATGGGTTCCCAAGTTTGGGTTAAGTTATGCCCCTTATCCCAGCATTTATGTCTTCCCTTTGTTAAGCTGTTAAACCTTTACTAAAATTGTGTGCGGTGAGCTAAAAGTATATTTTTTTTACATGTGCCTCCCTATAGCTACATTAAAAAGAGACTGGTTGAGCAATGGACCCTGCTTCTCTTTTCTAACTCTATGTTTCAGCACTTGAATATGGCCTACGAGGTGAGGCACCTTCCTCAGAAATATAGGTCTCAGTATCCCACATCAATTACTGGTCCATACGGAATGTTATGCAAGTGCATTAAAAAAATCCTTTGATTAAAACACTGCTACTCGATTAAACAGGTACATCTTGGGCAGAAAAAGCGCAGGCTTCCATTGTTCAGAGCAGTAGCGGCTCCTCGAGGGAGTGTTGCGGGGCGGTGGGGCGGGGCGGTGGAGGGGCAGGGTGGGGGGTAGTAAACTCCGGAATACGGGCGAACCGAGTTGAGTAACTAAATAAATAAATAAAACGAATTACATTGCGCGCTGCAACGCCAAATCGGCAATGCAGCGCGCAATGTAATTCGTTTATTTATTTATTTAGTTACTCAACTCCGTTCACCCGTATTCCGGAGTTTACAACCCCCCACTCTGCCCCTCCCCCGCCCCGCAGCACTCCCTCGAGGAGCCGCTACTGGTTCAGAGGACAGTTATAGCCAGGGCCACTGGAACTATGCGATTCTGTGGCTACTGGGTTTTGTCCATAATTATGGATTTGCCACATTTACCACACAATCCATCATCTGCTGCATAATCTACAGATTTTAACAAGAAAAATTGTTTCTAGCTGAAACGGATCCAAAGTTACTAAAAACTGGTGAAATGTGTCACCGTATTGTGGAAAGCCCTTCACAAATGTTGACTGGTCATTGCTCAAATTCTTAGTGTGGTGTTTGGGTGTAAAAATGAAAGAATTATGAGCAATACTATCACAATATGTGCCACATTAAGCCGCATAATTTGTCTTTCATGCCACATAATTTAGTCAATACTGCCACATAATTTGGTCCTCCCCTGCTGCATTATTCCAGTGGCCCTGGTTATAGCTAGGGCAGCAGCAGCACAAGCCTTCCTCATCACGGGACACATACAAATTGGGCAGCAGCAGTACATACTTTGCTTCCTCACAGAACAGCGACAGCATGGCAATAGCAATGCAGGCTCCCTTCCGTCACAGACAGTTCCTGATTGGCAAATAAGCAAAGTACGCACCGGCCCATGGGCCCCACTGCCTTCAGGGGCCCCGCGACTACGGATCAAAATATTATTGATTTGATCATGAAAGAAAATTATAATCAAGATTTCTTAAATATTGTTTCCAAAAGATAGAAAACAAATTAATCAACTGAAAGAAACAAAAACTTTACATAAACACTCTATAGAGAAAATACTGTATTAATGTAATGTACCCATAAACAGCTTAAAGTACATAAACCGGAAACATCAGATTCACATAACAGTTTGTCTCCTAAAAGCTCATCTTGTGGCAGCTGGCATTTTGTAAAAAACATCCGGTGCATTGGGTATTAGGAGATAATTTGCAAGGGGGCCCCCGAAACTTCGACTGCCTAGTGGCCTCCACAGGGTTTAATCCGGCACTGGTCACAGAAGGCAGCAAATGCAATCTTCCATTCTCCGCTCCAAGGATTTCGCTTGGCAGAATAGTATAAGCTTTTGTCACTGACAGAACATGTATAGTTAAGGCATGAGTGGCATGTAGGTTACATACAGACGTGTGGGTGGAGCAGGTGCTTAGCTCACTAAGAGAAGCTCTGAAACCGCTGCTTCCTTCTGTCAACTGACGAAGCCAAGCGGGAAAAAACTGCAATGCAAGTTATCAATAGTTACGGTGTTCAAAATACCTGCCTGTTCACGTCAGCGCTCCAAATTTAGCTGAATCCTGCGAGAGTTTGAGCACTTGAAGTTTGTTAAATGTACACAAGGGAACAGTCATGCTGGATAGAAAGGATACGACTACAAAAGGTCTGGGCCTGTCAGTTGTTGAGAGGACGTGCAAATAAAGAAGTATCGGTTTACTAAGCATTGAGGCTGCAGCGGTCAAGAGGGTGTCTGTCAAGGGGTTATAGTAAAAAGTTGGGCATCCACGTGTCTTATTACATATGTAGAGGAACGGGGTGTTGGGGCCAGTAGGTAGTGGGGAACCAGGAAGTATTGTCCAGGGCTCCAAAAAGGCGGTGCCCGCAACAGGGTGCGAGCGGTTGCCATAACACTTGCAAGAAAGAAAGAAAAAAAGAAAGAAAGAAGGCAATATAATGAAAGAAAGAGAAAAAGAAAGAAAGAAAGCAGTAAAGAAAAAGACAAGAAAGAAAGAAGGCAAAAAAGAAAAAAGAATGACAGAAATAAATAAAAATAGAAAAATGAAAGAAGTGAAGTCAGAAAAAATAAAGATTAAGAAAGAGGAGGAAAGAAAAGAGAGAAAGGAAAGAAAAAAGAAACAAAGCACAGAAGAAGGAAAGAAAGAAGAAAAGAGGGAAAGGGGTAGGAAAGAAGGAAAAACAGAAGGAAAGAAAAAAGAAAGAAGGCAAGGAAATAAAGAAGAAAAGAAAGAAGGAAAGAAAGAAAAAGAAAAATGAAAAGGAGGGAAAGAAAGAATGCAAGTGAGGAAGAAAGCAGGAAAGAAGAAAATAAAGAAACAAAGAAAGAAGGAAGGTAAGCAAAAAGTGTTGCATGTGCAGCTAATTAAACACAATAAAGGCCGTTTTTCTCCCTGGGCAAAGTTTATTAAAGAGCAATTGGTGAAACTGAGGCCAGAATAAATGTGTTCTGAAGAATTGTGTGCTTATGAATTCACTTCATAATATTGAAGCTTACGGCTTGTGTTATGCATGCATAGTAAAACAAGCATTGAAAATGCAATAGGTCTCGCCTTTGATTAAGTTAAAGCCATTTGCTTTGCTAATGGTATTGTTTAGCAAAGCAAATGGCTTTAACTTAATAAAAGGCGAGACCTATTGCATTTTTAATGCTTGTTTTTTTCCGCTACCTCCAAAATGTATGACTCATTTCGTCAACACCTTCACGTGGAGATGCTGAATGCACTTCCTGAGGGCCTGCCGAGCTGTTGTGTGGTCTAGCGTGGCATGCGCATTTAGGCAGCAGGGAATTGTTTGCTTCCCTTTCTTAAGTGGAGTCCTTGGTCTTCAGAGCCTCCATTCATATGTAGCACCTCAACTACCCCTGCATGCATTGACGCAGGAGAGCTGAATGGGCATTCATCGTGGTGGGGTCCTGCCAATGTTATCTGTTTGCTTCTGCAACTTAACAGTGCGCGTGACTGTAACTGGGTGCACCAAAAACAGACGCTGGAAAGTTAATTACTTGAAATGACAATAGGCTGCGCGAGGATGCACAGCAGATCGGCTTCACGAGAGTGGCATCTGGTTCTTAGCTTTCCTTTCTGAAAATGCAGATTTGTTGTGGTTGGTTCCCGCTCCCCGCTGCGAGCTTTAAAAAACACAACAGCTGCCTGCTGGGTCCTCGTTTTACCACCATCTGATTAATCTGCTATCACAGCCATCACAAGAGGCAAAGCGCTGCGAAGTATCACAGGCACGGCTGTTTATCTTGTGAGCATTTATATGTGGAAAGCCTCCGCTTCTAGTCACCAAAAAGCACATAGGCAAAGCCCAGTAAAGCAAAATAACCAAAGGGGGCATCTCACATTTCGTAAAGCACAACAAGAATGGCAAAGAACAAAATGAAGCAAAAAACAGTTCCAACACTCAGACTGTATTCCAAGGCGAAAAAACAAAACTGGCCCGACCAAGCCAAGATGGAACCACAGAGACAGAGAGAGACCTGGCTGGAAGAGATAACAAGCGAAAGCACGCCATGCGCGTGTTGTGCAGAAACGCGCGTGCACATCTTCTGTCCGTCCGCATGCACATCTTCTGTCCGTCCGCGTGCACATCTGGAATCCGTATTGATTCCAAAAGGCACGTAACACTGGTCACAAGCTCAATGCCGCAAAGTAGCACGAACGTATTTAATTCTGGGCACAAGCTCCAAGCTTGCGTGTGCTTAACTGTTGTGAAAATATATCACCACAAGTCCTAAACAAACAGTAATTGTTATAAAAAGAATAAACAGGTAGTGCAAAGTAAAACAAAACATTATTACGTAAACCCAAAAAAAAACTACCTTTTGTTTGTGTCCATTCGCAAGTAAGCAAATATTCTCGAACGCTGAAACAAAGCGTACATTTGTAAAACAAATGCACATTACTAAGCAAATTAAAGCACAAACAAAATGGCATCGGCTTGTAAGCAAATATTCTGGAACGCTGAAACAAAGCGTACATTGGAAAAACAAATGCAAATTACAAAGCAAATTAAAGCACAAACAAAATGGCATCGGCTTGTCCACATGGGCCGTCCTAAAAGTGGACAAGGCGGTCACCACAAAGGCCGTTTTCCAATCACGCGTCAGCGTTTACCATAAACGATGACGCGCGCCAATTACAAACGAGGGCGTGGCTTTAAGTCAAGTCAGAATCTGTATCGATTCCAAAAGGCTCTCGCATGGCGAGAGCAGCGCATGCGCACTGCTAACGCCAGGCGAGACCTAAAGAGGATAACTTAACCCGTTTGCTGCTGCTGTCGGCCAACGGCCGTCGTGAGCACTACCTCGGTAGTGCTGCGCACGTCCGTTGGCCGACACGTCCCCGCCCGTTTAATAGAATGTTCCGCACTGGCGCGGAACGTTGGAAGCAGCAAACGGGTTAATACAGAACAGTCGCAAATGGACACAATTAGTCAGATAAACAAAGACGATTCAAAAGGAATCTACACCACCATTCTTTGAAGACATGAACAGATAAAGTTGGAATGTGTCCCGTGCTAGAAACCATCCTGCTATCACATTGTAATTGTATTTATATAGTGCTTACTACCCCTGACGAGGCGTTAAAGCGCTTTTTCGGCGAGTAGCATGCTATTCCCAAACCCAAAAAGGATTAGTGGTGAATTAGTATAGGGAAATATGAAATTAATATGAGCGGTGGACATTTTAGTCTGTTATTTCGATTGAGAAGGATAGTGGAGGGATAGAAGAGGAAAGGGTTTGCCTTTATATAGCACTTGCTACAACTGATGGGGTGTTGAAGCGCTTTTCGGCGGGTAGCACGCTACTCCAGAACCCAAGTAGGATTAGTGGGGAAATTAGTATTGGGGAATATGAAATGAATTTGAGCGGTGGACATGTTAGTCTGTTATTTGGATTGAAAAGGATAGTGGAGGGATAGAAGAGGGAAGGGTTTGCATTTATATAACGCTTGCTACCCCATATGGGGTGTTGAATCGCTTGTTGGCGGGTAGCTCGCTACTCCAGAACCCAAGCAGGATTAATGGGGAGATTAGTATAGGGGAATATGAAATTAATTTGAGTGGCGGACATGCAAGTTTGTTATTTGTATCGAAAAAGGATAGTGGAGGCATAGAAGAGCAAAATGCAGCCACTCAAAGTGAAGTTAAGCAGTGGCTTGATGCTGACTCATTGCCTCTTGCTGTAGTGGGCAGACGCACACAACAACAGATGATGGATGAAGAGGGCTGGCTGAAATCTCCTTTATGTATCTATATTATACATGTAATTTTAGTAAAATCAAAAGGTCTCATTGCTCCATACTGTCTGCTGTAGTGGTTGGAAGCAAAAATGTGAATGGCACAAACACAGACGAAGATGAAGGGAGGAGGATGAAAGCCCCTTTAAGTATGTAAATAATACGAGTAATTTTAGTAAAACCGAAAAAACAAGTAAGGGACACTATTAGGCCGATATCTTTAAAGCTATTCAGGAGCCCAGCTTCCTAAACTGATGTTAATTAGAAACCGTGACCTTAAGTCTCTAAAAGTTAATGTGGTGGAACGAGGAAGCTGGTTTAAATAACTTGTTAGTTTAGTTTTCGCCATTTTAAATGCAACAAGCTGAACTGCAGATATACAGTTGTACTCTTTGGTCCATTTGTGAGCCTCCAGTGTTTTGATTTGTTCAGCAGCTCTAGCCTGGCTCGTCCGCATTTCTGAACAGCACTTTCTGAAGGTGAGAATGAGCTCCCCCCTCGTCCGTGCTGAGGATGGGGGCTGAGTAGCCCCCTCTTTATTCCTCACGACCCGCCCCGAATGAGAGTAAAAGGCAGCCAGCCTCGGACCCTTGCTGCGGGCCCCAGAGTGCTGGCCAGGGAGTCTGAGCAAGGGACAGGTTCAGTGTCAAACTCCCTTCAGCCCCATGATTTGCCTCCCAAGGGGAGTAGAGGAGGGGGGTTGGGGGCGTCTGTGCTGACTTGTCTTCCCTTCTCTACCGCCAGTCCCTCGTACCCTCGCCTCTCCCGGGCTGCACCTCGTCAGGTACGGACCCCACAGCGACGACTGTTCCCCCCTCCCTTTCCTGGACTTCCAGGCAGCAGTAAAAACACACCGCCCCTGCGCGCATTTTTCGCCTCCTCCCCCACCCACGGAGTGCTTTCCTGTCCTCTATAGACCGTGTTTCGAGCCACAGACTAGCATCCTGACCTCTGCGTTCTGCAAACCCAGCCCTCGGATCCTCCCCCCCCAACTCACCCTCACCAAGGATTCCGAAAACTGCCAGTGTGCCCCCCCCCACAGCTTCAGGCATCCGAGGACGGGCCCCGGCGTCGCGACTCCGCGCTTGAAAAGTTGACGAAAGCCGTAAATACATCCCTCGCGGTCCAAGGTTGGTGCGAACCATCATTTTAAACCTATTTTTCTTTCATGTTGTTGAGTGTTTGAGCCGTTATCTACTCTATTTGCTGTCTGTCAGATAAGTTGCCCTTATACACCCCGGACTAACAATAACACTATTTTTATATCAGCTTCTCCTGCTTTAGGCTCTGTAAGTAACCGTTTAACATACTCACTTTACCGACCTCAGAAAAGGGGGTCTGCCGTGCCGGGGTTCAGTCAGACTCTGCTGCTGCTCTGCCCTTCACATGTGTGAGGTGAGGAGGTGAGTGTTATGTCGCTGAGACATTGCCCACCCCACACACATTACCAGAATGCAAAGAAATAGACAGCCTGGCCTAGAAGAACCAACCACTCCTACATGGGATCTGGGAAACGTTGGATCTCTGTAATAAGATGTACATGCCTTGTTCACCGTAGTGTCGTGTGCTTTATCTAGCAGCTGAACTACTATTACAGAGATCCGAAGTTCTGCTAGATTTGCATTTCCGATGGATGCTGTAAAATTACAAATCCCAGAATGCAAAGAAGACAGGACTTAAGGTTCCATCATGAGTGCCAATAAAACGGCCAAGCACCCCCTCTCTCCTAGGAATTAATCCGCAATATTGCAGGCATTGGTAATTCCAGGTGGTAAAGTACTCCTTATTACAAGATTTTGGAGAATACCCCGGGGATCACACCGATTCATACATGTTTTTTGCCGTTTTCCGCTGTTTCACTTGGACACTTCATCTGCTTTCAGCAGGAGAAATGTGTGGCAGAAAACACTGGACAAGTGTTTCTGTGGATCTTTTAACCTTGAGGCACTTGGAATGAGGGCCTCAGGGAGCTACTCTACCCTGAGAAGGGAAAACTTATGATCTCTTTTTTTTTCCCCTGGCACATTTGGTACTCCTTGTAGTCTGGTACTGTAATGTCTTTGATTTGGGCCAACACTACAATTCCCAGAATGCATGCGGCTAAATCACAGCTCGGGACTGTGGAGGAGTTGTGTTTATTGACTAAGCTGCTGATTTTGGCACTTGGAGATCTGGGTTCTAATCAGGCTTTTAGTCAATCTGGACAAATCATATTACATCCACCCCACCCCCTCACCTGAAACCTATATATGCAATGTAAATTCATGTAATCTGGTGTCTTTGTATTATGTAATGAGTCCTCACATTTTTCGGCCTGGCATTTCGAGCTGGACTGCATCTATTTGGAGCAGGGTCAAGACTGATTTGCATATGGATTGGGTCCAAACTGAGATGACGTGGTCTGCAAAATAACGACGGATTGAAATATGACCCCAAGTAATTAACCAGTGCCTGAGATTAATTCAAGCATTCCATCCATCCCTTTTTGTATACTTCTTCTCAAAATACTTCTGTCATCTAAAGAAGCTCTCTCATGGGATTCCTCCAATTTTCTGAAATGCATTAACCGTAATCAATTTCCTATTCCCTTAACTTTGAAATCAAAAAATATTAAATGCATTAATATTTAACAGTGTTTGCCTTTCAGGAATCTATTTCCCTTTCCTTAGGAATCATATTGATCTCTTCGGAAAACATTTTTATGTCTGACTGTACAAGAAGTTTTTGCAAAATGCTCACTCATGATTTTCCTTCAAACTAAACCTCTTTTGCTGCATGCCTTGTTTTTAAAAATTCCTTTTTATTAAAGTGTATCTTTATTGTACTATTATTCACCAGTTACCTCTACCACCTCCATCAAACTATCCTGCTGCCCGTGCGTTATTGTAGCTCCTTGCTGCCATTTACAACATTCCTCATTAAAATTCATGTAGTGCAATAACATTCTACTATTCCTTCAGTGGATTTAAGAGATCTCCAGGTTCAAGGTCCATGTGTGAGTAGCTCTCCCAGATCCGGTTTTTATATTTGTCCAAGAAAAAATGTGTCGTCTCACCAGCCTTATGCAGTCAAAATAAAAAATAATAATAATAATACGTTATTATTTTTGTACATTAAGGGCCTTTGGTAAACCCTCTTCATCCATTGGTCTGTTCAACTGTCATTCACATTTCAGTAGACGCATTGTAATGTTTACTGTTTGATGAGGTTGACTTTGGATGAAAGCCATAAACACAGGAAGTGATGGGCGCTGTCATCGATTTGCATACCAGGTGATTTCATGCAGTACCATGCAAATCGTCTGATTGGGAAATGTTTAAAAAGAAAAAGCCCAGGATATATTTTGAAGACTCCCTGATTCTGTGCTGCCACATTTCCAACATCCACATAGGCTTAAAACTTTAAAGTTTGGATACTTGCCATGGTTTGCTGTATATTAAATATAGTATAGTAAATATTAACAATGTTCGTGATGGGAAATTAATAAAATATAAGTAAAGCTACTTGCAATGAGAGAATGTAATTGACACTTTCCAGTGTTTTTTTTTCTTTTCATCATTTAGCCTTTTTTAGACACACTAGGGTGTATAGACTATTTCTTAGCTTACAATAATTGAAAACCAATAGTGCCTTTTCTTTCTGAAATTAAAAAGGGTTTCTGTACCTGTTCAAAATACACCTGCCTGTTAGGGAGCATCCATACTGTGTTACATTTCTGTGAGATTTGTTTTATGTAAACATTTTAATGCTAGCATATGGCCACCGTTTTTAGGCAGCAGCATTTTTTAAAAGTTACTTTTGTGGCATAGGGTGCAATATAAATGGAAACAGCTTCTCAAGGCGAGACCTTTCATCTTTGCCAGTGATAGTTTTATTTGCATTCTGGTACTGCTGTCCCTGAATGTGTGCCCAGGTTTTTGGTTTGCATTCTGTACCTGGGTCCTGTTTGTCCCACATTGCCTTCTGGTCTACCAGTACCAGGCTCCAGAGTCCTGGAAGGATGACTGACTGAGCCGGGGAAGCTTCCATCCCACTCTTTTCCGAACTTTAGCACTTAGCTTACATCCACCACCGAGGGCTGAGCCCAAACCAGCTGTTATAGCGCCCAGTAATAATAGGATGTGCTCCTTGAAGCCTTCAGAGAAGCTGCCCCACACTGTAATTATGTGTTACGGCTGCATACCATAGTGCAGGCTCCTATGCACAGGCAGACACAATGTGTAATGTGGCTGACGTAGGGAACATAAACACAGTGGCTCTGCTACCTTTTGTCTAGGTTTGCGCTCTAGAAATACCATATGGATACATACATGTAAGTAACATGTCTATATCGATCCTGTTATTTTTTGGAAAGAGTACATATGTTCTGACAAAGTAGTTAGTCTACATTTGCCAGAGTCTTCCTCACCCAGACCATTCTTGGTATCCAAGTACCGGGGCGCTTTGCCTCCACTGAGGGTACCCACCAAGTGCCTCTGTGCTGTGTGTAGGTCACTGTCACCCATTCTTGCCTCATTAACCGATTGTGATTTTAATCTTGTAGCCTAAGCATATTATGGAAAAAGTGAAACTACAAATTCCAGCATGCAAAGTGCCATTCATTGACCAAAAAAAAGACAGGCAAGGATGGAGGTGTAGTACATGGTGTGGGGGCAAGCAGACAGTTCTTATTTAGTTATTCACATTTTTTAAGCACTCGGACAGCCATGGTGCCCCTTCACATCGGAAATGTCCATTTGGAGGATGATAGGTAACAGCTGGTGAAGTCAGCCAGTGCTCAGAGTCTTATAATCGATAAGAAGATCATAACAGAAACTTCATTCCAACTTCATCCAAACTTAGGGGCATATTTACAATTAAATGGCACTGAGCAGGGCTGCAAGCAATTTTGCTGCACTCAGCTGTGTCATTGCACCATATTTACAAGAATACGGCACACCCCTGTGCTCTCCCCTGCGCCGGTGCACTAACAGCAGCTGTACGCCAACGCAGACACCCTTGCACCATGGTGCAAGGTTGCTTCCGTTTCAGGGATGATTGTGTTTCTGCAGGAAGGGACACCTTCCTGCACAAAAACAATAATTAATGGCATTTTGCTCTTTCTGTGTGTGCTGCAGAGTACAGCACACACAGAAAGAGCAAAAAAAGAGGAGAAATAAAAGTATTTCTCCTCGCTGCGCCACTTTAGCGCCTCCCCTGGAAAGGTGTTAGTTTTTGGCGCTGCCTCAGATTTACGAATGCTTGTAAATCTGGGACAGTGTCAAAAAGCCATGGGTGTTGCATGGAAACACCCACAGCAACACCCATGAGACGCCCCTTTGGCACAGAGTACTGCGTTGCTGAGGGCCTTATTTACTATGCTGTGTTAAGCCACGCCAGGTGGCTTTGCGTGGTCTTGTAAACATGGGTCAGCACACAGCACCACCGGAACGTCAAAAAAAGTGACGCCCCTTAGTTTGGTGGGGTGCGAGTTCGTTGTAAAGAAGGAAGGAGAGAAAGTTGTGGGGTCTATGATTAAAACGTTTGTACTTTAGACCTCGGATGACCAGCAAGTTCTGCGAGGATGACCTTGGGAAGCCAGAGGCAAATCTGGCCCATTAACAATAACATGGGTCCAGAACCGGATTTACATCCCTTGAGAATGTGATTTTTGCCGCTATAGTGGCACGTGAGAGCCGCATCTTTTGTGCTTCAGCGAGGCAACAAGATCGGACATGTCATAGTAAATTATATGCATATTAAGTCATTTTCCCTTCTCGAAAAGCAGAAAACGACAAAAAATAGAGTTCTGTCACATCGCCAAAGGCTAGAGCTTGGAGGCAACCTAGAAGTAAAATGGCGAAAGAGGATGGCCTCGTGTAGTCCTGTGACCCAGTGGAAACTGACTAGATTTTTTCACATGGAGTAGATCAGTTGCTTGTGCCTAATAATATAACATCATAAACAGTTTTCTTAAACTGCAACCTATCATAAATTTGGTCCGCTCCATCCTTAAGCATGATCCGCTAACGTAAACAGATATTTTCTCTGCATCTATCTGATATTGGCCATTGAATGGTCATCGTTTCCCTTGTGGTAGATTGAACATGGAAATGAATGATGCAAGGACTCAGTCTTCATTTATCAGTTAAACATTGATCAACTTTCAGTGAGATAATCTCCGTTCATTTAATTAATTGATTTTTATAAATAGTTTATGTACATTATTATGTGCTGATTAGCCTCAGGGTAGAGAACTATCAATTCTCCTCTTAATAACCGAGTAATGCTGCGCAGATGGATAAGTCCTGGAAGCATGGAAGCCCACTGAACCCTGCAGCACCTGATAGATGCCCGACATGCGCAACCTGTGCGCTTTTGGCTGGACAGGACCAAAAACCACTGAAGGCCATTCTCTGCTTAGCCCTTGAGGTGGTTGGTCAGTAAATGCAAATGATGTTTCACATTGCAAATGTGGGCAGTGAACTTCCCCTCTGCTATGCCTTGACAGAAGAATTGATTGTGGTCTTGTTTGTGCGGTCACACATCATGGGTGATCTGGTGCCGTCTTTCACAAAAGGTCATCATTGTCTATGCTCTGGGATGGCCATCAAGCCAAGCTGAAGTACTAGCTAAGCTGTCAATCTGGGATATCCAGGTCCACCTCAAGGGTGGTAGAGGTTTCAATTTAATTGGTCTGCCTGGCTGTGGGTCTTTAGGTGGATTTCCAAGTTACTGATGGCATCTTTAACAGGACTTCTGCCAGCATGCCTGAAGGTCACGTCTGCACGCGATAATGCATGACTACAATAGTGTAAAGCGATAAATCTGGCAGTCTTCCCTCCCACAGGAAGAACACAATGACTACTCATGTGATTGGGCTGCCCTGTCAGCAGCCTGACACCTCATCCCCGTGCTTACATGGGCATGACGGGTCCAAATATAGACCACAAGTGCCTCAGTGAGCCGGTTACATCCAAAGTGACACTTTGGAAGCTTTATCTGTCCTATCTTCACCATACATTCCAACACCCCAGTCAGGCAGACTCCAGATTTCTTGTTAGGCAAAAATTATGTTATTTTAGATTCCTCACTCTTAAGGGTTTAGCCACTTCAAAGTAATGTAGTGGGAACAAACATTCCTTATGATTTCTGTGTCAAAATCTCCCTCTTATGAGTTAACTAAATGGTGGCACATATGGCTCGGAACCATTTCTGGGAGTGGCAGATGTGTAAGTGACAGCTCCACAAGCTGATTCTGCAGCCCTGAAAGACGTTTTTTCAAGGTTTGTATATTTTTTTATATAATCACAGACGTTTATGAGGCCACAAACCATGTCAAAGTGATGTGCGGTTCCAGAGGGGTTGCAGCTACTTGAGAAATATTAGGACCCTTACACACGTTGAACAAAAACTGCTCTAAAATCATGGGTTTCTCTTGGGGTATTCTAGCTGTTGCCTAACAGCTGGTTACTCTCAGCAGGGTAGAATCTTCCACCAGAGTGGGATTTCAATCCTGGTCTACGCTGCATTTTTAATAGTAAATACGGATGCATCATTTTACAGTATTTTCTAGATCTTTTCTGCTGTTGTCAAAACCTGTTATCTACAATGGAATAACATATATATTGTAGGCTTTAAGCCAGTCCCTTGTTTATGAAAGGATAGTTTTTTTGTCTGTCAGTTTCCTGCTCCTTGTTGAATGTCTTTCCTCCCTAGTCTTATGCTTGTCTTGCCCTTGGAACCCTTCTGCTTTACCATGTTTCGGATTGGATGAGTAATATGCTTCCACTGCTGGCATCAGTACAACGTCTTCATTTGTGTGTCTGCACTCCATGGGAGTGCATGCCTTTCCTTGTTCTCTTACCTATCTTCTTGGTCCCCCGCCTTGCATTCGGTATTCCTGCTTTCTTTGGCCTATGGCATGTCGGTTGCTCCCCCCTTCACCTTTCTGCTTTTTTAAAATTAATATTATTTGTCTGTGTGGGCCTAGCAGCCCATAGAGCAGCCTTTCTTTTTGTACTTTCATACAAACTTTTTAAAAAATTCCAAAATGGTGCCAGTGCATTAGTATCAATTTGCACGAACAGGTGGCATTCTTGGAGCGATTGTTCTTGGAGAAAAATGATTACAGACTGGCTGGCCATTACTTAGCATGCATAAATGGTGCCGTTCCAGTGGCCATCTTGGAATGTTTTTATGATGACCGTCCCTGCTTTTTAAAAAAACAATTCGGTACTGCCAACGCAAACAAGCATTGGCAAATCTAGTAACTCAGCACTCGCCTTTGAAGATGAGACCTTTTAGCTTTACCAACCCCTGTTACTTTTGTGGATCACAATCACTTTGAAGGATTAACATTTGTGAAGTTATGATTCAGTGTATATTTCAACTCACATTCTTTCTTTTAGTGTTCAAAATACTGGTATTTTGAAATGAGTTGCTACCGTAGTCATGTCAGGAACAGCATTTATAATTCACATTTTTCTTTAACAACCTAATGCATTCTGGGAGATGTAGTATTTCTTAATTTTAAAGTAACTAATTGGTGTAACATACCAGAAAGCATTGATTTGTACAAGGAATGGCCACTACCCGATCTGGGTGGTTACCTTATTTTAAATCTCTAATTAAGCTGTCTTGCTGAATAGTAAACAGAGCTTAACACACTATGCCCTTTAACCATTCTCTCCTCTGGTTAAAGATCTCATTGGTCACATACGCAGAATATGTGAGGATATCAAAGAAATGTGATAGTCTCCACATTCCTTCCATCAGTATCCGCCATAACACAGTTTTCCTAGGACAGCATATCCATGATGAATATATACAATACCTCTGTGCTGACCTACTTACTTTCATGTGACCTGATCAGGTTCTGATACGCCTATACCCCACAAATGCCCACAAGGGAACACAGCAAGAAAACTTTTTTTACTATTTTTATTTATCACAAATGTTCATGTAAAAAACTTTTTTTGTTATTTTATATCTTATTAAATGTAAATAAAGAAAGACTTAGTACAAATAGACATTTACAATTTCATTGACTGTGTTTCTTAATCAAGTACAGTACTTAGAAATTAATCCATTGATTACTAACAAAGACACAAGAATTTTTTTTTTTCATAACAAACAACCCAGCCATCTAAAACTGATCACTTATACTACCATTCTCTCTCATTCACTCCACACATGTTCACATTACACATACATAAAAAAAAACTTGAAATTCGACCCAATGAGGGGCCCTAGCCGTGTTGAAAAGGGCAAATGCGATGCTTCACCAGAAGCAGAATAGTTTGAAAAAGTTCTCGAAAAGACCACTCCGTAATGATGGTAAAGGGTCTGGTCTACGCGCGTTTCAGTGGACAAACCACCTTCCTCAGGACCAAGGTGTGAAGAATCTCTCATAAAAATGCTGGGGTTGTCTCATATCATTGGACAACTCTTTGGAAGTTTTAAAAGCGTTGAAGGTTGTTTATATGTATCAGCAGCCAACTGATTTGTTTCATAACCCTATATGGGGCATTTTGACCAGGCTTTCCATCCAGACAGAAAGGGTGAAATTGGGGACTTCGTTTCACTGTGTTTGTTATGCGGTAGGTGGAATATCTCAGAATACTCCTTTTCCTTTATGAAATCCCTCTGATTCCTTCTGGATTACGAGGAAAATATGATTGTCTCTATTTTAGAACTGCTACCGTTTCAATATCGTTATCCTTTGAAATGGCTCCGATCAACGCTATATCCATGATGCACAGGGTTCTATTCACTGTCCCACTGGTGTTAACATATATCTGGTGCCACTGGTATGACCGATGGATTGAACTGGAGTTATATCCAATATGTGGATGAACCTCAAATCTACCTAAAAACACAACCGTTCAGGATATCTTTACATTCCGCACTAGCGCGTTTCAATCCTGAATGTCAGCTAACTTCTTGATGCTAGATCTAAAAATGTCCAAATATTTTCTCCTTCCTACTTAAAAATAGCAACACATTTGGCCATTCACTGATAACATGAGTAACAAGCATTGGCATAGCCAATAGGTCTTGCCTTTGGGGCCTTATAAGTGTTTAGGCAGAGCTATTGACTTTGCCAATGTGTTTAAGCTGTGCTGTAGAGAAGTGTGGCTGCTGTGCAGCATGCTGAAAAGTTGTAATAAAAAAGTGCCAGAAGCATTTTTGTTACCTTATATATGACCAAAAAGGCATTATGTCCAACAGAACGACCATATTAAAAAATGTATGTACAATAAAAAAAATTCTCATTTTTCTCTTGTTCTTGCAATGCTGGCAACTTGTTTTTGCCTATTCCAATGGTTGTTTGTTAAAGTTTTTTTTGAGGGGGCATAAACAATTGGAGGTTGAAGGTTGTGAACTAGTACCTGTATTATAACACTAGCAGCGGCCAGACGCTAGGGGAGAATCAACAGATGGCAGATTCCGAGAGCAGGCTGAGGTGGTGTTGAGTGATGTTGAGGTGGTAGTGGTGGTGGTGGTGGTGGTGACTGGTGCTGAGACGATGCTGAGGTGATGCTGAATGATACTTAGGTCTTGCTGAGTGATACTGTTGTGGTTGTGCTGAGTGATACTGTTGTGGTTGTGCTGAGTGATACTGTTGTGGTTGTGCTGAGTGATACTGTTGTGGTTGTGCTGAGTGATACTGTTGTGGTTGTGCTGAGTGATACTGTTGTGGTTGTGCTGAGTGATACTGTTGTGGTGGTGCTGAGTGATGCTGTGGTGGTGCTGTGGTGCTGAGTGGTGCTGCGGTGGTGCTGAGTGGTGCTGCGGTGTTGCTGAGTGATGCTGCGGTGTTGCTGAGTGATGCTGCGGTGGTGCTGTGGTTGTGATGTGGTGGTGCTGAGTGATGCTGTGGTGGTGCTGAGTGATGCTGTGGTGGTGCTGAGTGATGCTGTGGTGGTGCTGATGCTGTGGTGGTGCTGAGTGATGCTGTGGTGGTGCTGTGGTGGTGCAGAGTGATGCTGTGGTGGTGCAGAGTGATGCTGTGGTGGTGCTGAGTGATGCTGTGGTGGTGCTGAGTGATGCTGTGGTGGTGCTGAGTGATGCTGTGGTGGTGTTGAGTGATGCTGTTGTGGTGCTGTGGTGGTGCTGAGTGATGCTGTGGTGGTGCTGAATGGTGCTGAGTGGTGCTGTGGTGGTGCTGAGTGGTGCTGTGGTGGTGCTGTGGTGCTGTGGTGGTGTGGTGCTGTGTTGGTGCTGAGTGATGCTGAGTGGTGCTGTGGTGGTGCTGAGTGGTGCTGAGTGGTGCTGGAGTGATGCTGGGGTGGTGCTGAGTGATGCTGGGGTGGTGCTGAGTGATGCTGGGGTGGTGCTGAATGATGCTGGGGTGGTGCTGAATGATGCTGTGGTGGTGCTGAGTGATGCTGTTGTGCTTACTGATGCTGTGATGGTGCTGAGTGATGCTGTGGTGGTACTGAGTGGTGCTGTGGTGGTGCTGAGTGATGCTGTGGTGGTGCTGAGTGATGCTGTTGTGGTGCTGTGTTGGTGCTGAGTGATGCTGGGGTGGTGCTGTGGTGGTGCTGAGTGATGCTGTGGTGGTGCTGAGTGGTGCTGTGGTGGTGCTGAGTGATGCTGTGGTGGTGCTGTGTTGGTGCTGAGTGATGCTGGGGTGGTGCTGTGGTGGTGCTGAGTGATGCTGGGGTGGTGCTGTGGTGGTGCTGAGTGATGCTGGGGTGGTGCTGGGGTGTTGCTGTGGTGGTGCTAAGTGCTGCTGTGGAGATGCTGAGTGCTGCTGTGGAGATGCTGAGTGATGCTGTGGAGATGCTGAGTGATGCTGTGGAGATGCTGAGTGATGGTGTGGTGGTGCTGAGTGATGGTGTAGTGGTGCTGAGTGATGGTGTGGTGGTGCTGAGTGGTGTGGTGGTGGTGCTGTGCTGAGTAAAAGCTGGGGTGGTGCTGTGGTGGTGCTGAGTGATGCAGTGGTGGTGCTGAGTGATGCTGTGGAGATGCTGAGTGATGCTGTGGTGGAGCTGAGTGGTGGTGTGGTGGTGCTGAGTGGTGTTGTGGTGGTCCTGTGCTGGTGCTGAGTGATGCTGGGGTGGTGCTGTGGAGATGCTGAGTGATGCTGTGGTGGTGCGGAGTGGTGCTGTGGTGGTGCTGACTGATGCTGTGGTGTTGCTGAGTGATGCTGTGGTGTTGCTGAGTGGTGGTGTGGTGGTGCTGAGTGGTGCTGTCGTGGTGCTGAGAGATGCTGTGAAGAGAGAGAATGAGAGGTTGCATAGTTGTGGAGAAACTGGTAGAAGTCCCCTGTGTAAAATGGGCAGTGAAGGGTATGATAGAGCTGTGAAATCCCTTCCTGTGTGGCTGTCCTGTAACATCACACCACATGACGTCACTGTGCATTGCCTAGGATATGTTTCTGTCTTTTAGGGCTTGTGTTCTGTCTGCATTATCATATGCCGATGTCTCCGCACTATTGAACATACATTTTGACATCCTTCACAGCGACATGTACACAGATGGACCTGTGTTGTATTGCAGACTCCTTGCCATATCCACTGTGACACTGGAAAAACAACCAGTTTGCTTCCCTGTCTCAAGCACGTCTCTTAGCAAACTCAATAACACTGTCTTTATAATAGCAAGTCTTAAACATACCCGTTAGTGCTGTAGCTTTGTGTTTGTTACCAAGATACAGTGATTGGTGGCACCTGAAAGGAAAGGCAGGCACATGGCATCTGTGTATTCATTGCCCACATTCATGACATTTGGCCATTTCAGACAAAAGCTGTTCAGCGTTTTTCACCTTTTAGCTGAAGCCACAATTTCAGTGTGAAATCTGTGCATGTCAGCATCCTTCCAGCAGGCTCCACGTGATTTACTTTAAGCCGACCACAGAGTATGGTGGCTTTCCTAGATTCCACAGCAAGCAGGAAAAAAAAGTTGTTTGGGGGGGATGCTTGTTGGTAGTGTGTGCTACAGTGCACAGCAGTTTTAAACAAAAGAGAAAAAGCTAAGGTCTGAGCAGGAGCACAGCATCAGAAACATGATTGCGTCACTCCCGACTGTTTTACTTGGTTCACAAATTTACCTCAAATATATCAAATTATTTTTGTAGACATTTGCCTAGCCCGGGTACTGAACCTTCAATTTATTTTGCCTAGAAAATTAGTGAAATTCTAAGATTGGGGCTGTGTTATGAGGAAAAGATCAACTCAAATTTGTATCACTTTTTAAATTTTCACTGCCAAATCAACTTAGATCTCTACGTCTTTTTCATTTGAACATATAGCCTTTCATTCAAATGATATTTAAACAGCGGCCTGAAACACCAATGTTTGTCCTTTCGAAAGATGGCTCTCAAAGTGGATTTTTCATGTGTGTGTGTGTGGGGAGGGAGGGAGGGGTGGGGGGGCTTGTCCAGCAGGAAGAGTCGATGTATCGTTGGTTATTTGTGAATGTTTCTGTAAAAGTTTTTCGAACTCTCGAGTGGCACGAAGGTACAGAGAGTAGGAAGCGGAAGTCAGAAGCCGTATTCTAGCAAAAAATATGCGCCACAGATTAAATGGTGCCTTGTAATTCCGAAGGACCTCTCCTTGTGCGAGATGCACAAGTTAGACTTCCAGTAGTAATGTTAGAGGGGCAGGGAGCAGAGAATCCGAGTGTGAGCAGCGTTAGCTGAAAGGGCGGTGAGCACGAGAGAGCAGTGTATGAGCAGAAAGAACAGTTAGTGTTCGCGGGAGACAAGAAGGATAGGTGGTCAGTGTTTAAGCAGAGAGGGCGGTGTGCGTCCAGAGAGGTCAGCGAACGTTCAGAGAGAGCAGATGGTCATTGTGTAAGCAGAAGGCGACGGCAGTAAAGTAGGCTTAATGAGCCTTGACAGAACCCCACATGGCGGCTGCGCGCGTGCATGCTCGCGTGAAAGCAAGCTGGTGGCCAGCAAAAGCCTCTCTGGTAGCACTTCAAAAACCCACTTACTAAATGTCTCGCAGAGCAGCGCAAAGCGCTGGCTCAGCGAGACCTAAAAATCAATATCTTCTCACCCCAGGTCAAACACCAGTGCTTGATCCATCACTTGCCCTCATATCAAACTCTGCAGACCTCTGCCTCCGCCCTCTTAGGAGCGGAATATCTCCTCCCACCGACCCATCTGACAACAGCAATCCAAGTGCTTGTTATTGCTGTCTGGACTTGCAATGATGTTCTGATGGTCATCATTGTTGCCTCTTACAAGGCAGTGTTACGCCGTGCGGCCAGAAAACATTTTCTCTGAAAGGGCTCCCTCGGATGGTCTTGAATATAAAGGGCTCTCGTCATGCCCTGTATCAAAATTGCCAGCCATTCTCCAGACTAACCATTCCGTATATGAGTGGGCAAGAAAAGTCTATGCTCAGCCATTTTCAACTCATCCAAAGTGCAGCGACCAGAGTGGTATCAGAAGTGCACAGGAGGAATTGCATCTTTTCAATTATGTGTAAACGACAATGGTTTCCAGGTGACTAACAAATACACTTTAAAGTCTGGTGCATGGAGGCAATAAAACACATCATGTTTGTGCAGAACAGGGCAGTCCTTTGTTTCTAAGGCAGACAATAGGGCACGAACCAGCCTGTAACACAAGGTTTTTATTATAATATAATCCTATTTTTTTTAATTTAAGAAGTACATTAGAACATCTGATAACACTTATCCTGCACATTTACCCATGATACGTTTATATTGTAACACCAAGTCACAGCCTTTGCAATTGAAAGTTTGAGAATTTTTTTTGCTAACAAAACACATTTGAAAAAAAACAACGTATAATATCTTAGTGTCATTTTTATTCCACGTTTTGAATTTTTTGTAGATGCCACACTTTTTGCAAAACCCACCTTTAAATAAAATGTCATGACAAACATAAATGGTTACTCATCTCATAAGCATAGCTTGTGATATGTCATTCACAAACATTACTTTATCAAACCAGGTCCAATAACAATCATTGTAATAATTATTCAATATCATGTTGCATTAAACATAATTAAAAAAAATCGACAATAAAAACAACTGTGGTGCTTTTTAGCTTAAAGTAGGAATTTTCTGACTTGAGTATTTGTATGTTTAGAAATCGACATGCCTTGCTTCATATGTACAATTGGCTTATCAGAAAGTCAACCCAGACTATGTCGGTTCAGTGAATAATAATATTTTCTCCAGCCCTAGTATGCATCTCAAACGTAACCCAACCACAGAATCTTCAATGTGGGCCGAGGCTTTTGGGACCTCTCTCTGCATGTACTAAATATGCATTTTAAATTAGCACATTCGTAAGCGCACCAATGTGGTTTGTACTGTGGCGCTCCTGACCACCTCCCTTTGGACTGGAAATGACAGGCTTGTTTGTTCCCTCGAGCTTTTTTTAGGGAATTGGGCATGAATTTTCTCCATCTCCTCCCTGCACAATGTTTATGCAAGGTTTGGGAGTGGTGCACAGATGGTAAAAGAATGAAAGCCAGAGTGGGACTAATATTCAGTGCGGTGCACTGGCATTTGGTACAAGGAAGTCAGTAACAGCAGCTAACCAAACAGCCAGCTGCAGTTTTAAAAGAAGAGGCTGCTCTGGAAATGTGCATGTTTAGGCTCTCCAGATGTGACCGGGTGGATGCTGAAAGGTGGTATTAACCCATACCTGCCTTGAATCCCCAGTACATAGGTGACGGCAGCTGCAGCGCGTCATGGCCTGTACCCGTCATACTTCCTTCATTCTTTCCAAACGTTGGCCTCTCTTCCCCGACACAAGAATGCGGTGTTTTGCCCTTTCCAGTTTGCTGCCTGTTTGTTTTGCTGGAGCGAAGCGCGGAGACCGCCAGACTGAAGCATTTCATGGAGGCGCCTTTGGGAAGCGTTAGGCATGTTCTCTCTTGCCCTTTATCTCTCTCGGCTACACTTGTGGCTAAACTCCAAAAGCGAGCAGGAAACGGCGAAAACTGCGAGGCCGTGAGTTTTCAGAAACAGTTGCCAAGGGCATATTATCAAGAACGGCGCAAACATCATCGCCACTTTAGCGGCAGAAAACTGCCGCTAAAGCGGCGATAATGGGCTTGATAATATGCCCTTGAGAATTCCAATAGAAGCCCATGTTGACACCAGAACATGGGCTTCTATTGGAATTCTCAAGAGCATATTAGCAAGCCCATTATCGCCGCTTTAGCGGCAGTTTTCTGCCGCTAAAGCGGCGATAATTTTAACGCCGTTTCTTGATAATATGCCCTCAAGTTTCTTGCCGCTGTCCTTGATTTATGCAATGTTTCTTTTCTGACTTCCCGCACGAGATGTTTTGATTGTACTTGTAATCTTATTTCGGTAAGTGGTTCCGCGGAGCACAGCTTTGCTTCCTGCTTCTGTAGTGATTGGCAGCTCTAGTTTCTCCTCCCCAAGGAGGCTGCTGGGCTGCTTGAATTCTGAGTCAATGGGGCGGTCACTGCAGCATTTCTGTGGGTGGAGAACTACCATTCCTGTGGAGTAGGACCCATGGCCACAGAGGTGTAATGCAGGCCCCTCTACCCCTGTGATGTGCTTTTATTTATTTCGAGATGATCTATATGTCACATGTATATTGATGTTTTTTTTCCTTCGTGTAATAGGATGGTCAAAGCAGTGTACGTTGTCAGGATGGTCAAAGCAGTCTACGTTGTCGTGGCGTTATGAGCTTCAAGGAGTTCTGTCGGGTATCTCGATTGCTTCATGTAATCAAAACTATACCACCAATGCATGCAGACCAATCTATCATCTGGAAAACTGAGTAGAGAGTAGACAATTTCCACATCATAGGTAGAGTGTGGTCCTATACTTGACCAATGTTTAACACTCCATAATGCAAATCAATAAAGAAAGAAATAAACAACACACAACAAAGCCATTACTTATTGCAAATATTCCTAATTATATATCCAAATGTTATAAACTGTTTTCTTCGTGTAGGGCTGTTACGACACTAACATAAAGCAGACAACATGTGAAGTAGTGACAAAAAGTGCAAAAGTGCTTAGCAAAACACAAGACAAAAGATGCACATAAAACACAAATAAAGAAAATGTCTGTCCTTTCTGTATTGACTACTCCAACATCCACCCTATCACATCTTTAATTCCATTTAAAGGATGGTTGACCAAGGACATTGACCGGTAAAATTGTCGTCATCTTCTCGACCCTTTGTGTATGTGTTAGTTCTTATACATCACGGCGGGTCTTCCTCAGAACTAGTAAAATAAGGACAGCCAAGCTGTACAAAATTCACAGCATGGTAACCGTCAGTATCCCATAATTATCTTCCAGCAAGGGGTAGATATTTCCAAAATCACAATGTTGCCCGGCATGTATCCAAAGTTCACTTATTAGGGATGGAAAAATCCAGATTGGAACATCCTTAGTAAGGATTGACCATTCTGTAGTGAAAAGTTCACTGTAAGGAGTGTAGAAAATTGCAGCTCCCTAGAGTTTCCAAACAAATCTGCGATGACTCTGTTCTCTTTTTTTTTTTTTTTTTTTTCTTTTTTTTTTTAATTCTCTTTTTATTATTGCATGATGTCATAAATACCAGTATCAATATTCGTCATAACATACCAATTTAACACTTACATAATAAAATAAAAGAAAAGACAAAGTAGACTAAAAAGGAGAAAAGAACAAGAAAACAATAAATTGCAAATGGAAATCATCATCATGCAAAATTATTAGATTTTTTTTTTTTAAATCCACCCCTACCACCCCCCACCCACCATGCAGGAGTTGTGCAGCATCCCATCTTCTAAGAAAATCCTCTATCTTTCAAACCATTTGGTCATTGGTTCCCAGATTTTTAGCCCTTTCATCCAAGCCTGTATTCCTCTTTTCTCATATATAGCTTTCTCAAAGTTATAATTTGCCATCAGGCGTGACAACCATTGATAAAAAGTTGGGGGGGAAGGATCCAACCAAGCAGAAGCCAGGCATAATCGTAGTATTGCCATACCGATAAACAACAATTTTTCTCCCTGTTTCCCTTGTAGATCCGAGTCCACCCCTAATCCAATCAAAGATGGGGAGAGGACAATATCATTCCCAAGCACTTCACTAAAAAAAGTAGTAATCTCTTGTTTTAAATTATTTAAACCACTACATGTGGCAAACATATGGTTTAAATCTGCCTGATATAATGAACATCTAGGACATAAAGTCCCTCTCCCTTTCCCCCATTTTGCTATTTTCTTTGGGGTATAATAAAGTGAAAAACAAGATTTATAGTACTGGGCCTGGAGTCGGGCCGGGATTAAGATCTTTTGCGCTAGTTCTAATGAGTGATTGAATAATTCTTCCGAGATTCCTATTTCTTCTTTCCACTTTCTTGCACGAACTTCTAAATCATCTGGTATTAGTTGATTGAATAACTTATAAATAGCTCTAATAGTGGTGGTTCGATCTTTCTCAGATTGTCTATAATATAATTATTACCAAAACCACTCGATCCTCCACACTTTTTACTTAAGAAGTCACGGATTTGAAGGTATTTAAAAAAGTGTCTCCTATCTAAATCATATTTTTCCTTCAAATTGTCAAACGAAACGATGCCTGTTATTGAATAGAAATCCCCCAGTTTGGATAGACCTTTTTCCTGCCAATTTTTAGCTATAGAATCTCTAAAAATTTCTGGCAAGTTATAATTATTGCCAATTGGTGTATAACAGTTTAACCGGCCTAATCCAAGCATTTTACGAATTGATTTCAAAACCTTAAATCCACCAGCCAGTGTCTTAAAACGTACCTTCTTGTAGTGACAGTCGTTTAGGAATCTCCACGCCCATCCCCATGCTTTTTCACCCATTAAAAGTTCGATCGGTGTTGGTATATCCTCTAAAGTTCTTTCTCTTGGTTTTTCTCCAATGAGGGTCAAGTTACTCAAAATAGTACTAACCCAATAATATAATCTTACGTTTGGAAGCATAAGTCCACCCCTTTCTTTTGGCAAAGTTAAATACTTATAAGCTCTTCTTGGCTTTTCATATGCCCAAATAAATCGAGAAAACAGATCTTCAATTTTCTTCAAACAATTAATACTAAATTCTAATGGTATTGCTCTAATATAATATAAAAATTTAGGGAAAAAAAGCATTTTTATTATATTGCATCTTCCTATAATTGATAAATGTAAATTGTGCAACCTGTTTAACTCAACTTTGGTTTTAGCTATCAAGGGATCAATATTATCTTCAACAATATCCTCTATATTTGTCATAATATTAACTCCAAGATATGTGGCCTTATCAACCTGCCTAATATCATTATTCATATCTATATTTTTACATAAAATTTGTGTTTTAGAGCTATTAAGAGAGTATCCGGAATATCGACCGAATCTCGCCGCCTCTGTCTCAATCTCACTCAGTTGTTTCCGGGTTAGCAGTCAGTATAGCGACATCATCAGCATAAGCCAATATTTTAGTTTCCCAACCTTGAGAAATAATAGGGCTGATGTTTGAATTAGCCTCCAGTTGTCGTAAAAAAGGGTCTATGTATAAAGCAAACAGAAGCGGCGAGCTCGGACATCCTTGCCGTGTACCTCTTGTTATATTAAATGAATCTGTCAATTCCCCATTTATATAAAGCTTCGCTGTAGGTTGAAAATAAAGCATCTTAAATGCTTGTATAAATTTTGGGCCAATTCCGGCCTTTGCCAGGGTCTCCCATAAAAAAAGCCATCAGACCCTGTCAAAGGCCTTTTCCGCATCCAGCAAGATTAATACAGTAGGATCCTTTGTAATGTTTGCGGCATCAAAAAGTGATATAGCCCTTCTAATGTGGTCTATAGTACCACGCCCCGGAATAAAGCCATGTTGTCTTGGTGAAACAATTTTGTGAATAACCCCCGACAGACGAGCAGCTAAGATTTTGGAATAAATCTTGCTAACAGCATTTATCAAGGTAATCGGGCGATAAGAGGCAGGTTCTAGAGCTGTTTTGTTCTTCTTAAGAAAAACAATTATTTTTGCCTGTGTCCATGATTCAGGAGGCCTCCCTCCTTTATATACATGCTCGATTAGCTGCTGCATACCTCCCTTTAATTCAGTTGAGAATTTCTTATAGAATTCCATTGGAATGCTATCTAAGCTGGTGGCCTTGCCACTAGGGAGACTATTAATGCATAATAAAATATCAATCCATTGAGGGGCCACTTCCATTTGCATCTGTTCATTCAAGGATAATCATGCAGCGGGAAATTGATCAAGATAAACCTTGATATCTCTCAGGTTATCAGGATTAGTCTCTCGATACAATTCTTGATAATATCGAAAAAATACCTTGCGAATCCCTTCTGGGTCAGTAATTTTACCTTGTAGAGTATCATTTATAGCTGCAATTGAATTCCGTGTTGCTTTCTGTCTTGCCTTAATCGCTAAATGATGGCCAACCTGTACGCTACATTCATAAGCTTCCTCCCTCCATGCCATTAGTCTCTCTGCTGCTTTTTTTGCTATTATCTCCATAAGGGATGATTTGGCTGCCATTATTTTTGCAAGCGAGTCTGTAGGATCTCCCGCACTTTGTATGACTGTTATCAATTCTTCTTCTTCCCTCGCCAGGCATTTTTGTTTATCGCTTAATAGTTGGCGTTTTTCTTTATTCTGAGATAGTGAAAACCTAAATGTTTCACCTCGTATTGCTGCTTTCAATGCATCCCACACTACTTCTATCCCTGTACTTCCCAAATTCTCTCTAAGGAATTGAGGGATCCACATTTTCATATGTGTACAATAGTCGTTGTTCATAAGTAATGAACGTTCGAAGCTCCAATTAATCATTCTTCTACTTCCCGACCCTGTCCCTTTGAATTCAACTACTAGAGGATTATGATCTGATATTATACATGGTGTTTTTTCTATTGAACAAAGGTGCAGAATAGAATGTGATGCAAATATATAGTCTAGCCTCACAAGTTTATTATGTGGATAGGAATAATATGTATACCCAGGGTCTTGGGGGTATTGTGCATGCCAAACATCCATGAGTGCTTGTTCGTGACATAATGTCATCAAAGCTCTCAGTACCTTAGGTTTCCTACCTTTATAAATCCATTTCTTGTCAGTATTGATATTCTTACTAGCAGGTAGGTTTATATTAAAATCTCCACATATAATCAGGGGTAAGGGCCATGTGGCCAACTCATTATTCAATTGATCAAAAATTGTCGGGTCATCCAAGATACTTCCATATATCGTAGCTAAAGTGAATATATCCCCATTCTTTCTGCAGCATTCTGTGATGACCCACCTCCCATTATAATCCGCGACTGTGCGTGGAAACTGTATCATATGATTAGCTGAGAGAATCGCTACCTGTTAGAAATGGGATCTCTAGTTGGCAAGGGCTTGCACCTTTGTCCAAGTAGGGACCCTTCTTCCTAGTCAGGGTAAGGGTTGTTACACTCGTGAAGTAACCCCTGCTCACCCTCGTGGTAGCTTGGCACGAGCAGTCAGGCTTAATTCAGAGGCAGTGTGTAAAGCATTTGCACATAACCAACAGTAATACAGTGTAAGCACTACAAACGGACACCACACCAGTTTAGAAAAATAACCAATATTTTATATACTCAAGACAAGACCAATTACGACAAAAATCCACAATACTATACTTTACGAATGAATACTTGATACGTTAACTTCTTCTTTGCAGGAATAGCACAAAAGCAAAGTTCGATGCAGTCGGTAGCTCCGTCCGAGCCTACCGTGATGCTGAAAACCACAGAGTCTAACAGTTCCAGCCGACCGCGTCGATACGGGCCAGCAGAGTCGTGAACAGACTCGGTTACAGTACCTTTCTCGTTGTGGCTGGTACGGAGTGTACGAGCCGGTCGGCGTTCGTCGCGGTTGCGGTGCAAGACGGAGCGATGCAAGGTGCGGTGTCCCTCGATGCGGTGCAGGCAGCGGCTCGATGAGCGTCGCGCAGAGCGGAGTCGGTGAGTCCAAGGCGTGCGATGCAGGGTGAGACGATGCTCGATGCGGTGCTGACAGGTTGCAATGCAGGCGACCTAGCCGGAGTGCGGGAGCTGGCGTCGGACAGCGGTGCGAGTCGGAGCGGTGCGTCGCCAGACGTGCGAGCGGTGCCCCAAATGCGGTGCGGTCTCGACTCTTGAGCCAGTTGCAGCGACAGTGTCGGTCTGGTCCGGCTGGCCCAGTGAAGCGATGCGATGCGAACGGCGGTGCCCACAGGTCACGGTGCAAGCAGCGGCTCGATGTTGGCGGCGTCGGACGTCGCCCACGGTGAGACCAGGGTTGCGATGCGAAGCGGGCGATGCGGTCTGCGGTGCAAACAGGTCACCGGCCAGGGATGGATTCGGTTGACGGAGTCGGTTGCAGTTCCCTTCCTCTGTGGCAACTGAAACAGCGTTCCAGAAGCGGTACCCAGAGGCTTGTGAAGTCTTTGTAGTCCCTGAGACTTCTTAACAGGAGGCCAGCTCGGTTCCTGGCCCTTGGAGATACTCAGCACAAGATTGTAGAAAGTTCAGTCCAGTCCTTTCACTGCCCAAGACAGAAGCAGCAACTGCAGGCCAACCCAACAAAGCAACAACACAGCAAAGGGGCAGTACTCCTCCTGGCAGCTCTTCCAGCTCTTCGTCTTGGCAGGTTCCTTGATTCCAGCGAGATCTAAATTCATGGGGTCAGGGCCCCAATATTTATATCCCAAATTCCTTTGTTCTCTGAAGGCAGAGAGGCCTTCGCCTAGTCCAAACCAGTTCTGGAGCACTTTGTTGACAAGTCTCCGTCCCTTCTTTCAGTGAGTAGGCCAGGGACATCAGACGCACCACAGGAGGTGGAGCCAGCATTGTGGAGGAAGGCACTGTCCTATTCAGGGCCCAGGTGCGACCCTCCCACCCATCTACAGGTCGATCTGGCTATTCAGCCCTGCGCTGACTCACCCTGTCTCCTGGCATCCCGCAGCCCCTGTCACTCACATTCCAGACAAGGAATACACAACCTCGCAGAGGCAGGCTTGGATGGTTAGACAAGAAAAATACCCACTTTCTAAAGTGGTATTTTCAAACACAGAATGTTAAAACCAACCTTACTAAAAGCTGCATTTTATCATTCTGAGTCCAGGCATACTAAACTCGAATTTCTACCATGTTCCCGGGGTCAGTTAGGATTATATACTGTAATAATCAAAACCGCCCGTTCTGGCCTAGGGGAACAGGTAGCCTTGCAATAGTGAAAAACGAACTAGGCTGTAATTCACTATCAGGACATGCCGCACACACCCGGGCATGTCCTACCTTTCGCATACACCGCACCCTGCCCACAGGGGTACCTTGGGCCTACCTTAGGGGTGACTAACATGCAGCAAAGGGAAGGTTTAGGGACTTGCAAGTGTGTGCACTTGCCAAGTCGACATGGCAGCACCAGGCTGCGCACAGGCTCTGCGATGGCAGGCCCGAGTTATACTTTACGGGCTGTTTGCGTGGGTGGCACAATCCAGTGCTGCAGCCCACCAACAGCATTTGGTCTATAGGCCCTGGCACTCGCAGTGCACTTTACAAGGGGCTGACACATAAACCAAATAGGCCAATCATGGAAACACCAATCCATAACACATTTTATACAGGAGCACTTGCACTTTCCCACTGGACCGCAGTGAGGAAAGTGCGCAGAATCATCACACCAGCAAAAACGGAGTCAAAACCGGGAGGTCAGAAAGCAAAAAGTCAGGGAAACACGCCAAAAGATGCCAAGTCTAACACATGTCCCCTCCAGCTGAAAGTAGGGAGAACTACCCAACCCCATTGGAGTTCTCTTCACTAAGGCGGAAGAACCTGGACAGACCATCTGCGTTGGCGTGTTCTGTACCAGGACGGTGTTCCACCGTAAAGTCCATTCCCTGTAGGGAGATGGACCACCTCAGCAGTTTTGGATTCTCACCCCTCATTTGCATCAACCATCTGAGGGGCCTGTGGTCTGTCTGAACCCGGAAGTGAGTCCCAAACAGGTATGGTCTCAACTTCTTCAGTGCCCAGACCACAGCAAAAGCTTCCCTTTCTATGGCACTCCACCTCTGTTCCCTGGGAAGTAGTCTCCTGCTAAGGAAGACTACAGGCTGATCCAGGCCCTCTTCGTTCAGTTGTGAGAGCACCGCTCCCACCCCATGCTCTGAAGCGTCAGTCTGCACGACGAATTCCTTGGAGAAGTCAGGTGCCTTGAGCACGGGCGCCGTGCACATGGCTGCCTTCAGGGCATCAAAAGCTTTCTGGCAGGACTCAGTCCAGATCACTTTCCTGGGCTGCCTCTTAGAGGTCAGCTCTGTTAAGGGGGCAACGATGGTGCCATAGCCCTTAACAAATCTCCGGTAGTAGCCGGTGAGACCTAAGAAGGCTCTCACCTCTGTCTGGGTCTTGGGGGCTCCCAAGCCAGAATGGTGTCAATCTTGGGTTGTAGGGGCGCCACCTGGCCGCTTCCTACCTGGTGCCCCAAGTACACCACAGAACCCTGCCCGATCTGGCACTTACTGGCCTTGATCGTGAGGCCTGCACCTTGCAGAGCCCTCAACACTTTCTCAAGGTGCTGTAAATGTTCTTCCCAGCTGGAACTGAACACAGCAATGTCATCCAGGTAGGCGGCACTGAAATCCTCCAGCCCAGCCAACACCTGATTGACCAACCTCTGAAAGGTGGCAGGGGCATTCTTCAACCCAAAGGGCATCACCCGGAATTGGTAATGACCTTCTGGGGTTGAGAATGCTGATCTCTCCTTGGCCCCATCGGTTAAGGCAATCTGCCAGTACCCAGACGTTAAATCAAACGTGCTGAGGAACCGGGCAGCTCCCAACCGATCAATGAGCTCATCAGCTCTGGGGATGGGGTGCACGTCAGTCCTGGTGACGGCATTGAGCCCACGGTAGTCCACACAAAACCGGAGTTCTGGAGTGGCACCGGGCGCCGCAGCCTTTGGGACCAAGACCACTGGGCTGGCCCAAGGACTGTGGGAGGGCTCAATCACCCCTAACGCCAACATCTTAGAGACCTCCTCCTTGATGCTGGCTCTGACCCGGTCAGTCAACCTGTAAATCTTGTGCTTCACAGGATGGCTGTCACCAGTGTCCACGTCATGGGTACACCAGTGAGTAACACCGGGGGTCAGAGAGAACAGTGGGGCGAACTGTCCCAACAACTGGCGACAGTCCCCTGCTGCTCCTGAGTCAGAGTAGGGGAGAGGATCACACCCTCTACTGACCCATCATGCTCCTTGGTAGACAGGAGGTCAGGGAGAGGCTCGCTCTCCTCTTCCACCCCATCATCTGTCGCCAAGAGCATACTCACTTCGGACCTCTCGAAGTGGGGCTTGAGCGGTTCACGTGAAGGACCCTCAACGGGTTCCTTGGAGCTTGCAAATCCACCAGGTAGGTGACGTCACTTTTGCGCTCCTTTACCTCATATGGCCCAGTCCACTTGTCCTGCAAGGCACAAGGTGCCACTGGGGCCATTACCCACACTTTCTGCCCAGGTTGAAATTCGACCAGAGTGGCATTCTGGTCATACCATCTCTTCATTTCTTCCTGGCTTGCTTCTAGGTTCGCCTGAGCGAGTTTCCTGAAGCGGGCAGTTTGGTTTCTAAAGGCCAGCATGTAGCTAAATACATCCTGGGGAGTTTTCCTGGGAGCTGCCTCCCAGCCTTCCTTTACCAAACTCAGAGGTCCTCTGACAGGGTGGCCATACAGGAGCTCAAAGGGGCTGTACCCAAGAGACTTCTGAGGCACCTCCCTGTATGCAAAGAGTAGGCATGGCAAGAGGACGTCCCACTTACGCCTCATGGGTTCTGTTAGACCCTTGATCATGCCTTTCAAGGTCTGGTTGAATCTCTCCACCAGACCGTTTCCTTGTGGGTGGTAAGGAGTGGTGAACTTGTAGGTTACACCACACTCCTTCCACAGGGATGTCATATACTTCGATATGAAATTGGTCCCCCTATCGGAAACCACCTCTGGGGAATCCCACACGGGAAAAGATCCCCATTAACGCCCGGCCCACCACTGGCGCCGTCGTTGTCCTGAGAGGGATTGCCTCCGGGTACCGGGTGGCATGGTCCACCAAGACCAGGATGTACCTGTTGCCCATGGCTGTCTTGGGATCCAGTGGCCCCACAATATCCATCCCTACCCTTTCAAAGGGTGTTCCAACAACCGGAAAAGGTTGGAGAGGAGCTTTGACCTTCCTCCCACTCTTACCACTTGCCTGGCAAGTTTGGCAAGACCTACAGTGTGCATCTGACTGCCTTCGCATTTGGGGCCAAAAGAAGTGGGTGACAAGCCTGTCAAAGGTCTTGTCCTGCCCCAAATGTCCTGCCAAAGGCACGTCATGAGCCAGACCCAGTAGGAAGGTCCTGAAGCGCTGGGGTACCACCAGCACACGGGCTGACCCAGGCTCAGCAACCTTAGGCTCACTGTATAGGAGACCGCTCTCCCAGTAGATCAGATGTGACCCGGACTGATTACCAGCTGCCTGGTCTGCAGCCTGCCGCCGCAGACCCTCCAGAGTAGGGCACTCGTTCTGCTCCCTGCAGAACTCCTCCCTGAGTGGGACCCCCTTCTTGCTGCCAATGGGTCAGCTCAGAGATGTCTCCCAGTTCGGCTACCTGCTCCCCTGTAGGCACCGGGCGTCCCCTCGAGGTCCGCCTCCTCCCGGTCCGTGGGAACTTCGGGGGCCGGTTTCCCGCGCCCCCTGCCCTTTCTCTTGGCAGGGACTTGGGCCACTGTTTCAGGCTCCAAGTCCTCTTGATCACCCTTTCTGGCTGCCATTGACCGAGTAGACACGCAGGCCCACTCTGGCAACCCAAGCATCTCCAAGTGAGACCTGAGCTCAACCTCCTTCCATGAGGACTGCTCCAGGTCGTTTCCTAGCAGACAATCTACAGGCATGGTAGAGCTCACAACCACCCTTAAGGGACCTGAGACCCCCCCATTCCAAAGGGAACCTGCGCCACCATACATTGGCGCTCTGAGTTGTCGACAGCAACTACTTGGTGGAATGCTCCTGGGACTACTTGCTTCTCAGACACCAGGTGACACCGGACTGAGGTCACACTGGCTCCAGTATCTCTGAGAGCCTCTACCCTGTTCCCGTTAATGGTCACCCAGGTGCTATATTTCTTTGTGTTAGGGGGCACCTGGTTTCCTGGGACCATCTCACTGTCCCCGAGTGAGACAAGGGTCATTTCTGCGGGATCCCCACCCTCCTGTGGGCACCCCTCCTCCCCAAGCGCTACACTAGCCAACACTTTGGACTGTCCACCGGTGGGTGGCTGTGTCCCCTTTGGGCACTTGGGGTCCCCTCAAAGTGACCTACCTGGTCACATGCATAACACTTGCGGGGCCGGTCTCAACAGGCTTCCCTGTAGAGACCCCTTTCTTCTTATCACCGGGGGCTGGGAACCTTTACCCTGGGTACTAGTTTGGGGCCCTTTAGAGAACTCCTGTGCTTTACCCTTGTCCCCCCACCTTTCTGCTGGGGACCCTGCCCACCTTTGGCTGAGTCTCCCCCAAACGCTTTCTTGTGGACCCTGGTACTCACCCAGCAGTCCGCTTCCATAGCAAGCTTCCTGGGGTCAGTTAGCTTACTATCAACTAGGTGCTGGCGCAGATCTGCAAAACATAGACTAGACAAGTGCTCCCATGCAATCAAGTTGTAGAGCCCCTGAAAATCTGTTACACTACTGCCCTTCACCCAACCATCCAGAGACCTGCAGAACACATCCACACATTCCAACCAAGTGTTGACATCAGACTTCTTACTGGACCTGAACTGATCCCTGTACTTTTCAGGAGTAAGACCATACTTCGTGAGAAGGGCATCCTTCATGTCAGCATAGGTGAGGTGATACCCCTTACCCAAAGCTATCAGAGCATCCCTTGCTTCTTCCGGGAAAAGTGGCCACAATCCTGCTCCCCAATTCTCCTCAGGGACCCCATTCATGTGTATGGCTGCCTCATAACCCTGGAACCACCTTTGTATGTCATCCCCCTTCTTGAACTCCTTGCCTACGTTCTTGGGAATGTGCACAATCCTGTCTGCCTTTCTGGACCAGTTGCTGCCACCATCTGAGCCTGACTTACTCCTAAGTTCTAGCTCCTTCAGTTCTCTCTCATGCTCTAAGAGCATCTTCCTCTCCTCTATGGCCAATCTCTTCTCCTCCCGCTCACTCTCCAGCCTGAGCTTCTGCAGCTCGAACTGCCTTGCCTCCCGCCTGTCCTCCAGCTCCTCTGGGGACAGACTGCTGCTGCCCGACCTGGCGGGTTCCCCTACCCAAAAGCACATCTACCCTGGAAATAGGCTCCTCCACCTCCTCACTGAGATCACCAGGCTGCCCATTGGCATGTCTGGCTGCTACCCAGGCCCTCAGCGCCTTCTGTAGCTCCTCCTTCCTTGTGAGGCCTTTAATTTGGACTTTCAGGTTTTTACAAATCGCTTGTAACTCCTTTACGGCGTAGGATTCCAACCTGTCCTCCTCAAAGATAACTTCCAGAGATGCAACGGATGATGCAATTGATTCAGGCATGACAAAAGTCGTGAGTTGAAAACTGGCAAGATCAAAAATAGGCCAAAGAAAAAGAACCAGTATGTGGTACGTAATGGTCTGCGATATGGTAGTAGTGCACACCAATCACTGTAAGTCAAGTGCAAACGCAAGTCCTATCCTCACCGCTGACAACCAATGTTAGAAATGGGATCTCTAGTTGGCAAGGGCTTGCACCTTTGTCCAAGTAGGGACCCTTCTTCCTAGTCAGGGTAAGGGTTGTTACACTCGTGAAGTAACCCCTGCTCACCCTCGTGGTAGCTTGGCACGAGCAGTCAGGCTTAATTCAGAGGCAGTGTGTAAAGCATTTGCACATAACCAACAGTAATACAGTGTAAGCACTACAAACGGACACCACACCAGTTTAGAAAAATAACCAATATTTTATATACTCAAGACAAGACCAATTACGACAAAAATCCACAATACTATACTTTACGAATGAATACTTGATACGTTAACTTCTTCTTTGCAGGAATAGCACAAAAGCAAAGTTCGTGCGAGTCGGTAGCTCCGTCCGAGCCTACCGTGATGCTGAAAACCACAGAGTCTAACAGTTCCAGCCGACCGCGTCGATACGGGCCAGCAGAGTCGTGAACAGACTCGGTTACAGTACCTTTCTCGTTGTGGCTGGTACGGAGTGTACGAGCCGGTCGGGCGTTCGTCGCGGTTGCGGTGCAAGACGGAGCGATGCAAGGTGCGGTGTCCCTCGATGCGGTGCAGGCAGCGGCTCGATGAGCGTCGCGCAGACGGAGTCGGTGAGTCCAAGGCGTGCGATGCAGGGTGAGACGATGCTCGATGCGGTGCTGACAGGTTGCAATGCAGGCGACCTAGCCGGAGTGCGGGAGCTGGCGTCGGACAGCGGTGCGAGTCGGAGCGGTGCGTCGCAGACGTGCGAGCGGTGCCCCAAATGCGGTGCGGTCTCGACTCTTGAGCCAGTTGCAGCGACAGTGTCGGTCTGGTCCGGCTGGCCCAGTGAAGCGATGCGATGCGAACGGCGGTGCCCACAGGTCACGGTGCAAGCAGCGGCTCGATGTTGGCGGCGTCGGACGTCGCCCACGGTGAGACCAGGGTTGCGATGCGAAGCGGGGCGATGCGGTCTGCGGTGCAAACAGGTCACCGGCCAGGGATGGATTCGGTTGACGGAGTCGGTTGCAGTTCCCTTCCTCTGTGGCAACTGAAACAGCGTTCCAGAAGCGGTACCCAGAGGCTTGTGAAGTCTTTGTAGTCCCTGAGACTTCTTAACAGGAGGCCAGCTCGGTTCCTGGCCCTTGGAGATACTCAGCACAAAATTGTAGAAAGTTCAGTCCAGTCCTTTCACTGCCCAAGACAGAAGCAGCAACTGCAGGCCAACCCAACAAAGCAACAACACAGCAAAGGGGCAGTACTCCTCCTGGCAGCTCTTCCAGCTCTTCGTCTTGGCAGGTTCCTTGATTCCAGCGAGATCTAAATTCATGGGGTCAGGGCCCCAATATTTATATCCCAAATTCCTTTGTTCTCTGAAGGCAGAGAGGCCTTCGCCTAGTCCAAACCAGTTCTGGAGCACTTTGTTGACAAGTCTCCGTCCCTTCTTTCAGTGAGTAGGCCAGGGACATCAGACGCACCACAGGAGGTGGAGCCAGCATTGTGGAGGGAAGGCACTGTCCTATTCAGGGCCCAGGTGCGACCCCTCCCACCCATCTACAGGTCGATCTGGCTATTCAGCCCTGCGCTGACTCACCCTGTCTCCTGGCATCCCCCAGCCCCTGTCATTCACATTCCAGACAAGGAATACACAATCTCGCAGAGGCAGGCTTGGATGGTTAGACAAGAAAATACCCACTTTCTAAAAGTGGTATTTTGAAACACAGAATGTTAAAACCAACCTTACTAAAAGCTGCATTTTATCATTCTGAGTCCAGGCATACTAAACTCGAATTTCTACCATGTTCCCGGGGTCAGTTAGGATTATATACTGTAATAATCAAAACCGCCCGTTCTGGCCTAGGGGAACAGGTAGCCTTGCAATAGTGAAAAACGAACTAGGCTGTAATTCACTATCGGGACATGCCGCACACACCCGGGCATGTCCTACCTTTCGCATACACCGCACCCTGCCCACAGGGGTACCTTGGGCCTACCTTAGGGGTGACTAACATGCAGCAAAGGGAAGGTTTAGGGACTTGCAAGTGTGTGCACTTGCCAAGTCGACATGGCAGCCCCAGGCTGCGCACAGGCTCTGCGATGGCAGGCCCGAGTTATACTTTACGGGCTGTTTGCGTGGGTGGCACAATCCAGTGCTGCAGCCCACCAACAGCATTTGGTCTATAGGCCCTGGCACTCGCAGTGCACTTTACAAGGGACTGACACATAAACCAAATAGGCCAATCATGGAAACACCAATCCATAACACATTTTATACAGGAGCACTTGCACTTTCCCACTGGACCGCAGTGAGGAAAGTGCGCAGAATCATCACACCAGCAAAAACGGAGTCAAAACCGGGAGGTCAGAAAGCAAAAAGTCAGGGGAAACACGCCAAAAGATGCCAAGTCTAACACTACCCCACGCGTCCGTGTATTTTGTGTCGTGGCCCCTACTACTTTATATCCCAGTTGATCTAATAGGTGAATCTGGGCCCTTTCAATATGCGTTTCCTGCATACATATGATGTCAGCTTTAAATAGGCGAAGGGCTGCAGCAGTGTTTCGCCGTTTCTTGGAGTCATTAAGGCCACAAATATTAATTGTGATTATTCTTAACTTACTCATTATATTGTTGATTGTTTATTGGACTTCTCTGGTCAAAACCATTAAAAAGAGAAAAACACCAAAAAAAGACTAGATCAAAACTGTAAAAAAAAAAAAAAGTACAAAAGAAAAACTAGCTCAGGATTTGCCAACCCCTGCCCCCACCCAGTCCCCCTCCCTCTAACTCTACCCTCCCCTAACTCTACCCTCCCCCTCCACCCCCCACCTATTCTTGAGGCTACCTGGTTCAAAAAGAGCCAGGGTGAAAACATCTAAGCAATCGGACCCTATGCCCCCCCCGCCGCCCTCACCACCACACCTAGTTTAATTTTATAATAAGCCTGCCTTGCAATATATCTATTGCCTGATTAGGGCAAAAAAAAAAATATATATATTTTTTGCCTTCCATCCTTTTGACCTTTAGTATTTAGTCTTTCAAACTTTAGTTTTGCTTTTTCGGCCCTTCAGTATCAGTAATTTCTTGTAAGTATGCCTGTGCCTGAATTTCAGACGTAAAGCTTCGCGTGATCCCCTTATACACAACCTTCAACCTGGCAGGATTTTGAAGATATACAGTAGCACCTAGCTGTTGTAAGGGTACAAAAAGTTGTTTCAATCTCCATCTACGTTCAACAGTAGCATGGGCAAAATTGGGCCTTGTAAAGAATGTGGTGCCATTAAATGTTCTCTTGTTAGTAGGTCTTGCAAGATCATAAAGTTTTTGGCGCAGAAGAAAATTGCCAAAATATAATAGCATGGCACGTGGATATTGTGTTGTTGTCGATGCAGGGCGTTTAGATGGTGTCAATGGATACCGGTGAGCACGTTGTACCTCTTTGTCCCAGTCCCAAGATTGTAATTCTGGGAAAGCCCCTCTGAGGAGCGTAACCATGAAACCCCTAGGATCAGTTCCTTCCGTTCCCTCTGGGATTCCGAGGAAGCGGAGATTGTTTCGTCTAAGTCTGTTTTCTTGCTCTTCGACCTTGTTCATCAGGTCCTTAACAATGCCTTCATGTTCGTCCCCCTGTATCTTTAAGGTCGAGACATCTTTCTCAAGGCTTTCAGTTCGTATTTCAGCTGAAGTCATTCTATCTACAATCTCAGTACAAGTTTTGCCTACTTTTCTTATTGTTCCTTGCAGTTTTTGCGTAGCAAGACGTGATCGACGGTTATCCTGTTTAACTTCCTCATGAAAATTCTTAATTGAGCTGAGCACTTCAAAAAGAGTGGGCTCGTTCTTCTTATCAGAGTTTCTAGGGTGCTCATTATTCGTGCTTGTGCCGCCCGTACCACCCATTGCTCCCATGTTGCACTCTTGATCCCTCCTTGTATTTTTACTGGCTTTTTTCCTCAATTTTTTCTGACTCATAATTTTTGATCGAGTTCCTGAGTCCGAGTTACTACCCAAGCTGCTATCCCTATCAAGTCCCAATTCTTCGCTGGATAGAAAAGTGCCAGTATCAGAAATTTCTGAGTCCTCTGGTATACCTGTTGGGTCTACCATGTTATCCAAGCTCTTTGATAAAGTGTACCCAGGCACAGTAGGATTTTTTGACTCATTCACCAAGCATTCCGAATCCATTACTAATCCAGTTGCTGCTTCAGTTGCTACCTTGCTCACGGGTAGTCTATGATCATTCTCATTCAGAAAAAGCACTGGAGCTGGCACTGACACTTCTATAGGATCTATATCTTCATCCTCATTAGTAGGTTGATCGTTCAACACAGACTCAGTATCAGCCCCATGTAATTGTGTTCCCCCGTCTCTTGCACTAAATATATTAGAAATTAGTGGCTGTGTATTCAGGGTTCTAGTGCTTTTAAGTTGAGTCTTTTTATTCTGTTTGACGGTGCGATCGCCCCCCTCAGCGAGACCAGCCGGATCTGAACCTTCCATTTGTTCCCTCATTTTAGCCCCTCGTGTCTCAGGTCTTTTCTCAGTGACAGATTCAGGCATAGATTGAGTATCTTGATTTGCAACAGAGACCGGGATAAGCATATTTTTATTTTTGGCAGCTTTTGCAGCGCGTCCCGACATCCTTACTTGATTGTTTCTGTGATCCTGGAAACAATGTATCTTTCGACCGCCGCGTCTTGCCTTGTTCAGTCTGTGTCCAGAAACCTCCGTCGGCTTCCTCGGCTTCCCAGCTACTGCGGCGGAGGTGGTGATTGACAGAAGGTTGTTGATTGCCGATAGAGAGCCGATAGAGAACACCGATAGAGAGCACCTCACTGGAACTGGGACTGACGTAAGAGAACGCCGCCGGCCAGTCTCTGTTGCAGATACTAGATCCAACGCCGTCGATCCGTTGGTAAAGTCTTTCCTCCCGCTGTGAAGCCCCCTCCGACTTCGGACAATGGTTACCACGATCAGCAGGTATTTAACTTGATCCATCTACGCCGTTACTTGTCGGCAGTGCTTAATCGTTAGCTCAGAACTGGTGGCGGCAGGGCGGCAGGGCTGAGCTATGCGGCCGCTACTCAGGCGCCATCTTGCCTCCCGATGACTCTGTTCTCAAAATGAATTCATCCCGCATCGCGTAGAGACCAGAGATTGGTCTGCATACGTTGGTGGTATAGTTTCGTTTACACAAAGCAATTGAGATACTCAACAGAACTCATTGTAGCTCATAACATTATGCACCCATGTTCTGAGGGACACAGGGTAACCCCATTATTTTTGATGGTACATTGTCATGGTGGCAGTTTCTTCTACAAAAGAGTGCTTGTCTGCAGTGTTCCCCTAACCTCTCTCTCTGTGATGTGTTTCCTATCCATTGCACTCTGTAGTTCATCTTTCTCCGTTGATGCCTTGTCACCAGGAATAAGTAGCAGTCTGGCATGACTGGTAGCACTCACACATGCAAACACACTGCCAACACCACTCTCACATCCTCACACCCTAGGAGACACACACCTTACCCCAGGGTCGGCTTTAGAGCTGGTTGCACCTGTTGCGGCAATGTTTGTTGGCACTCCCCATTGACCACCTTCACCACAAATTCTCTCACTACCACCCTTTGACAGCACCCCTCAAGTCTCCATAACCCTTCTCTCTCAGATGCATTTAATTAGTTTTATAGCACCACTCCAACCAGTGTAGGATGTGAGAGCACTTTAGATCAGTTCAACACAAATGGGGCCGCTCCCAGTGTAGTGACCGAAGGTGCTCTAAGACTAAATTGTGAGTGTGGACATCTCACAAAAAGTGAAGCACTGGCCTCACACACCACCAGGTGTAATGCTTCATCATCGGCAGTCCTCGCCCTCTAGAAACTCGGTTTGGTAGAGGGCGGGCATACACCTGACGACAGGGATGCACTTCTAAACTAAGTGGGGGCCCGTGAAAAGTGAGTGAAATTTAAAAACCATTATAGTTACCAAATTAAATTTTTAATGTGGCCGGCAGCTATATGGTATTAAAAGAGTGAACGGTGAAATGGGGAATTTTATTGTCCCCTCACCGCAGTAGATGTGGTCAACATGTTTCTGCCGTTTGGCCCAGAAGGGTCCGTGGCATTCATCAGGACCTAAAACAAGGGGGCTCCATTCTTACCAGCTTGGTGGTGAGAAGATACCACTTGGTGGGATGACCTGTGTCACACTCCACCATACAAGGCGGGGAACTCAGTAGGCCTGTAAAACAAAAATAATAATATAAAAATATACAACAAAGTACCATGAGAAGAGAACTCTGTCACTTGTAGAGTCATTCAGAACCACATACACATACATTAAGGTGAGTGGCTATATGTGTGTAACACGTGACACTCATCTGTGCACACACTAAGATGTAAAAACATTGTATGTGAGAGTGTTTCTCACATGTCTTACCCTGGGGACAGACCCTACATGCCCCATGGGAGGCGAAAGGAGGGGAAACCCCTGTAGTCAGACTCTGGAAGGGTAAAAAACAACAGAAGTTGAAGGTAAAAAATTGCATATTAGGTAATCACAAAGAACATGGAGCCTGTATGTGCTCCTATCCAAGTACACACGCATTCATTCGTTCACGCATACAAGCACTCCCTTACTGCCTCAAGGTGCGTTTCCCGAGTTTACACCTAGGTGTGTCCTTCTGTCCTCCCCGATGGTAACTACACAAGGGGGAGACCGTGGTTTTTATAGTGCTCTTAATTGGGCAGTAAAACGGAAATTGCACCGTGATTGAATAGAGTGCTTGCCAGGTTGTGGGATCCGGTGTCTCAAAATGCGCCGAGATATATATGGAAAATCGCTGCCTGACCTGCTCGTAGCGTGACGCGTAGCCGGAGCTGAGTATCCGGTGTCCGTGCGGTCAGCATTGTAATGCAGACAGGCTAATGCCTGGTCGTGGGTGCAGCCTCGCTGACATCCAGTCAGGAGGAGACCCGCGGCCGGGCGTGGTTGGAGTCACGTTGGGAGGTCCCAGCGTGCGGGTCAGGCATTGCCTGAGCCTCCCGTTGTAAAATGGGACAGCCATTCGCATCGCGGGAAGCGCCGTCACGTGGGCGCTTCGGAGCTTCGTGTAAAGGATGCGTGTGCCGGGCGGATAAACCATGAATAAAGAATGCCCGTGTAGACAAACAGTGCTGGTCGTATTAGGGAAGGCACGTATATAAGGGAAAGGCAATCTCCCAATGGTGATTTTGGAGACGAAAACAATGATGTTATGTGCCCAAATAGATTGCCTGTTTGAGAGTGGATGTACGGCACAGTAAAATAAACCTCCATAAAGGGTTTGAGTGAAAGGGAGGCGTCAGTCTAGAAAAAATTATATATCTATATATAGAGATGTAGCTAGATGTTTATGCACTCTAATCGGGCCCATTTAATCGATTCATGTCCTGCTGGTATGTCTACATATGTACAACCGAAATCAGCATGAAAAGGGTATTTTCACACCTGTCATCTGCCCCTGTGTCGCAGCTGCGTACCTGGTGTTGGTTAAAGAGAGCTCAGTGAATAAGGGGACAGACAGTGTTGTGTGGGAAGGAAATTAATGTGGATGTTACCGTCCGATCTGAAGCCATGGGATCTCATCGTTGAGACCCGCCTCCCATGACCGGAGGCGGTAGACCCACCGTTGCTTCCTGATATGTAGGGGTTTGGTAATATCTGTCTTCTGCTTTTTCATGACCTCTAGGACCACCCATTTCAAGTCGGTGTCCTTGTGGTTTTGTTCTAGGAAATGCCTTGTGAGTTTGGGATTGGTTTTTTTGCACCGGATGGTGCTCCGATGTTCATTTATGCGGACCTTAATTTTCCTCGTGGTCATGCCCACGTACATGAGACCACACGGGCAGGTAAGTAAGTAAACCACATTCTCTGTGTTGCAGTTGCTGAAATTTGTAAGTTTCCATGGGTTATTGGTACCTATGTCCACCTCTTTGGTAATATTAGTGAGTGGACAGGCTACACAACCACCGCACGGGTAATGTCCTGTGGGTCTCTGATGGTTCCAGAGTACGAGTTGTTCTTCTCTCTCCTGGGATGGTGTTTTTGCATGGACCAACTCGTCTCGTAGACTTCTGTTTCTTCTGAACGCAAACAGGGGGGGGTTCCCATAGTTTTTTTGCGCTATTTGGGATATGCCATTTTCTCCGTATGATGTTCTGAACAGTGTTAGATACCAGGGTATACGTGGTCACACACACAATTCTTTCTGTCTTCTCCTTCGGTGTGTCCTCCAACAGCGCCTCTCGATTGTTATTTCTGGCCCTTTTCTTTGCCCTTTTGACCATTCTCCTCGGGTAGTGGCGGTTGAGTAATTTCTTCTCTAGTTGTTCAGCCTGTTCGTTATAAGTTTCTGTGCTTGAGCAGTTTCTGCTCACCCGAAGGAGTTGGCCCACTGGGAGGTTTTGTCTAAGAGCCCTTGGGTGATAACTTTCGTATAGATGAAGGCTGTTCTTGTCGGTGGTTTTGTTGTGTACTTTGGTGCAAATGCCTTCTGTTGTCATCGTTATGTCTAGGTCCAGGAAAACAGCGTGGTCTTTGTTGATGGAATGCGTGAACTTCAGATGTTCGTCCTTGGTGTTCACCCATTGTACAAATGCCGCTGCTTCTTCTTCATTTCCGTGCCACACGATGAACAGGTCATCTATATAACGTTTCCAGGTTTTAAGCTGTGCAGCATATGGCTTGTTCTGGTTGAAGATGTGGTTCTCCTCAAACTGGTGTACGTAGAGGCACACCATGCTTGGAGCAAAAGTACTGCCCATGGACGTGCCTTTGATTTGATGATAAATCACGCCCTCGAACTCGAAGTAGTTCTCTGTGAGTGCTACCTCTGCGCACTCCATGATGAAATGTCGGGGGGTAGTAAATTCCCAATCCATTTTCAGAAGGATCTGTTCCACGACTGCTAGTGTGTGTCTCTGAGGAATGCTAGTGTATAGCGCCTCTATATCCATTGTGATGAAGAGGCCCTCAGTGATGTTAATCTCCAAATCACGTAGGAGGCAGAGAACATCCTTTGTGTCCCTAAGGTAGGAGGGTGATCTTTGCACTATGGGTCTTAAGAACCAGTCGCACAATTGCGATAAGGGTTCTAGGATAGATCCGATGCCCGGCACTATCGGTCGTCCTGGGGGGGGGGCATTCTATTCTTATGAATTTTATGAAGTGTGTAGAACCTAGGGGTTCTTGGATTGTCGTTGACAAGGAATTCCGCTTCATGTTTGGTGATCCAGTCATTGTTAAATCCTTCGTCAAACATGCTCTTAATTTTGTTTGTGAGACGAGTGGTGGGGTCGCTGTGGTGTACTTCTTAACTGATCGTGTCAGAGAGTAGTCGGTTGCACTCCTCTCGGTACATCATTTGGTTCATAAGAACGATGGACCCGCCCTTGTCTGCGGGTTTTATAACCAGATCCGTGTTGGTTTTGAGTCCCTGGAGGGCCATTCTTTCATCCTTTGTCAGGTTCTGGAAACCCTTTGTGTTTTGAAAATCAATCTCCTCCACTTCTTTCAATACTGCCTGCTCAAATGCTTGTATATGGCAAGGGACGGCTTGAATAGGTGGTGAAAAAGTGGATTTCTTTCTTAGGCCTGTGTTGGTGTTTTCATCCTGGTTATCTCTGAAATCCCCAAAATGGTTTCTGAGTTTTATTTTTCTGAAAAACTGAGCTAGTTCTACATTCAAAATGAATGGATCATTAGCCGGTGTTGGGACAAACCCCAGACCTTTCGAGAGGACCGACTCTTCATCCCTCGTGAGTGAGTGTCACTGAGGTTTTTGATGTTCGTTACTCTCTGCTGGTTGTTGGACCGTTCCCCCTCCCCTTGCTCCGGGTGACTACTGTGTTGGGTGTCTGATCCTCCCATTGTACTCTTATGTTTTGTCTTTTTTGTCTTCCTCTGCCCCTGCCCTTGCCCCTGTATAAAAAAGGCTGTGGGCCCTGTGGGAAGCCAAAACCTGGTGGATAGTATGGCTGTTGCCAAAATCCAAACTGGGGCATTGGCAGATGCATCATTGGTTGTTGGAAGTTCTGCTGTTGTCTACCATATTGGCCTCTGGTGCTTTCATCACTACTACTGTCGCTTGTACTCTTTTCCTCTCCAGAGCTGCAATTTCCGTTTTACTGCCCAATTAAGAGCACTATAAAAACCACGGTCTCCCCCTCGTGTAGTTACCATCGGGGAGGACAGAAGGACACACCTAGGTGTAAACTCGGGAAACGCACCTTGAGGCAGTAAGGGAGTGCTTGTATGCGTGAACGAATGAATGCGTGTGTACTTGGATAGGAGCACATACAGGCTCCATGCTCTTTGTGATTACCTAATAAGCAATTTTTTACCTACAACTTCTGTTGTTTTTTACCCTTCCAGAGTCTGACTACAGGGGTTTCCCCTCCTTTCGCCTCCCATGGGGCATGTAGGGTCTGTCCCCAGGGTAAGACATGTGAGAAACACTCTCACATACAATGTTTTTACATCTTAGTGTGTGCACAGATGAGTGTCACGTGTTACACACATATAGCCACTCACCTTAATGTATGTGTATGTGGTTCTGAATGACTCTACAAGTGACCGAGTTCTCTTCTCATGGTACTTTGTTGTATATTTTTATATTATTATTTTTGTTTTGCAGGCCTACTGAGTGCCCCGCCTTGTACGGTGGAGTGTGACACAGGTCATCCCACCAAGTGGTATCTTCTCACCACCAAGCTGGTAAGAATGGAGCCCCCTTGTTTTAGGTCCTGATGAATGCCACGGACCCTTCTGGGCCAAACGGCAGAAACATGTTGACCACATCTACTGCGGTGAGGGGACAATAAAATTCCCCCATTTCACCGTTCACTCTTTTTAATACTATATAGCTGCCGGCCACATTAAAAATTTAATTTGGTAACTATAATGGTTTTTAAATTTCACTCACTTTTCACGGGCCCCCACTTAGTTTAGAAGTGCATCCCTGTCGTCAGGTGTATGCCCGCCCTCTACCAAACCGAGTTTCTAGAGGGCGAGGACTGCCGATGATGAAGCATGACACCTGGTGGTGTGTGAGGCCAGTCCTTCACTTTTTGTGAGATGTCCATACTCACAATTTAGTCTTAGAGCTCGTTCGGTCACTACACTGGGAACAGCCCCATTTGTGCTGAACAGTTTATGTTGGAGGCTGGCCTGCTCCTAGCGCCCCGCGCCTCTAGTTCCCTCCCCTGGGATTTTCCCGGGGTTAGTGTGGTTCCAGCACTTTAGATCACACACACATTACACAGAGACAATTAATCATACGTGTGTAAATCAGTGTATAGGAAATGTTACATAAGACAGAGGACTGCATGGTGTAGGAGTCACATCTCATCTATACTGGTAGGCAGTATAGTTTGAGTGCTTGGCTTTCAGAAGCACAAACTCAGGGCCTCATTTCCGAGGTTTAGGCGCAAGGCAGTGCCCCAAGGAATCTTGCTGCGCTGGCCTGCATCAAAAGAAAAGGGCAGGAATGCGCCGTATCTATGAGATATGGCACATTCCTGTCCTTTTCCCCTGCGCTGGCGCACAATGGGCTGCAAACGCAGGCACTCTTGCGCCATGGGGCAAGGGTGGCTGCGTTGTAGGGGTGATTGTTTTTGTGCAGGAAGGCACTCTTTCCTGCACAAAAACAATCACAAGAGGTCTTTTCCTTTTTAGGTCTCGCTGAGCCAGCGCATGCGCTGCTCTGCGAGACATTTAGTAAGGGGCTTTTGAAAGTGCTCCTAAAGAGGCTTTTTCCGGCCACCAGCGTGCGGTTACGCGCACAAGCGCGCGCGCCTTGCTCCGCCTCTCCAATCACAGCTGCGCGCGCCTCGCTCTGCCTCTCTGTTTTGCCCGCGCTTCAACTCCCTCCCCCTCCCTCACTACAGGCCGCACTCCGAGACATCAAGGATGAGCGTCGCACGCGAGCGCGGAAAGACGGGGTGACTGATGCTTCCTTCCATCAGCTGTGGTTTCCTTCGCATCATTCAGTAATCTGTAAGTACCAGTCTGTGGCGATAGGAAGTCAGGCAGATGTACATGCATAACCGAGTGAAGATACCACGAGAAGCAAAGTACACAAAGAGCAGTGGTGTTTGAAAGTCACCCCAAACTCTTTCTGTCCCCTTAATATCCATTTCCTGCCTCTGACCACACTACCCTTTGATGTCTGAGACCCAGTGGCTCGTAGCGAGTGTGGAGTTTCAGCCCAGCCCCTCCCCCTCCTTGCTCCCCGGCCAAGGGCTGGGAGCAGCTCGGGGCTCAAGGGCTCTGCTGAGGGGCTTCCTCGCTCTGAGTGACTGCAGACCAACTTTGATGTTATTGAGGGGCAGTGGTGGGATGAAACAACGAAACCATTATTTGCTGCAAAGAACCTGGCCTCTATGCCCCTGTTTGTGCTGCGCTTTCTCCAAGTGTCGGCAGATCATGTGCCGGATTTCTGGCTTTGGTGTAAACATGAATCGTTTTCATGTATTTTTAGCTCTGGCCTTTCTTGTGCGAGAGAGACAGCATTTTGTTTTCAAGGTTTTAGTTACAGAGGTGCCAGTCATAGGACCGCCAACACGGAATGTATGTATGCATGTGTCGTGGAACTTCGGCCCTTTAGGAAATCTTTCAAGACTTGTCTTTATGCTCTTTGACTTGCTGTGAGGAGGGTTTCCGTGCAGTATAACATAGCTGTTGCTAGCGCCCGAAAACCCTCATAGGTATCTGTTGCGCCCTATAAATACATAAGTAAATACATTAATAAAATATATGTATACATTAAACCCAAAAAGTAGAAAAGTGTGAATGTGTGAGCATGGAGGGAGTACCCTGGAACCCACCCAAAGGTATATTTGTTTTTTCATATGTGACTCCCTCTATTATTGATGCAGTTCATATTTTGGGCAGTTTACTGTGAAGAACGGGCAAGCCCTGGATCTGCAAGGTCTTGAAAGCTGCACTTTTTATTATATTTCCCTTTTTTAGGTGCTTTCTAAAGCTACAATTGTTATCTTGCAGTTACCTCACAGCGCTCGCAGTTACCTCATAGCGCTATTTTTGTGTAATACGAGTGCGTCTGATAAAAGTAGCTCCTCAGCAATATCACGTTTATGTTGTTTTTGGGACAAAACAAAATATTGTGTAGCTATGCGTGTGTATTTGAATGTACGTATATGACCAATTGTAACTGTGCTTTTATCTTTCTACTTTTGAACGCACTGATGCTTACAGTTACATCACTGTTTTTCCATCTGTTACTGGTTAAATTAAGCACGCGTGACCGGATTAGTGCTCGGTTGCCCATGCCAGCCCTGGCAGCGTAGGGCTTGTTTACCGAATGGAGAAGGCAGGCCGAGCACGCTAGAGCACAGTCCTGTCTTGCTCCTTATTGTGATGAGACTTATACGGTCAAAAGCTGTATCCACGTTTTTGAAATAATTGAAAACCACTTCAAAGGGGCTGTAGGTTCTCAAACACGAAATACATTAAAACTGTCATTTTTTAAGGCATACTATGAATTCGTTTTTAGTTCATCTTTGCGCGGGCTGCTGACATTTATTTAAAGGTATGGCAGGTTTAATAAAGTACAAAAATGCAGTGTGCTGGTGTTTTTGTGTTGCTTGGGGTCACTTACCTTGGCACTGCAGCATACCTTGATGGTTTTCGGAATTGCGTTTCACTGGGATCCATGTCTTTGATCCTCTTTGTGACTTTTTGTTGTTTTTTCCGTTTATTCGAGACAATAGATTCTTAATTAAAATATGTAGTTTGTATTGAAAGCTCTATGGTAAACTTGCTGAGCTGTTAGGATAATGAAACAAGCGTTGGCATAGCCAATAGGTCTCGCTTTTGGGACCTTATAAGTGTTTAACCATGCAACAGTTGATGTTGTTGCCCCAAGGATATTGTGCTGCATAACTAAATACTTAGAAGGCCCCAAAAGCGAGACCTATTGGCTATGCCAATGCTTGTTCTATGTGTGCTGCACACATAGAAAGAGGAAAAAACAAGGAGAAATAAGGATATTTCTCCTCGTTGCGCCCCCCTAACGCCACCCCTGGGGTGGCGTTAGAATCTGACGCATTCCCAGGTTTACAATTCCTTGTAAATCTGGGAATGCTTCAGATTCCATGGGTGTTGGGTGGGTGGGAACACCCACAGCAGCACCCTTGGAATGCCCCTTTCACGCGGTGTTATGCGTGAAAAGGGCACATATTTACAAGGCCATAAAAAGCCACACAAAGTGGCTTCGTGTGCCTTGTAAATATGCCGCTCCGGTGGTGCAAAAGTGCCGCTAGGTGCCTCATAAATGAGACCCTCAGAAATTAAAACATAACACCATGGTTGGGTGTTCTCTTTAATACCAAGGGGGAGATTTTCAAAAACTCCACGCAACGCAGCACAGCCCCCCGCGAGACTGCGCTGCGTTGCGTGACAGGGAAGGAGCAGGAGAGCGCCAAATCTTCAGAGATAAGGCTCTCTCCTCCCCTTTCCCTTGCGCCGATGCTAATTCAACTGCTGTGTGCCAGGCACACACCTTAGCGCCATAGTGCTAGGGTGTGTGCATGAGTCTAGCATAGGTTTTGTACAGTAAAGGCAGTGCTTAATTTGAGCCAGTGGTTACTAGTGCTCAGCACCGGCACTTAATTTGTCAACACCGGGGCTCCTACCAGTCTGCCACATGGTGGTGCTGTTAAAAATGGCTATTGACTGCCACCCAAGCCATTCTCATAGTTTTGGAGGCCTAGAATAGGCTGAATTGTCACACTTGTAAGAGTATGATGATTATTAATTATGTTGGTACTGTCATTAGCAGCGCTGGCAGGAGTAATGTGTGGTGCAGGCTGCAGTGGCCTCCTGACAAGGGCCCTGGCACTTATTGTTTTACAAATTAAGCACTGAGTAAAGGTAACCTTCCTGAACAAATTACTGTGCCTAGACACGATGCAAAGCTTTTCCCAATTTGTATGCGTGCTGCACAGTGCAGCTTGCATGGAAAGTCGGAAAAGCACGGAGAAATGAAAGCATTTCTCCTGTTAGCGCCTCCTTTGAAGGGGCGTTAACTTTTGGTGCAAAACCATATCTACAAATCTTTGTAAATATGGTTTTGCGTCAAAAGGCATGGGTGGTTGCATGGGAACACCCATGTACCACTCATGTGATGCCCCCTCGGCGCACAGTAACGCAAAGCAGTGCTTCATGCTGCTTTGTGCTACTTTGAGGGTGCTCACCAGCGCAAAATAAGTTTTGTGCTGGAAAGTAAATAGCAAAAAAAACATTTTGCATTGGTTAGCATTACTTTTGTGGTGCTAACCCAGCGCAAAATGTTTGCAAAACTCCCCCTAAGATTTAATTTCTACTCAAATGCACCCTTTTTGCAACATTAGGATAATAAAAGACTGGGGGAAAAACTCATAACGCTCTATTCTATACCTTGCAGTTTTCTGTGCAGCTCTTTGATGACAGTTAATACTCACTGTTCTATATTAGGATTTTAAGTTATAAACTTAAACAAAACAAACAAAAAAACAAAAGGATCTCTCTGACAATAGCAGCAACCCATTGACCTATTTACATGATGTGTACTTTGAGACCTGAAAGGTACACATTCTTTGCAGCAGACATGTTAACCCTCTGCGCTACTTTATGATGAATCAAAACTTCCTGTAGACAAAACTCTATCTTCCTCCAGGAAGATATTTATATTGTTGCCTGAAAATTTCTGGAGACAAGGAACACAGCAGCAGGTTCTTATAAAACCATTATATACTTGAAAACACAGCACTGCTCCTACCCCCTCCCCCCCACTCCGCTGCCCTGAAGTCAGTGCCTGGTGCGGAGGCACTCGTCGCACAGCCCTAGAGCCGCCCCTACCTTACCAGAACCACTCTCACACCCTTCACAGACCAGTAGCTGCACTCTACCAACAGCAGTCTGAAACCCTTCACAGAAAGCAGTTTCACACTGCCGACATCACTCTCACACTCTACTCAGACTGGCAGTCTCACACTTCTGACCATACTCCACAAGCCTTCACACAAAAGCTTTACACACTACCAGAAGCACTGGTGAAGGAGGGCTTGCCTCTCTTCACTCGTAGCTGACTAGAGGCAGCATTTGATTATATGTTTAAGGACGCTTTGATATCAGACAGTATGGCGTTCATTTGTTGGGTGTGCTGTGTGCTACAGTGATTCATATTATCTTCGGGGGGGAGGGGGGAGTGAGGCGGGGGAGAAGTTTGCTCGCTATTAGATGAACAATACAAACCTTGTGGACAAATACCCTTTCCTCTTTCTTTCTCTTGGTGTCACACACATGATGTGTTCCTGTCATATATATTTCGTTTTTCTTGGACCAATTACTCTCTTCCACATATTATGTTTGATAACTGTATTACACTAAAGTTGTCACACTCACGATTGGGTCTGTCTACATGCTTAATGGCACATGGGGTAATCATGTGGGGCCCTCCTTATAGAAGGGCCGTCCGCACGTGACCCCCATCTGTGTCACTGTGTGTTTTAATGATGTTAGAGGGCATGATGGTATTTAACACTCTTTTGAGTGCTTTCAATATGTTTTTGTATGTGTTGTGCTGTATGATGTTAAGTTTCGGATTCTATATTTTTGAATGTATGTTTACAGCCCTGAAAAAGTTCATTTTCTTTGAACTAAACACGTTGAATGTTTTTATGGAGCAAAGGAAATTTAAAACAAGCATTTGCAATGCAATAGGTCTCGCATTTACGCAAGATTAAGCTATTGGCATTGTAAATGACAATGCCTTTTATTTATGATTTAAAAACGAAAACAAAAATAAAAGGCATTGTTATTTGCAAACTCAAACTCGCGTAAATGCGAGACCTATTGCATTGCAAATGCTTGTTAGATTAGTGAGTAGAAACGCTCCCTTTCGGCACGTGCGGCAAATTAATTAAATAAACAAGCGCGGGCGCTAAAGTGAAAGCGGACCGCGCTGCAAATTAAAAAAAAAAAATAGTGCTTACCGACTTATGAAGGAGACCGTGTAAAGCCACAAGTAAAAGATCCAGTCCTCATGGGATGTAACAAATGGCGACAGGGCGGTAACAAGGAGGGACTAACAAGCCTCATTATCAATCGGAAGCCAGCATTTACCAAGGACAATGACACCAGCCAATCAAAAATATGGGCGGAGAGAAGGCGAGGCTTCCACAGTATACTTGCCTACTGCATGCCTCGCAGAGCGAGTAGCGCATGTGCGCTGCCGCTAGGCTCGACCTAAAAAAAGAAGACTCTATAAAATTGAGGACTTAGGACTCTTTGTTATGGGGTGCACCTTCCCTTCTTGTTTTCTTCTACACTTCTCTGCTGGCAGCAATATCATTCAGAGTCTGGTACTGAGGTGAGAGTGCACCGAATCATAATTCATGGAACATTGTGGGAGGTGTGGTTATTGGTTGTCTGCTATTGCCATGTGATTACTAACACTACTAGAAGCACTCTCGTGCCTTTTCACAGAGTAGCACTCACACAAAACTGACACCACTCTCAACCCCTCACAGAGTACCACTCACACACTACTGACATCACTCTCACACCCTCACAGAGTAGCAGTCTCACACGACCAAGAGTGCTCATGGCCTTCACAAGCTAGCAATCTCGTTTGACAAACAAAACTTTCTAATCTTTCACACAGAAGCAGTCATGCTCTCACAGATCCTTCGTAATGCCACTCTCAACCTTCAAACAGCACTCTCACACCACTCATAATAGAAATTACAGACTACACCCTCATATCCCTGAGAGAGACAGCCCCAAGCTTCCAACTGGGCTCTCACACAACTCGCAAACTCGCAGTCTAACAATAGAGAATGCACTCTCACCCCTCACAGACTAACTGCAAAGCCAATCGGTCTAGCTAAAAGTGTCTTACCAATCTTATTTTTGTGGTTCTGTGAATGAACGAGTAGGTAAATGCACAAAATGAGACAGTGGGTGGATGAATAGTTGCTTACGCGAAAGATGGTTGACCGACTGCATGTATGATGAGTGATTGACTGAGTGCATTTATTGAGTGAGTTTATGGATGGAAGCATCCAGGCACTTTTAGTGATATGCCAAAGATGAGTGACTAAATACACAGATGCCCATCGGGCATTTCTAGTTGTACCCCAGATGTATTGACTTTGCTGCAGTGGCGTAGCTAGACCTACTGCCACCTGGGACGGACCCTAAGTTTGCCACCAGGTTCAGGTAAGAACGGGGGTGGCGGCCGATGGATGACTTTCCGGGGAGGGGAGGAGGTGGGCTGGCGGCTGACGGATGACTTGTTTGCCAGGGGGATGGTGGTAGTCGACAGACATGGCTTGCTCACCTCCGCCGCCCCCAAAGACCGTGCTGCCCGGGGCGCACAGCCCCCCCCCCCCGCAGTTACGCCACTGCTTTGCTGTAGCTTGTTTCATGTAAAGCTGGTAATTGCTCCACATGGTTAGCCAAGATGCCAGGTTGCCAATCACAACGTGCTTTATACCTGGTGGAGACTTAGTTTTGACTCTAGACAATCACCTGTGACTCAACATGCCTGGTCTCGTGACTTTAACATACCACGAGTTGAGCAAATGCTGCACTTTCTTTGCTTCAGTGACTTCTTTACTCCCCAAATGAGGACAGGATTATTGTGCCCAGCGCCTGGCTTTCACTGCTCCATATCTCATCGCAGAAAGGGCAGACAGTGTCCCCAATGAGATTTAGTCCATTTGGATAAGTGGATATGTATAAATTCTGAGCTGCCGCCACATTCCCGCTGTTTGGATGCATTTCAATTCTGAACAAAAACAACAATGCCTCAGCAAATGGACTGCAGCCAGAGAAGTAGCAGCTTTTCATTATATCAACTCTTGCACATCATGGCCTCGCTAACCTACAAAACTGCTGTCACAGCCCAAAGATATTGGTGTCACAACAAGGCTTACTGTAAAGTTACTGTTACTCTCTTTCTCTGCGTGCAAGAGGTTTAGAAGCAACACTTCCTGTTGTGGTTTGTAGGGTGACTATAGCTTCAGGTGTGGCTGAGTGCTCTGTAAATCTGCGAGGGATATAGTATGTTCATTTCTGCGCGAGAACCTGGATTCTCGTCTAATTGGCGTTCAAACCTCTGTGCCTTTGGTAAGTGATTGTACCTGATAAAGATAGATGTGTAACCTTAAAGTTGTCCCCCAGCTGTCAAAAGTTGGCAGGGTATGCCCAGACGTGGGTCCTTTGCTTACTTTGCCACTGGATTCAAGCTAGTCTGGCTGATGAGGGGGTGTTACCCCGAATCCGGTCCCAGGATGCTTGTATCTGGTCCAGGGAAGACCTGGCTAGGCAGTTCGGTCTGGACTGTTCCCATGAGGCACAGGGTCAAGGCTGGTTTGCATATAGCTGGGTCTGAACTGCGGTGGCGAAGTGAGCTAAAGAACGATGATGGATTCAACCCAGATCTGTGACTGGGGGCAAGTGTCTGATTAGTTTCAGCGCTCTGTCCATCATCTCCTTGTGTTTGCTTTGTCAAAAGGATCGAAAGTAGGTCATTTTGTTTGGCCGATGCTTATAAAAGTCGTACATTTCTAAACAAGTTTTTGACTTTATTAGTCAAATGAAGTTTCTTAGGTCTGGCTTAGAGACCGCTATATCTGTCTTGCTAGAGTACAATATTGTTTTTCAAAGATCTCACACATAATATAATATATAATGAGGGGTTTCATCCATTGGTCTGCTGAATTGTCATTCACATAGTGCTTCCTCCCAGTACAGCATACAGCAAGGGCCAGTATGTCACCCATTCGCTGCCTTCACTTGAGTGATGCACAAAGCTTTCACATATTGTTCACATAAAATGAGGCAAGGAAGAATAGCAGTAAAGATATGTCATAGGTCTGAAGCTAGCAAGAATGAAGAAAGAAGTAAAGAGCCTGCTTGGAGGGGAACACCTGTTGTAAAGCGCTGTGACTCAGCAGCTCTGATAGACTTGTTATCTTTGATGTGAACATTTACTGTTGTAAAGCGCTATACCTTCGGGTTTAGCTAGTGCTATATACAACTCTTAAATAAATAAACACCCAGATGCATTTCTCAACACAACTTCCACTAGGTTCAACATGGCTTTTATAGTGATGGAAAAAGGAAGTAGTGTCAGGACCTGCAGGTGCCAGATTAGAAAGAAAATAGCTTTATATAAGTTAAGCTATACCCCCGCCTTTCAACATGGCCAGCAAGTAACTCTGCATCCCAAGACCAACTATGCTTTCTAGGAGACACAATGTCTCATGCAACCGCCCCTCCCCCATCCTTTGCGAGACTGCCATCCGATATGACGCACAGCCACAGAGAGAAGACATCAGGCAGCAGTATGTCTGCACAGATTGTCAACACACCGCCAGTAAGCTACTAGCCTGACCACCGAGCAGGTAAGGCCGATTGCATCCAAGGTCTGGGGGTCTCCTCTTCCCGCGGAATGCAACGGTAGAGCTCTTAGAGCACAATGGCCTCCTTGACTGAAGCCATCCAATGACTGAAGTGGGCTGCCCCATTGCCTCGTGCTGCAGGGTGTGTTGAGCAGAAGCAAAATGTGAGTTGCCCTAGATCAGACCAATAGATGGAGAGGGTTGACCAGAAGTCCCTCTATGTGGGTATATATTTGTATTATTATTTTTGTTTGGAAAACATGAGAATGGCGAGACAGCTAAAGGAGTCTATTGCACAGGCCTAAAACGATAAAAAAGGGGTCTAGGGGAGAAACTGTTTCAGCACCTTGTTATTAGAATAAATTGAAAATGCACACTGGGCGGCAACTGTTAGCCATAGAAATCTTCGAGTCAGGTCAATCGGATGGGTGAGGTTACTGAGGGGTCAAGAAGGCAGTTCCAGGATTGTGCAGCAGATTATGAGAAAGAATGTTATATTTAGCATGCTTGATGCGGGCAAAATAAGAACATTAGAGGAAGAAGGCCTGACTGTTGTGGGAGGAGTATACTTTTACAACCGAGAAACCAAAAAGGCAGGTTCAGTATTGGATAGAAATTTTTGTCAAGTGTATATGGCCTTGAATAAGAAACACCCAAACATAGGCAGCCAATAAAGCGAGAACAGTTATTTTGAGAGCGTAGGAAATGAGCTACAATGTTTTGATGTAATTGGAGGCTATGAAACATATATTTAGGAAGACCTAAATAGCACTGCCATACCCTTTGGGTGATCATAAAGCATGAACCGTTGTTCAACACATAAACATAAAATGATAAACTCATCAGAATGCCAACAGACAATTCTGATTTAAATGGTTAATATCATCATATATATATTAAAATAGTTACTATCATCAATATATATAAAGACTGCAGCAACTCCACATCTATTTTAGGGAGACCTGGGAGGCGGAAAGCCTTTGTTCCTCAAGACCACACTAGCCAGGCTGGCTCTGACCCCAGAGGAAGGGAAGCTAATCTCTGATCCAGTTTGAGTGGACACAAGGTAGGGCACTGCTCATCTTCTTGGCCACACCTCTGGGTGGACACGAGGGCTCTGCACAAGGGAGGAAGGGTTCCTCCATTTTGGATTTTAGGAGTATGTTGCAATGTGGGATTGTTTGTGGTAGGGCAAAGAGAAACTGCAGAAAATTCAGGTAGGGTTTCCCCTTGAAACTTTTGCCCAATTGGTTAGGGAGGGTCCAGGTGTTGCCCCGTCAACTGGCTATAGTAAACTATAAATTTGACATACCAAAAAACCCTTTTCATCACACTTATTGGTTCTGTGGAACTGTAAGCTGAGAGGAGCCCATAAGGAATGAACCTATTCCCTCTTGTTTCGAGGACTGAGAAGTGGACTCCAAGGGTCAGTTGGCCGGCCTCTTCTCCTACAAGGACACAACAAGCTGCAAGATACCTTTTTCCTGAAGTGACCATTTGACCAGTACCAACTGAACCTAGAATGGACTCTGCTGGTGGCCTTTGCTGGAGTGAGTCTTGACCCATAAATGTTGTCCCTGATGTCCTAGGAGCATTAGAATCGACCCAGAGGAGCTGCTCAAGAAACCCTGAAAAGTTGGGCCTTAGAAAATGTTTGGACTTTCAAAACATCAAGAGCATCAGCAGGTGCTCAAGGCAAAGGTGTCAGATTTCAAAGCAACTTTATGGGATACAGCTTCAGTCTTGCTTCTCTGGAGGATTTTGTGCTCCATAAAAAAGACTGTCAGAAGGTAAAATCATTGACCAGGCGAACCCGTGAGAGGTATTTGACCGATGTTCCTTCAAGGTGGCCTGACATCGCACCTAGGTCCTGGGGTATCCCTTCCATAGACTAACATGGGTGCTTAGTGCTTTTTTTGCATTCATGTTACTTAAATCTGTAAAGATTTATATCTCTAGTTCCCTTTATTGAATTTTCGTCATTTGTGTGTCTTTTTTTTAATTACTCTATTTTTCTAATTCAGTTTGGGATTTTTCTTCGGCATTTTGACGTTTTTACTGTTTAGGTATTACACCAATGCTTTACACATTGCCCTCAATTAAGCCTGTCTACTCTGTGCCATAGTTACCAGGGGGTTGAACTAAGGCTAAATTAGAGACTTTTGGGGTTCACTCTGACAAGTTAGTGTTATTATTCCTTGGAGTGGGTGACCACCCACCCCGAGTAATCTACTTTCTCACAGGGACCAACACCGTAGTCTGTGGAACTTAATTTGACTGAGTGTTTTATGTAAAGTGGGCTCGGAACTGAATCACTTTTTAGGTGCTGTCAAATGTTGGTATGATAGGAAAGAAAGTGGACTGGAGCTAAGTGATTTGTATAAGGTCACATCATTTGAATCTGCAGCTCAGACATAGACATCATCTCGTCTTACATCTAGTTTTACACAAAGAACAATGCTTCGTACACAGTGGTAATACAATAAAAATTTGCAGAAGCAGTGATCTGTTTGGCTGCCTTGCAACATAACTAATACCTCATGATTGATGAATTTAACTCTATATCAGGAATCCTTCTAGAAATACGTTCGACAAGTTGAAGAGGATTCATTATCAAGAGGTGAAATAGTACAAACGAAAATGTATTCTTGGAACATAAGGGGAACTTAATTTCAGAAACAGCATTGAGGAAAAAAAACTGGGGCATATGTACAAGCCCCTATCGCCACGGGAACGTCACTTTTTGTGACGTTTCCGTGGCGATAGGGGCCTTGCCTTATGTACAAGGCAGCGTTAAGCCACTTAACGTGGCTTAACGCTGACTTGTACATAAGGCACCCTTTCACGCTATGGTTAGCGTGAAAGGGGCGTGCAGTGGGTGTTGCGGTGGGCGGTCCACCGCAACATCCATTGTATTTGACGCTGCCCCCTATGTACAAGGGTGGCGTACATAGGAGGAAGTGCCAAAATTAAGACCAGGAAAATCCTGGTCTTAAGTTGGCGAAAAGAGGAGAAAGGCATTATTTCTCCTCGTTTTTAGGTCTCGCTGAGCCAGCGCTTTGCGCTGCTCTGCGAGACATTTAGTAAGTGGGTTTTTGAAGTGCTACCAGAGAGGCTTTTGCTGGCCACCAGCTTGCGTTCACGCGAGCGTGCACGCGCGCAGCCGCCATGTGGGGTTCAGTCAAGGCTCATTAAGCCTACTTTACTGCCGTCGCCTTCTGCTTACACAATGACCATCTGCTCTCTCTGAACGTTCGCTGGCCTCTCTGGACGCACACCGCCCTCTCTGCTTAAACACTGACCACCTATCCTTCTTGTCTCCCGCGAACACTAACTGTTCTTTCTACTCATACACTGCTCTCTCGTGCTCACCGCCCTTTCAGCTAACGCTGCTCACACTCGGATTCTCTGCTCCCTGCCCCCTCTAACATTACTACTGGAAGTCTAACTTGTGCATCTCGCACAAGGAGAGGTCCTTCGGAATTACAAGGCACCATTTAATCTGTGGCGCATATTTTTTGCTAGAATACGGCTTCTGACTTCCGCTTCCTACTCTCTGTACCTTCGTGCCACTCGAGAGTTCGAAAACTTTTACAGAAACATTCACAAATAACCAACGATACATCGACTCTTCTTGCTGGACAAGCCCCCCTCCCTCCCTCCCCCACACACACACACACACGAAAAATCCACTTTGAGAGCCATCTTTCGAAAGGACAAACATTGGTGTTTCAGGCCGCTGTTTAAATATCATTTGAATGAAAGGCTATATGTTCAAATGAAAAAAGACGTAGAGATCTAAGTTGATTTGGCAGTGAAAATTTAAAAAGTGATACAAATTTGAGTTGATCTTTTCCTCATAACACAGCCCCAATCTTAGAATTTCACTAATTTTCTAGGCAAAATAAATTGAAGGTTCAGTACCCGGGCTAGGCAAATGTCTACAAAAATAATTTGATATATTTGAGGTAAATTTGTGTACCAAGTAAAACAGTCGGGAGTGACGCAATCATGTTTCTGATGCTGTGCTCCTGCTCAGACCTTAGCTTTTTCTCTTTTGTTTAAATCTGCTGTGCACTGTAGCACACACTACCAACAAGCATCCCCCCCCAAACAACTTTTTTTTTCCTGCTTGCTGTGGAATCTAGGAAAGCCACCATACTCTGTGGTCGGCTTAAAGTAAATCACGTGGAGCCTGCTGGAAGGATGCTGACATGCACAGATTTCACACTGAAATTGTGGCTTCAGCTAAAGGTGAAAAACGCTGAACAGCTTTTGTCTGAAATGGCCAAATGTCATGAATGTGGGCAATGAATACACAGATGCCATGTGCCTGCCTTTCCTTTCAGGTGCCACCAATCACTGTATCTTGGTAACAAACACAAAGCTACAGCACTAACGGGTATGTTTAAGACTTGCTATTATAAAGACAGTGTTATTGAGTTTGCTAAGAGACGTGCTTGAGACAGGGAAGCAAACTGGTTGTTTTTCCAGTGTCACAGTGGATATGGCAAGGAGTCTGCAATACAACACAGGTCCATCTGTGTACATGTCGCTGTGAAGGATGTCAAAATGTATGTTCAATAGTGCGGAGACATCGGCATATGATAATGCAGACAGAACACAAGCCCTAAAAGACAGAAACATATCCTAGGCAATGCACAGTGACGTCATGTGGTGTGATGTTACAGGACAGCCACACAGGAAGGGATTTCACAGCTCTATCATACCCTTCACTGCCCATTTTACACAGGGGACTTCTACCAGTTTCTCCACAACTATGCAACCTCTCATTCTCTCTCTTCACAGCATCTCTCAGCACCACGACAGCACCACTCAGCACCACCACACCACCACTCAGCACCACCACAGCATCACTCTGCACCACAACAGCATCACTCAGCAACACCACAGCATCACTCAGCAACACCACAGCATCACTCAGCACCACCACAGCATCACTCAGCACCACCACAGCATCACTCAGCACCACCACAGCATCACTCAGCACCACCACAGCATCACTCAGCACCACCGCAGCATCACTCAGCAACACCGCAGCACCACTCAGCACCACCGCAGCACCACTCAGCACCACCGCAGCACCACCACAGCATCACTCAGAACCACCACAGCATCACTCAGCACCACCACAGCATCACTCAGCACCACCACAGCATCACTCAGCACCACCACAACAGTATCACTCAGCACCACCACAACAGTATCACTCAGCACAACCACAACAGTATCACTCAGCACAACCACAACAGTATCACTCAGCACAACCACAACAGTATCACTCAGCAAGACCTAAGTATCATTCAGCATCACCTCAGCATCGTCTCAGCACCAGTCACCACCACCACCACCACCACCACCACCACTACCACCTCAACATCACTCAACACCACCTCAGCCTGCTTTCGGAATCTGCCATCTGTTGATTCTCCCTAGCGTCTGGCCGCTGCTAGTGTTATAATACAGGTACTAGTTCACAACCTTCAACCTCCAATTGTTTATGCCCCCTCAAAAAAAACTTTAACAAACAACCATTGGAATAGGCAAAAACAAGTTGCCAGCATTGCAAGAACAAAAGAAAATTGAGAATTTTTTATTGTACATACATTTTTTAATATGGTCGTTCTGTTGGACATAATGCCTTTTTGGTCATATATAAGGTAACAAAAATGCTTCTGGCACTTTTTTATTACAACTTTTCAGCATGCTGCACAGCAGCCACACTTCTCTACAGCACAGCTTAAACACATTGGCAAAGTCAATAGATCTGCCTAAACACTTATAAGGCCCCAAAGGCGAGACCTATTGGCTATGCCAATGCTTGTTGCTTTTTCCATGGGTGCTGCCTTGTGCAGCACACATGGAAAAAGCAAAATGCCATGGTTTGTTTATATACAGGAAGGTGTCCCTTCCTGTACATAAACAAACCTTTTACAAAAATGCCACTTTGGAACTTTCATGTGTGCTCCATAAAGCAGCACATACAAAAGTTACAAAATGGCATTTTAGGATTGTTTATGTGCAGGAAGGGACACCTTCCTACACATAACCAATCCTCCCCTGCACACAGACACCCTTGCACTCTGGTGCAAGGGTGCCTGCGTTGGCGCTAAGTTGTTAAACTTAGCTCCATCGCAGGGGGAAACGCAAGGCTGCACCACATTCTTGTAAATATGGTGCAGCCTTGCGTTTCCGAAGTGGCGGAGCGTGCCGTTAAGCCCAGGAGGCTAACGACACGCTCCGCCACTTCATTGTACATATCCCCCTGTGTGTGTGGTATTTTCTATAGTGCAAAGTGACCATGATCTTTTCCATCAAAGTTTAAGGGTTCGCCACTGCTCTTTCAGTTGTTGCACCTCAGTGTTAAACCACTTGAAGGGAGGTTTAGGAACCTGATTTTGCTGTCTCGTTTTGCAGCAGGCCTGTTAGTCTAGCATGGATTTGGTTTTATGGTAGACTACCCATTACATGGTTTCCAGATCAGGTCTGGTGGCTTCGATTGTTGGCGCTGATTTACATTCTACACTGAGTTCTGTCTCAATTTGATAGTTGAGACTTAAAACTGACTTCACTTTTGGCTCGACCTTGTCTTGAAGCTGTTGTTTTTCTGGAATCCTCTAGAGATGGAGGATAATAAATGAGGGGTTACAACAAATATGTGGCTGCACAAAGATGATGGCTGTCACATTGTTGTGGTGGACAGTAAGTCACCTGAATGGCCTGCTGTATGTGATGTGCCTTTAACCATTACTGATAAGCCTAGTACAGTTTCGAATCAATTCAGCGCTGTTTGTTAGATCTGCGCACCCATATATTAAGGGTCCTCATTACCATGTCTCAATTAAATGTTTTTGCATTTTAAGATGACTTTGCTCTTCAGCATTTCCCATGAGGAAACACCTGTTACATTATATCTTTTATTTTTGTTATGCATGTCTTGTCTATAGTGTGAAAAAAATATTTTCAAATTCTGAACTCAGCACAAAAATTAGATTATAAAAGTTATTTTCAAAGCTACTTTAGACACGTAACTTATGATACAATGGTAAAACTTGTAGTCTTTAGTCTTAGAGTTATACTAATCAGCATTACTTTATGGATGCAAATTTAAATAGTTGGTAATCACCTTGCCTGATTACTCTAGTTGCCTACTTAGCAACTAATTGACAGTTCTAAGTATAATGTTCTTCAAACACATTGATAACAACAAGTAGCAGTTGAAGAGAGGACCCCATTAGTTGGTAACAACTAACTTGATGACAGCTAAAAATGCCATGTTTAAACACATAATTGTGGGACAAAATATTAGTTGAAATACTAAGGGCCTTATTACGAGTGCTGCAGTTCTGGGACCGCCATGCTCGCAGTAGCAGTCTGACACCACCACCCGTCTGCCTTATTATGAGTGTGGCGGTGGGACCGCAACAAGACTGCCGTCTCTGCAGGGATCAAGGATCCTGCTGCAGCAGCAGTTTTCAAAGGGACTGAATATGCTGGTGGTGCCGATGCCGGCACTGCAAGCATATTACGGCCTGCATTTCCACCTCCAATTTCATGGCGGGGACCCCGCCATGAAAAGGGTGGCGGAAATGCAGGCAAGGTGGCCCTAACAGGGCCCCTGGCCGAATCTGGCCATGGGGGTACAAGTGGGGGGGCACATGTTGTGCCCCCTGGAATTGCACCTTCGTTCCTGCATGATGTGGCATGCACAACATGGTGCATGCCACACCATGCAGGAACGTGCTAAGGCCATCTCAGATCAGCGGTATGCTTATTAGGCTCTCCTATGAACCTACCATACCACCGCCATTAGACCGCCGCAGCACCGCCCACCAGACTTGGATCAAATTCATAATCCGGCGGGCGCACCATGGGCTTGGCGGTCTTGCTGGGACTGCGGTGGTGGCAAGCCAGCCGAAGACCGCCAATCTCGTAATAAGGCCCTTAATGTCCATAATTTGTACTATAAAGCTTGCAGTTATGTTATGTGCTTTGTATAGCACACAACTTACCTGGGAGGATATCCTGGTGCTGTAGCAGGAGCTCTATGATCTGAGCCAGGGTCACAGGCCATGTGAAGAGCCAGGTCTTCAATTTCTTACGGAATTTAAGAACTGAGAAGGAGGCACTGTTGTGCCGGAGGAGGTTATTCCAGGTTTTAGAAGTGAGGTGGGAGAAGGCACGACTTCCGGATGTGGTTCTGTATATGCAGTTGTGCGAGTAGGCGTCCGGCTAAGTGAAGGTGTCTGGTAGGTTTGTGGAAGTTTAATTGGTTGTTGAGGTACTTGGGTCCAATGTTGTGAAGGCTTTGTAGGTATGCTTGAGGAGTTTGAAGAGTGCTCGTTTATGGTTTGGGAGCTATTAGAGTAGAACTCTTTGAGGTGCGGGGTGATGCCAGTGTGGGATGGGAGGTTTAGGGCGAGCATGGCCTGCTGAGTTTTGTCTAGTCTGGGGTCTTCTGGTCAGTTGAGCATTGATTCTAGCATAGAGTGTGTTGCCATAGTCCAGCTTGCTGTTGACGAGAGATTGGGTGACGGTTCTGCGAGTGTTGTTTGTGGGGAGCCATTTGAAGATCTTCTTGAGCATCATGAGTGTGTGGAAGCAGGAGATGGAGACTGTGTTCACTTTGCCATTCATGGTGAGTTGGTTATCGATTACTATTCTGAAGTTCTATGTGAGTGCTGTTGGGAGAGGAGAGGTGTGGGTCCAAGTTCAGGCAGTCACCCGGTGGAGTCCCAGATTGAGTTGTCTTTGCTGTGTCGAGCTAGAGGCAGTTGGTTTTCATCCATCTGGTGACTTCGTCATGGATCAGAGAAATTGGTTTTATCCATCTAGTGACTTCAGCATGGATCAGAGAAATTGATCTGGGTGTTTGCTGCCTTGTCGGAGTGGGAGAGTACAAGCTGAATATCATCAGCATAGGATATGATGTTGATTCCTTAGGAATGGATGATGATAGTAAATGGGGTCACTTAAGCGTTGAACAGAATGGAGTCAAATTAGTATGCTGTTTAATTCTAGAACATTACAACTTAATCAAACTAACCATCTACTTTGGTAGAATCTACTATTTTAGGACTTCTATGTTTTTTCTTCTCATTCTGTTTGACCCATCAGCATCCTTAGATACCATTGACAATAAAGCTCCTCGTCAACACCCTCGTCTTGACAGTAAGCTTCGACCACACCCTGAAGTAGTTCACATCCCACCTGAACAACAAAGTCCACATGGTCATTGTGAGGTCTCCAGGTCCAAGCACATCTGTGGAACGTGTGTGCTTCCTTAGGCTCCATACTGTTGCCAGTGTTTTTCTATCTGTTTACTTGGACCTATTTAGTGTGCTCCTCATTTAAAAGAATGAGGAGCGGGAAAACTACATCTGCTCAATTTCATGTATAAAAAGGTTGTTGATGTTTGAAGCACTGCAAATGTTCTCACTTTGGCAGGGCAATATCTTTACACTGAATGAGGTAAATGCAGGATAGTGTAAGTACTAGAGTGAGTGCTAGGGACATGGTTAATTTAGGGATAATCCTAGAGGTAGACTAGACTTCGTTTTTGGTATAGGGTTAGGCTTTGCATGGGAAGGTTTAGGTTTAGGGTTGGGTGTATTTTGTCAAGATTAAAGTTTTAAGGTAAGATTTAGGTTTAGAGATGCTGTGATACAGGGTTAGGGTTATGGTAAGGTTAAAATTAGTGTTAGGCGTAGATATAGGTTTAAAGTTAGGGCTAGATTTAGGAAGATTAGATTTAGCATTTGGGTCAGGGAAAGTGAATGGGATAGCCTAAATGATAGTGTCATGAATAGTTTTTAGGGGTTATTGTTGGTGTAGAAATATATATGAATTAGTGGTGCTCGTGCAGTGACATTCAGATAGTGGTTGCATCACTTAACTGGTTGATGTAGTGGTCTTGATGTGGTGGTAGGTCAATGTCATAATTCTTATTGCAGCTGCAGTGTAGTGAATACATTCTGTGGGGATGCTCTTGTTGGACTGCTTTGATAGCAGTATTACACATAGCACAGTGGGGTCAGAATAACAGTTAGTAGTGCCTTGCAGGAAGTGAGTGACATGATGGCCTGATTGGGCAGTGACTGGCTGCTTGTATGGACAGAGTGATAGTGTTATTATCCAGATGGTTGGATTGGCCTGCCTCATGTCTGCCTGGTTCAGAATGCTCTGGAAGGATGAGTCTTTGGGTAATAGAGTTGTGTTGAATAGCCTGAAAAAGATCCCACCCCAATGGAAGATCCTGCCTAACCCCACCCACCAACAAACTATGGGAGCCCAAAGGGTTTGCCAAAAGGAACGAAGTAGACACTATGCCCATTCTGAAACATTGGTAGGTGTTACCTTTAATAGAGTTGTTTCCTAGACAACCCGAAGGGATGCAGTGGTCCACACATAATGGCATTGCTGCAACTTGAACCCCTTAAGATGAACTTTTATTTGGATGTGCATTCTTTGTCAGCACTGCAGGGCTACCAACTCTACAAGGGAAGGTAATCGAGTTACTAGGAACGGTCCTCCCCATACCCTGGATAAGTGCTGGCCCACATGTTAGGTATAGATCCTGTAGTACGGATCTTTGCTGTCCACTTGTTGCTGGGCCGGTGAGGAAGGAAGTTGGTCTGTTCCCTGATTTGACCACAGATCCTGCATTGATGGTTCTATGACAGTGCACTTTGTCCAATTTCAAGAACGTGATCCAACCTAGGAAAGCATAGTTACCACAAGTTCGAATGCTAGTGAACCACTACTTAAGACTGCTAGGGCTCAATAGAAAACCATAGATACATGCTTCCTTCCTGTGGGCTTGAAAACTGCATCTATTGATGTACTTGACTAAAAAAAGAGTTTGGTACATGTCTGGTGTCTGTGCTATTTGGAGGAAATAAAAATTGGTATTAAATTGAAGTTCCTGATCTGATAAAATGACAAGTGGAGTCCCTATTTATCATTGTGCATTTTGGGGCACTACTCATTGGAAATTTACTCTGTAGCCCGCTCCGGCAGGGACGTCATCTCCCAACTACACATCAAGGTGCACCATCTTCTATTCTCCCTATGTGGACACCTATGCACCTAAGCCCTCATTCTACATAGGTACTGCTGAGGGTGGGGATGGATAAGTGGCTTGTAGCGTATTCTTTTCTGTACTACCAAAGCCAACTTCTAAGAAACTGCTTAAATTGAGTATAATCTGCATCCACTTTGAAGTAGATTATGAAGTAGTGATGAAGAACCGCTCCACGCTGCAGCTGCCAGACCAGTGGCTTATGCCATTAGGTTGCTCCCATGCTGGAAACAGATACTTGTTTTTCTAACATTTGAATTGTTCTTCAGAATTCCAAGTCTGCACCTCCTAACAAGGTTGAAAACTTATCATTTTACTGTAAATGATGATAAAGAACTGCATAACTAGGGCTATGCAGATTGTGCGAAAAGGCACAGAAAACCTCACTTAATTTAATTTATCATTTTTTATGCACAGTGTTATATCTTTTTCTCTGTCATTCATTGTTCACTTTGTTTTTCTTCTTTGTCATTTAATGTTTTATTTTATTTCCATTATTTTTTCCTGTCTCTGTCTTTAATTATTTTATATTGTTTATCCTGTCCAAGTTCACTTATTAATCATCTTCCATTCTAATTGACTTCCCTAATCTCTCACGTTTATTTCCTTACTTCCTTTTGTGTAAACCTTGCTTTGTACGTACAGAGTAATACTGCTCTCACCTCACTGAAGATGCATTAGATGTATGCCACACAACCTTCCCTTAACGTCCGTATCAGAAAAACAATCCGCAAATGACATGCTTGCTATGCATGTAATTGTAAGAGTCTGTAGTTAACATTGTCTCTGTTTCTGTCTAGACACAGGTGATTGTATATTTGGGTTTCATTCTTGTCTGTAAATAGTTTTGTTTAGTCCCAGTTACAGTGACTCCTCAAGTGCCATCACATTCATTAGGCATTACTGTAAATAACTTGTGTTGGGTTGGACATTTTACTCTGTATATGTTCACACGGACACAAGATAAAGGCAATTCAACAGATACTCGCAGTATAATCTACCATAATTCAGTTCATCCTTAATGGTCATGTCAGTGCTGATAAGTCCTTTTTACCTTTGATTATTTTCCAGTTCTAATTCCCAACTCTTTTCATGACTATAACATACACCCCGCCATTTTGGAATTTTAATTGTTGTAGTGCTTTGTCTTCCTGAGTACAGGTGGGTGTCTCTCGTTTATTATCTTTTTACACCCCTTCTTCTTAGGACGTGGCTAAACTGACTCCATCTTATCGCTGTGCTTCTTTCTCCTTGTACATGTAGGCCGCTAGAACCCCTAAAATCGTACACCTCAACAACATGCCCAACACGGATGGATGAATCGGAGACGGTGTTAAACCTCATTTTCATGAGGCAATGTGTTCCCTATGTAAGGCACCATACTGCCTATCAAAGTACAGTCATTTAATGAAGGACAGACTCAATAAGTGAGTTCTAGGGCAGAACATGAACATTTAGGAAGATTTATTACAAAAAATCATAAGGTATTACAAATAATCATGAGGTCCAATACAAAAATTGTAAATGCAGATACATATAGCCGTTGCCATGAAGGCTCTCAGTAATAGAGCAGTACGGAAGAATAGAGAGAGTAAAAAATTATTCTAAGTCCCAAATGAGCACCAAAATCAATAAGAAATCAGATAGCATTCCTAGTATCATCGGAATGGTCTCAAGAGAGTAATAGCTCACCTCCAAAATTGAGGGTTTATGTAGTAAGTCTCCTCGTAAAACAGAATGAAACTCTAGATTCATGATGGTGTGAGCAAAAGAATACAATCTAGGTAAATTGGAAAATAGAATGATTAAAAGTCACATTGCCATACCACCTAAGCACTATCCCACTATTGAATATTAGTTCAACCCCTTTCTGACCTAATTTCATCCTGAGATGTCAGAAAAAACTAGTTACAAAAACAACAGCGAACTATTGTGAATGAATGCAGCATCGCATGCAGAGGAAGAGACCTTAAATGTTTACATTACTGAGCCCACGTTCGTAGTCGTTACACAGCACACACTGCTGACCTCTTTGGAACTCTCAGGACTGAGTGCACAATGCTGAACTTGCTTGGATCTTTCAGGACACAGTACACATTTATTTCCCTCCTTGGAACTTTCAGTACAAAGCACACACTCCCAGGACAGTGTACAGAACACTGACCTTGTTTTGACCACTCAGGACACAGTACACATTGCTGACCATCTTTGGAACTTTCAGGGCACGACAGATACTTTCTCCACTTGTTGACTCTCAATGCAATTTCCCTCTTTCAGACCTCTCAGAAAATGATACATGTTACTGGCCTTCCTCTGACCTCTCAGGATACCACAGGAGTAGTGTTTCCACCGTGTACTGTTCAGGACAAAGCACATGTATTTCCGTCTTTGTATCTCTCAGGATAGAGCATAAAAGGCTTTCCACCTCAGATATCCAAGGACACAGTACTCCTAGAGTTGCTGCCTGGGAAACTCCCATTACACATATTCTCACTGGGACTACCCATCATCAGTAAACCATCACCACCATGTCTACTGTAAAACAAAGTATAAATGTAATACTATAAGCAGGATCAAACAAAGCCACACTGTACATTTCTGAAGGAATGACAAAAACCACTGTAATATATAAATGCCATGTGTAGGAAAGTCAACCTTTTTGCCCTGATTGCCCCCATTTTTTGACTGATGCCGGTGGGTACTGACTCTGCAAACCAGGCCCAGGGCCAGTGCTCTGTTCTCTAAATGTACATGGTAATTGATATAATTATAATGGGCAAAGACAACCTACCTGGAAGTCCCTAGTATATGGTAGGGCATGTAGGTTTAGACACCCCAGTGGACTCAATTTACTTAAGTGTGCACTGCTGTGGTGTCTGGTGTCTTGCACACTGGTTTAAAAAAACTATGACCAAATTTGACTTTGGAATTAAAAGTACTTCCACAGTCAAAACTACATTTTTATGATTTATAAGTCACCCTAAGGTCTGCCCTAGGTGCCCCAAGGGTATAGTGCATTGCTATAAAAAGCATGGACAATATAAAAGATGTTTTATATGCCTTGATTGGGAAAAACAGCCAACGTCGTTTTTCCCTATTGTAGTGCTGCTAGCCCCATAGGCTAACATGGGGAAGGCTTTATTACATTTAATAAAGTCTATCTTCGCATTGGAGCTACCTAGCAATACCATTCAAAGTATCAAAATAATGGTAACAATAAATCCAACCACTTGCCAACATTGGATTTAATATAACTATTACAGGAAAGTAGTTTTAGAACTTACTGTTGTGTAGCAGCCTCTTCTGAATGGTCAGCCTTTTGACATCCTGAGTCAAGCTGCTACCTGAGTAGGTGTGAAGAGGTCTGTGGCTGCATGCAACAATACTGCCATTTGGTGGGAGGAGACTTGCTTCCTGGGGAAGCCAGGAAGAGGAAGGGGTTGGGAGATTAGCTGGACTTAAAAGGCAGGAGAACAAATGTCATAGGACCCAAGCCAGCCCTCACTTGATCCTCAGCCAGATGGGAGCCCCCCTAAATTAGATTGGGAGAGGGGCTGGAGGGGAGTGTAGTCAGTCATTAGCCACACCTTTGGGTTGGGTTACACAGATACACACACCAAGGAGAGATTTTTTCCATTTTGATTTTTGTAAGAAGAGTGCTTTCTGGGACACAAATGTGCCACACTTCTTTGAGAACAGCAAAAACAACTTCCATGGAAATAAACAAACATGACACTGCTTGACTACGTGCAGCCAAAATAATAGTAAACAGTATGCAGGGTGAGACATCCACTTTGAACAAGATGGCGCTGAGGCCTAGTTAGCATAAGCAAACAAAAAGGCACTTTAACAATTCACAGTAAAATTGTTTCAAAAGCAATTGCATCAGATGGGCATGCACATGTAAATCCGAGTGTGGATCTATATTCTGCACGTTGTTAGTAATGAACAATTTTATAAATGCACAAAAACTCCCACACAGGCCACACCACATTCTTTCATGAACAGCACTTTGGCATCCTTTGAGGCGTAGTTCACGCTTTACTAAGTGGCCAAATCATCAATTGTAAGGGCAACCAGAACCTACAATATCAGGGCAACCAGAAACTACCATTGTCAGAGCATCTGGAAACGTATTTGTTTTTCCTATGATGCCAAATATTATTGGTAAATATATAAGGTTGTGGTTGATATTGTTACAGTTATTGTTGTCATGGTTATAGTTTTTATTATTATTAGTAGTAGCAGTAATAATAGTAGTAATAAATGACGTATGCTGCTACTACTACTGATACTACTAATAATAATATTAATATTTGAAGAAGAAGAAGTAGCAAGATTTCCAGAGACTATCTGGAATATTCCAAGCTTAAAGTACACAGTACTTAAAACAGAATGGGTTGTGATATCCGGTTCCTACCAAATTACGTAAATCATTATGTTATAGGGAAAATGTTGAGTGAGAACTACTAGACAGCACACTGGAGAGTTAGTTTTTGCTTAATTACATTATAATTTACCATTTTTGGCAGAGGAGAGAGGATGACTCGCCCATATCTTTTGGCCATGTTCAGTTTTTAAGATCTCAGCCTTGTCCCTAGAACACCATCTTATACCTTTTCTCTCTGCATTAGAGAGGGTTTAATATTTTAGCGAGGAAGCACAGTGTATTTAATTTGTTTCTTGTCACTTTCTCGTATTGTCCAAAGCAGAGTTTGATTGTCAAATGGGAACATTATAGCTCTATAAGATCCTAGTCATGGGGCTGCAGATTGGGGGGGAAGCATGAGAATATTGTGAAATGGTCTATATTTTCAGCTACAATTTTAACCAAAGTGAGGCTAATGAGACTGAGCTATAGATTTGTGGACTTCAGTAACAGCATGAGGGAGTTTTCTTTGGCCATGGTTTCTAACCGGGTGCAAGTGGTGCAACGCTTCCATGGCGGTGATGACTGAAGTGTAAGTGGTTGAACAATTAATTATTCCCATTGAGGAGGAGAAGGGTAAAGAGACTAGACAGATCAACTTGTGGAAACAAGTACATTGTGTGATGGTGCCAATGACAGACATTGATAAAAGTAGATTTAGAGGCACTAAGACTTTCTGCTTGGAATTGTTTGGAGGGAATCACCGAGCCCATGTGATTGAAGGGAAAGAACTGTTAAATTGATAGTGATTGAATAATTCTGGCCAGTACCGCAGCAGATACCTGCAATGTAGTAAAGAGATTTAAGGCCAATTATACATCCAAATTGATTGATGTTGGTGCAGTATATTCCGCAAATATGTTAGACCTGAGAGGAAGTAAGCAGGTGGAATAATCCCTTTAAGTCTCCGACGTGTTAAGCTTGAATCTGCAGGTAAATATCCACTCCTGTCTAGCTATTACACAGAGATGCATATAGGCAGCAACGACACACCAATAATGAAGCATCAGGTAAAACAAACGGCCCATTGTTGTAAAAGGTCTGTCAGGGGTGTAGATGCAGATGTTGTACACTGTAAAGAGATTGATGTTCGCTGGATTTAGGAAACTCCAAAGTGGAATCATAGCAGTTGCAAATACATAATGCCCCCTACGTATACCACTGCATATCATCTTGACATTTTGACATTTTCTCCATCACCTCAAGCTCTTAAGATGAGATGTCCAAAATGATGGTGCTTTCAGGCAATAATGAATGACCACAAGTGTGTGGAAATGCATCTCTCTTGTTGGAAGTGGCACAATGTGAAGAACAGCTCTCCCACTGTGGCACGGAGGGTTCACAGATTGAACAGTAGCAGCTACTCTTTGAACTGGAGCTCGCACATCCTGAAGAGAAGCTGCTATCCTGTCTGGAAGTTTCTTCAGGGAGAATTTTAAATTCAAAGCACATCAAACTTCATGTGCAAGTATAAAAGTATTTTATTTATTTTTGTCAATATCCCCCCTCATACAAAAACGTCATCTCTACAATCATAATTTACACTTTATTGAGATTCACAAACTAAAAGTTGTACTGCAAAGGTGCAGTATCTCAGTCCTCAGACTCGTGTCTTTGAGCAGTTCGTAGAGTTATAATCTGTTGTCCCATATGAGTGCTGGATATTGACATCAAACATTGATGTTTGCAGCCTGCCGACGCATGTTTACGGGGACCGCCCTCATCTTCAGGGCTGCAATATAATTGATGATAATCCTTAAAAATGTAAACCATAAACTATACACCCCATTACAAAGTGAAAATAAACAAAAATAGACATCGATATAAAATGCAAATTTCAACATATCTTAGATAAGCTGCATCAGTAACTGCCTGTAATCAAATTATTATACTTAATTAGTCAATTACAAGTCCATAGTATATGCTCTAACATGCTATATTGTGGACAAATGCTGGCAGACTGATTAGTATCTGATACTCATCACGGAGGAACAAGAACAAACTTAGGAGCAGTTGCTATATTTTGATGGGGAGCTGGCACCTGGGTTTGGAGGGGTGGGGTTTCTCTATGAGCAGAAGCTGACAGGCTGATTACTAGCTGCTGCAGTGTGAAGAGGGTCTGCCACCTATTAAAACGATGGTTATATGTTAGGAAATGTAATGCTCTTCTTTTTAACACTCTCCTATGAATAGACCATGTCTACCCCTGGACTTGATGGAGCACAGAACTAGCCGAATGCTGTGACCAGGGCCATGCCTTCTACACTCCCACTTACATCAAGGGCTATACATCGGAAGTCACCACATCGTAGGCACTGCATCGGGATTCACCACATTGCAGGTACGTTTTCCTAGCCTTTACATTGGGAGTTACAGTATTGCATGCGACGTTATGTTACAATTTTGTATTAATAGATAGAGAACCTGGCATCAATCCCAGCATCCACACTTGACCAAATTGTGTGATCCTATACAATTGTTTGAAATACTAGCTCAAGATGTGCGCTGTACAAAACTTCTCTAGTGTTTAATGCAATAGGCTATACTGTTGCTCCATGTATAATCACAACCTAGGCCACATGAAGGGTGCACATGACAGCTAACTTGTCTCTTGGGTCACTATGGCATTGTCGTCCGGGATGGGGGAAGGAAGGCATGAATGTTTCTGAGTTGTTGTTTGAAAACAATCACTTTTAATAAGTGCCACGCAATGCACTGATAACATTTGATGTACAAAGTTGTAACAATTCAACATGTTAGAGAAATATGCATTTTTGAATTTTGCATGTTTGTTGCACGATGTCTTTTAATATGAAGGTGTTCCTAAAGATAAGTGTTGTAGGATGACTTCTGTGCTTCTTTTCTTTTCCTTTGCTTTAGTTCATGTTTAAATAAATACTTGCCTGTTTGTTTAGCATCTTTATGACAGTGCTCTGTCCAGCTCAGTGCTGCTGTTCACCACGGGGCCACACTTAAAGGTCATGCGGTCCACAATGTAGTGTCATGTAAATAAAGAATGACTAACTCTTTTGGTTCCTGATGGACTCCGTAGGCCTGTGACGTAAGTGTTGGAGTGTAATGAAGTGAATGCAGGTTTAGAATGTTGAGATCTTGCTTACACGCTGAAGAATAAAGAGGTGTATAACAACTCTCAGTGTGTGGCGTAGTCATTGGCGAGTGCCCTGGCTGGGTTGGACGCTACACACAAGTGACCCAGTGCCGAACAACGAGTATCCTGCTATATAATGCAGTGGGCAGAAGATAAAAATGAATAAAACAGTAACAGACCAGCGGATGAAGAGTGCTGGCTGAGGGCCACTATGAGTAAATATATTATGCATATAGTTTGTGTAAAATTGAAAGGTTTTGTCTAACGCCAGGCATAAAAAATACAATTATTCTAATGGACAATTCTGTCTCTTGAGCTAAAAGACACAGTTGTCAAGACACTCATGTTGACTGCTTCATCATGAGTTTAGGTGCTTGAGAGTCTAAAGGAACTTGCATGACCTAAAATCAAGTACGTCTTTGTCTTTGTGAGTCCAACACCGAAATTAGCAACAATAACATTGCTGTGTTCGTCTGATACATCTGCTGCTTAATTCGGATTTGCTGTTGAAAATGTTTGCTTTCAGAGGAAGGGTTACTGAAATGAACATATTTCCTCTGATATAAATGGTGCAGCAGGTGGAGTGGCACCGTGTCCCCAGTTATGACTGTTTTTTACTACCCAGCCAGAGGTTGTGGCCATTTCCCTGCCTTGCATTATGGTCTATGGCACCCTTGGTACGTCACTGGTGATACCATTGTAATTTTAGAGAGGTGCTGATTTTGTTTTCTTTTTGCAGGTGGGGCATGCAATACTTCAAGTAGTTTTTGGTGGACAATAAGAGAACAGGCTTCACCGATGGAGATTTCATAAGCATGGACATTCGATGCATGTTTCTCATTTATGGGTGAGTTCTCTCTTTTGTTTTTCAATACTAACCTGCTTAAAAGTGCAAAGTTAAGAGAATGAAGCTCAGTGATGATGGCGGTCCTTGCAGAGAAGACCTATTCAGTGTCAGGAACCGAAAAAAATCATTTGTGTGACATAGGACAATTGATCCCAGGCTGTGTCCTAACTAAACAAGCATTTGCAATGCAATAGGTCTGGCATTTGCGTGAGTTTAAGCTATTGGCATTGTAAATGACAATTGCTTTTATTTATCACTGTTTAAGTGAATTACAACCTCTCCCTGCCTCCCGCACCCCTGTGAAATGCGTGATTTTAACATCCCTGTGTGCACTTTGTGCACAAAGATTTTATCTTAGTTCCTTTACTTAACCCCTGTCTGCCCGGTTTTACCATTTTGTGACCTTTCAGCAATGCCATTGTATGTTGTTCTGCTGCTCCAGGCCCTTTTAATTTCCCTCTTTTCATGGTGAACTTTTGAACCATCTAACCAATATTTGCTTCTTGTCACAATCATCTACCGACCTCTGCTGGTGGCGGCCTAGGCAGGGACCTGCTCTTGCCTTGCCTTACACCCAGTACAGCTGGTACAATCTTCTGCTGAGGATGTTGTTATCTGTTACAGGACAGGCGCGAGGCCCCTGGCACGTGGGACAGTCATTTCCAATCAGAGGCGCGCGGGTTGATTATTATTATTTAAGATTTGTAGAGCGAAGCTACCCTAGGGCTTCCCAGCGCTAAGAGACAGGATGCAAGCTGAGGCTGGACGGAAGGTAGAGGTACTGCTTGAACAGCCACGTTTTTATTGACTTCCGAAATTCTAATTCTTTATTCATAATCCGCGATTCATGTGGTAGTGAGTTCCACAGTTTGGGAGCTAGGTGGGAAAAGGATCTGCCTCCCCACCTCGCTTTCCTGATACCTATTGGTTTTATAAGTCCTTCAGAGCTATATCTCAGGCTCCTATTTGGGACCTATGGGGTCACCAAGTTTCTGATTTTTTCGTGGGCCCATGTTGTGTAATGCTCTGTGCGTTATAACCAGTGCCTTGAATTTGATTCTGGCCTCCACCCGGAGCCAATGAAGTGCTTTGAGGTGCTTTTTGGCTGACTCCCGAGCTGGGGCCTTCTGGACCACCTGAAGTCTGTTGATCACGTATTTCGGCGCACCTAGGAATAGTGAGTTTCCGTAGTCCAGACGTGATGTGACCATGGAATGGACTACAGTCTTTCTGAGCTGTTTGGGAACCCTATCTAGTATTTTCCGGAGTGTTCTGAGTAGTCCAAAACAGGTGCTTACTACTTTCTTGGCTTGAGTCGTCATTGACAGGTCCTTTTCGAGCCAAAAGCCCAGATTCTTGATGGATTCTTTCGGCGTGGGTGGGCTGCCCAGGCAGTTGGGCCAGCTTATTGATGGGCCTAGGAATTGTCTTATTCCCGAGGACCATTAGCTCCGTTTTAACCCCGTTTAGTTTTAAGCAGCTGTTAGTCATCCATTCCATAACTTTCTCCATACAGGGAGATAACCTGTCGGAGTCCCCGTTAGTTGTAGGGTCTAAAGAAATCACCATCTGCGTATCGTCCGCGTAGGATGCCATGGAGATGTTGAAATCTTGGGCGATCCGTGATAATGGCTCCATATAAACGTTGAACAGTGTGGGACTCAGCGAGGAGTCCCGCGGCACCCCGCAAGTTAAGGACATCCAGTTGGAGAGGATATTATTTTCCATAACTTGGAAAGTTCTTCCCTCCAAGAATGAAGCCAGCCACTGTAGTGTGGTGCCTTGTACACCGATGGCCAAGAGTCTGTTTCGCAAAATATGGTGGTCCACCGTGTCGAAGGCAGCACTCAGGTCCAGAAGTAGTAAAACTGCTGAGCTTCCCCGATCTAACGACATTCTGAGTTCCTCCACCACCGTTAACAGTGCAGATTCAGTGCTGTGTTGTGCACGGAATCCCATCTGGGTGGAGTGGAGACAATAGTTTGTTTCCAAGAACTCTGCCAATGATCTGTTAACGTGTTTTTCCAGTAGCTTACCGACAAATGGCAGCATCGATATGGGGCGGTAGTTCCCTAGTTGTGCTGGGTCTGCATTGGGTTTTTTAAGCAAGGGTCTAATTATGGCATGCTTCCATGCCACTGGAACTACGCCCAGCTCAAGAGACTGGTTCATGATCTTAACTAGTGTAGGAAGGATGGAAGGTGTGAATGTTTTGAGGATGTGCGGCGGGGCTGGGTCTAATGGTGAGCCAGACCTCACCTTGCCCATCAGAAGTTCCACATCCTCTGCCTGCACTAAAGGGAGATTGGTGATAGTTTTTAGGTGGGAGGTTTCCGCCTGATCCTCTTCCAGCCTTGTAGTTGTTTCCCCGCCAGCCCTAAAAGAGCTGTAGATGTCCGTGACTTTAGAGAGGAAGTAGGTGGCTAAGTCATTGCTCCTCTCCTCCGAGGTCTCAGTTGGGTGAGGATCCTGGGCTGGGGAGGTTAAGGCCTTGACTACCACAAACAGTTCTTTCGATGAATTCTGTGCCTGGCTGATTTTCTCCTCAAAGAATTTGGCCTGTGTTTCTTTGATGCTGTTGTGGTAAAGTCTAATGGCTGCCTTGTACAAGGTTTTAAGTTGTGGGTCATGGTTTTTCCTCCAGTCTCTTCGGATTTCTTTGCAGCTTTTCTTTAAAGAGAGTAGTTGGGTGGTATATATACAGTGCTTTACAAAACCTATGCATGAAATAAATGCGCTGCAACACTTGGCAAAAGCTGTATAATGTATGATTGGTAAGTAACTTGCATAGCTTTTGCACGTGGGCATTGGTAAAACCCTGTATTTAAGATTATAGAGTAGTAATAGCCGCCCAGCAGTATCAGCAGCATTAACTCCTTGGGTGTATAATAGCTTTAGAAATAATTAAGAAGTGATATATAAAAGTTTATGGGGTATTTGGAGGTAAGAAAAATGTAAAGCATAAAACTGTTTTGTTTTAAAGTGGAGAATAATATACATTAATATGCCCTTACCTGGCAACTGCACTAGCATTTTATTATTTTGCACAGGAATTTCCTTTTAGTATTGCTGAAGCAGGGTACTTAGAATAGTGGTAAAATATCATTTCTAGATAGAGACGGGACTTCTGATTTGAACAAGTGGGGCAGGGTATCCTGATTGAGAAAACGAAACTTGTTTACAATGGTTTGCCACATGACCTGATAAATACCCCGTTACTTGTTCACAAATTCCTTCTGATCAGACCCAAGAGCATTATGGGATTTGAAGTCATCTAACTGTGCCACGTGAGTGGACCACGGGCATCTTGAGTTGACAATTAATATTTGATTGAATCCTTAATTTCATTTCTAATAATGTTGCATTCCGGTGAATATTTTGACTGGGACAATACAAAAAGCACATAGGATCATACATTTTTTTCAGAAACTAAAAAGTAGCATTGTGCATAGCATCTTTTTCCCAGACTCCTCTACAATCATCTTTAAATAAAGATTTAGCGCCTGTCTGATTAGTTTAGCTTGCTTAATATACTAGGGCCCTCTATAAAGGGAGGGTCGCGATCCCTTAGGGCTCGTTTCTAGAAACCTAGCTCTTCTGAAAACTATTTCTTTAGCATGTGTGGTACAAAATGGGGAAAACACATTTTACTCCACTCCTGGTTATTGACAGAACTTTACACCAGGGCAAAAGCAGGGTTGTGGAACCATTTATAAATACGTGCAAAACATATTTTGCTTATAAACCCTTTTGTAGTAGTACTAGGGATTATAACAGATACATCTTAGTTAATATGTAACCCAATATTTAAAAGTAAATAAAGCAACACTTTAAAAAAAAAACCATTGATTTGCCTGAAACGTATTGTCATCTTTCACGTTTAAAAGGTGGTAAAAGCACATTTTGTAATAACTGTGATGATTTCGGAATGTTCTCTGGACAGGTGGGCCGGTTACCAGCTCCTCCTGGGGGTTTCTTAGTAAATAGCTTCATTAGGCCTCCCCACAGGGCCGGCCTTTAGCATGGGCGAACTGGCCCCAGGCCCAGGGCGCCAATCTTCTGTGGGGCGCACAGAGCTGTATGCATGAAGGTCACGGCAACAGCAGCGCCCTCCTCATCTTACTCCAGCCTTGTCCTTGTCCCGGTCTGTTCGTTTCTAATTTGCCAGTTTAAAGTGGTTCTAGGCCTTCATTATCATACTCCTTTAGGCCCCTTCCATGCCCTCCCTTCACCCTCTGACCCCTGCTGGCACACATCAACAAAACCTTCATCTGCGTGAGGCAGCTGAGCTATGGCTGATTTAGGTGCACTGGGGGAGGTCCAGGGATGTTTGTGTTCAGGGTCCAGTCCCTGCTCCTCCAGGTACTGACCAGTGAACACAAAAGGGCCCCCTGCTGCCTCATTTAATTTGCTACTTTCAGCAAGGGTCCAAACCTCTCTCCGCCCACGTCCTATCTTGGCAAAGGCCGGCTCTGCCTCTCCATGATGTCTCCTGAGTCCATATGTCCATCTGCCGTGAAACTGGCCGTGGTTCAAGATTTAATGTGCTCTTTGTCTGAGCATTAGGAAAGCGCATTAGCGGCGCACCCTAAGCGTGCGCGCGGACATGCGCAGTGGCGGACTCGTCAATTCGGGAACCCGAGGTAAATACCGGCTTCTTGTTATTTCGTTTATGTCGAAAGATACGTTTTATGATACCTTTGCAAAGCTGGTCCGCTGAGGTGGGTAGCAAAAAACATTTCGTATCAGTCAATATCGTCAAGACACCCCTGGTGGGTACCGTACTGGGGTTTCTTCCCTTTGATGCCTTTGTTTTATTGCCCGTTTTGCAAGTTGTAGTTTCTATTATGTTTGGAGCCAGCCTCGAGGTCTGGGGATCACCCGCCTGTAAAACATCTTCATATTTCTCGTATACATATATATTTTTTTAAAAAGCCGCCTTTCCGTGCGGGGTGATGTTGGGTTACTGGGTATATATAACTCCTGTGCCTGTTTCACCTCAGGACTGCCACGGAGGCGCGTTCTGAAGGTCGCATGTGGCTGCTTGCCGCAATATTTATGATAAGCAGATGGTAGAAATATGTGTACGCTAGATGCTACATCGGTCCATCACTGTATATGTTTTATGCGACTTTATAGGTAGATGTATAGGTATACCGCAGACGACAGACACATCTTAACGTTTTCCCCAGCTTTTACATTTTTATGCTATAACCTACATATATATCTCCTTGTGAGGAACTTTGCATCTTTTATGCTTGCTGTCAATAATTTTGCTTAATGTCATAATTGTACCTGCTTTTATATAACCCTCTTGATCACGTTTTTGTTTCATAGCACTATATGTATTTGGTCAGGCACTTACCTATATTATTATCAATGTCAGAAGGATGAAAGGCTGAGCCGGCCATGCCAGGATTCAACTTGTCAAACACAGCTTGAACCCATCTCAGTGACAAGCGCCTGATCCACTGAGTTATCCCATCAGCTGTATGTCTATGATTCCCCTTACTTACATGCTCAGATGAGCAGAGGATCCGATCTGTGAAATGCCGAGTGGACTAAGGTGTCCGCTGAAGGGATCTGTACTTGACCCCATGGCCACAGGTTCGAATACCAACTGGTCCACTCAGCCTTACACATTTTTTAGATTGATTTTAAAAAAAAAAACAACAACATTGAGTGGGGTACCAGTATAGATACATTATATAGCGTAACCCAGTGTCACAAACGCAACAAGCCATTTGTGGCACCAATTATACTGGGTTTACAAATATGAAATATTTCCTCCTTCCACTGCCTTGGAATTTCACCTTACGTCCTACATGCAACCTCCTCCAACCTTTCTTTATCGGAATACAATATGAGGCTTTCTGTACCCCGCCCACAGCCTTTTTTCTCTTATATCTGCTTTTCTGCCTCTGGTTTCTGAGGTTTATCAGGAGGGTGTTGTAGTGAAGTAGTAAGACGTTTGTTCAGCATTAGCTTTTGAAATGTGTGTGCAACCCTCAGTTCAGGTGTCGAGTCTGAACCCTGGAAGAGCTATTTCAGGTTTCCATCTCTTTAGTCTATACGTTGAGTATAACTTAGTGACTGTCCTGGTGGAGAAAAGAGTCACACATTCAATGTACTAAAACGCACACAAACACACACTCACCCCCTAGTCTATCGACACTAGAACGTCTGTGATAGACTCAAGACAGCAGTGGTATGCAAATAGTCTGGTAGCATGCGTCTCCGAATAACACTTTCACATGTTTTTACAACCTCCAACAGAAGACATTTGAGATACCACCTCACACACATCTGAAACAGCAAAAATATGTTATTTAGTTGGGTATCACCATGGTCACCATGTGACTCTCCACCACAATACGCACTTGCTAACATGAGACAGAACACCTAATGCATCCGACATAGTCCTGATATGAATGATGTGAACAGCACTCACCACCTAGAAAGGCCAGAAACATCATCACCCACCCACCACGCGATGGACATGAGGAATGAACTAGAATGTGGCAAATCTTTCCAGCCTCACAATACCTGAAACACACCTTGACATACAAAATAAGACACTGGCTTGTGATAAACACCTTTGCACCAGGTGGAAATTGATCCCCAGTGCTGCAAGTGCTATTAGACCCTACCGGCGGTAGACTGCGCCATGCGAGTATTATAACGTAATAACTTATTTCAGGAGGGCCTGATGATTCAGTCAACATCATGGTGGCCTCTAGCAATGGCATACTGTGGGTTTTGGGGAAGACTCTACTTTTTCTTCCAAACGAGATCCACATCTCGGTGGTTGTGGCATGTGCCCTCCGCATACTTGATTAATGCAACAGTCTGTATGTTGGCCTGAAGGCATATCTGTTGATCAAATTGCAGAGGGTGCAGAACTCGCAAGTCAGAGCTGTCCTAGGACTAAAGAAACTCAGCCAAGTGCAGAGGCAGATAGAGCTCTCCATTGGCTTCAGATCAAGCAAGAAGTACAGTTCAAGGTTCTTTGTATCACTTCCAAGATATTACAACCATTTGGTCTGTGCTTCTGTGTGCACCATAACTTAACACAACACAGGGCAACCCTATAATCTCCCAGGAGATTGGGTATGTACTTTTATAAGGAGGAACTCATGAAGGAATAGTTTTGGAAAGATTTGAATTAAACATTTAGGTATTTGTCTCAGCTGAATCCAAGCCAAGAAAATCAACTAAATCTACATTAATAATTCATACGAATATATAATCGTATACATATGTATAGGAGTACTGTGTGGTAGGTGAGAGTCAAAAGAGAGGTTTATTCGAACAGTCAGTTTTTCCAATAATACATTGCAAAATAGTGCTGACATTTCAGTGAAATAGAGTCAAAAGAATAACATACACTAATGTAGGCCATCTAATCATATACAGACCATCAATGTATAAGGACCTTAATTAGTGTATCAACCACTCAGCCAGAAAAGGCTCCTAACAACAGGCTTATAATCCTATCTTCGTGGAGTGCACAGTTTTCTGGGTTTTAGACTGATGTGCAATGGTTGTCAACGTTTCGGTCTCTTGTGTCAACAGTCTATGAGACCATCTTCAGGACTCATTGTCTAGAAACAGCAATGATCAACCCAAGTTCAATAATACCATTGGAATACCAAGTCCAATGATCAATACTAGATGGAAACTTAATCCAGAGGTCAGTAAAAGTGGGGAGCAGTCACCTGACACCAAATAACCACTGTGAAATGAATCTGGGTGCACTCTGGCAATCGTTGGCTGCTAACATTCAGCTGAGTGATGAGACACAGGAGGGCACTCCTTTAAATTTCTATCTCCTGATCTATGGAACACTCTCTCCCACTAGAACTTGAATCACAAGAGGATTACCTTCTCTTTCAAAGAGGCTAAACATATCATTTTGTGCTAGAATGTCTGCACTAGCTGTCCTTGACTCTGTTTCTCACACCCCCTTATATAAGAAAGTGTCTATTTTTATGTTATTGTTCTTCAAAACCAAGAAGCTTTAGAGTGTCAGTGTGCCATAAAAATAAATAAATGAATTGAAACCTGCACAGATATGCCACACACCACTGTTATGTTGACATGTCCCCTGCCGCACAAAATCTGACTTTACACAGAGGAGGTCAATTCGTCAAGTTCCTGGAATCCACCTTTAAGTCCCTGGCCATTCACATGTTGCTAGCTTTCATTATTTGTGGCAGGTTTTCATTGTGACTATATCTGTAAGGTTATCAGAAATTGAATTGAATGGGTCAGTAATCAAAGACCCGCATTTATATAAAGGTAAGCTATTATATATAAATAGATAGATCATAAACATTTTACTATGAAGAAGTATCTTTTTATAAATGTTATAGGGAAGATTAAGAACTTTAGATTCTCATTTGAAAGAATTGCAGACATTCAAGAGAAAAAAAGTAAAATGCCTGATTGCTAGCAAAATGAAATCTATATACTTATAAGTGATTTATGGGATGTCCTTTTAGAGCTCATTTTATCCACAGTTTTCTTGAATTTGTTGTCCAGTTTCCTGCTTGGGCACTTGTATATTTCTATATCAAATATGTTATGAATTGATTTTCCTCTCCAGCACAAAGGTGCCAATCAACAAAATGTACTTGTTAGACCTGTCAGCCTTAGTGTGGTCTCCCCCCCCCCAAATGTTTTGCCTCTCCTCCTCCATTTTGCTGGACCTATTTTAGTTTGACTACTGTCAGGTGTCATCCGGTGTCCTCAGAACAGGTGATACCCAATACCTTTCATCAAGTTGTGTAGCAGACAACTGGGAGAGCCACTACCCAGTGGGTCTTGTTCCCTTTGAGTGGTGGAGGTGTGGGGGGGTCCTCAGGTCTTCTAAAGGTTGCGGTGAACCCTGCTATGCCCATGTATTGTCTGTTATGAAATTACTTGGAGCACACTGCCTGGTGGGAAGTGGAGCTCAGGTCACACCTGGAAATGCTAAGGGTGCCTAAGTGAGTCTGTGTGACCACCAGGTCTGTGGATGCCCGAGAGTTGAGAAGGTCTGGAAACTTGGAACTATTGCCCAGACAGCTGCCAGGAAAGGAAAGGGCAAAGGGCATGGGGAGCTATCCCTTCACAGGTGGATGGGGCACCGGAGGAGGCCGCCCAGGAGCCTGCTGGAGATTACATAGCCTCCCTTGGTACCCTGGCTGAATTTGCAGGATGGTAAGTAGAAGGGGGTGACCAACAGTGGGCCTTCCGAAGGAAGTGGTGTCAGACAGTGGCAACAAATTCATGTCCTCATACTTGAAGTTTGAGGAAGGAATGTGGGGTTACTTATACGTTCTCCATACCCTACCACCCACAAACAAATGGGCTTGCTAAAATATTCAACAAGACCCTTAAAGGCATGATTATGTGCCTGCCTGAGCTCATGAGGCGGAATTGGGACGTCCTCTTACCATGCACACTCTTTGCTTACGGAGAGGTGCCATAGAAGGGAGTGGGCTTTTGCCCGTTTGAACTTCTATATGGTCACCCTGTCAGGCGACCTCTCAAGAGGGGTGGGGGCAAGCTCCCAAGAAACCCTCTGAAGGAGCTGAGACCATACTTGTTTGGGACACACTTCCGGGTTCAGACAGACCACAGACCCCTTAGGTGACTAATGCAAATGAGGGGTGAAAATCCAAAATTGTTGAGGTGGTCCACTTCCCTACAGGGACTGGACTTTAGAGTGGAACAACGCCCTGGGTCATCCACGCCAATGCTCTCTCCAGGTTTTTTGCCTTATTGAAGAGAACTCCAAAGGGGTTGGGTAGTTCTCCTATTTTTGTTGGCCTTAGTATTCTGAGCACCTTGCCACTGTAACAACTGCTAAAGGGCATTTGCTCACTCCTTAAAACATGGTATTATTGGCTTATCCCCAATTGGGATATTTATTTACTTATAAGTTCCTAGTAAAGTGCACTACATGTGCCCAGGGTCTGTAAAATAAATGCTTCTAGTGGGCCTGCAGCACTGATTGTGCCACCCACTTAAGTAGCCCTTAAAACATGTCTTAGGCCTGCCATTGCAGAGCCTGTGTGTGCAGTTTTAATTTGCCATGTCGACCTGACAATAAACCTCTTGCCAGCCCCAAACCTTCCTTTTTAATACATATAAGTTACCCCTTGGTTAGGCCCTGGACAGCCCTGAGGGTACGGTGCAATATATTTAAAAAGTAGGACATATACTTTTAAGTTTTACATGTCCTGGTGGTGAAAAACTCTTAAATTAGTTTTTCACTTCTGCAAGGCCTATCTCTCCCATAGGATAATGTTGGAGTTGGCTTGTACATTTTACAAGAGTAATGTACAGATGGAAAGAGATTACTGGTTTATGTTTGGTGTCTCTGAATCCTAATTTAAAATCCTAACTTATGGTGAAGTCGTATTTTAAATTCTAATTCTGAAAATGCCACTTTCAGAAGGTTGCAAAAGAAACAATTGATGGACGGAATGCTGGACAATGCAAACATTCACCCCCCAGTCACAAGGATCTGGGTTAAATCCATCATTCTTTTGCTCACCACACCACCCCAGTTTGGACCCAGCCATATGCAAATCAGTCTTGACCCTGTTCCTTGTGGGAACAGTCCAGCCCGAACTGCCAAGCCAGGTCCTCCCTGGACCGGAAACAAGCATCCTAGGACCGGTTTCAGGGCATCACCATTCTTCAGCCAGGCTAGCTTGAATCCAGTGGTGTAGTGAGCACGGGACCCACGTCTGGGCATACCCTTCCCACTTAGGGCGACAAATGCAAAAGAAACAATTGATGGACGGAATGCTGGACAATGCAAACATTCACCCCCAGTCACAAGGATCTGGGTTAAATCCATCATTCTTTTGCTCACCACACCACCCCAGTTTGGACCCAGCCATATGCAAATCAGTCTTGACCCTGTTCCTTGTGGGAAACAGTCAATCAATCAATCAATCAAGCATTTGTATAGCGCGCTACTCACCCGGAGGGTCTCAAGGCGCTTGGGGGAGGGGGGTCCGCTACTGTTCGAACAGCCAGGTCTTGAGTTGCTTCCTGAAGGAGAGGTGGTCTTGGGTAAGGCGGAGGTGGATGGGTAGGGAGTTCCACGTCTTGGCAGCCAGGTAGGAGAAGGATCTTCCTCCCGTTGTGGCTCTTCGGATGCGGGGGACGGCGGCGAGGGCGTGGTTGGTCGATCGTAGCTGGCGGGTGGGAGTGTAGAAGGTCAGACGGTCGTTGAGGTATCTGGGGCCTTGGTTGTGGAGAGCTTTGTGTGCGTGGGTGAGGAGTCGGAACGTGATTCTCTTGCTGATGGGGAGCCAGTGCAGGTCTCTCAGGTGTCCGGCGATGTGGCTGTGTCGGGGGATGTCCAGGATGAGTCGAGCTGAGGCGTTCTGGATGCGTTGGAGTCTTTTTTGAAGTTTGGCTGTGGTTCCGGCGTAGAGGGAGTTGCCGTAGTCCAGTCGGCTGGTGACGAGGGCCTGGGTGACCGTCTTCCTGGTTTCGGTGGGGATCCACCGGAAGATCTTGCGCAGCATGCGTAGGATGTTGAAGCAAGACGAGGAGACGGCGTTGATTTGTCGGGTCATTGAGAGGGAGGAGTCCAGGATGAAGCCCAGGTTGCGTGCGTGGTCCGTTGGTTTGGGTGCGTTGCCCAGGGCAGGGGGCCACCAGGAGTCGTCCCAGGCGGAGGGTGATGATCCTAGGATGAGGACTTCCGTTTTATCTGAGTTCAGTTTCAGGCGGCTGTTCCTCATCCACTCGGCTACGTCCTTCATCCCTTCATGTAGGTTGGTTCTGGCGGTTGTGGGGTCGTTGGTGAGGGAGAGGATCAGCTGGGTGTCGTCGGCGTAGGAGATGATGTTGAGGTTGTGTTGGCGTGCGATGGCTGCGAGGGGGCTCATGTAGACGTTGAAGAGGGTGGGGCTGAGTGATGATCCTTGTGGTACGCCGCAGATGACTTCGGTGGCCTCGGAACTGAACGGGGGAGGCGGACTCTCTGGGTTCTTCCGGCGAGGAAGGAGATGATCCACTCCAGTGCCTTCTCTTGGATTCCGCCGTTGTTCAGGCGTTGCACTAGGGTGCGGTGGCAGACTGTGTCGAACGCTGCGGAGAGGTCCAGGAGGATGAGGGCCGCTGTTTCCCCGTTGTCGAGCAGGGCTCGGATGTCGTCGGTAGCTGCGATGAGGGCGGTCTCGGTGCTGTGGTTGGCCCGGAAGCCGGACTGCGAGTGGTCGAGGGATCCATTCGTCTCGAGGAAGGCGGCCAGTTGTCTGTTGACGGTCTTCTCGATGACTTTGGCAGGAAAAGGAAGGAGCGAGATGGGGCGGTAGTTTTTGAGGTCGGTGGGGTCTGCTGACGGTTTCTTCAGTAGGGCGCTGAGTTCGGCGTGCTTCCAGCTCTCTGGGAAGGTGGCGGTGACGAAGGAGGTGTTGATGATGTCCCGGTGGTGGGGTGCGATGACGGCGTCGGCCTTGTTGAAGATGTGGTGAGGGCAGGGGTCGGTTGGTGATCCGGAGTGGATGGAGTTCATCGTGCGGATAGTGTCTTCGGTGTTGATAGGGGTCCAGGCTCGGAGGGTGGAGGTGGGGGCGTTGGAACGGTCGTAGGGTACGTCGGCTGTGTGCTGAAACTGTAGTGTATGTCTGCGATCTTGCTGTGGAAGAACGAGGCGAGCGAGTTGCAGAGGTCTTGCGAGGGAGTGATGTCGTTGTTTCCAGCCCGAACTGCCAAGCCAGGTCCTCCCTGGACCGGAAACAAGCATCCTAGGACCGGTTTCAGGGCATCACCCTTCTTCAGCCAGGCTAGCTTGAATCCAGTGGTGTAGTGAGCACGGGACCCACGTCTGGGCATACCCTTCCCACTTAGGGCGACAAATGCAAAAGAAACAATTGATGGACGGAATGCTGGACAATGCAAACATTCACCCCCAGTCACAAGGATCTGGGTTAAATCCATCATTCTTTTGCTCACCACACCACCCCAGTTTGGACCCAGCCATATGCAAATCAGTCTTGACCCTGTTCCTTGGGGGAACAGTCCAGCCCGAACTGCCAAGCCAGGTCCTCCCTGGACCGGAAACAAGCATCCTAGGACCGGTTTCAGGGCATCACCCTTCTTCAGCCAGGCTAGCTTGAATCCAGTGGTGTAGTGAGCACGGGACCCACGTCTGGGCATACCCTTCCCACTTAGGGCGACAAATGCAAAAGAAACAATTGATGGACGGAATGCTGGACAATGCAAACATTCACCCCCAGTCACAAGGATCTGGGTTAAATCCATCATTCTTTTGCTCACCACACCACCCCAGTTTGGACCCAGCCATATGCAAATCAGTCTTGACCCTGTTCCTTGTGGGAACAGTCCAGCCCGAACTGCCAAGCCAGGTCCTCCCTGGACCGGAAACAAGCATCCTAGGACCGGTTTCAGGGCATCACCCTTCTTCAGCCAGGCTAGCTTGAATCCAGTGGTGTAGTGAGCACGGGACCCACGTCTGGGCATACCCTTCCCACTCAGGTTGGCATTTTCTTGCCTTAGCCATTTGATGTGTTCAGCCTGTTTCTGGTCACATGATTGGGTGTAGTTGGAAGTTGGGCTTTGTGTATTCCTCCTAGACAGCCACACACAATAGGAGCTTAGGTGTGATTGGATGGACCATCACTGGCAGGATGGGAGGGAGGAGCAGGGCCCAGCCTCACTTACATGTGAATAGGCTGTGATCTGTCCCCACACAAAAAGGCTTTTTAATTTTTTCTCTACTTTTGTAACCTGGTGTAGGATCGTTTTGTGGGGTATTTTCACTGTTTTACTGTTTTAAGTGTTGCGCAAATACTTTACACATTGCCTCTAAGTTAAGCCTGACTTCTCTGTGCGAATCTACCAGGGGATTGAGCGCAGGTTAATTTGGGGTTTGCTTGAGCCGTACCCTGACTCGGATTGTGGTTGCTGCATAACCAGGGCTCACACCCCAGTCAACCAGTAACCCAATTTCTAACATTCTGCCATTTTATATTTCTCCTACTTGTCGTTGGTCAAATTATTTTTTTCAGAGATGAAAGTCAAAGTTATGAGAATTATTCTAGAGAGCTTAGTTTCACCCAACCACACTGCACCCCTATTAGAGCCTGTATTTACTCAGTCCAAAGACTACTAGTGCATCTGTTTTTTTGGTCCAACCATTCTCTGGTCACTTGTTTTTCAGCCAGCATTGGACGCCTCTCTTTCAAGGCATCCATAGTATCTATTTAGTACAAACGATTGAAGACTAGTGTACAGGCCATCACTTCTATCCACAAATTCCTGCAAGACCCTACACCAGGATGGATGAATGTGTTAAGTTGAACAAGGCCCTTGATATAACACCGTTGCCCTCGGCTATTGTTTCTGATTATTGCTTGACATGTTCTCAAGTTTTCTTTCCTGTTTCTCTTGAAGTTTGTCTTCCTCCCCAAGAGCCATCCTACATGGCCAAAAGAACTATATGTTGGTCTTTGATACAAACCCAATTGTTTAAAAATGCTACCCTCTGCAAATGGACTCCAAGTGATAATGCTCAAAAGTCTTTCTTAAGCACATGCGGGTTCTCCAGTGATGATTGTAGTAGGAAGTGGTGTTAACTCCCTTGAGCCCACCGCCAGTTCTTGGCGAGCGCTAGAAAAAATGTATTTAAAACATTGGGATGTAGTAACTTATGTTACAAATTTTTCTGTATTTCGAGCTGTCTTTTATAATTCCAAAATTATTTTGACTAAGTTATGGTTGCTGAACGTATCCCAGATACAGGTCTCCCTGCCCCATATCTGGATTATCGGAGAACGATACAAACCTTGTGCGAGAGACTAAATTAATCACAGATTCTTATGCAATGCTATGGTGCACAAGTTTTGTGTCATTCTATGCCCGCATATTGGTCAGGTCCCATTTGAAGAAAACTGTGATGGGTTTATTTTCTCAGGCAGAATTATTTTAGCCAAGGGTTGTGATGGAATGTGCCCAGGTACACATTACTGTCTCCGTAGAAGATAACTGCGCCTGATATAATTTCTTAAGCAAAACTCTGTTGCGCAATGATTAAACAGTGATTGTTTCCAATTTTTGACAATGTCTTACTTGAAACAGACTACTCCTGGGGAAGCATTCTCAGCACCACAGCAAAACTTTTATTTTCCCAATTTGGCTTTTTCTTCAGTGTCATCTTCTGGATTTTGTGGGCCCCGGGCAAGAACAAATTTTAGGGCTCCTGTTAGGAACAAATTTGAATTGTATTATCCTTTGTTTTGTTAATTGAAGTCATGTGATGCCAAACAATAATGATTTTTTATTAGGGGCTAAGATCTAGAAGTCCACAGAATTGAGTGAGAGAGAAATTTCACTCTCCCAGTGTCCCCTTGGAAGGCGGGGACCCTGGGCAATTGCGCATTTCGCCCATGACTTAAACGTTCCTGTTTAGCTTTTCCCTAGAGACAGGGCAGTTTTGAGACCTTTTTTTGTAATCTGGCACACTCATGTGGCCTTTCTGGTGGCATCGTAAAGCAGCTGCGTGCACTGACCATAAAGTGGCACTGGCTATGGTATCTGCCTTTTATTACTTCTAAACAACTAGCTGGATTTCATCTTTATATCATGGTATTTCCTAGAGCATCCTTAAAGTAAGACAGGTCTTCCTTTCCTCCTTCCTTCATTTCCTGTTCTTTATGCAACTGATGAGCCATCATTTTTCAAAAACGTTCCTCCATTGTCAAACAGATGATGTGGGGGCAGATTTTGTTCTAATTTTTCTTCTCCTTTAAACATCGTGGCTGAAAAACAATTCTCTGAGAATAACTGTCTCAATTCACAGATTACAGATTGCTGATTCCCTCTCACCCACGTGGCAAACTTAGCCCGTTTTGCCATTGGGCTCCATGCCTGTCGTGCTCTACCCAGTAGCATCCGGCAGGGAACGAGAGTGGTGGGGCGGGGTCTCGTGGTATACAAAATTAAAAGAAAAACACACTTATTTCCTTTCCGCTACCGTCCCTCGTCGTCTCTCTGTGGAAGGAGCCAGGAAGCACACAGGCTCCCTCCCCTAAGCCAATCACAACACTGCAATGCAGCTTTGTGAACGGTCTGAGAGCCGTGGCTCTGTGCTCAGACTTGGAATGGGAGGCTGGGCATGTTCCCCACCATGCTGTGTAATGCAGTCTGGTGGGGAACATGCAAAGTGCGCATGACTGTTTGACCGGCCCCAGAGGGGCGGCCAAGCCCACTTTGGAATGCAGGAACCACTCCTCCTCCCTGACGTCACGGGAGCTCAGCCCCACCCAACCTGGCTGGTACTAAAAATAAAATGATAATAGAAATAACTGCTGTTATTATCATTTTATTTTTGCTTTTACACTGCTCCGAGAGCAGTGGGCGACGCTCCTCCGCCTTAGCGGAGGAGCCGCCACTGGCTCTACCCCACCTATGTCCCTGTTCAGCACACCAACACCATCCCACACAGTGCAGGCATGGTTAGAGAAGCCAAGCTTGGCTGCTCCTTCTCTCCAAAGTATTTGGAGCACCGATGTCCGGGGGAAGGAGTAGGGCTCTCTGCTGCTCCTTTGTTCTGTTTTCTTTCAATCTTCGGTGCAGGAATAGGAATAAAGTAGGTGGCAAGAGATAGGCACAGGCAGGCTATCTTATGCAATATTTACATCCCTCTGTGCTTGTAATGCCTCGGGCAAAAATCCACCATTTTCAAAGTTTCGCTCTGTTTCAAGTCTCTCATGTCTCATTGCAAACTTTTTCTAGTGGCTCTGATTGTCCACAGGAAATTGTCAATGCATTCTAATCCATTCCATAGCCCAGCTGCTGAGTGTGAAAATACTTAATAATTCATGTAGCATCTGCTTTATTTAGTCTATTTTGAGGCCAAATGTCAAAATACATGTATGTCTTTTGAAAGTAGAATAGAAACAAGTGTAATTGCGAACAGCATAGACACCAATTTATGTTTCATGTATAAAAGGTAAGTAACTCTGTTAGCTGACACTTGCAGACTGTAGTGCGAATCAGGGTTCCAAAGTCTTTAAAGTAAGCCTTACACTACGTTTATGCTCATGTTATTTCACTTAAGATATCCCTTAGAAGTGATTTCTCCAAGAAGTCAAGGACTGAATATTGTTGTGATAATCCACTCTTTTCATCAAATGTGATTTAATCCACAGGGGGTTAAGTCCATATGAATTCTACATCCCTTCATTGTGCATGCATCTGTCCATTCACCTGGCTATCCACATGTGTGTGCTTGTGTCTTCTTGACCGCTTGCGTGTTACCTGGAACCGTATGCTTCTCTCTGAGGATGCTAATTCTTTCTATGTGAGCCTACTGTGTGCATGTGTATTGTAGTCAATGGGTTTGTGTGCATGGGCGATTGCATGCCTGGTGATCTCTGCATGGGTGGCAGTACATCTCTGGGTATTTGCCTGTCTATGTCATCTTGTCTGTGTGCATGAGGGGACTGTAGGTGTGTATCTGTCTCCACATCTGAGACTGACTTCCTACCTTTTAATTAGCCCCATCCCCATCCCCATTAACCTTCTAAAAAGCCAGGAAACCAGGAATGCCTTTTGCTTCCAGCTCTCCTTTGTCTGTAAAATCCACCCTCTGAAAGAGACTGAACACAGAGCCCTCCCCAAGCCCCCCTGGACTACTATAATATCTACTGTCCTTCCCAAGAATCTTAGTCATTCTACCACGACTGTAAAACCATACAGTTCGGCTGTGCCTAGGTCTTCACAAAAGAAAGTGCAAGGAGACAGGCAGCTTTCCACTTGTTTCCGGTGGAAGGCAGAAACATATGGTATCCTAACTTCATCACATAATGTTGTTAAACAACACATACACAAAGCTCACTGTCATTTGCTTTATAAATGCAATTACAATACAATACAATTTGTTTTATACATTATGATCATTCTAAAATAAACCTTTAGATGAGGCGCTACATGGGCGCAGTAAGTAACAGTAGTAAACAAAGTATATGTGGAGTTTTGTCAAAAAGCAATAAGACCTTAGATGAAGGTCATTAATGTCACAGACCACAGTTTCCTTGCAATATTCCTTTCACGCTGAGCTGTTGGCATTTTATTCCATATGATCCCGGGGATCAAGTTAAAGGAAGAGGGTTTGAGGAAATAAATCAAGAAAACACTAATGAGAAGAGGCTTTTTGCATTTAAGGCAAAATTGTGCAAACTGCCTTTTCCACATGTACAGCCTCGTTTGTGATTCACAAAGCTTAGATTTACAATCGTAAAGAGGTGTACTCATACATAACTCTTCGTGTGAGTAAATCTCTTCAGGCTCGGGATGCAGCCATTCCAGTTAGACTGCCCTAGGCATTTTTGTTGACAATTCTGCCTGTTTGTGGGTATTCAAATATTCCACAGTCTATTCTCACAGTGAAAAGGGTTGTTGGTTTACTTTAGTTATGGGTAGGATTTAAAAATTTGATATGTTGAAATGGGAAGGAAATATCCTCAAAAGTGACGCGGGTGGAAGGGAAGTGGTTTATTCTGGCAGAAAAAAAGAACGCATAACAGCCAACATGCAAGACATTTTCACATGTGTAAATGTGGAATACGTACATTTTCATGTGTGGAAATGCTTTTTAAAATTTCATATGTAGGAATTCAAACGTTTTGTTCCAGTAGAACACAGTGGATCCAGCGACTGCTGCTATTTCCCATGCACACACTTTGAAAAAGTAATGAATTTAAAAAAAAGTAGGTCACCCCTGAGAGTGATATTCTGATTTGCATCATGGATCAGGCCTCGGGGTAATACAGTTCCCCATTGCCATCCCCTGCTCAAAATCACTGTTTTCATGTTTGCTTTCTCGTAGCCTCCGGATTGTTTGTCACTCAAATCCCAAATAACTTTTATGGTTTCAGTTTTTTTGTTTAGATTTTGTTTTATTTCGGACTGACACCCTCCCATCCACCTGGAAACTTTTCATACTCATTAATTTTATTTGCAACTCTCCTTCCCAACCCTCCCCAGTTCTCTGCGCTTAAACCGTGTATTTACTTCTCTCTACCCTTATCTTCTATACTCTACCCAAACACATTTTTAGTCTTTATGTGAGTTGCTGTGTCACAAATCCAAAGAAGGGTATGTGCAGTTGCATGTTTTTATTCACAGTAGACTTGAAAAAGGAAGTGCATTGCGGCTGCTGTCCCTGCTCTGTGGTAGTTGTGAGAGGCGATTTGTTGAAATTTGTTACATATAAATACTGGCATCATTTTCATATTGAAAGATCATTGTGAGATCAAAACTCCTATGTAATGTAATTTGAAATTCATGGACGGGCCTTTATAGGGAGATACCTCTTCCTTTTGTTGTATTTTATGTAATTTTGGTAATATTTATGCAACACATGCTTGCCATTCGGATGTCTTCTTGGCTGTAGACATTGTCATGGGCCAAATCTTGGTGCAACTTTGGCCGCAAGGTGATTTTGTAACTTAAACTTTTTGGTAGTGGTTTGTGCCACCAGATTCTGAAAGCCCAGTTGCCCTAAAACAGGGTTTATCAGATGAAATGTCTACTCTTTCTTGGTTCCTCCTCTTCCTCCCTCGTTTCCATATCCTGAGGAAGGCTGTGGTTAAATTTGATCAGGAACCAAAACATTTTGTCATTTTTAGAGTCGAGCCTGTGAGAGCATGCGCTAGCGCATGCGTCTTGCTTGCGAGACACAAAAAGGGCTTGGAGCCTGCCCATTGCTTACCATTTGTTGGCTTCATGTCACTCTTCTTTACAGTCTCCTTAATTGGCCAGTCCAAGCGAGACGTCATTTCTGTGGAGCAGGGACCAACCACAGATTCATTCAAGTTAATCTGTGCCCGTCGCTGCTCACAACGTGATTGAGGTACTATTTCTTCCCCCTCCCATTTTCCCTGGCTGCTGCTTCCTCCTTAGCGCTTGAATTTATTCATTGTTACTTCCCCCGTTGAAGTCATACCTGCACTGTCCCTCCTAAAAAGCAGAAAAAAGCACTATTACACGGCCAGCGCTTGAAGTGACCATTGATTATATCGACGGCTACTGCATGATACAATGTGCACGTTTTTATGCTCACAAAGAGGAAGGTTTCTTTCCTTAAAAAATAAATATATGCAACACATGTTTGGCTTTAATACCAGGATGTTATGCGGTAACAGCTTATTACAGTTTTATTCTTTCGAAGGAATCTGTTCCCCGTTATAACTTCTAGCATGCAGATAGCAGTTCGGAGACGCGCCCTGGCCAGCTGCTGTCTTTCTGATCTGTTGCCGTCTCGCAAAAGCAGTGGGAGTTCTCTGAGAAGTAACTGCTCATTGTGTGGTCCTGAGCACCACTGCCTGTTACGTCTGTGATACTTTTTGCAGATTAGATTATGAGTGCGAGTCGGCCCTGTGCAGATAACAGGTGCTCACAAGCAATCTCCAGTGCGTCCCGGGCCTCAGTGACCATATCACAAGTAGCTCGAGGTCTTTGTCGTCTTGAGCCACAGTATTAGAGGCTTCTCAGTGAAGACACAATTTTGTTTTAGGGCCATCTGTCCCATAGGTCTCAAGGAGAGCGGCTTTCAAGGCAAGTGAAGGAAACACCACTCTGCTACTCATTGTTGGTGGCCATTGAGAGTTTAACATTGCAATGATGGTTCAAGTAGGGGAAACAACATATAGTGAGAATTTTCAAAAGCTTCCACAGTTATCAAGAACACTAAAGGAGTCCTAAGAGGTGCAGCATAAGCTCTAAGTATGTGTACAGGCACCTCCCACTTCTGGGCCTCCCACATCAGACACAGTAATGTATCCCATTCTCCCCGCCCTTCATTGTCGACTTGTTGCCCCGGCCCCTTCCACCTGCCATTAATTTTTAGCTTGCTCCTCAGCCCCTCCCTCCTGCCCTCCATTATCTGTGTTTGCCCATCCCCTCCCACCTGCAGTTGTCCGTGAACTTCCCCATCCACTTACTTCCACCCTTGTTTTCTGTGTGCTTCCTCAGTATCACCCACCCACCCTCCATTGTCAGCTGGCTTCCCCAGCCCCTCTCACCCCATTGTCAGCTTACTGCCAAAACCCCTCCTAGCCCCTTCCATTGCCAACTTGATGCCCTTCCATCTACCTTCTGTTCTTAGCTTGCTTCCCTGGTCCTTCCGGTCCACCCTCTGATGTTTGTGTCCCTCCCCAGCCCCTAAAGCCCACCCTCTGTTGTCTGTGCTTTCCCATTGCCTCTCACGTGTCCACTCCCCCTGCGTCCTTCTCTCCCACCCTTCTTTCCTCTGTGTTGCTTCATATCCCAGCCTACTCCCTTGCTTGCTTTTTTAGCAGGCGCATTAGTGATGGCCGCGTCATAGAGCTTTTTCTAAAAACTATTTATAGGCATACTGCACAGCAGATGCGCTGCTGTGTGGCATGACAAAATCACTGCCAAAGCCAATAGCTCTCTTGGGCAAGACCTGTTGGCTTTGCCAATGCTTGTTATAGGTAAAGCCATGAGTGGTTCATTGAAAGTAACTTTAACTAGTGCATAAAGCATAAAGAAGGTTTAGACGTGTGCCTTTTTTCCAACCTTCATGGCCCAATTATTGTTAAACCTTGAATCTTATTTGAGCTCACGGGATTAATCTACCACTGCGCCTATCCACAATATGTGTACATGAACCCTACGTTCAGCGTAAATTTATTTGAGATCAAGTATCACAATTACAAATTACCTACAATCCTGCCACTGGAACATTTGACTTGGAATGGTTGATAGTACTGTTTTCATTATATGAAGGAAAAGCAATATAGTTAATTTCTAAAAATATAAAAAAATCTCGGGAACTTTATTTGTAAATAGCATTATCCCGTTTTAACTTTGTATGTGTTACGTATGGTGTGTTTAGTTTAATGGGAGAAGGATTACCAGTTTTCATTTCCGATTTATATAGCATGAGGGCCTTCAAAACATAGTGCAGGTTTGAGGGTAAATCGATTGCTCTACTATGATTTTGTTTTTTAATTAGGAAAGTCTAGTTTGTGATTTTTCTATTTGCGTTTACTAGTGTCACAATGTGATCTTGCATCCCTTGAGGAGGCTTCATGGCTCTTTCAGATATAGTGACCAGCCCACAAAAATAACATCAAAAAACAAGAAGTCAGGGCACAGTCCCTTAACAGTAGAGTAGGTAAAGGTACTCTTGTAATACTTTTTATACCCCAGATCATCTCAAATGGGAATATCCAGCAAATATTCATATACAATTAGTACAAACAGAAAGGACTGTGCCCTCTTTGCACTTTTACCTCTAGGAGGGGGGGACATTTCTAGGTCAATTCACAAAGGCTTATAAGAGTACACAACAGAGAACTCCTCTAGCACCACTTACCGCAATCAGAAATGCTTTTGTGAATCAGCTCTATCATCTCAACAACTGAATATTCAACTAGTAATTTATATTTCCCTAGTTATATCTCATTTATGCTACCTGGTGTGACCGGCAAGACACTAGTTTGAATGGCAGGAAGACCAATTCAACCTTTCATCCATCCGAGGTGAATACTTCAGGTACAATTACATTGGGTAATAGTAACACCTATTGGTGACATTGTTTAGTGCTGTGTTCAGGATGTTATACAAGCAAGCTACTATTGTTATAATTAATATGATTTATTGTCATTTGTCCTAGCCTCCTAAAATCAAGTGGATTTTCTTTGAATTCTTTAAGGATCTAAGGATGTTTACTGTTTAATCATTAATTGAAATTTATTACATTATGCAGGCAGCTGTGCTTACATTTTACATGGTGACATCTATGCAGATGTGCTGATTTGAAGCATAATTGCAAATTTAACACAGGTTTATGAAGGTATACTTTTCTTTAGCAGCTACGAAATAATATTTTTTTAAATAAATACTTTTACATTGCAGGCAACTCTTCAACAAGGTGTCTTTAGTCTTCTTAAAGTCACTCTCACCGTCTCACTCCCCAATTATTTATTATATTATATATTTTTTATTGCACAATTATTTAAAATCATTGAAATTACTACATACCTAGACTAAAAGAAACAAAGAGTATTATCTTACATATAAATTCACTCTGTCAGCTCAAACTGTTCAGATAAAAAGTTCATGTTTGAAAACATTCTCCAGGAAGTTTTTAAAAACGTCCTGTTAGTTGGGGGTGGGGTCAACACCAGTTAGGCATGATTTCACAGCTGTGGCACAGCTGCTGATCTTTAACTGGAGTTAAGACGGTCTGGACTTTCAATTTTGTTTCCCTTTTGGACAATCTGAATTTTCTTCTGCAAATGGTATATTGTTTTACTGCCTGCTTCTTTGTTTGTTGTGGTGGTCGTATAGAACATATGGATGTACACTGAAGAGTTTTCAAGGAGGTTTCCAGATAGTGGCCCCAAGGGATTGTATTTACTGGGCCAGTGATTGTGATCCACAATAGAGGTTTTAATGACCCTTTTGAGGCCATTCGAAATTTTGAACAATAAGCTATGTAGAAAGTATACTGAAGGAGTGATTTCTTGTGGAGAGTGACATCCAGGAGGTTTTGTGCATGTGCTGTGCTATCTGGGAGCCTAAAAAGAAGTTTATAGGGAAGGCACTGAGTTGAATCCTGCTATTTTGTACATTTTTCTGAGGAAAATTATCTGGCCATATGATAGAGTGGGCGTGAGCGGCTCCTGATTTTTCGCATGGGTGCGCTCAGTGAGGGACCCGATAGCTTTCTAATTAGACACATAATGAAGCATTTAAGGCTATTGCTGCGGTTTTCTTGGCTGTCAGGTGCAGTTTGGAGCCACCCCGTCCATCCAACCACATGCTGAGGTATTTATACCCACTAACACGTTCTAGGTTACTAGAGTTTAAGTACCAAACAATTTACGACCAAAGTCTACCATGTTGGTCTTATTGTTGTTTTATGCTCAGTTTATGGTTTTCACTGTATTTGCTTAGTTTAGATAGCTTCCTCTGGAGACCAATTGCTGTTTTGCCTAAGATCACTGTGTGGTCTGCATACTGCAGAATGGTAACTGAATGACCCGGCAGTTAGGGGGGAAGGAAACTAAGTTCTCCAATGCTGTTCCCAAATCTGCTATATATAGGGTAAATAGCTCTGGAGCTAGAGCACAGCCTTGCTTCAGGCCCTTGAAAGTATTAATCCTTTAAAACCCAGGTATTGGATTAAAAACTGATAATCGCATTCAAGAGACCTGACAAGGTGTTTCCTGATGCTAACTGCCCCCATAATTTATCACGATCTATACTGTTTTGAAATTGATAAAGGCTGCATATAAGATGTTACCAGTTGTGGTTATAGATCGGTGTATAAACATTGAGAGTGTCAGTAGATTATTCTCAGTGCTGCAACCTCTTGAAAGGCCCATTTGATAGATATTATTATTATATTGTTGTTCATTTGTAAAGGGCAACGTTTACCTGGCAAGCATCTTGGCGCTATCAGAGTTCATCCGAAAGATAAAAAAAAAGACTGGAAACATCCATTCTTGATTTATTTAGGATAGAGCCAGGTTTTTAGGTTCTTCCTAAAACTAAGTAGATCTCCGTTTGATCTAAGGGAGATGGGCAGCTTGTTCCAGGCTTGAGCTGCCTTAACATGAAAAGCTCTCCCTCCTACCCTGGTTTTCCTAAACCTAGGCACATGCACCAGGTTAGCTGTATTGTATTGTATTGTATTGTAATTGCATTTGTATAGCGCTTACTACCCCTGACGAGGCGTCAAAGCGCTTTTTCGGCGAGTAGCACGCTACTCCGGGACCCATAGAGGATTAGTGTTGAATTAGTATAGTGAAACATGCAAGTACATTTTAAGTGGTGGATATGTTAGTCAGTTATTTGGATTCGGAAGGATAGCAGAAGGATAGAAGAGGAAAGAAGGTTTGTATTTATATAGCGCTTCTAACCCCTGATGGGGTGTTGAATCGCTTTTTTTGGCGAGTAGCACGCTACTCCGGAAACCCATAAAGGATTAGTGGTGAATTAGTATGGTGAAATATGAAAGTAATTTGAGTGGTGGATATTAGTCAGTTAATTGGAGTGAGAAGGATAGCGGAGGGATAGAAGGGAAAGAAAGGTTTGCATTCATATAGCGCCTGTTACCCCTGATGGGGTGTTGAAGCGCTTTTCTGGCGAGTAGCAGGCTACTCCGGAACCCATAAAGGATTAGTGTTGAAAATTAGTATAGTGAAATATGAAGTAATTTGAGTGGTGGATATGTTAGTCAGTTATTTGGATTGAGAAAGGTTAGGGAGGGGTAAAAAAGGAAAAAAGGTTTGCATTTATATAGCGCTTGTAACCCTGATGAGGTGTTAAAACGCTTTGTTGGCGAGTAGCACGCTACTCTGGAACCCATAAAGGATTAGTGGTGAATTAGTATAGTGGAATATGGAATTAGAGAAGTGAACATGCTAGTCTGTTATTTTGATTGAAAAGGATAGTGGAGGGATAGAAGAGTGAAGGATTTCTGTTTTTTAGGTCATAGCAGTAGGAGGAGGCTTGTGGAGGAGTAAAAAGGGTTTTTGGAGGGGAAGAGTTTAGAAAGGTTTGTTTTGGGGGATCGGTACAGTAAAGGAGGTGTCAGAAGATGCAAGGAGGGGTAGAGTAGGAGAGAGTCAAGAAAGGTTTATTTTGGGGAACATAGTAGTGGTATGGCGTTTGCGATAAATGAGAGTGGGTGTAGAGGATATAATGATAGATGTATAGGGTGAGATAGGGTAGTGAATTGGAAAGAGTAGTAGAAGGAAGTTTGAGATGAGTCAGAAAGTTGGGCTAGAAGATATATTGAGGGAAGTATAGGCTGAGAAATAGGGTATTATAAAATTATCTAAGAGACATCGAATGCCAGGCTTAGTTCTGTTTCCACTGCTTTTTGTCTAAAAAGGCATTCCAAATCACAAACCGAAGCCTTTTTCTCCACAGTCAGATTGTCATCCTGTGAGGTATCTCAAGAAGTCAATTTTTTTTCACCTCTACTCTTGAGTCTACACAAGGCCCCACTGGCTCAGCTGATCCAGCCATGTGGGGTTGACATGTTCGCCGACAACACTCAGATCATCTTAAAAAGCACAAATTATCCTGATGCCATACCTGCTCAATTTCACTCCTGCCTGCTACAGATCCATCAATGTATCATTGAGAACCACCTTTAAATTATACTGTAGTAAGATAGCTGTACTTCTCCTCTTGAGGCCGTCTCCTGTCTGGAACCTTCAGTTTTGGACATCTTTATTAGGATCTAAACTGGTCCCAGGTTCCAAAATTAAGATGTTTTGCGTAAAATCTAACCCTCCCTTGTCCACGACTGATCAGCTGAAGTCTGTGGTCTGTTAATGGTTTTTTTCCCCAACTTGGAACACTGAAGAGGATCCTTGGCTAATTTTCCTGCTCTCATAAAGTGATGATTTTGAACATGCTTATTCCATCCCACCCAGATTACTGTAATGCTGTATAACTCAACCACCCCTTATAACTGATTCAGACTTCAATAGGTACAGATTAAACTGCTAGGCTAGCTCTGAGACTTAGAGCCAGGGACCAAATCTCACATGCCCACTATTCACTGGTTTCCAGTGAGGGAGTGTGTCACTTAAGACACTGTGTCTAGAGTATAAAGCGGTATATAAATTCCCACGAGGTCTTTGCTTGCTAACTGTTCTTCCTTTTGGAAGCATTGACACCATTCTAGATCAAGTGATCTTTTCCAAATGGTTCAAAGTTTTAAACAGTCTGCGCTTGAAAGCTGAGCCTTCTCTATTGCTGCAGATCAGCATTGTAATAAATGACCTCTATATCCAAAGAAAAAGCAGAACCTTGTCCAGTTTAAGAATGCTCTAAAAACCTGGCTTGGGCGTGGCCAAGATAGCGGACGAGTAGCAACATCACCGTGCAGCTCATGTTGAAGATACGTGTTATCATTTCTACGAAATGTATAGGGCAGTTTGTACGTATTAAAGTCTGTATCTCAGCCGAAGTCCTTGTTATTTGTAGATCATAGGTTTCTTTGGCCGAGGTCAAAGGCACTGTTTGCTGTAAAAGCATGGCTTTCATTCTGCTTAAAGTATCAAATCTTATATAAGAGACGTTCAGCGAAGGCCACAAAGGCGACTCCCTGACTGTGTCTATTGGGGGAAACAATACTTGCATACAGCAAGTGACCCTGGAGTTGACCGTTACTAGATATGGGATGCCTGGCAACATGCCGCAGCATCTCTGATCATTCAACATGAGGTAACTCCCATTAGAAAGTTGTCCAAACGTTGGATTAATCACAGCAGCTGGTGTACCCTGCTGATGGCAAGAAAAATTTGCCACAGAACCATTGCAAGTCCCGTGTAAAGAAATGTCTGTTTGTCAGATTAATATTGCAAGAATTCCACTGGCTGCCAGTTGGCCAGCGGATAAAATTCAAGGCACTCTGCATGGCCCATAAGGCTTTGCACAAAGAAGGGCCGAAATTTCTAGAGAACCTTTTTTTTTTGGCACTCCCCAAATAGAAATCTGCGCTCGGCTAATGCACATCTGATGTCGCCAGTCAGGATTAAAAAGTCGAATTGGGGGGGTAGGAGTTTCACCTTTAACACCATCAGGGAATGGAATTCCCTTCCCTTATATCTCAGAAAAATTTCCTCCCTTCTTGAATTCAGGAAACAACTGAAGACCTGGCTTTTTCAGCAGTAGTGGCAATTAGCACAGTATGTAGCATTGAAAGCGCAAAGACACCTATGGGTATTCGTGCGCTGTATAAATTCTACTAACATAACATAACATAACATATAAGTGAACCGCTCAGTGCACGTTTACAGTGTGTACCGCTCAAAAACACTTCACGTTCCCCACTCCTACATCTATATGTATACGGTAAATCCCAAGATGTCTTAATGTATTCCTTACCCAACCTTTCATATTTGCCTGCTTGCATTTGTTTGAGGCAATACTGAAACTGAAAAGTAGTCACAGGTAATGTGATTTTGCCATGAATAAGCCATTCTGTAGCTGGTTTTTCTGCCACTGTGAATGGTAACTTTTCCAGTTTTTCAATGCTCAGCTCTGTATACTTTGCTCCTCTTTGTGCCAGTTCGATCTGTTTATCAGTTAGATTGTATTCTGCAAACAGAGCCGATGTGTTGATGAAACGCCAAGGCACATAGCCCGCTCGCAAAGATTGCAGCGTCCAGTTTAATAACACAATAGAACGTAATTGAGATTGGCCTTGCTGTAACATCGCCAAATCTTGTTCTAGTATGTCGATAGCAGAGGATACAATGCCATCCAATGAATATATTCTGGAGGACAAAGTTGTTAACCCATTGTCGACCACAGAGAGGGTTTTCTCTAAATTAATACGATCAAGTTCACGTATTCGTTCTGCGGCCTCCATCTGTGATACTTTCCATGCTTCATTATAGGCAGCATAAATGCCGGCATACATGAAACGTTTTTGACGCGGTTTTCTTGGTCCAAGCAAGAATTCCCTAAGGTCTGCGTCTTCTTTAAGTAAGGATAAGTGTTGTTTCACATCCTGTAGTGTAGATTTCTGAAGCCAATCGAGGCATAATTTTCCTACACTGTATGTTGTTACTACCCCCGGATACTGTCTTTGGACGTATCTTGGGTCTGGCCTATGAATAGTAAAGCCCTGAGTTTTATTCAGGAATCTTTCCTGACAGTTGTTCGTGTCTGTGGGCCAGATCAACCATTTTTTCCAATCAGGATTAGATCTGTTGAGTTGTAGTATATTGTCAACTGTTACCACTGCCTGTGTATTATTATCACTGGCAGGTGTTGGTACAGAAGGTGTTTTCATATCTTTGATCTTGGCTAGTCCAAGACAAGATGTTTGTTGGACAGTTTCATTCAAAAACATTATTTGTTCAGGGATGATGCAGGCTCTAAATAAAGCTTCTATCCCCTGCACTTGCCAATCTGTAGTACCCCAGACAGTTTTTGTGTCTATTGTGTCTTTCCATAAGTCGAAACCCTGTCTAGACAGTTGGGCAATAAAAAATGCAGAGTAAATCTGTTTCGTATTTGTTAACATAATTTTCAGTCCTGTTTTGTTTACATTTTTGTAGTAAAACGTTTCTGGATCAGAGGTATTGTAACCTGAAAAATATGGAAACTTGTTGGCAAATGTTTTTGAACTACCTTGTGGTGTAGGACAATGCTCCCATTGGTTAAACATAAACACATTTCTAGGATATGCAGATTTATGCAAATAATGATGACCATAGTGGTTATAGCAATACAGCTCTTCATAGTCTGATGAACCCTCTAAATATTCATTTTTAGAAAATGCAGCAGATTTTTCTAAGTCAAACATTATGTCATTAACAGTCTCAAAGTCCCAATCATCAGAATAGGTACTGGACGAAATTAGATCACTTAGTGAAATTTTAAACAAATGTGGAATGTTCAATTGTTCAGTCAGGCCGAAGATATCAAAATCTGTTTTGTCCCACACTATACCATCCTGTATAGGAACAGCTGTGATGTTCACTGATGACAAGTCTCTTGCTTCACGATGGGAAGATTTATGAGGTCTCAAAAGTACGTTCACGTCTTTTCCTTCAGTATTCACATGGATGTATCTGCCACTTATAAGCACGCTCATAGTTGTAACCAAAGCTAGCCAGAGCAGGAAAACAAAAAGTCCAGATATAATCCAGAGTTCAATCCATGGAGAAACCAAATAAGTCTTTTTCAAAAAGTGAAGAAAGTCTTGTACTTGCTGCTTGAATTTCAATGATGCTGGCGTCGGTTCAGGTTCACTCGGATCTTCTGAGAACGTATCAAAGTTAATGAAATAGCCAGAAGCAGTTCTGTCAATTGTTGGAATTGCATCAGGATTTGTAGAAATCGCTGGAACCAGTTGATCACTTGCTACATTGGTGTAGACAGGTGTATTTGGACGAACTGTTACTTGAGTTTCAAGAGGGATGAGTTCCATAGCATTGTTGCTTAGTCCTCCATCTGTTACAGCTGAATTCTCGATTGTTATCAGTCTTTCAGTCTGAACCTCTTGGATAGTAGCGAGAGGAGTGCGTCTGCTACTAGGTCGGAGTCCACGAGGCCTACTATTTAGTATTGGCCACATACTGTGGTTTGATGAGGTCGATGGACACAAATCTTTTCTCCTTTCATCCAGCAAGGGGCGGCAGAAGTACTGTTCTTGTTCCTTGAACTGCTAGGACAGGTACTGGTTGTCTGTAAGAAGGTCCAAATTCCTTCTTGTCCGCAAATTTTTCTCTGACTAGATCCCCAACTTTTGGAATCCAGACAGGCCTTGCTGGGACCGCCGTTTTTTCCCCAGTGGTGGTTGGCTGTAGGGATACGTTGCTTTGTTTCGTTCTTAACTCATTCAGTTCCTGTAAAACAGCCAAACGATCTTTGATATCAAATGTTTTATTTTCCACCACTGTGCCTACGTCATCGAGATCTGGTACCCACATTCTTGTCCCAAATAGGACCTCATATGGAGTGACCCCCCCTAGAGAACTTCTTGGCAGATTATTCAATGAGCGTTGGACCCCATAAAGATGTTTGACCCACCCATCACCCGAACCTAATACCCTAGCTGTTATAGACTGCTTTATGTCCCGGTTTTTCCTTTACACAACCACATTTCCTTCAGGATGGAATGGAGAGGAGTACCGCAATGCAATGCCCAGACTGGCCATGGCTTCTTTGTAAGCCCGAGAGCTAAATTCAGGGCCCTGGTCAGAATGTAGCGTGCCTATTGCGTATGTGCCGATAAAGACTTGCAAATATTTTATAACAGTTCGAGCGTCAGCCGAGCGCTGAGGCCATATCCATAGGAACCTAGAGCATGAATCCACTGCAACCATGATATATTTATAGTTACCGTCCCTTTGCAAGGGACCGCAGTGGTCCAGGTAAACACAAGCTAATGGTTTGTCTGAAATTAACAGGGGTGTCTGCGCAGGGCGTTTCACTGTGGAGACTTTCATCTGTTGGCATATATCACATTCTAAAACATAGTTCTTCGTTTGTTTTCTAATGCCAGGCCACCAATATCTTTGCTTGAGTAAAGATACTGTTGCAGAAACACCTGCATGGGCAGAAGCTATCCCTTCGTGTGCTGCTAGGATTAGCCCTAATCTACGTTCCTTGTTTGGGATTACCCTATCCCCCACTCCAGGGATTCGAGCAAAAGGAACGTTGTTCGCATCAATTCCATAAGAGTACTTGAGTGGAAACTTTTTTGGTAATGCTGCACCACTGCCTTTGCTTGTAGCATTGACAGCCAACATTATCTCACTGTCTATTTTTGTTTTTGAACGAGTGATCGCAGCTACGGAAGCCGTCTGAACAGCCTCCTTTGCGGCTTCGTCAGCCAATGAATTCCCTGCAACGTGAACGCCATCACGTTGATGACTCCGTGTGTGGATCACGTGAGCCTTTGGTAGTTCGTTTTTCAACTGAACTACTTGTTCCCAAAGCATTTTGTGCTTTATTGTGCCACCTTCCGCATCTTTGAAACCATTTTCAAGCCAGTTTTGTATATAGTCATTATACGACTGAACACAGTAAAAGGAATCGCACACTATCAGTGTGGGGAATTCTCGATCTGTACTTTCAAGTGCCAGTTTGAATGCTTGTAGTTCAGCTCGCTGAGCTGTACAATCTCCTAGAGACTGTGTTTTTGTGACCATAGGTCTGAAGATGCCATCTCGCATGCGACCTTTAACGATTGCACACGCTGCACTGTAAGCTTGCTTACTCCCTGTTGCGGGCTGTGCGGATCCGTCAGTGTAAATTATGAATTCGTACTGATCGAGAGGCAGAATTTCAGTCGGCAGAGGACATTCTTGTTCATATTGCAGGAATGCTTGTGTTTTTAAATCAGGATCAAAAACATATTCAACATCTGTTGCAGCAAAAGAATTAACCCATTGTATCCATCTTGGATGTAATGCTTTAGCATTTGGAATGCTTGCTTTTGTGACCGCTTCTAAAGCCGGTACTGGGGTTACGACAATAATGCGTTTCCCTTGGGCTAAGGCTCTTTCTTTTGCTACAGCGGTTTGAACTGCTGTCAGAATTTTTTCAGTTGAACTGAAGCGCATTTCCGCTTGTGTGTACAAATGAGATTTGTATGCGATTGGTATTTTCTCACCCTCATTGAAGGTTAAGTAGGTGAATCCATATTGACCCGAAATTATTCGGATCACCAAATTGCGTTGACTTACGCGTGTTTGTAAGTGATTTGTTGCTAACATGTTAGCCTGGAGTGAACGCAAGATTTCTGTGTGTTCGTTTGTCCAATTTTTGATTGAAAAATCAGGTTTGATTAATGCGTAGAGAGGTTTAACCCTTTCTGCGTAATTTAGAATGTATGTTCTTCCAAAGTTTAGGAAACCCAGGATGGATTGTAAGTTTTTTAGCGTTTTTGGAGGTTGGAGCAGCGCACATTTCTCTAGAAAGTTAGCTGCCAAGCTCTTGCCTTCACTTGAAAGCTCATATCCTAGAAATAGGACATTGAGATGGGCAATTCAGGACTTTTAAAGTTGAACGTGTAGCCCTCAGAGGCGAAGCCCAGTATAATGGTGCTCACCCTGTTCAAGTGTTTGTCCAGGTCATCGTCTGTCAGATAGATGTCATCGGCATAGGACAATGCCTCATTGTCATAAATTTGTAGTAACTCCATTACCCTCGCTGAGAATAAACCTGGGCTGTTCTTGAACCCTTGTGGGAGTCGACAAAAGTGAAGCTGGGTCCCCATTATGGAGAATGCTGTTAAGTACCTGCTTTCAGGTGCTATGTTTTGACAAAAGAAACCATTTGAGATGTCTAATGTTGTTTTGTATTTTTTACGCACAATGTTATTCATTAATGCTGTGCTATGTGCATTTTGCACTGCAAAGGTTTTAGAACAGGTGTTTAGGTGTCTGTAATCCAAAACTAGACAATATGTATTGTCTGGTTTGGAGACAGGAAACAAAGGATTGTTCATTGAGGAGGTGCATGTTTCAATCACCCTTGGTATTCAAGTTGATCTAAGATCTCCCTGACCTGTTTTTTAGCTTCTTGCTTTATTGGGTACTGCCTTTGTGCAGTTGGTTCATGTTTCAGATGTATTTTATGGTGAGGTGAGTCCTCATCCCATCCTACATGATTTTTATATAATGCTGGGGCCTGGGCTACTGCCCATTTCCTGGCATATGTATATTTTAGATGAATTGGAATATGGTTGGAGAAGGCAGGCATAATAATGTCCTCGCCGTGTGGGCACTCCCTGACAAGTTGGGTGGCCAGTCTTTTTCTGCTAGAAGTATGTCATAGCCCCTTGATGTTTGTTTATGTTTATGGGTTTTATAAAGCGCATAGCTGCCCATGGGCCTCCCAGCGCTGCGAAATAAGAGAAGTGCAGATACCTATCAGCCTGGGAATAGCCAGGTCTTTAGTTTCTTTCTGAAAGTTTGTTCCTCCGTGGTCATTCTTAGCTCTAGTGGAATTGAGTTCCATAATTTTGATAGCCCAAAAAAGTGCTTTCACCTGTCTAGGTTTGTCTCCCTCCTTCCGGAGTGTTATTTCATATAACCTTTGTGGAGTACTAACCCTGGTGTCTACAGTCTCAACTGTAATGTACTCATTCAAGTCCACTATCTCCAGAAGTTCCTTCAGGTTCTGGCGAACTATTGTGACTTCTGCTGCACTGTCCAGCATTGTCTGAGCCCATTCTCCGTTCTTGAGTTGTGTTCTCAGTATTCTCGGCATGTCTGATCTTCAGACCTGCTACTTTCTTTTTGGAGAATTGAGGTTTTGTTTTGTTTTTTGGAGCGTGTTTTTCTTCTTTGGATTTCACGCGTTCTTCTCTATGTTCTGATCGTCCTCTTCTTTCCGAAATCCTTGACGAGATCTGAAAGGGACGAGAGGAACGTGTATCAGTATCTTGATACCTGTCAGGTTTTCTCAAATTATCCCTTTTCCTGAGGTTATACCTCCTTTCAGAGGGCTCCTTTTGAGGAGACCTACCTCGGGATTGAGAACGTTTCTCGTTTGATTTTTGTTTAGTAGACTGCCACTTCTTTTTAGAAGATGTAGGAGTTTGTTTAATAGAGTCCTTCTCAGGACTTTCAGATAGTTTTGGTTTCACTGGTCTTCCACCCAAACTATCTCTGCCTAATTCTGCATAAGATTGTTCAATTATTCTGGGTAGTTCAGTTTGATGTTCTGTAACATCGAATTCCCTTAATTTTTGGCGGATCGCCATTGCTGCTGCCTCCCCTTTAATATTGGATAATATTATTGTTGAGACCTGGTCGAAATTTTTCAGTAATTTCAAACCTAAATTTAGAGCAGGCTCTGCCCCGTATTCATTTTGAATTTGTTTCAGGACATCTGGGATTACCGCAATTGACGGAATACCATGTGTTTTAGTATAGATGGCAGCAAAGACTGAGCCCCAAGTGGTACAGTCTTCCAGTTGTGGTGTGATCCCCATCGGTAAACTGATTGATAGGATTCTGTGTTTCTCATACGGGCTAGTATTCGGAAATACTGCTTCGATTTGAGTAATTTTTTGAGCTATCCAGAATGGAATTTGCTCACGTTTTGTGGGCATTTTACCTATGACTGCGTAGAGAGTCTGTGGTGTAATTTTTAGTGTATTCCCCTGTTGGGGAGTTGGATTTGGAAGTGTCAGTGGTTGCTGGACTGTGAAAGTCAGCATGACATATTGGACCAATTGTCTGTAGATTTTTATTAACTTTGTGAGTTGAGTAAGTAATTCCTCGTCTGACATCTCTTCAATGTCAGGACGAGGTGTGTAGCCGGCTAGAATCGGCCATGTTGCTCCTGGTCTACCTTGTGGACCGAGCCTGGTAATGTTTTTGTGATGTTTTAGGGCGCCTTTAAACCAGAGCTGATGCTCTTGGTATGTTAATGGAATTTCTATATCCTCGAAAGGAATGTATTCCTCTGGTGGATCATCTTCTTTGTAGAAGTGAAACATGTGTGTTACTGGATTGGATTCAGGAAATATTAACCATGAATAGAATACCTCTGTCTGAAAGGATTCGTTTGCCTCTATCACGAAAACTGCTCTACCGCCTCTTGGTGGTAGGCCATGTTTTATAAGTTTTAGAGGGATGGCTCTTCTTAAGTTTGGAGCGATGTCTATAACACCCTCCTCGGTTTCAATTAAACCTGTAATGTTAAAAACTGCTGCTTGGGCTGGATCAGCCGCAGCTTCACCTTTTCCGGTTTCAGTCATTTTGTTTTTTGAAAAATGTAGAACAAGTTTCAAGGAAACAAAGATAAGGTGCACAATATTTTGGAACAGTGTATCCTTCAACGTTGAGCAAACCAAACAGCTAATATATAGGGTGTTTCCCTATGTAGCCATGGTGGATACTTAACCCTGCCCACTCCAGACGTCTTTTGGAGTATATGGGTAGGGGACTCTGAGAGAAAAAGCACGGCTGAGTTACTCAGTATCTAGCGTTAAATTACCGCCTTACCAAACGTTGGGCGCCATGTAGTGTAGCTCCTATTTCCCTAATAGGCTCTGCGCATTGGAATAATATACCCTACCTGACATAGGACTAAGGTCAGTATGTCTCTATCGAGTATATTAAACTTAATTACTTGTGCCAGCTAGCTCAGAGGCCACTAGAAACTCCTTGACAAACAAGAAGGGAGTAGTTTCTGGCAGCCGCAAAACATGACCACTTTGTTTCCCTTTAGAATCAGAACGTGTCCCAGAGTCGTGGAAACAGTAGATAATTATTTCACTCAGCTCAATCGTGCATGCTTAGTTTTCCTCAAAGTTACACAGAAAGAAATAGACGGGCGTTTCAATAAAAGATTTATTTAACAGTCTTGTTTCTCGTGTAAGTAAAATGTGCTGTTACGATCATAAGACAGTATGCAAGATAAATAATGTACAGCGTAAGCAGTAGAAATAAATAATACTGCGATAGCATTATCTTTTAGCAGATATTCATTCACATAAATAACACAGACTAAAAAATGCGAGTACTCATACGATGCGTTGCTAAGCTAGTTCTACCCCAATGTACCTAACCTAACCTAGGTGTAGGGAGAGGTATGAAGTAGGCGAAGTATTCCTTGCTATGGTATACTAAGAGTATGTTAAGTCTAGTATGCCTAGTATGCCAAGAGTCCCTCTAGGTTCTAGTCAGCTCCATACCTTTAGAATGAGAGAGGTGGGAATCTCTTTGCCAGACTCGAACTCCAACACCCCGCAAGGGAAGTTAGATCACTGGAAGCTGGACTCTCTGCGTGCAGGGATGACAGCGTCTTCTCAGTGCGTCAGGCCGGGAAACGGCTCCTCTGAAGTCGAGGTCTCCCCTAGTCTACAAGGGCTAGGGAAGGTATATTTATACCTGAGAGGTATCTCAGAATGTTAGCATTGACGTGAATCGGACAGCGGAAGACGTCATGAATGAACCCCTAAGGTATAACGGTTCATGCATAATAGATGAGTCCTTGAAGAAATCAATAGTCCTGTGCTAGGGAAACTCCCGAAGCCTAAGGGTCTGTTCTTCAAGAACTCGTTGTGACGTTAGGGTGGACGGATGTCGGAGACCATGCCTGTATTTGGAGTGCACGGTTTAATGCCTAAATAAGGACTGGGATTTTATGCCTATATAAGGGCAGGGCGAATTGTGCCTACATAAGGACATGATACAGGAAAGCCCGTGTATGGACACCCTAAGAGGAATACAACACTATATCCTCCCAAGGAGACAGATTCCAGTCTCTTGTAAATAAAATGCCCTAGTCCTTATTGAAGGTCAGGATTGCAGGGTTAGAGTTTATATTTCCGTATTCCACTGATGATCCACGTCCTTATAAACAGTATATTTGACTCCCTGATTTGATGATTTGCTGGTTTGTTATTGAGCTTTCCAGGTTTAGGAGCTGAGGTTTAGTGGCAGGACCCATTCTCTGCAAGGTGTTGATTAGGAATGCTGGCCTTGCTCTCATTCTTCTCCTTGTTCAGCACGATGAAAAGTTTGTTTTCACCTGGGGTAATATATTCTCTGAGCCCCACAGTGTGACGATGAAATGAGCTGTGGTGCTTTTGTCTTCATAATGACTTTGGATATTAATCCACCCTAAAAATTGTGTGGATATCATTCAGCTGGTGATGTTTTAATAATAATTCCACAGTTCTGAAAATGTGTTTTGTTTTCCTGTATTAGCTGGCCAATATCTGGTCTATTAAATGTTACTTCGGTTGAATCATTTAAATCTCCGTTCTTAGGGGTTGAAAAATCAACAGAGGTTAGATCTTTCAAATCTGTGTGTGATAGTGATGGTAAACCTTAAATAGTTTAGTTATGTTTCCTGTCTTTGGAATATCAATTGTGCCCAGAATAGAAGATTCATTTATTGTAAGTCACTTCTGAATAAGTCAGGGGAGATGATTTTTATGCTTTATCTCAATTGGCTAGTTGACATTTTCGGTGGTATGTGGAAATATCTATATGTAGTGGGGTATTTCTTACTATTTCAACAACATTAATTGCTGGAACTTTTATTTCATTTCTAGAACACCCTCAATTTTAAATACACTATTTTACTCCCACCTTTCCTTTTGTGTCATGCCATCAGCCTTTTCTGCTACTTGGCCGCATGTTTTGGTGCTTGCTCAAGATTACTTAATGTCTTCACTACAGTTGGAAGTTTGCAGATTTTTGGTTGGCTGGTCTGCAAAATTCTACCTTTTCATTATTAACAACCTTGCCTTGCTCTTTCTCCATGATTGAGGGCATTTTCTTCCAAATAGAGCCAAATTCAGGTCTTAAAGTAGACCCATCACTGTTTTGGGGTCAATGAATAATGAGATCTGATTGAGTTTCAACTTTGTTCGCCCTTTATGGCAGGTCAAATATTGGGAATACCTTAGGTGGAACAGAATGATTAAGATCGTGTAAGATGCTGGTGTTCTCTTGTTTCTTTGTTCAAATTTCTTCACACTTAATTTATTCTTTTTTGAGAGTTTAGGTGAAAGTGGAGATTCGTTGTTCTGAAGTGAGGTGGGTTTAGGATCGATGGTAGCTGGGATTGAGATTGCTTCTTAAGATTTTTAGGTTGTGTTCCAAGTAAATCTACCAGATCCTGAGATCTATAGTTAGGTTCTACAATTGGAGATTGGTTTTGGCTAGTCATGGGTTCCTTCCTGCAGTTCCCCATTTGGGGTGATTAGAAGTTACCTCCTGATGGCTTTTTTAAGAGAGTGGACTTTATCTAAATGAGAGCTAGAGTCCCTTCTTGCATTTGCCTATTCCTTTAAGTCACATTCTATGGTGTTCATTATCGCTGGTGGTTGAGCCAGTTTCTCTAACAGTGCAGAGGTGAACAGTTGGTGTTTTTATCTTTAACTGCTCCTTTCGCCCAATTCACTAAGTAATTCATTCTCCCCACTTTTGTATCAATTGCCATGGTCTATGATACAAATTCCTGTAGGGGGTCTAGCTGCACCTCCAGTTTATCCGCTTGTTTTGTCACTGCGCTCACTATTGCTTCCAGGGAAGCATTATTTGCTTCCCTGTTGCAAAGTCATCCTGTGTGCCCTGGGCACCCCCATTTTTTGCTGACTGGTACTGGTGGTAACTGCCTGTGACTGTCCCTGGGCTCTGTTTAACCAGGCCCAGGGCCAGTGCTAGGTGGAAACACACACAGTGAAAACACACATACATGAGGGTACACTATATATTAGGGTACACTTATAATTGGCATGACCTATCCTATAAGTCCCTAATACATAATAGGGCAGAGGGATTCAAACTTCCTTTAAGTCCCTAGTATATAACAGGGCATGGCAGTTTAAAGGCCAGCAGTCCTTTCTGTACTTGCATGTGTGCACTGCTGAGAGCCTGAGGTCATTTTAAAAGCAGCCCTGTGTTGCAGCACTGCCTTTAAATGTAAATTGTGCCCAAACTCGACTTTGGGGGAGGTGGCACTAGAAAAGTGATAACCTACAATAATCTGGCATGTTAGGTACCCCCAGGGTCTCCCCTAGGAGTCCCAAGGGTGGGGCGGTCAGGTCATTATAAGGAGGGCCCCTTATAAAATATGTTTTATATGCCCTGAGGATAGAGAAATTGAACATTTCACTTCTCCCTTTGTAGTAAAGTGCTTTCCAAAATCGACTTTTGTGCTAGGAGCACTGTGGAGTGAGAATCTACTCTATATTTGCATATTCAGGACCCCTAACATCCCAGGGGTGGGAGTGGGGTCAGGTAGGTATAAGAAGGGTGCATATAAAATATGTTTGATAGGCCCTGGTGTTGGAGAAATTGCTTATTTCATTTTCCCCATTGTAGATACCCAGCCACATAGGATAACATTGCAATAGCTTATGAATGCATAACTATTGTTAGGAATCAAAGAAAAATATAATTCAAGGACTTAGGAAAATGATATTGATAAATCCAACAATATGCTATTGTTGAATTTATCCTAAAGTATACAGAAAAGAAGTTATAAGACTTTCTTGTCTAAAAGCCAAAACCCAGCCTTTCTGTGGTCTCCCCTGGTTGGTCAGAGTTAAGAGGATTAGCCAGGCTGCTTTGATGAAGTGATAAATATCTCACCCAGTGAGAGGCTATCTCTTGGAGAGAGTTCTGCTACACAGGAATGCCAGAGCAGGGGGGGGGGGGGGGTAATCGTAAACCATGGGGCTTCAAAGGGGATAGGACAGGCATGGAATGCCAGGCCCATCTACCTATCAGCTCCCCTGACACAGCCAGGTGGCAGGTTTAAGGCAGGAATTTGCAGATGGTAGGGGGAGAAGCCATACTGGAGGTTGATTTAACTAGTTCTTGCTCCTCTACTGCAAGTTCAGTCATACTGAATTTTGGAAAAATAGTGCTTTCTGGGAGAAGATTATACCACACTTTGGAGGAAGTGGTCATACTTTGGGGTGTTGCCCTGTACCTCATTGGACAGGAGTGCACTCCTGCTTGACCCAAGAGAACACTGAATAAATATGTGAGAGGTGCAGAGCCTCTCAGATCTACTGCTTGAAACTAAGAGAAGGCTTTCCAAGCTGGAAACTTGATTTGCACCACCAAGCCCTGCATTTTGACTGACTGCGCCTGCTTCATTATCTTGAGCTACAGCCCTTTGGATATACCTTGCTTGAAGAGGAATAAAGAGTGGACTCCCTGCAAGCTACAGGCTAACAAAGCTCACCTGGACCATCACCACTACGAATCCCCAGCCTCGGGTGTGTCCAGTGGATTTGTACAGGTTTTGTCCAAGTGGATTGTGGGAACTGAAGTCCCAAACTTTCAAAGACCATCTTGGAGACTCCAGACCCTTGGACTGTGTTTTCGACACTTTGGACCCCCAAGAGGAACTTCAGGAAGAAGTTCCAGAAGGTTGGAGAAGTTTGGAGCAACTTTAGAAAAAAGCTCCTTAAGGGGACTGACTCAACCGCGGGAGCCAAGACGGCGACCATCTACCTCGAGCCGGCCTTCCTTGCATGTTCATCCCGCTGAAAAGCTCTGGAGGTCCGACTTCCAGAGTTTGACCGGAAGTTCCCTGGAATGCTAGTGGGCGAACCCTCACCGAACCCAGACTGGTGAAGAGCTTCGAGGGACCCCTTCAGAAAAAGCTCCAGAAAAGTTTCTAAGTCAGAAAGTAAAATCTTGACCGAGGCCTATCATAATGGGCAGGGCTCCATTGCGGTTGGCCTCAAACTTTGACTTTGTCCCAGTCAAGCGTGACAAGATATCCCATGGTGGCGCTATAGGTTTCTAAGTGCTATATAGTGCTAAATCTTTAAAAATTCATATCTCCGGTTCCCTACATTGGATTTTTGTCGTTTTAGTGTCATTTTAAAGATAAAAACATTTCCTATTTTTATAAATTGGTGTGGGATTTCTATTGTGTGTTGTGTCTAAATTATTTACCAGATTGGTGTTTTTAAATGCTTTTACATATCTGTTTCCTAAGTTGAGCCTGCCTGCTCGCAGCCAAGCTACCAAGGGTTAAACATGGGAATAATTTACTGAGACCTATTCGGAGCCCTAGGCTGTGTTAGTGGCCTTATTGCCAGTGGTAGATGCATATTTACCATTACTAATAGCCCACTTTCCAACATTTGGTATTCAGTGGTGTGAATGAGGACTTGTGTTTAAAAGTACACATTTCAGTGAAGTGAATTAAAATTTTAAAAATCCTCTAAATTGTCTTAGAACAAAACTGTTGAGTTTTCAATTTTTGGACTAAACTGATTTTTAATCCATTATTTTGATTTTTCCAAAATTGTTCTAAGTCAGATTGCTAGTTATTGTGACCCAAACCTAGGGATACCATGGAGCTGGACCTAGCTAAACTGACTAAACTCAAGATGGCTGCGCTTAGGGTACAGTGTAGGCTTGAACTTTACTCCTACACAAGATTAGGGAGGCAGGGTTGCTTAAGTCCCTGAAGGCCTGGGCTAGGGCAGCTGAAGGGATTCAAGGGGTGGGGGCGGGGGGGTGGAGGTTGACCCCCCCATGTCACCCAGGAAGAGGGTGAGGATGATGCCTCCTCCATTGTTTCCAATGTTAGCTATGTAATTCCAGATGGTGGGAGGAGGGCATTGACAATTGGTTGACTGCATTTGAAAGGACCCTAGAGATGTGGGGGTCCATCCCAAATATTGGGGCTCACTCTTGTGAGAACTGATTCCAGTATCTGAAAGGGATAGGCTCCTGACCCTGCAGGGGGAGGAGGCAAAGTCCTACTCTCAAATGAGGCAATGTTTAGTTGAGAAATTTAGATTAACCCCAGAGCAATACAGGGGGAAGTTCAGAGGCACCCAGAAGGTAAACTCCCATTTGTGAATAGACTTTTTAGACACCTCACAGAAGGTACTAGAAGGCTGTATTGTTGGTAACAAAGTAGAGACATATGAGAGATTGTATAATTTGTTTTTGAGAGAACACATTTTGACTCATTGTCCTGAAGAGAAGTTACGCCAGTACCTAGTGGACTCAAAGCTGTCTAGTCCTAGGGACTTAGTCGGGGCAGCTGATAAGTGGGTGAGAACCCAGGTTTCCACTCTGCACCAGAGGGGTGAGCAGAAGAAAGGAGGACAGGTCCCTCCCCAGGGTAAAGCCCAGTAGAAAGAAGGTCAAAGACAGAAGGAATCCTCCAAAGACCCACAAAAACCTGAACCACGGAGGGAGGCCCGAGTCAACACAAATTCAAAGGGAGGGGGGGTATCAGGGAAAGATTGGAAGATTCTTTCATCCCTCAAAGGTGGGAAAGTGCTTTGACTGTAATCAGCCAGTGCACAAGAAGGGAGATGCTGTCTGCACAAAGAAGCCTCCCCCACAAGTTTGCCATCCCCAGGAATTGCTAGTGTAAGTGTGGGGGTGGAGAGTTCCCTATAGAGGGGTAGGGAAGTAGTAGAGGCAAAATAATGTCGTTGGGTGGGGTGAATATTGCAACCCTGGCCGCCTTATCTCCAAACATGGATAAGTACAGGCAGAGGCCTAAAGTCAATAGGACTGAGGTTGAGGTTCTAAGAGACACAGGGTCTAGTGTGACTATGGTCCTAGATACCCTGGTGCCTGGGGTAAAAGAGAACAGGCCAGCAAACTGCTCCAGCACCTGCTTGCAGTCTCTGTGCTGCTGGTCTGTCAATTTGGGAGAGAGTACAACTCCCTCCACTGACCCATCTTGCACATTGTTGGAGAGGAGGTTGGGCACTGGCTCAGTCTCTTCCACCACTCCTTCATCTGTGACCAGTAACATGGTCATATCTGCCCTGTCATGGTGGGGTTTCAATCTATTCACATGCAGGGCCCTAGGAGGGTTTCTGGGGGGGCAAGGTTAACCAGGTAGGTAACCTTACCCTTCTTTTCAGTGATTGGATAGGGCCCACTCCACTTGTCATGGAGGGCCCTGGGAGACTTAGGCTCCAACACCCACACCAACTGTCCTGGAGTATACTCAGGCATAGAAGCCTTCTGATCATACCAGTGCTTCATGAGCTCCTGGCTGGCCTCCAATTTCCTGCCTGCCATGTACATGTATGCTGCCATCCGAGATTTTAAGTCTAGCACAAATTCCAGCACATTGTCCTTTGCTTCTGCATGCGCTGTCTTGAAGAGACATGTAGTATCTGGGATATGGGCTTCAAAAAAACTTCCACTTTTTCATTGGTTCCTCTTACTGCCCTTTAGAAATGCTGGCTTATCATTGGTAAATACACCTAGTAGGCCCTCCTTTTGTTTCGCCCTGGAGACTGACCCTGGTACATGGATCCTTTCACTATGGGACATATGTTTTCCTTCAGTGCACTACTTTGTCTTTTGCTCTGTCCTCGCTGCTGCTCCCAGTTCATGTAATCAGCCTGCCTTCCCTGAACAACACCCCTCCCAGCTTGTTTGTATCCTAAACAGCTGCTCTTCACTCTCTCTCATGCTGCAGCTGCCTCCTCCTCCCTACGCCCCAACCCCTCCCGTAACCTCCCCCCTCCCTTAACGATGTGACGAGGAAGTTGGAACTTTGTTTTAATAAAATACTGCCTTGTTTGTACTGTGTGTCTTTCTGTGACATTTATAGATCTGTTATGCTTACTGGTGAGTATCCTTTTAGGGGCACTGTTTTAGTTTTGCCAGACTGACTTTGTGTAGCTCTGGGTCCCACAACGACATCATTGGCATTGCCAATTTAATGGGTCCCTCAAAACTGCTCTCATTCTTTTTCTGCTCTCGCCCCTTTTGCGATCGTGAGTCTCAGCCGCTTTAAGGGAGGGAGCCTCCATTCTTTGCTTTCCCAGCCCTTTCCAAAATGAACAGTTTGAGGAACAGGCAGGCGGCACTGCAGTCACTTCAACAGAGATTGCAAGCCTAAAGGCCTTAATTATCTGCGTTATGGCACAAGAGCATGTGGTTGCAGGCAGAGAAGTGCCAAGGCAGGCAGCCCCAAATATCGATGTCCGCTGCTGCTACCGGCCTGGCTGTCGGCCTGCCGTGGCCAGGGTCTAGGCAGACCAGAGAGTGAACATACACAACATAAATTGCCCGACTCCGTATGGCGTCATTCAAGAGCACTACTATTCCCACGCCTTTAGATGATTTATTCTGCTGCTCGAGATATACAAAATAAACTCGCTCTTTCCTTGGATACAACTTGTACTTCTTCACCTGAAACTTAACATGGGTCCAGTCACAGCCCTCAGGCATTAAAATGAGAGTCCCCAGTCAGGGGTCTAATGTCCGCGTCAGAAGGGTACGCCAAACTTTAATGAACTAGGGTGCATGTGAGTTTAAATTAGAGCACAGCCCTTCTTAACAAGTATTTGCAATGCAATAGAGGTCTCGTATTTGTGAGAGTTTGAGCTATTGACATTGTAAATGACAATGCCTTATTTTTGTGTTTTGAAAACCTGCAAGCGGGGCGTAAACATGCACTTTGTACTTATCATCGTTGCTTACGAGAAGCAAGGCTGGCAGTAGCTGCGCCTCTTTTACTGCCAACCTCGGTTCTCATAAGCACGGACTATAAGTACAAAGTGCGTGTTCACGCACGGCTTGCAGGTTTTCAAAACACATAAATAAAATGCATTGTCATTTACAATGCCAATAGCTCAAACGTGTAAATGCGAGACCTATTGCATTGCAAATGCTTGTTATTGGTTGTGGGTACTGTGGTAAAACTGATTGACCATCACCACGTAATGTAGTGATGACGAGAAGGTGCTTCATTGTTAGCATCCCAGTAGTCGCTCATTCTGGTGTGTGACTGATTCCCTGTGTGTGTGATTGGAGAGAGAGGGACTGCCGTAATTGTTGGGCTCTTGTCGCGCGCTGCTGGTGTCCATTCGAGGGAAACACAAATCCCTTGTCAGCGCTTCGAAATATATATATATAGTTGATTAGTGGAGGAGAGAGGCTCATATTGCTTTACTTTTATCTGTGACGACGTGCTATTCTCAAAATAATTTATAAAAGGCCTTGTGTGTAGGTCCTACTTTTCAAAAGGGTCTGCGCCCCTGCGTTTTAAAGAACGGATTCTGCGCTGTGATCAAGATGTAGCCAATGTTGAACTTCGAGTGCGTATCCTCTTCAGTCGGCTGCTAATATGACATCCTTAAGGTCACACAGCACTGTACATACAACAAGGTGATTTTGTGCCAGAGAAAGTTGATCATTGATGATAGGTCTGGACGCCGCATCACCTATCAGTGATGTGCACCGCTTCACCCCTCCTCCGGTAGACCTTTAAGTGGGGACTTGCTCCTTGAGTTCTCCCCACCCCCGGCCCTTACCCTTTTCCCCGCTTAACCGGACTATCCTCCTCCAGGACTTCAGTTACGCTGGTGCCTCTTCATGGGCTTGTTTTACAAGAAAAGGCCACTGGAGGGCGCCAAAAGAAAAGGAAAGGAGCAGTGCACGACCCTGAGGCTCATGTAGGCGCTCTCTTCTGCTGCAAAGTGATGTTACTCCCCAATTAATTTCCCTTTGTAATTAATGCACTTTGAGAAACTACAGAGAAGCCACATTTTCATATCAACTGTTTCTACCACGCCCAGAGACGGGATACGAGATAGTGCAGCAGGGCACTTTTATGTCATCTATATGGCGATCGCCAATGTTTCTGTTTAACTTCAGTGCAGTGGTAGTTCTGGCCCATTATCTGTCTTCCTGTGATGCCGGTCACAATAGCAGTACCCCATTGCAGACATCTAAGAATGCATTCAGTACACTTTAAGAACATGTAATATAATACTGCGAGAATTGATACATTGAGTATCCTAGATGAGTATTAATTGTTGAAATTAAAACGGCGTATCTGAAAGTATAGAAGGCCCTCTACAGTACCATATAACCCTGTATTCACTGCTAATGCACGTGAGAATAACAAGGACCCCCTGCAAAAGTTATATAGCTATTCCTAGGGCAGGGCAAATATGCAATAGAGAAACAACCCCTAGGCGATTAATAGTCTTCAAATTCAACAGACCATTATATCTAGACAAGTTGATATATTGAACTCAGTGTAACCAAACAATTATTGTTTAAAAATCATATTTTTAATTCGTATTAATTAAAAATGCAATGGAACATAGAATGAACATATATCTATTTCTTAAAAAATTACAGTGTATACAAAATAAAAAATTCCAAAGACACATGGACTTTCCAAACACAATATACAAAAGACACACAATACTTAAAATACATAAACAAACAGTGGCAATGAGATGGGTCTTCCAAGACCCATCTCATTGCCACTGTTTGTTTATGTATTTTACAACTGTGTACATACAAATGCGCTGTAGGTTGAAAGTAAATTTACTTTCCTACAAAAGGTTTCTGCTGCCTACCTTGTCAGTTGGCGATGTGTACAAGTCCTGTGTATGAAACTTCCCCAGTCAATATTTATGACTCGAATGTGCCCTTCGCAGTGATGTTTATAGCACCGACTGAATGGTGCACAGACAGAATATCGAGTTTGAAATGTCGACATACACAAATATCGAGTTGGAAATATCGTGATGCAGAAATATCGACAGCAAGAATATCGTGGCTAAGAATATCGACTTGGAGGTAAGAAATATCGTTTTTGAAAATATCAAAGTCATTAATATCGTTTGCAAAAATATAGGGGCCGATTCCGATCTCGGCCGGTAGTGCTCCGAATCGGATTCGGATTCACCGGATCCACTCGGAGCCCTGTTTCCGACCGAATCGTACGCGGGTCCGGCCGAGCGAGTACGATGCAAGCTCCCGCGAAATCGCCGACCGACTCGAACGCGGCTTCAACACGCTCCGACCGACTCGCATGGACACGACTCGCACCGCGCTATGGAGACGTTTCCCGGCCGGGTAAGTACGATGCGCGCCGCAAGCAGTCCGACCGACTCGCGCCGTCCGGCTCGAAAAAGCTGTCGGAGCCGGACTTTGGGGGTCCGCATCGGACCCCCCTGTACGCGTAGGCGCGCGAGTCGCACACAGGGGGGACCCATGGGTCCCCCCTACCTGTGCATGTACGCCGCGATGCGCATGGACGCGTACCCGCTATAGGGGGCGCCCTTGTTCGCCTCGCACCCATTGAGTCAATGGGAGCCCGCGTACGCGTTGTACGACCGGCTCCCATTGACTTCAATGGGAGTCCGACCGACTCGAGTCCGATAGCATGCGAATGCATCGTACTCGTCCGGTCGGACTGCTAGGGTCCGATTCGGTCGGAATTCTCTCCGGGTCCGGCTTGGTCGGAGAGATTTCCGGCCGGAATCGGAATCGGCCCCATAGTTGTTTAAAATATCAATGTTTTAATTAGTGTTATGTATTTTAGTATGTATTTTAAAAGTATGTGAACTACTTTTTTGTATAAGTATTGCTTTTGTTTTTTAATATATGTGTTAAATTTTTAGTAGTTATTAATTTTATTTTAATTAAATTTTGCGTTTTTTAGTTCTGTAGCGGGTTGTGGGTTTATAGGGGAATAGGGTGGGAAGTAATTTAGCTATAATAATTTATTTTTATTTTTATTTATTAGAATTTGTTTAATTTAGATTTTATAGTGTTAATTGTGGGAAATAATTTATTATTAATTATTAATTGGTTGTTAATTATTATTAATTAATTGGTAATTATGCTATTTGTGTAATTTTTTTAGGTGTGGGTTGTGGGTTTATAGGGGAATAGGGTGGGAAGTAATTTAATTATAATAAATTATGTAATACTTTTTATTTATTAATATTTAATTTATATTTTATAGTGTTAATTGTGGGAATCAATTTATTATTAATTATTTACTAATTGCTTGTTAATTATTATTAATTAGTTGGTAAATAATTATGTTAATTGTGTTATTTTTTTAGGAGTGGGTGGTGGTGTTTATAGGGGAATAGGGTGGGAAGTAATTTATTTATAATTAATTATTAATTATTTGTTACTTAATGCTAATTAATTAATTAAAATTTAAATATGGCAATTGTGTAAATAATTTAAGATGTGAGTTGTGGGGTTTATAGTGGTAAAGGGTGGGAAGTAAATTATTTTAAATTAATTAATAAGTTGTTTTTAATTGATATTAATTTATTAATGTAAAATTAGTTATGGAAATTGTGTAATGATTTTTAGGTATTGGTTGTGGTGTTTATTGGGGTTTAGGGTGTTAAGTAAGTTATGTTTAATTAATTAATAATTAGTTGATCATTAATATTAATTCATCAATTCAAAAATATTTATGGTAATTGTTTATTTTTATTTTGTGTGTGGGTTTTGGTTTCATAGGGGTAACGTTTGGGGAGTAAATTAATCTATTTTAATTTGTTTTTTAATTAATAATAATTCTTTAATTGATAATTAATTATGTTAATTATGGAGGTACATTTTTTTAAAATTTAGATGTGTGTAGTGAAATGTGTGGTGTTATAGGGTAGGAAATAAAAAAGATTAAATTTATGTAATTAATGTTTTTGATTATAAATGATTTCTATTAAAAATAGTTATTTGTTTGTAAATTATTTTTAAATTAAAAAAAATCTTTCTAGGTATTTGTTTGATCTTTTTAACATTATAATATGTTTGTCTTTTGTAAATTTTTAATATTTTTATATGTTTTCTTTTTTTGTTTTTTTAAAATCTTTTGTGTTGTAGTTGATATTTTGTTTGTTTTTAATTTTGAACTGACTCAATCAATCAATCAATAAATCAGGGAATTGTAAGCGTGCTACTCACCCGTGAGGGTCTCAAGGCGCTGAGGGGGAGGGATCCGCAGATCTGTTTAGCCGAAGAGCCAGGTCTTGAGGGTCTTCCTGAAGGTGTTCAGGGAGGGGCGCGTCTGATGTCTGCCGGTAGCTCGTTCCAGGTCTTGGCTGCAATGTGAGAGAAGGATCTTCCGCCTGCTCTGGCTCTGTGGATGCGCGGGTTTCGGCCAGTGCAAGGTTGGAAGATCGGAGGTTTCTTTTGGGTACGTGGAAGTTGATTCTGTCGTTGAGGTATTTGGGTCCGTTGTTGTGTTGGCATTTGTAGGCGTGAGTGAGGATTTTGAAAGTGACTCTTTTCTCCACGGGGAACCAGTGGAGACTTTGTAGGTGTTGGCTGATGTGTTCGTGTCGGGGGATGCCGAGGACGAGTCTGGCGGCGGTGTTCTGTATTGTCTGGAATTTGCGGAGTAGGGACTTGTTGATGCCGGCGTAGAGTGCATTTCCATAGTCCAGTCTGCTGGTGATGAGTGCGTGGGTGACTGTCTTCCTTGACTCAGGGGGGATCCACTTGAAGGTCTTGCGGAGGATGCGGAGGGTGTTGAAGCAGCTGGAGGTGACGGCGTTGACCTGTCGGTTCATGGTGAGTGATGAGTCGAGTACGATGCCGAGGTTCTTGGCGTGTTCTGAGGGGGTATGTGAGCTTCCGAGGGCGGTCGGCCACCAGGTGCTGTCCCATGCAGAAGGGGTGGTACCGAAGACGAGGACTTCTGTCTTCTCGGCGTTGAGCTTCAGGCAGCTGTTGGTCATCCAGACTGCGACGTCTTGCATTCCTTTCTGGAAGTTGAGTTTGGCAGTGGTGGGGCCTTTGGTGAGGGAGAGGATGGGCTGGGTGTTGTTGGCATAGGATACGATGTTGAGGCCGTGTTGTCGGACGATGGCTGTGAGGGGGGCCATGTAGATGTTGAAGAGGGTGGGGCTCAGTGATGAACCCTGTGGGACTCCGCAGGTGATTTTCGTGGGATCGGAGAGGAAGGGTCGGAGTCTGATCCTTTGGCTTCTTCCGGTGAGGAATGATCAGATCCAGTCCAGGGCTGTTCCTTGTATGCCTGCGTTGTGTAGTCTGGCGACTAGTGTGTGGTGGGAGACGGTGTCGAAGGCCGCTGATAGGTCGAGTAGGATGAGGGCTGCTGAGTGGCCTTGGTCCAGGAGTGTGCGGATGTCATCTGTGGCGGCGAGTAGGGCGGTCTCTGTGCTGTGGTTGCTTCGGAATCTGGATTGGGACGGGTCGAGGACGGCGTTCTCTTCAATTAATCATGCCAGTTTCCTGTTGACTGTTTTCTCTGCAACTTTGGCTGCGAAGGGGAGGAGCAAGATGGGCCGAAAGTTCTTGAGGTCGGTGGGGTCAGCTGTGGGCTTCTTGAGCAAGGGTCTGACTTCTGCGCGCTTCCAGTCGTCTGGGAAGGTGCCTGTTTTGAAGGTGGTGTTGATGGTGTGTTGTAGTTCGGGTGCGATGGCGGCCGCAGCTCTGTGGTAGATGTGAGGGGGCAGGGGTCGGTGGGGGCCCCCGAGTGGATGCTTTTCATGGTCGAGGCGGTGTCTTCGCACGTGATCGGTGTCCAGTTGGAGATGGTGGGCTGGCTGGTGTTTCTGGGGGGCGGAGGGCCATCTGTGGCGCCTGGTGGATGGTCGATGAAGTTGACGTAGAGGTTTTTGATCTTGAGGTGGAAATAGGTTCCAAGCTTGTCGCAGAGGTCTTGGGATGGGGTGATGTCTGTGGCTTCGCTGCGTGGGTTGGTGAATTCCTGAATGACACTGAAAAGTTCCTTGGAGTTGGTGGAGTTGGCCAGGATTTTGTTGTGGATGAAGTTCCTCTTGGTGGCTCTGATCTGGTTATGGTAGTCCGTCATGTCGTCCTTGTAGGTGGTGTGGTTTTTGGTTGTCTTGGTGTTTCTCCAGTTCTTCTCCAGGCGTCTGCAGGTGCGTCTGGCTTCTTGGAGAGCGGTGGTGAACCAGGCAGCTTTCCTGGGGCGTTGTCAGTCGGGGTTGCATAGCGGGGCAAGCTCGTCTGCGCAGTTGAAGATCCAGGTGTGGAGTTCTCTGGCTGCGTCGTTTGCATCGTTTGCGTCAGGTGCCCTGGTGTGGTTGTCTCGGGTGAGGGTGGAGTTAAGTTGCTCGTCGGTAACCTTGCTCCAGTTCCTTCAAGGTGGGCGTGGGGCTGGTTTGGGTGCCTTGGGTTTGTTGATGGCGAAGTGTACGCAGTGGTGGTCAGTCCATGGCGGCTGTGTTGTGTGGCTGAATTGGACGCTGTTTCCTGCCGCGAAGATGGGGTCGAGGGTGTGTCCTGCTCTGTGGGTCGGTGTGTTGACGAGTTGTTTAAGTCCGATGCTGGCGAGGTTGTCACGAAGGATAGTGGAGTTGGGGTCGGTGGGGTTGTCGAGGTGGAAGGTCAGGTCTCCAATGAGTATGTAGTTTGCTGAGGTGATAGCGTGGGGTGCGATGAAGTCGGTGATGGTGGTGGCGAAGGGTGTTCGGGGGCCAGGGGGTCTGTAGATGAGGGTTCCTCGGAGTGTGGCTTTGTGGGTGGTCTGGATCTGGAAGTGCAGGTGTTCAGCGGAGGGTAAGGTTTCACTGGAGGTGGTGAGGCGGAGGGTGCTCTTGTGGGCGATGGCGAGGCACCCTCCTGGGTGGTTGGGGCGGTCTTTCCTATGCATCTTGTATCCGTCTGGGATGGCGATGCTGATGTCGGGGGCGGAGGTTGCGTTGGTCCAGGTCTCTGTGAAGAAGATGATGTCGGGCGAGAGAGAGTCGAGTAGGTTCCAGATTTCTATTGCGTGTTTGTGTACGGAGCGTACGTTGATGAGGATGCATTTTAGGGTGTCGCCGGTGCTGGCGTCGGCGATGTTGGAGGCCGGGGTGGCGGTGAGGGTCTTGCGGCAGCGGAGGCAGGAGAACGGGCCGGGGGGTCTGTAGATGAGGGTTCCTCAGAGTGTTTCTTTGGGGGTGGTCTGGATCTGGAAGTGCAGGTGTTCAGTGGAGGGGAAGGTTTCACTGGAGGTGGTGAGGCGGAGGGTGCTCTTGTGGGCGATGGCGAGGCCCCCTCCTGGGTGGTTGGGGCGGTCTTTCCTATGCATCTTGTATCCGTCTGGGATGGCGATGCTGATGTCGGGGGCGGAGGATGCGTTGGTCCAGGTCTCTGTGAAGAAGATGTCGGGCGAGAGAGAGTCGAGTAGGTTCCAGATTTCCATTGCGTGTTTGTGTACGGAGCGTACGTTGATGAGGATGCATTTTAGGGTGTCGCCGGTGCTGGCGTTGGCGATGTTGGAGGCCGGGGTGGCGGTGAGGGTCTGGCGGCAGCGGAGGCAGGAGAACTGGCCGTGGGTCGTGTTCAGCGAGTCCTGTTGCCATTCTCTAAGTCTTTCAGGGTTGAGTGCGAGGAGGGTGGTGTTGTCGTAGCGATGTGTAGTGGGAGGTCCAGGGTTCCTGGCGCTGGCCGCGGTCGGGTCGCGGACGTGCGCAGATGGGCTTGCCTTTGGCGCGCCTTCGGCGCGTCGGCGGCGTGACCGCGCAGCGGCCGCCATTAAGTAGGGGAGGTGGGAGGGAGGAGAGGCTGGGAGGCGGGAGCGGGGGAATTCCGGAGGGGAATTCCGGGGGGGAAGGGCCGCAGGGGCAGCAGCGGCGAAAGGCGAAAGGAACAGGCAGGCACGAGAAAATAAAAACAGTGGTGGAATTAGAGCAAGACACAGATGGGCACAATAACAGTGGCACAACAGGGAAAAATTAAGAAAAAAAAACGGCTAAGAAAGGTTACGGTGGTTGCAGGCAGTCTGGTCCCAGTTGGAGCGGGCAGCAGGCGCAGGAGCGGGCAGCAGCCTCGAACCTCCCAAGGAGGAGGTCGGGGTCTGGAGGCAAGAGACGGCACAGCAGAGCTGCGGGGAGAGAGTGGACCTAGACCGAGGGTCGGACTCCAATGGGAATATTAATGTTTACCCCTCTGCTATCCAACATTTTCCCTACTGTTGCACTCGCTGGAGTGGGAATAGTAATTTTTATCCCTACGCTATCCAACACTTTCCCTACTGTTGCACTCTTTGGGGTGGGAATAGTAATTTTATCCCCTCCGCTATCCAACAGTTTCCCTACTGTTGCACTCATTGGAGTGGGAATAGTAAATTATTCCCCTCCGCTATCCAACACTTTCCCTACTGTTGCACTCACTGGAGTGGGAATAGTAATTTTTACCCCTCTGCTATCCCACACTTTCCCTATTGTTGCACTCACTGGAGTGGGAATAGTAATTTTTACCCCTCCGCTAAACAACACTTTCCCTACTGTTGCACTCACTGGAGTGGGAATAGTAATTCTTACCCCTCCCCTAACCAGCTTTCCCTACTGTTGCACTCACTGGAGTGGGAATAGTAATTTTTACCCCTCCTCTATCCAACACTTTACCTACTGTTGCACTCAGTGGAGTGGGAATAGTATTTTTTACCCCTTCGCTATCCAACATTTTCCCTACTGTTGCAACCACTGGAGTGGGAATAGTTATTTTTACCCCTTTGCTATCCAACACTTTCCCTACTGTTGCACTCAATGGAGTGCAAGATGTAAGTTTAAAGACTATTAAATATTTGAATGTTTTAATTTATAATATAATGTTATTTTTTATTAGAGTTTATGTTATAGGTGTATGTATATATATATATATATATTTATTTGTACATTTTTATATATTTATAAAATTTAAAAATAAATTAAAATTAATAGTATATTAATTGTTTTAAAGTAAATATATATATATATATATTACATTGTATATATGTATGTTTACATTTTTTTAAATTAAATTTATTTTTTATATTTGTTAAAATGTATAATAAATCAAAATAAATTTTTTAAAGTTAATTTTATTATTTAACATATTTAACATGATTTTTTATCTATATAAAAAAATCGATATTTTGTCCATCTATATTTTTTACATCGATATTTTTTCCCCGATATTTTTATACTTATCATTATAAATATAGGATGTCGATATTTTTGACATCGATATTTATGACTCGATATTTATGTATGGGGATATTTTGGGCATCGATATTCTATCAGTGAACCCGACTGAATGTAATAGGCATCCTCGCGCACTTTCTGTTGAGAATACTCACCAGAGCATCCCAGAGACCATTTCACAGCAGACTGGTACTTCCAGGGTGTTGGGTACAGTCAGTAGCTAAACACAAGCCTACCAGCCTCTCTTGAGACAGCAGCATATAAGGATTTTGGGAGATTTCCAATCAGGGCCCTTCTGCTTCTGGAATCATGGTCCTGTTGTCCTATGGCAGAGCAGATTTGAAAATAAACAGGACCCAGGAGAGGTAAGAAATGTCATTATTTCAGAATGGGACACACTTGTGGCTCTTGACATCACACAAGGCATCCTTGGTAATGTCCAGATAGCATGAAGAAAGAAGCCTTTTCATGTAAGTGGGATAAGTATTTGTTTAAACTCAATCCAAGTATTTTCTGTAAAGCAACGATTCATAAGACTAAACATGTTTCATTTCTCTTCAATAGACGGTGATTGTGTTGGCAGCACAGCTTAATGTTTGAGGAATGGAGCCCATTTCAGCTCAATGTATCTCATTTGTCTGGCCACATTTAGCTATATCAGAAAGTGGTGACCATTTGGCAGGCTTTCAGATGTCTCTGTGAAACAAGTTCATGATATCTTTCGGTATCGCAGTGTCTGAATGTTCGCCTTATCTTGCAACATCACTATGATTGGTAGTAAGGCCAAGCAGGCGCGGTCGGTGGTAGGAGTGCCGGTCGGGCGGTGACGTGGGGCGGGGGAGGGGCAGGGTGGGGGGTAGTAAACTACGGATTAAGGCCGAATACAGGTAAGTAAACATTTAAATAAATAAAACGAATTTCGTTGCGCGCACTGCATCGCATTTGGCGATGCAGCGCTCACAACGAAATTCGTTTTATTTATTTAAATGTTTACTTACCTGTATTCGGCCTTAATCCGTAGTTTACTACCCCCCACCCTGCCCCTCCCCCGCCCCACGTCACCGCCCGACCGGCACTCCTACCACCGACCGCGCCTGAGGCCAAGAATTGAGGGACTATGAGGATAACCACATTCACGTCCACAAAAGGTAGCTCCTTTAACATCAAATTGAGGTCTCCAACCTTTTCTGTACTGAGAGCTACTTATGTTCAATGAAACGCATTGAGAGCTACTAATATTAGTAGTGTTGTATAATCTCCATTTTTTACATGTATATTAATTCAACCAATCAAAAGCATTCTATTTTCATAAGCTGGGCTGCACACAGGTGAGCTACTCAGAGGTAGCTGGAGAGCTACTGTAGCTCACGAGGTACTGGTTGGAGACCCCTGCGAGAGGTTCATGTTATATTGGCATTGATTGAGCTCTTACTCTTCTCTAGAGGTATGAAAGACCTACATTTAAAGAGACCTTCAGTTACATCCTTTCACAAACACATATGTTCCTTTAAAACAATGTGATTTTGGATTTTGGGATTTACCTGCATTCTACAGTATATATAGATCTGTTTAAGACTAATGCACAAATGCTTGAACAATCTAAAACTGAACATCCAAGCCCTCCTTCTAATTAATTGTATCTCACCTGTTTGTTGTTCCTTTAGGTAATTCCATTTGAATGGACATTGGATTTGCAAGATCACTGCGACAAGCTGCAGTGACTCAATCAGGGATGAATCCCTACACTTCTGTCAAAAGCCTCTGCAAGTGCTTTGTGATGTTCGTCATTTTCTTCACTGTGGTCCTGCTGGGTTCCATCTATCAGAATCCTCTGATGTTAGAAATGCCTTACGGCTACTTAAGGAAAAAAGTGGTCCATGCGAAATCTCACACGCTCATTCAACAGCAAAGCAATGATTGTAAAAATAATGTGGCGGAAGGCACAATCACTCCAGTTGCTAGTAGTAAGACTTATGTCATTGCTGCATATTTGGATTTTAGAGGCGGCAGAAGTGTCCGCGTGCTTGGAATCACACAGCGCAGTGAGTATAATGAGCTCTTTTGCCACTTCTGTCACATCAACAGCACCTACACGGTTCAAGCTGAAATGCAGGTCCATGCTGACCATTTTAACTTCCCATATGGAACAACAGATTTGCTCTGTGATCTGCAGGAGGACCTCATTCCAACATTTGTATCCGTTTCATCAGGGTGTGATTCGAGAGACGTGCCCCCTGTCGTTCCATATCTCAAAATCAACAACATCCAAGAACAGTTGGCAAATTCCCCACCCACAGATTTCGAATATGAATTTGTTGTCTGCATCTCAACCATGTTCGGAGATTATAACAATGTGTTGCAGTTTGTGCAGGCCATGGAAATGTATAGAATCCTCGGTGCACAGAAAGTTGTCCTCTACAAGACTCACTGCAGCAGGCTTCTCAAGACCGTCATCGACTACTATGAAAAGCTGGAGTTTGTAGATGTGGTACCTTGGCCAATTACCTTGTATTTGAATGTCTCATCAGGCTGGCACTTCCCAGAGCATCCCGGAGAGCTGCACTACTACGGGCAAACAGCCACCCTAAATGACTGCATCTATCGCTACATGTACAGGAGCAGGTATATATCACTCAATGACATTGATGAAATCATTCTGCCTGTCAGTCACAAGAACTGGCATGACCTGATAGACTATTTGACCAAAGACAGCTGGTTTTTTGGCACGTTTATCTTTCAGAACCATGTTTTCCCCTCAACCAAAGAATATGAAATTCGATCAGCGCCCTACAATGACTGGAACCATGTTCCCGGTGTGGATATGCTGCGTTTCGTCTATAGAGAGCCCAATATACCCAATGTGGACAACCCCACTAAAATGATCATAAACCCCAGAAGTGTGGTAAAAACTTCAGTTCATACCCCGCTCGAGTTTTCTGGAGAACAATATTGGGTGTCCAGCGAGGATGCAAAATTGTGCCATTACAGAGCGCCCAAGCAGTCAGAACTTGAGAAGGAATTACTAATAGAAGACAGCATCTTGTTGAAGTATGAATCTGCATTAATTAAGAATGTAAATCATGTTTTGAGGGAAGTCCAACTTTTGGGTCCCCTTTGATCAAAAAGAGGAAGAGAAATGAAGACAAACTTCTTTTAATGCTGAGGGCTTGGCTGACGGGCCTTAATGATCAGGGCAATTGATCTTGCCCTGGGCACCCGTTTTACATGTCAATACTTCCTGGATAAAGTACTCAACGAACAGTAGACATCAGTCGTCCTCTTGTATTTTGTGGGCTGCAGGCAATGATGAGTTTTCTTTTATATTTTTATCAAACTTAAAAAGGTAATAGTTTAAAAAAAATCTTTGAATCATCCTTGAAGGGCTTCGCTTGACAGTTCTCAGAATAAATGTTTTTAATTGTTAGAATGTGTTTAGGAGAAATGATTCTTATTGAGGGTTACATATCATCTTGCGCCCCATAAATGTATTTAGAAGAAATTATTCTTATTTGAGGGTTACATATCATCTGGCACCCATACTGGAGTCGACATGGTTAAGTAAGCACAGTATACTGTAAGAATTCTATAGTTTTGGCACTTATTTTCTGTAACTGCCTCTCTAGTTTCTAAGTTTCACAAAAACAGCATATGACTCGGGATCTGTTAATGTGGAAGCATGAATTGATCAAATTCTGTTTTAGAACATTACTGGGATCCTGGATGTGCACACTTTCTTCTGAGACTTTTTTTGATGACTATTTACCCATCTGCAATGCCCAAGGAATTCAAATCTTTTTTTGCATCGTTTCTTTGCCCTCAGGAAAGGCTAACATGGCTTTCCAGCGACACTCGTACTGTGTAATTTGGGAATAATGTAGTGCATACTCATACATGTTATGCATTTTCACCATTGTTATTGGATTGTAGCTCATTCTCTGCCTGGCCATCCTTTTGCATGGTTCTGGGAATGCCATCAGCTAGATTAGAGGAACCACCCTTTGAATGTCGTCATTGGTTTGGGAGGTTAGTGGAAGGTTTGCACATATATTATTTCTTTGTAATTTGCCCAATCAAATCTGTTCCACCCAGATGGGGTGGGATATGCAAGGACCACGCAGCCCCGAAATATCCAAACAACTCCTCATCACCATGCAAGTAAACACACATCCCAGGAGTAGTGATGCTTGTTTTTTTTATTTACAGCTTTGGCAACAAAACCAATGAGGTTCGGCCACAAAGGCCTTGATCACGGTACATAACATCATTTTCTCCTTGCCTTATAAACCCCTATCCACCCTCAATTAAAAAAAAGAAATTGATAGCAGACTACTGCATTACATTACATAGGGGCCGATTCCGATCTCGGCCGGTAGGGCTCCGAATCGGATTGGGTTTTACCGGATCCGATTCGGAGCCCTGTTTCCCAACCGAATCGTACGCGGGTCCGGCCGAGCGAGTACGATGCAAGCGCCCGCGAAATCGCCGACAGACTCGTACGCGGCTTCAACACGCTCCGACCGACTCACACGGACACAACTCGCAGCGCGCAATGGAGACGTTCCCCGGCCGGGTAAGTATGATGCGCACCGCGAGCAGTCCGACCGACTCGCGCCGTCCGGCTCGAAAGAGCTGTCGGAGCCGGACTTTGGGGGTCCGCGTCGGACCCCCTGTACGCGTGGCCGCGCGGAGTCGCACACAGGGGGACCCATGGGTCCCCCTACCTGTGCATGTACGGCACGATGCGCTTCGACGCGTACCCGCTGTAGGGGGCGCCCTTGTTCGCCTCGCACCCATTGAGTCAATGGGAGCCCGCGTACGCGTTGTACGACCGGCTCCCATTGACTTCAATGGGAGTCTGACCGAATCGAGTCCGGGTGCATGCGTGCGCATCGTACTCGTTCGGTCGGACTGCCAGAGTCCGATTCGGTCGGAATTCTCTCCGGGTCCGGCTCGGTCGGAGAGATTTCCCGCCCGAATCGGAATCGGCCCCTATGTCTGTCTTCCTCTAAACACCGGCTGACATAGTTTAGTTTAGCTTTCAGAATTCATCATGTACATATTTGGAGTAAACATTTCATACTCTACAAATGCCATAAGCCATAAAAACAATACCCATTTCTCGAAGTCAACACATTAACTTCATTAATCATATTGGGTGCACCATCACTCATTGGTGTAATACATTTTAGCCCAAGTTCGCAAATGCTTTGTTTTATTACATTTCTTACAATACTGTGCTTTCCCATAGCTTGAAACATCCAGTCCTCAGTAAATAACAAGATCCACTGATTTTCAAATGATCCAACTTCATGACTTAATCAATTCTCATTTAATGTGTCTCCATATTTCGGTGTTGGTGTTCTTTGAATTAAAGTATAAAACCTAAATAAGAGAATCATGCAAATCTCTGAATTCATTCAAAGAAGTGAAACCACAAAACTAAAGAAAAAGCAATTACTCACTTTAACAAGCAATCTAGGAAATAACTATGTTTACTGTGGTAAATGTACCGTTAATTCTTCTGACATATTTAGGCCTCCTGGTTACACATTCTCCAGGTTAATAATGTACCTAGACGCCATCATATTTAGGTTTCTCTCCCGGTATCCCCCCCCCCAGGTTCAGTTCCACCCTATCCACACCATAATACTCAACCAGTGTCCAATCTACATTGGGAAATTCCTGAAAATAGTGGGCAACGGTATATTTGTAATCTCTATTTGTGATGGCCCCTCCTGTCCTCTAAAATTAACTTTTTCCCCAGGAAAATAGTACTTCCGATGTACCTCCTTCCACAAAGTCTGTCAATCCGTTATTGCGTTACAACTCAACCAGGCAGAGAATACTCCTCAAGAATTATACCAAATCCTTAAATCCTTTACTAATCCCAAGGCTTGTATCAACGAAGTGAGTCCATCGCAAGAACTGTGTGATAAGATTGCTAATCATTTTGTACAGAAAATCAACCTTATCTACGATAAAATCACAAAAGACAGGAACCCTCTGAATGACACTTCAATCCTCTATCCCGCATCTTTATCCAATGCGCATTCACTTGAAAGTTTCCCTCCTCTCACAGCAGATACTGTGGAGACACTGTTGAAAACAGTCAAATCAGGCTCACCTCAGGACATTATTCCAGCTAAAATATCTTCTTTACTGTATAAACAGCTGTCACCTTCTATCTGCTCAATCCTCAATCTCTCCATGAGTAAGGGCCAATTACCACTGGAATGGAAGGCCGCTCAAATAATTCCCATCCGAAAGAAAGCTAATGCCCCACGGGAGGACCTGTCCAACTACCGCCCGATTTCTTTTCTACCTCTTCTGAGTAAATTACTGGAAAAACATATTAATAAACATCTCTCAGAGTACATTGAAGCAACTGGATGCCCTCTCAGTCTGGGTTTAGACCTAATTTCAGCACAGAATCAGCCTTGATTGCCGTTACTGATAATATAAGACACTCCCTTGACAACGGACAAGCAGTACTACTAGTGCTGCTGGATTTGTCAGCGGCTTTCGAAACAATATCCCACACGATCTTACTCAATAGTCTTAGAGATATTGGAATCCGAGGACAAGCCTTTCAGTGGATCTCGTGTTTTTTAACTCATTGTACCCAGACTATTAACCTTGGCTCCTTCTGATCACAAACCATCGAACTCACCAAAGGAGTACCTCGGGGATCCTGCCTTAGTCCCACTTTGTTCAACATTTATGTTGGTCCATTAGCGGACTTACTTAGAGGGCTGGGCTTTGCTCCAATCTCGTATGCTGACGACACCCAGCTTTTACTGTCATTTGATAAAAACTCCCACAACACCCAGTCTGCCTTCTAGGAAGGCATGACCGCCATTGCTACCTGGATGAGGAATAACTTCCTGCAGTTAAATGCTGGGAAAACAGAGATCATGCTATTCGGAGAAGCCCCTCTGCTCTGGTCCCCAGAGTGGTGGCCTCCTGAATTGGGCGTCGCCCCGGTCCCAAAGGCCGTGGTAAAGAACTTAGGCATACATCTGGACCAGAAACTCACAATGAAAGGGCAAGTCACAACTACTGTGGGCTCATGCTTTCACATGTTAAGCCTCCTACGCAGGGTCTTTCCCTTTCTTCCCCTGACTGTACATAAATCACTCCTTCAAGCATTGGTGATAAGCCGCCTGGACTACTGTAATGCACTTTTGATTTCAGCTAGTGAGTCTTCTCTAAACAGACTTCACGTAGTCCAAAATACCGCGGCTCGTCTTGTCTCAAATTCTCCTGCCAGAACTGCCTCTCTTCCGCTATTACAAGGTTTACACTGGCTTCCAATATGCAAGTGGATCAGATTTAAGATCTGCTGCATTGTGCACTAAGCACTAAACGGCAATGGCCCTAGTTACTTAGCAGAAAAACTCACCCAATATCAGCCATCCAGACCACTTCGTTCAGGAGCAAAATCCCTGCTCCGTGTTCCGCGTTTTAAGAAATCTCGCATGGGTGCGAAAGCTTTCTACCACCTAGCCCCCTTCTGCTGGTACCAGCTCCCCACCCACCTCTGGAAATGCCCAGAATACCTGCTATTTCAAAAACCCCTTAAAACCGAGCTTTTCTGAAATCCCCACTCTTAATCCGCTCTAACTGTCGCTCCTCCGTAGTGCGGAGATACCCCTTTGGGGGTGATTCGGGCGCTTTACAAGTCACTAAAATAAATAAATAAATAAAATAAATGCAGTAGATGGTGTAGTCTGATTTACAGCTGATTAATTTAATTATCCTCTGTGTGCATGTCTAGTGTGGTAATGTGAAGCTAGTCACATTCTTACTGTGTTTAAACACTTTGCAGCGCCCGCACACAAAAACACTTTGAATTTGTAAAATGTCACTGTTGTCAATAGTTACAGATTACAGATGGCTCGACACCCTTATGTTCTTGTTTCTTTTATCTGTAATAGAGGCCTTATCAGCTAATGTTTCTCTGACGATATCATTTTGGAGTTTACCCTTATGTTTCTTGAGAATATTTCTGATCTGAGGGGATTGGACAGAGAAGGTTGTGATTATCCTTACACCTCACGTTCTCATACTCACTGGGATTACATAGAAAATCCACTCTTTTTCTACCAACTGCTTTTTAACTGCAATGTCTAGCACCATCTCTGTGTACCCCCTGGCTCAAAATTTAGCTAATGCTTCTTGTTTGTCTTCGTTATAGATATTCTCAGTACTACAGATCCTTTTAAACCTGACAAGTTCGACAAGCAGACCATTGTGAGATGGTTCATTCTACCTCACTCCTACCGCATTTCTTTTATTTCCTTGTAGGCTTCGAGTGTGCTAGGCACTCAGGCTGGTTTCCTGCAGTTGCCTGGCTCCCTACTATCAAATTGGGCGCCATCTTGGAAGGGTCGGTGCCCTTAACTTTTTATGGTTTTATGCTTTTTTTCCTCACAATTTCATTTCTTTTAACTTGATTTCCCAGAAACTTTCCCTCACAGGGGAGCCTGTGCAGGGAAAGCGGGGTGGCTGGGCCCTGGATTTGCCCCTGTTTACTTTCCCCACCCGTTTGTTAGGAATCTTCCACTCACGCTACAGCGCTGGCGTGTAGACACGTCCACCCTCTTATGGAGGGATATTTAAATTGGGCTGTAGTGCAGACGCGCAGCTCAGCAGAGCATTTGTGAGATGGTGTATTCTACCTCACTCCTACCGTATTTCTTTTATTTCCTTGTAGGCTTCGAGTGTGTTAGACACTCGGGCTGGTTTCCTGGAGTTGCCTGGCTCCCTTCTATCAAATTGGGCGCCATCCAGGGCCGGACTGGCCGTAGCAGGCACCGGGCGTTTCCCCGGTGGGCCGACAGGGTGGGGGCCGGTTTCGGGCCCCTGAGGGGCTGTTTTTGTTACTGGGGGTCGTTTTTACAGCAATAGCTGCAAAATCGGCTCCCTGTAACAAAAGCAGCTGCGTGTTTTATGCCCCCCCCTCGGCCGGCCCAACTCAATTGCCAGGGCCGGTTTGCGATCCCAGTCCGGCCCTGGCGCCATCTTGGAAGGGTCAGTGCCCTTAACTTTTTATGGTTTTATGCTTTTCTTCCTCACAATTTCATTTCTTTTAACTTGATTTCCCAGTAACTTTCCCTCACAGGGAAGCCTGTGCAGGGAAAGCAGGGTGGCTAGGCCCTGGATTTGCCCCCTGTTTACTTTCCCCACCGGTTTGTTAGGAATCTTTCACTCGCGCTACGGCGCTGGCGTGTAGACACGCCCACCTTCTTATGGAGGGATATTTAAATCTGGCTGTAGTGCGGACGCGCAGCTCAGCAGAGCATTTGTGAGATGGTTCATTCTACGTCACTCCTATCGCATTTCTTTTATTTCCTTGTAGGCTTCGAGTGTGCTAGGCACTCGGGCTGATTTCCTGGAGTTGCCTGGCTCCCTACTATCAAATTGGGCGCCATCCAGGGCCGGACTGGCCGTAGCGGGCACCGGGCGTTTCCCCGGTGGGCCGCCATGGTGGGTGCGAATTTTGGACCCCAGAGAGGCTGTTTTTGTTACTGGGGGCCGATTTTGCAGCATATATCGGCTCCCTGTAACAAAAGGAGCTGCATGTTTTCTGCTCCCCCCCCCCGCGGCCAGCCCGACTCAATTGCCAGGGCTAGTTTGCATTCCCAGTCCGGCGCCATCTTGGACGGGTCAGTGCCCCTAACTTCTTATGGTTTTATGCTTTTCTTCCTCACAATTTCATTTCTTTTAACTTGATTAGGGGAGCCTGTGCAGAAAAAGCAGGGTGGCTGGGCCCTGAATTTGCCCCCTGTTTACTTTCCCCACCCATTTGTTAGGAATCTTCCACTCTCGCTACGGCGCTGGCGTGTAGACACGCCCACCCTCTTTTGGAGGGATATTTAAATCGGGCTGTAGCGCGGGCGTGCAGCTCAGCAGAGCATTTTTGAGAATGTGCATTCTACCTCACTCCTACCGCATTTCTTTTATTTCCTTTTAGGCTTCGAGTGTGCTAGGCACTCGGACTGGTTTCCTGGAGTTGCCTGGCTCCCTACTATCAAACTGGGCACCATCTTGGAAGGGTCAGTGCCCATAACTTTTTATGGTTTTATGCTTTTCTTCCTCACAATTTCATTTTTTTTAAAACTTCATTCCCCAGTAACTTTCCCTCACAGGGGAGCCTGTGCAAGGAAAGCGGGGTGGCTGGGCCCTGGATTTGCCCCTGTTCACTTTCCCCACCCGGTTGTTAGGAATTTTCCACTCGCGCAACGGCGCTGGTGCCACCCTCTTTTGGAGGGATATCAAAATCGGGCTGTTGCGTGGACGCGCTGTTGGCGCGTCGAAGGCAAGCCCGTCTGCGCCCATCCGCACCTGGACCGCGCCCAGCGCTGGAACCCCTGCCGGTTTTAATGTAGATCACAATACGATTATCAGATACTCGGGTAAGGAGCTACTCACCGTCAGAGGATCCACTAATGTTTTTCCCTGTTTTAATATGCACTCCCTCTGGTTAGGAAAGACTGCTGACTGCAAGTCATGTGGTTTTTCTCTGGTAGCCCCTTCTTTACCGCTAAGCCTTTCCACACCTTGCTCAGAGCGCACCTTGATCCTTCCCCCTTCTTTGTACCGTTGTGCACTCGTCGACGCCCGGTCCCTGGTTAAACATGCCACTGAAATGGCTATTTTTATTGAAATCTACCAAATTGGCATCAAGTTTATCACAGAAACATGGACCAATTGTACCTCCATCCCTGACGTGATTACCACAGTCCCCCAGGATATACCATTTTCAGACTAGACCGACCCCTAAAAAGAGGAGGCAGACTCGGAATCATTTACAGGGATCAGATCAGGACTAGTTTCAAAGCCACGTCCAATGAAGACTGTGAAGCCCTATTTTTCTGGATCGAACTGACAAAAAATAAATCCTTTAGAGGGCTGCTTATTTATGGCCCACCCGACCCAAAAAGTAGGTTTCTCAATACCATTAGCATTCTCCTGGAAGGAGACATCTGTAATTCAGACTTCACAATTCTGGGAGATTTAAACTTCCATTTAGACGTAATTGAAGAGAAAAACACTATGGGCCTCCTGGAAACTATGAATGATTTTGGGCTCACTCAGCTTATCCAGAATCCCACCCACATAGCAGGCCACACACTGGATACCATCTTGAGCAACAATGACTCGCTCACTAGATTAGACATCTTACCCCTCGTATGGTCTAACCATTAAGCCATTCTTTTTGAGCTAGAAATCCCTAAAGAGACTCCAGTTATCAACAAGCAAAAGGGCCTGATCTCACATCAAGCATGGAAGAACTTAAACCTCAGCCAACTTCAGATGCAGCTTTTAGAAAGTCTGCCTCCCTCCTCTCCGGACTCTGGTAAGGCCTCCCAGAATTACTCAAATTGGCTAGCTGCTGCCTTCTCACAACTAGCTCCCCTAAAGCCGTCAGACAAAAGAGGAGCAAACCCTCCGAGCCTTGGTACTCAGAGACTCTTTGTCTAGAAAAACAAAACTGTAGACGGCAACAGAGGAAATGGAGACTAAAATATGAAGCTCACGGGAAGGAACTGTACAAACATACTCTGTCCAAATATAAAACTCTCCTGATCAAAGAAAAAACTGTGGGCCCGATTCACAAAAGTAATCTGAGACAAAATCCTAACTTTACGACTTTCGGTATTCACAGAAGGCATTTAGGAGTAGTAAAGTTAGGATTTTGTCTCAGTTAAACTTAAGACCAAAACTTAAACTTTAGACCAAAACTTTGTCTCAGTTAAACTTAAGTTTTGGTCTTAAGTTAAACTTAAGACCAAAACTTTGTCTCATTTAAACCTAAGTTTTGGTCTTGACCAAAACTTAAGTTTAACTGAGACAAAATCCAACTTTACTACTCCTAAATGCGCTTTGTGAATACCGAAAGTCGTAAAGTTAGGATTTTGCCTCAGATTACTTTTGTGAATCGGGCCCTGTGTACTTTACGTCCCGAATAGAATCCTCAAAAAACTCCCTAGGGAGCTTTTTCAGGTTATAAAGAAACTTACAAAACCTCCTGTAGCTAAAGAAAATAGTAGTAGTCAAAACGTCTGTGATAATATTGCTCAATACTTCAGAAACAAGGTGGATCAAATCTACTATCGTTTTAGTGCATCTGGGAACCGCCACCCTATCCCACAACCTGCTGAACTCTCAGTTATGGAGAGGAACTATAACAAAACTCTCTCTATAGAATTGCTTAGTTTCAGCCCAGTCTCTACAACTCAGGTGGAGCATCTTATTCAGACCACTGAATCTGGATCTCCAACTGACCCTTGCCTTCCCCTCAGTGCTTAAAAAAATTCCTGAACCTATTGCTAATGTTCTGACGGACATCTTTAATTCTATATTTCTGTCAGGTTGCTTTCCCATGTCTTGGAAGAAAGCTGTTATCATTCCACTCTTAAAAAACCCAATCTTGATCCTGACGTCCCGTCTAGCTACTGACCCATCTCCAGACTTCCATTTCCTGCCAAAATCATTGAAAAAATCATGAATACTGAAATAACTAAATTTATTACAGAGCATGACTTTTTAGACCCAACACAATTCGGTTTTAGATTAGACCACAGTACAGAGATAGCGCTCATCGAAGCAACTGATGAACTTAAAGCTATTCTTGATGAAGAAGGCAACGCAACTCTGATCCTGCTGGACCTATCTGCGGCCTTCAATACCGTAGATAATCTAACACTATGCCAGCAGCTCAAGACTGTTGGTATAAGAGGTTCAGCTCTAGACCTACTTAGATCTATCCTTAAGGACAGGGAAAATACAGTGATGCTAGATAATTTCTGCTCCACAACATTCTAGCTTCCATGCGGGGTTCCGCAGGGGTCCTCGCTCAGTCCCACCCTTTTTAATATACATGTAGCTGAACTCGCTCCATTGATCCAGTCCTTTGGCCTCTTACTCACCTCCTACGCTGTTGACACACAAATTGTTGTATCTGCTGCCAACAAGGCCAAAAACACAAGCTCCCAGCTACACAATTGTATGAAAGAAATCGGCATTTGGATGGACAGGCATTGTCTTAAGTTAAATTCTGACAAGACGGAGGTTATTCTCTTCGGAAACAATCCCCCCTTCTGGACTTCTGAATATTGGCCATTACAGATTTTGGGCCCACTCCCAGTTCAAACCCCCAAAGTCAAAAGTTTGGGAGTAATTCTGGATGATAAAGTAAATCTAGGTAAACAGATTAATACCATACTATTTGCTTCTTAAAACACCTTAAAAACCATCAAAAAGGCCCTGCCTTACATACCCATCAATTCGAGAAAAACAGTTATGTCCTCTCTCATCCTATCCAAAATTGATTATTGCAATGGTTTATATATCAATCTACAGAATCAATACATTAATAAACTACAGGTCCTCCAAAACTGTGCCACCAGAGTATTGCTCGGTCTCCCTAAACATCTTTCAGTATCCTCTGCTATCAATGAACTATACTGGCTTGCTATCAGGAATCAAATTAAATTTAAAACCCTCTTTCTCACGTTTCAGGCCCTTCACGGCTCTGTGCCGAATTTCTAAAAAAGGCCATCTATTGGTATACCCTTAACAGAAACCTTAGCTCTCTAGGAACTTACAAAGTGACCTCCTTCAGATTCAAGAAAACCAAATGGAATGGCAGCAGTTTTCCCACCAGAGCCACTAGACTCTGGAATACGCTGCCTCTCCACACCATCCTTTCAAGTCTTCAGGAAACTTCTTAAAACCTGGCTCTTCAACAGATAACGGTTTCCTGCATTCACCTTCTATACTTTGCTCAGCTTTCAGCGCCAAGACACCTTCGGGTATATGCTGCGCTTTATAAAACTCGTTAACATAACAAGAAATGTTCCAAATGGTGCTCTGTGGATGGTTGCTTCAAGCATGCTATTGCCCGTGGTTGTCTTTCTTAACACTGTAGTATTTAGCTTCCCATCATTCACTTGCAGTTCTGTGTCTCAGAAGTCTATTTCCATTCTACTGTAATGCATGGTAAATGTGAAGATCAAATCATTCCTTTTCAAAAGCTGAAAAAACTCTTGCAATTCCTTTTCCTCTCCTTCCCAGGTCAAAAAAAGATAATCAATGTAGCGTAACCAGATAGCGACCTCATTCCTAAATCTCTCCAGGTTTACGTCTCTGGACACCTGCTTCTCACACCAGCCTATGAAAAAGATTGTGTAGCTGAGAGCTAAGCAGGTGCCCATAGTGGTCCTCCAATTTGTTTTTAAAAGGTATCTCCAAACAAAAAAATGTTCTCATTGAGACGTGTCCATCATTTCCGTTAACACGTGTATGCACTAAAAACCCAGCGGGCCTAGCCTGCAATAATGACTTACTTGCTTCCATACCCTTCTGGTGTTCTATACTCATATATTGCGAGTTGACATCTAGTGTTACCATAGTATACCCACTGTCCCAAGCAATGGTATTGTTTTTTTCAGGAAATCCCCACTGTCCTTGACGGTGCACAGACATAATATCGAGTTTTTATTTTCGGAGTACAAAAATATCGAGTTGGAAATATCGAAGGGACTGAATATCGACATCAAGAATATCGGTGACCAGAATATCGACATGAAGGTAAGAAATATCGTTTATGTTAATATCAAAGTCAGTAATATAGGGGGTCATTACGATGGCGGGCGGATCGCCCCCGCCGGGCCGGCGGTAGTTACCGCCGGCCCGGCGGGGGCGATCCGCCAGCCATCCACACAGCAAAGACCCCCCGCCATATTATGATGGCTGGGGGGTCCGCAACGGACGGAAAAACCGTCCGCCGCTTTTCCGCCGGTCGACTCGTCGACCGGCGGAAAACAAGGTTAATATGGTGGCGGTGTCTGCAAGACACCGCCATCCATATTACAATGCCTGCGGAGATCAGCCTTTCCATGGCGGCATTGCCGCCATGGAAAGGCATACGGTCTTCGCTGTTGGGGGCCCGTAGCGGGCCCCAGGATGTTGGGGGGGGGGTGCACATGGGGGGTACCTGTGGTACCCCTCTGCATTTGTATGCACAAGGTGGCAGGCACCGCGCGGTGCCTGTCACGTTGTGCATGCAAATGCACGACGTGCATTCACAGCATTGTGGCAGGCGGTGCGGTGAGCACCGCCCGCCACAATGTTGGGAATAGGGTGTCCCACCGCCACAGTGGCATCCTAATGTCAGGTGCGGGACCGCCGCACCCCTTGCGGACGGTCCCGCATTCCGTTACGGTGGCGGGCGGACTTTGTCCGTATTGTATTTTTAAAAAAATATATGTATTACATTTTTAGAAGTTATAAAAAAAATTTAAAGTAAATTTTGCGTTTTAGCTCCGTAGCGGGTTGTGGGTTTATAGGGGAATAGGGTGGGAAGTAATTTAATTATAATAAAGTAATAATTAATTTTTATTTATTGGTATAGATAATTAATTTATTATTAATTAATTCTTAATTGGTAATGAATTTTTATTAATTGATTAATTGATAATTATATTAATTGTATTAATTTATGTAGGAGCGGGTTGTGGGTTTATAGGGGAATAGGGTGGGAAGTAATTTAGGGGCCCATTACGATACCCGGCGTAAAAAAATCCGCCAGGCATGGAAGCGGCAAAAATCCGCCCGCACACACCGTCTGAACACCGACCACGCCATTACGATTACACAAACCGAAAACCGCCATCGGCGGAAAAATCACACAAGATACCGCCCGCCATCGTCCGAGTCGGAGTCAAACCGCCCGCCACGGACGGAAACACGCACGACAACACAAAACCGCCCGCCCTCACGCCCGACACACCGCACGTGAGATTACGATCGCACCGCCATGAGCGCGGGAAAACTACAAATATACCGCCCGCCAGCGCAAACAACGCCGATGAGAATCGACACGGCAGAAGCCATGGCGCCCACGTCCCTGCACAGAAACCATCCGCTGACAAAAACAATCGCACACAACATGGCCAACAAGTCCACACAGCAAGGCACGCACAAATACACAAGCACAGTACACATCCCGAAAACACCCCCTGGACAAACAAAAACTACAAAGGCCAGAACCCCAGACACAACACACCTGAAAACAACAGACCATGAGGACACACCCACATAGGTAAGTACAAAAGCAGCACTCCCACAGACCACAACCCCTTGCAACATTGCAAACTAGAGAGGAGAGGAGAGGACACAGTGACACAGCAAGGACAGCAGCACACCACAGAAACGCACACATCACAACCACCACCACCACCACCACCAAACACCGGCACCACAAACCCCTGCACATTACACAACACACACCGCACCAGCACCACAAACACCATGGCACCACAAAGAATGCCCAAGTTCACGCCCATGGAGCTGACGGTCATGGTCGACGAGATCATCAAGGTGCACCCACAAATCTATGGGAACCTGGTCCACACAGCCACCAGAAGAGAATGTGGAACCGGATCGTAGACCAGGTCAATGCAGTCGGGACCTTGCCCAGGAACAGAGTCGAAATAAACAAACGGTGGAATGACGTCAAGAGCCTGGTCAAGAAGAAGGAGAGCAAGAACAGAGAGCTGGCTGCCGTCACTGGCGGAGGGAATCCCGCGCTCTTCAAGACCTTCAAAGCGTGGGAGGAGAAGGTGCGAGTCATCATACATCCCGAGATCCTCGCCGGATTAGCAGGGGAGTGGAGGCTGGTAAGTACAAACTAATGTATACCAGCACACCGCTATGTACTCACATGCACTACCACCATGCCACAGCTCCCAGGGACAAACACCCCCATGTCCAGCACACAATACACAACACATCCCACACACATGCAACAGACACCACCACACACAGCCCAAACAGAACAACTGTAAGATGCGTGGGGACATGTGTACACTCAGCCAGCCACGTAACCACCAACAGGTCCCCAAATATGCCAGAAGCGCCACAACGAGCACCCACCACACCCATGTGTCCGCCATAGCTGCACTAACCGACAAGTAACAGGTAAGTGGCAGGAACACAAAGTGCAGTGGGTGGGAGGGTGGACAGCTTAAGTACAAAACACACCAGGCCCCTAGTCCCACAGCACAGCAAGGAGGAGCATCCCCACACCCCACAGCCACGTGTCAGCCACCGCAGTGCACAACGACAGCCGAAAGGTAGACATCACGGTCCACAGCAATCGGTGTCAGTGGGTGTCCAGCCACCACCACGACCCACAACACCCCCCACCCCCACAGACCTGCAACATGGAGCACCCCCGCTTAGAACCATGTGGCATCCAGTACAGTGCACGCACGAACAACCTGCAGGTGGGAAACTGGACAGGGCTGGATTACTGGAGGCATGAGGACCGTAACACGACCAACACATGGGACATGTCACGTAGCAGATGAACACGCAGCACCGCCCACCGTCACGAACAAGTGAACAATGTGCACACGGACATGAACCACAGACTCACACCCCACATGACCCATCACAAACACAGCAACACCCAAGGAGCCACGTCTGCATGCACAAGCCACACTGAATATAGTACCACACGGCAGCCACTGTGCAACCCATCACACACAACCGAAACACCATTGAAGTCCTGTCCATGTAGCCCCTACTGCCTGTCAACCACACACCCCACAACTACGCCTATGTAAGACAAACAACACTAGACGCAACAGAGCGGAACAACATAAATGCACACGAACACCACTGAACCCATCAAACACACAGACACACCATGCACATACAACATACCATCCATCCCATCCGTCAGCCCCAGTCTCATGAAAGGCATGTCATCCGCACAGCTGCCACACATACAGCAGTCACGCTAAGATACATGCCCATGACCAACCATGTGCCAGAAGTCAATGAAGCGCACGACACACTGTGAGCAACAACACACAACATGGGCCACACCCCCGAGCACTGCAGTGATGCACATGGCACAGGGCAGCACGCACACCAAGGAGATGGGACAACTGCAATACGTTGGCTGGCACACAACCATCACTCACTCATAACGATGCGTCCAATGCCATGTCCAGTAATCACAACAGACAGCAAATATGCAGGCCATGTCAAGCATGCACACACCTCAAACCATGCACTGTCATGCTGCCACAACACATGTCACGTTCGGCACCCATGGCTCACAGCATGTACCCCAAAAGCATATTCCATCCCAAATGCGAATCTGGGGCATGGCCCCCATGTTGCCATATGCGTTCCTAAGCGTCCCATCTGAACACCAAAAGCAAAGTACAAACCAGACCCAGGATGGGCCAGGAGCCCGCATACACCAGAGTCACAATAAGTAGGGGCACAGCAACACACCCATCGGCATGGCCAATCCGTCCCATGCCACATGTGCACAACACACAGTCCCATTGTCAAGCACACACAACTACAAATGCTACAGCCACACACACGCCTCCGGGAAACCCATGTACGAGATTGCACGAACTGTTAATGTCAGACGACAAATACATACTTCGCCAGGTGCAACACAATAACAAATCTCATTCTCTCCACAGGTGACGAACTGCTGGATGCTGGGGATGGAGACAGCAGCCAGCACAGCCAGCCTACAAGCCCCCAACGAGGACACACGGATGTGGAGGATCTGTCCTCCTCTTCGGACACGGACCACCAAGCAGGCCCATCTGGTGTGGCAGGGCCCAGCCGCTCCCCAGGACCCCTCCTACCCACCAACCCATCATCCAGGGCTGCTGAACATTCCCAGCCCCCTGCTGCCACTGTCGTTGCGGCCACACCCACGGTCATTGCGGCCACACCCACGGTCATTGCGGCCACTACCATTGCCGCAACCGCCACCATCGCCGCACCGACCACCACCGCCGCCACCACCACCACGTCTTCGCTGGCACCAGCCCCAGCGCAGGTGGTGGCCCGGCCGACTGGATCCACCCTGGGAGCCACAGCGAGGACCGTGGTGAGCAATGTGGCTAGTGGGCAGGCCGGTGGCAGCAGGACTGGTAGGAGGAGCAGGGTCAGGGAAACGCAAGTCTCCCCTGGGAGCCATGCCCTGCCTCAAATGGCCAGAGTCCTTGGGGCCTATGAAGAGGCCCAAGAACAATGGGTCAGGTCTGCTTCAGACACGGGAGGTGCTGGGGGTGCTGAGGTCCATGGACGCCCGTATGGGCCAACTCGTGGACCTCATGGGCCAGCTGGTGGTGGCGGTGAGGTCACAGCCAGGGACAGCAGCTCCCCCTCCGCCACCACCTGCCGGGGCGCAGGGTCGAGCAGCAGTGTCCAGTTCCCCTGCGTCCACAGCCAGTGAGCACACCTCAACCACCAGCATGTCGCAAGCAGGCACCCCCTCGCAAGCGTGGAAGGGGCCGTCCGAAGTGGAAACAGATCTCCCGGGAGGACTTCGCACGCTCCAGACGCAAGTGAGGCAGCCAGCCAGCCTTCCTTGACCACCCACTGCATTGACTTGGACTACGATCCCACTCCACACAGCCATCTGGATGGCATGTGTGTGTTGGACTATGGACATAGAACCAGTGGGTACACCCTGAGCATCACGCAGCCATGACCGACAGCTCATTGTCACTGCACGCACCACTTTTGTCATCACCTTACACACAATCACATGTCACAGTTTGAAATAAATGCACCTCTTACACAAACTGCTGTTTGTGCCCTGTGTTTTATTTGTACGGAATACAACGGCCACCTTGGGCGGAAAGGCACCTGATGCGTGGCATGGCAATGGAACCGGAGGGCCTGTAGGGACCTAGGGGTGGGAGACAGAACAGGAGCACATTCAATGAGTGTGTCACACACCCATCACACAGTACATGTCAACAACTACAAGCAATGTACACACATCGCACAGAGCAATAGGGCACAATGCCACAGCCACCAACAGTGGCATACTACCCTGGCCATGGAGCGTTGACACACAGCACGCAGTGAACAAGCGGCCACCCTGACACAGCACACACACACCTGCACAGACACAGCCACATCAGCCGTCGTACATGGACACTCACCGTCAAGTGAAGTAGTGGGCGATGAGCTGCTGCCGCACATTACCAGCTTCCTCCTCTCCGCTGTCCTCCTCACTCGAGCTGTCCTGGTCTGCGGGCTGGGGCCCTGGTTGATCTCCGTCATCCACGATGAGGGGGATCTGCTTCCGAATGGCCAGATTGTGCAGCATGCAGCACGCCACCACTATCTGGCACACCTTCTGTGGGGAGTACGCCAGCGCACCCCCGGTGCGGTCCAGGCACCTGAACCTGGACTTGAGGAGGCCAAAGGTACGCTCGACCACACGTCTGGTCCTCCCATGTGCCTCATTGTAGCGATCGTCTGCTGGGGTGCGAGGATTCCTCAATGGACTGAGCAGCCATGCCCCATTCGGGTACGCAGAGTCACCTGGGTGTGAGGGACACAGAGAACCGTTGCTATTCCAACTGGACAGGGGACAGCATCGCACAACCAGCACGCTACACCACTCCACATACTCACCGACAATACAGCCACGATCCTGTTGCAGATTGGACATCAGTCGTGGCAAGATGCTGTTGCGCATTATGTGTGCGTCATGGGCCGAGCCTGGGAACTTTGCACACACGTGGGTGATCACCATGTCCGCAAGGCACACCACTTGCACATTCAGGGAGTGCGTGTGCTTCCTGTTGCGGTACAGGTGCTCAGTGGCCTGTGGTGGAACAAGGCCAACATGTGTGCAGTCAATGGCTCCAACGACGTGTGGGATTCTGCCAAGGGCATAGAATGCACCCTTCACTGCCGCCAATTCACGAGCCCTGGGGAAGCGGATGTACCTGTTTCGGTACAGCATCATGGCTGCCAGTACATCCCTCAGCACCTTGCTGAACATGGGCTGGGACATCCCTCCTCCACTGCCCACTGTGTGCTGGAATGACCCAGTGGCGAAGAAATGCATGGCGGCCATCACCTTAGCCGTGGGGGTGACAGCTGTCGGATACACCCTGCGGGGACGGAGATGGGGTTCCAACATGGCACACAGTCGATGCAGGGTTGGCCTGTCCAGCCGAAACTTCCTAATGACCTCTGTATCGTCCATGTCCGCCAGCAATTGGTATGGGCGGTCAATGTTCGGTCTCCGCCTAGGGAAAATGGCAGTGGACACATGTCAAAGCAACACAACACATAGCAATTTCGCATACACATCACTGACATGACTGAGCAAGCACATGAGCCACAGCCCAGCTGTCAAGCTGGGGCGGCACGGCCACAATACACTTACACAGGTCTCCCAGCAATGGCTAGTGATACAAACCACTGCCATGTGCATGCACATGGGGATCTAGGCCCCAATGACTTGCGGGGCGTGCTGATGGGGACTGACTGCATATTCGTCAGCGGCAACGCCACGGCAACATGAATGTCTGCTGAGCATGGAACTGCTTCCGAGGCTGGATGAGTATGGCACACGACGACGACGATGTGGGCACAGGCTGAGCGGCCAAAACAAGTGGGACCTGTGGCACGAGGGGATATGAGACAGTAGTAGGTGTCAGCACTGCACCCTATGTACAGCACTGTACGGATCACACCTCCCGAAACATTGACAGGTGTCCACATTGACAGCCCCATGCCAAGACGGCTGTGTGCTTGCAGTCACACGTCACAGGTGAGAGGTTACATTGCACGTGCCAGGTGGCAGACGTACATAGTGGGAGCTGGCATGTGTGTGCATGTGTCTCCTGTTCAGGATCCACCAGATGGGCGCTGACTCTGTACTGACCATTGGACACAGCATGTTCCGTGGAAGGCTTGTGTGTGTGGGATGGTGGCACTGGATGTGCCTCCGTTGGGTGGGGGGCCATGCACAGGGCGGGTACGTCGATGATTGCGCATTGTTGGTCACGGTGGGTGCACCCACTCAGATGTGTTGCCCTGTGTTCAATTCCTATGTCCGCATGATGATGGACTGTAGATGTGGGCAGACTACACATTGGTCGATGTGCTGTCTATATGCATGTGCCTTCACACCAGGCACAGCTGCCCCTGCACATGTGACCCCTGCTGGACTCGCTGCTGGGTCTGTGGAGCTGATGCACCTTCTGTGCGTGGGGCGGACAGCTCTCCTCACTTCCCTCATTGCGCATGTCATGACTTTGCCGCAGGTGACATGGATCATGGAGGGCCCACATGTACGCGTGGGTAGGCTACACATGATTGTTCACTGGTCGCCACCCCCAGTCAGTGTTTCGAATGGGAAGGTTGTCGTGCTGGTGGTATATTCGATGTGGCGGATGGGCGGGCCTAGGTGCGGGCTTACATTCCGGACATGGGGGGTAGTTGGATTGGCGACTAGTTGCAGTACACACGGGACACGTCTCTTCCTTTCCACATCTGGGTCATCCCTTGTACTCACTGACAGTGATACAGTCATCTTCGCCCCAGCCCTCATGTCCTCCCCTCGCTCCCCCAATATGCATGTGCACCTGCGAGGCTAGCGCTTGCACAGGCAGCCCCAAGCTCGCACCAGAGAGGGCAAGGAGTGTATGTGTGGGTCCAGTTGCACGAGTGGGCTGTCTCAGGGTATGATGTGTTGCGGGACGCCGTCCACCTGCGTGGTGCCCCAAATGGAGACCCGGCCTGCATGGACTATGCATCACAGTCTTCGCCTTCCGGATCCGCCACCTGCGACACCCAGTGGCTGTGGCTGCCCTTGCGGCCATGCCGCGTCCGTCTGTGACTGATGGCCCACACATTCACTCTTTGGCCTCTCTGGGGAGGGCTCGGGGGTGGTGGCGCACGCGCTTGCACTTAGTCGCAATGGCATGTGGCGTGGTTGGTATAATGGGCAATGGATGGGATGGTGCGAGCCACCTCCCGTGACGTCAGTGCTGCTCGTGCTGTGGTGCGTCCCCCTACACTTCCATTTGACTTGTGCCATGCTAGACGTTGAGGTTCTATTGCCTGCGTGATATGACCAGGAGGAGCGCGAGGAGACCTCTCACACACCATGCTCCACTGCCATCCCGTGCCCTGTATCGCCTGTGCGGATTGACTATGTTGGGGTTACACCTGGTCGACTGGGGCTGTGTGTGCCTTGTCAAAGGGCATGGCGGGCGCACAACAGGATCCAGCTTGTCCACAGAGGGTGGGCTGAGGTGCGCATGGTACCGCTTTGTACGTGTGCCCGGCTGCTGTGCACACACGTGTTCACTCCCCCGACAGGTGTCCTCTCACAATGCCCTGGGAAGCGGTGGTGTACTGTTCATGACCCCTCCCGACACGGCGTGCTCCAACTTGGCATGTGCGCATCTACCCGTCACACCCACCCACCTGAGCACTGCGTCCATACGACTTCACACGACACATGTGTGTCTTCCACAGTTGTGCTACTCATTTGCGTTGACATCCAATACCAGTGGACTACATGGTCATGTCACGACTGCCGTGTACTTCACATACTCTCATCCTCTCTCATTCGTACTTGTGAAATGAGTCAGCGGAGACAGTTTTGGTTTCAAACATTATATTGAGTCTTCTGTCCTCTGTGATGCAGTATAGTGGACACTACTGGCAGCGGAATACATGTTGAGGATATACTGAGCATGATTGCAAATGGGATAGGGTGTGGGGTTACATGTGATTGGCTGTTGCATGTGGGATGTGGGCTTCAGAGTTACATCTGCTTGGCCAAGGCTGTGCTAATGTACATTTACGTATAGCTGCGGAGCTGCGGACTTTGACACAGACGGTATACATGTAGCCTACCAGACCGCTTGGCATCATGGGCACAGTCCATCTCAGTTCCATGTGACAGGTTTGCTGCGGTTGTTCCTCATGCACGCGTGCATGTGAGATGACATCAGGGCATGTGCTTGCGTGCATGCAGCGGCGTGCCACTTGTTGTTGCAATGTGGTGGTTACTGGACATGTCACAGTCACTGGGGTCGTGTTGTTGTTGTATGCACTTGTCGTCCATGCAAAGGTCCTGGTATGGGATTCCCGGGGCGGGGGTGGGAGGGGTGCAGCACCCACAGACTCCAGGCGACCTATTCATGTCCACTGAGCGGTGTGTGTGTCCATGGGCGCTGGATCCATGTCGTGTCCTGGTTGTTCGTGCAGTTCCGTCCATGTGGGTGCGATGCACAGACCCCATGCCACTGCCTCCCACGATGCATGCGGTGTTCCTGGATGTGATGGGGAACAGTGTGCATGTCCCGGTCATATCCGATGTCATGGCGATGTCGTTGATGGTGTGGTAACAGTTGCCGGTCGTTTGGTATGGCTGTTGTGGTGGTGACTGGCCAGTCCGTGCGGAAGCTAAGCATGGGTGCGGGGTTGGACATCATAGGTCAATCGGGGAACCTGCGTTGTGGTCCGACGAATTTACAGGTTGTCAGGTATGCGATGCCGTCCAGCAGGGCTTCCATGTCATTGGTGGTGTACATGTTTGCCAGCCAATGTAGCGGATGGTGGCTGTCAAGGTGTTGTTCGTAAGTTGTCCCTTGGAGGACCATGATGGGGCATGCTGGGTGACATTCGATGTAGCTGTTCTCGATGATCCGTCGTGTGGAGGCACAGTGGTCCCATTTCAGTGCGGGTGCGATGTTGGCCACATACGCCATGCCCCCATAGGCAGAGCAGGCCCTGTCGTGTGCGTCCAGAGGGAGGAGTAGTGGTAGCAGGTCCGCCTTTAGACATGCCGGGTTGGAGAGGCATATCTCCACGGGATGCTGGTAGGGACACCTCCGACAGTAGAAGACGGGCATGACGCAGCTGAACAATGTGATGCGGTAAGTCAGTCGGTAACTTACGTTCAGCAGGGACAGGAGATCGCATCCCAATATATGTATCAGGTTGGTTTTGTACAGCTTGAGCTGTCCGGCGTAGTTGGGTAGGTGTGTTGCGGTTGCCATTTCGCAGCGGTGCGTTGTGGTGGCGTGCTCCGGCTGTGTGTGCAGTCTGCAATGTGCACGCTCCGAGGTTGCTGTGAGCTCTGTGTAGTCGTAGGGGGACAGGACTTGTGTTCTGTTGGCTTGTTTGGAGGACACGGGCCCTCATCCCACATGCTTCTCAGACAGTTCAAGGTCAGTGATGTGTGACTCCTTCCAATTAACTTGCATGTGGCCGACATGGGGGAGTGTTTTCTTCTTTCTTCCCCGTCCGTTGTGTGCTTCTGTGATATGCGCTATCTGCCCTGTGGTCGGTCTCCTCGGCATGCCTGTGTTGGTCTTTTCTTGGACAATGGCTGTATTCACCGGCTTCTTTCGTAGGGCTGTGGTTTCGGAGTTGGAATGGAAGGTCATTCGGTGCTGTCTGCTCTCCCTTGTGTGGGCGGCAGGCTGCCTTTCCGCTCTGCGTTGGGCCTTGTGTGTGAATGTTATTCTTGGGCCACCTGTTGTCGGTCCCCGGGCTCTTTGGTGTTCCGTTTTATATGTCTTGTTCATATGTGCAGGGTGGTATGGGTGTTTCAGTGTGGTACTGGCGTTCCTCTTCCCGAAGGGAGCCCTGCTTCTCCTAGTTGGTGTTGCCGCCGCTGTGTGCTTCGCCATGTTTGTTACACTGGGGTGTGTCCTGCTGTTGCGTGACTTCACTGACATGTGTGCGTCGGTTGTGTGGCGTTGGGTGTTGTCCGTGAATTGGGCGTTGGGGACATGTCTGTGGCAGGCCTGTCACGTGTCATGTGCGTTCGGGGTGGGGCTGATGTGTGTGCTGCTTGGTTGTGTCCCTGTGTCTGTGTGCGACGCATGCATGGCGCTGCGGTTGGCCTCTGCGTTGTGCGCATGTGTGGCGGCGTCATCGCCGCTTTGGGGCCGTGACGGGGTCGTTGGTTCCTAGTCCCAGGTGGTGTGTACACATGTGTTACGCGATGTTACGATTTGGCCTGTGTGTCATATGTGGATGCAATGGTGGATGTGTAGTGTACACGCGCTGGGGGGGGTTGTCCGCTTTTCCGCCCTTGCACTGTGTGCGCTGTTTGCGTGCACTTGTTGTGTGTGTGCCTACCTGCGTCTCCGCGGTACGTTGCGTCCTTGGTGGTGCATCAGCAAGAGCATGGGGAGGGCCTGCAGTGCTGGATTCATGCTCGGGGAGCCGCTTCTTCGTTGTCCGTGCTCGGCGTCCGTGTTACCGCTTCGGTTTGTCGTACGGTATCTCTTGGCCGTGGGAGCCGTTTGTTTGCGGCATCGTAATTTATGCGCCGGGCGGGACGTGTTTTCGTCGGACGGTGTGTGTCAGTTGGGCTGCGCCGCTACGTGTACGGGCGCACTTTGATGGCGGACGGTGTTGCTGGCTTGCCGGCGGTGTTTGGCCTACTTTTCGCATCGTAATTGGGCGGGCGTGTGGACTGCTGCGTGCCGGCGGTAACTGGTGGTTTTTGCATCCGCCAGCACGGCGGTTGTGCTTCCGCCCGCCATCGTAATGACCCCCTTAATTTTAATAAAGTAATTATTAATTTTTAATTATTGGCATTGATAATTAATTTATTATTAATTAAGTATTAATTGGAAATTAATTTTTATTAATTGATTAATTGATAATTATATTAATTGTGGTTTTTTTTTGGGAGCGGGTTGTGGGTTTATAGGGGAATAGAGTGGGAAGTAATTTAATTATAATGAAGTAATTATTAATTTTTATTTGTTATTATTTATAAATAATTTATTATTAATTATTAATTGGTTATTTAATTAAAAAAATTATTTAATTGATAAGTATTTTAATGATAACCCTCTGCTATCCAACACTTTCCCTACAGTTACACTCTCTGAAGTGGGAATAGTAATTTTTACCCTTACGCTATCCAACACTTTCCCTACTGTTGCACTCTCTGGAGTGGGAATAGTAATTTTTACCCCTACGCTATCCAACACTTTCCTTACTGTTGCACTCTCTGGAGTGGGAATAGTAATTTTAACCCCTTCGCTATCCAACACTTTCCCTACTGTTGCACTCTCTGGAGTGGGAATAGTACATTTTACCCCTGTGCTATCCAAAACTTTCCCTACTGTTGCACTCTCTGGAGTGAGAATAGTAATTTTTACCCCTTCGCTAGCCAACACTTTCCCTACTGTTGCACTCACTGGAGTGGGAATAGTAATTTTTACCCCTACGCTATCCAACACTTTCCCTACTGTTGCACTCATTGGAGTGGGAATAGTAATTTTTACCCCTTCGCTATCCAACACTTTCCCTACTGTTGCACTCACTGGAGTGGGAATAGTAATTTTTACCCCTACGCTATCCAACACTTTCCCTACTGTTGCACTCACTGGAGTGGTAATAGTAATTTTTACCCCTTCGCTATCCAACACTTTCCCTACTGTTGCACTCTGTAGTGGGAATAGTAATTTTTACCCCTACGCTATCCAACACTTTCCCTACTGTTGCACTCTCTGGAGTGGGAATAGTAATTTTTACCCCTACGCTATCCAACACTTTCTCTACTGTTGCACTCACTAGAGTGGGAATAGTAATTTTTACCCCTACGCTATCCAACACTTTCCCTACTGTTGCACTGTGTGGAGTAGGAATAGTAATTTTATCCCCTCCGCTATCCAATATTTTCTCTACTGTTTTAGTTAATGTAGTGTATAATGTATTTTAAAAAGATTAAAAATATTCTAATTTTTAAATTTGTTATATATATTTTTTATATTTTTATTTATATTATTGGTGTATGTGTATATATATGTATTTATAATTTTTAATATGTTTTTTAACAATTTATAAGTTATTAAAATAATTCTTTATAAATATTATTAAGTAAGTATATATATTATATTTTATTCATATATATGTTTAATTTATTTTTACATTATATGTATTAGTTATAATTTTAAACATTTTCTAATAATTCTAAATATTTTTTTTAATTATATGTATTATTTACTTTATTTTGCATTATCTTTTAGACATTTAAAAAAAACGATATTTTTAACAACGATATTTTTTACAACAATATTTTTGTTTCGATATTTTTGTACTTACCATAATGTAGATAGGACTTCAATATTCCGGACATCGATATTTCCGCTCCGATATTTTTGTCGTCGATATTTCTGTAGTCGATATTCTGTCAGTGATTCGTCCTTGACATAGGAGGGCAGTGTTTCTACCAACAAAAGAAACAAAATTATCTATATATATTGATGTTTTTTCTAGGAGGCTGCCTATTGATGATACTATTGGTCTCACTGCGTGGTTAGTTGGGTCTTTGTGCACTTTGGGCAAAATATAAAATGTTGGAATCTTGGGAGGTGATTTTGTTAGGAAAGTATACTCCTCGTATTCCAAAATCCTGAATTCTCTCCATATGCCCAGGTAGGTGAAATATCTGACCATCAAGCTCTTTCGATAATCATGTGCAACCTTTCTATAACACTCTGTGCCATTCAGCTGTCTCAATGCCTCCTGCATATATTGTTGATTTGCCCAAATCAAAATATTCCCCCCTCTTATCCCAGGATTTAATCACCAAGTTCCTGTCATCCCTAAGTGACTACAATATCCTATATTGTGATCAAGCAAGATTTCTTTTGTTATGTTTAAATTCTCCTCGGATGTTTTAGTTCCGTTATAGTAATTTCATGAAAGACATCCAACTATCCTAGGAAAGTTGGGCATTGTCTGTGATCTTGGTTTAAAACCACTGTTACAATAAATGCCTGTCTTTAAACCCATAGCGTTTAGAATTTTGACCACCTCCTCAATGTTACAAACGTTCTGATGTATTTTACATAAATAAAACGAATTAAAAAAAGTAAAAAAAACAAATTATCATTAAATATTTTAGTAAATGTTTTTAATTCAGAAAATACATGTAACTTAGGGGCCTATTACGATGGCAGGCGGACAAAGTCCGTCCGCCACCGTAACGGTGAATGGGACCGTCCGCCAGAGGTGCGGCGGTCCCGATGTGGGCATTAGGACGCCACCGCCACGGTGGCGTTGGCATCCCCCATCCACAACATTGTGGCGGGCGGTGCGCACAGCACCGCCCCCCACAATGCTGTGGATGCACGTTGTGCATTGGCATGCACAAGGTGACAGGCACCGCGCGGTGCCTGCCACCATGTCCACGCCAATGTAGGGGGGTACCACAGGTACCCCCCATGTGCACCCCCCAACACTCCAGGGGCCCGCAAAGACCGTATGGAAAGGCTGATCACCGGCTGCATCGCATATGGATGGCGGTGTCTTGCAGACACCGCCACCATATTGCGCCCGTTTTCCGCCCGGTCGACGAGTCGACCGGCGGAAAAGCGGCGGACGGTCCTCCCGTCCGCCGCGGACCCCCCAGCCATCCTAATATGTCGGGGGGGTCATTCAGGCATGGATGGCGGGCGGATCGCCCCCGCCGGCCCGGCGGGGGCGTTCCGCCCGCCATCCTAATGGGCCCCTTAGTTAGCAAAAAATAATTTAATTCATTTAAATGTGGCCTAACGGCTAGATCAATCGACTTCGAAGCTGGGTAACGGGATTTGAGTCTCAGCAGGGACGCTCGCCATCCTGTGATTCTGGGCAAATCACGTAATCTCCCCGTGCCTAACAAAATGAATTTGTCCATCTGTAACGCAACTAGTGCTCATGTAAAGCCGCCTCATACCTTCAGGTCGAGCTTGCGCCCCCCCCCCCCCAAAAAAACTCAATACATATATAACTTTTCATAATTTTTAAGACATAATAAATATAAACATTTTCATTTGGATTTTTTTCTTGGTTACTAACTGTGAGAAGCTGGCTTGGTATATGGTGTACACTTATGTAACTAGGCACCGTGCACTAATCCAGACAACCCTTATGGTGATTTTAGTGGTCTTAGACAACCTTAGAAAGCTCTCTAAAAGGTAGCTGTGGACAGCAGCCTTCAGGCTTAGTCCAGAAGGAGTGTAAAGCAGCTTGTTTTACCAGAACGTAATTTTATAGGTATAGATTAAGTGAAAAAGAACCACACTGTATATTTATAAAAATATGTATTTATTATAAGACACTCATTAACACATACAAATATCTCCTACTCGGAGATATACGTAATGCACACAATACTTTGTAGGAAAACAGGTAAGTAGCACACAAACACAGTGGTCGCCAGGGGGAGACCAAACCATATACTAAAATAGTGGTATGCAAACCACAACTCAAGTCTAGACTATACCCAAAAGACGTAGAAGTGCCGGAGACCCAAGGAACCACCCGAGGTAAGTAACCAGGAACCCCACGGAGGCCGTGTGCAGAGTGGGAACACGACCGCGGGCTCGATACAAGTCAATGGGTAAGTCGCGGTTGCAATTTTAAAGAAAGAGGACCCTTCCCAGTGGACACTGTAAACACCCCGTGGAAGGCAGAAGGTTGGAGAGCCACCCCACCCGTTGATACCATAGGATCCAGGATAACTACCCCAGGGAAGCTGGGTGCATAGGTGTGAAGTGGTGTTGGAAACAGCCGTCAAACTCAATGGAGGACTTCAGGAAGATGCCGCTGCTGGAGAAGGTGAAAGTGTCCGGTGGAACCCAAAGGTGGATTCTAGATGTGAAGATCCTGCAAGCAGAGGGGACAGAGTCTATGCAACTCAGAAGTGACCAGGATGCACGGAAGACGAAGACGAATGCCTACCGATGTCGAGTGTTGCAGGAGAGCTGACAGTGACCTTGAAACTGCAGCTGTGCGGACCAGGCAACGCTGTGGAAGACCAGGAGCCGTGCACGAGCTGTCCCACGTCGGATGTCGATAGTTGAGGTGTCGGTGTTTGGCGGGAGCACCAACAAGCCTTTGCAACGGCAACCAACGTGGAAATTGAAGAAGGTACAGTGTCGGACCCAGCAAGGGCCAGGTGACCCACCACAAGCAGGGGAGTCAGGGCAGGCCCTGAGTAATCAGGGGAGCCCGCTGAATTCAAAGATGGCCCTCAAGAGGACCACACATGACAGGGTCAGTTACAGCCAGTTTAGAGTTGGTCATCGCATAATGATGCTTGGTCACTCTATATATCGTAATGGCTGATGCACTTACAACCCGGGAGAGTGGAATCCGAAGATTGTAGGGGTGTCCTGCTCATGCAGGGGCACCCTCACACTTAGAACCGAGCACCCTGCCTTCAGGATTGAAAGGCCTGCTTTAGGGGTGACTTATTGTTTTTAAGTGCAGTGACCTTAGATATAGGGAAACCTATATATTTCATAAGAGGTGCTAGCGCCAACTTACACAGTCTGCAATGGCAGGCCTGTGGTTATAGTTTGAGTGGTCCCTCATGGGTGGCATAATACATGCTTCAGCCCATGGGGGACCCCTGGTGTACCTATGGCCTGGGTACCTCAGTACTATATATTAGGGACTGATAAGGGTACACCAGTGTCCAATCTGGGATGTACCTAAGTACTTACCATACCAATTTAGGGGAGAAAGCACAAAGACTGGGGTCCTGGTTAGCAGGATCACAGCCAGACTAGTCGGAAACCATCACAGCACCAGGCAAAAAGTGGGGGTAACCATGCAGAAGGATCCTACCTCCCTACATAACCCTCCCAAATGAAAGGAGATAAGGCTAACCTTGCCCAGTTGAGTCTTTATTTCCTAAGGAGCCATATAAGGAAGGTCCTGCAATAGCATGGATACTCCCTATCTCATGGTCCACTGAGAAGTTCCTCCCCTGTAGGGTCTTGGATCCTCTCAAAAGTTTGGAGGTCTACCTGTCAGCTGTTTGAGCCTGGAGAGAGGCTGGTGGGGTGTCTGATTAGGGAAGTGAGGCCCTAACAGGTTTGGTCTCAACTTCCTCAGAGCATTGGCTACCATTGAGACCTTTCTCTCCATGACTGACCTGTACCTATCCCTAGGGGTCAACCTTTGGTTGCTTAAAGCTTTTGGTTGATCTTGTTTGGTTGGAACAATGTGGGACCAGTGAAAGTTTGGACAGCCTTGTCACAGGTTTTACTTTGCCCAACAGAGGGGTCGATTCCGATTCGGGCCGGAAAAAGCACCGACCGACTCGGAGCTGGAATTTATTCCGACCGACACGTACCTGTGGCGCCCGACACGCCAAGTACGATGCAAAGCGTGCAAAATCCGACCGACACGTACCGAACCCAAGCCGAACGACCGAGCCGCACGGAAAACAGCAATCCGGCCGGAAAAACACGCCAATCGAACCGACCGACACGCACCCGGAACAAATCCAACCGAAACGTACCCGCGAACTCCAAACCGCAAAGTACGATGCAAGGCGCGAAAACCACGACCGACACGCATACAAAACCGAGCCGAAGTAACACAAAACACCGCGACCGACGCGTACGCAGCATAGAAAACTGCACAAACACAGCGTGAGCGAAGCGGAGAACACCGTACGAGACAAATGCAGGGTCCGACTCGGTCACAGAACGTTTCCAACATGCACAGACAGTACAAAGGAAAAATTACACAAAAAGGCCAAACAAGCAATTACAAAGCCAATAAATACTGGGGGGGGTGGGGACAGAGAACAAAGACACACCCACAACTCCACCCATATAAAGGACACAAATCCCAACCATGATCCTTTGCAAATGCCATTCTACTGCCAGCACCCAACAGACAGCAACCACACACCCACAGCTCATCCCTCACACAAGCCACGCACCATCAGCACACCAACAAATACCTACCTCACATACACCCAGCAAAACACACACCCACACACCCTCACCTGCACACCAACACACACATCACTCACCATCACCACCCATCACCATGCCCCCAAGAAGAATCACAAGTTCCTAGATTGTGAATTGGAAGTCCTGGTAGACGAGATCCTCAGGGTAGAGCCACAGCTGTTTGGCACACTGGTCCAACAGACCCCACATCTCCCAGAAAACCAAGATGTGGGAGAGGATCATCAACAGGGTGAACGCACAATCACCATGTCTGCGCACAAAGACCGACATCCAGAACAGGTGGTATGACGTGCGCAGGAGGGTCCGGGAGCTGCTCAAGAAAGACTACCTCCTGAGCCAATACACCGGCAGTGGCCCTCCTGCCAAGCCAGTATACCTCGGGCCCTGGGAGGAGAAGGTGCGGGCCATCCTTCCGCCAGTGAGCGTATATGGACTAGAGAACATCCCAGAGCCTGGTGAGTACACAACAAATGTACACAATATTCTGCCACAATACACACACACATCACTGTCAAGGGGAGAGTCAAACCATGCACTCATAGCAATTACACAGCAACCAGAACAGAATCATCCCAAAATGTGTATGTCAGTCAGATAAACACAACACATGCCATCTCAAAGTTACATTTAACCGTGCCATCACATGTACAAACACAACTACAACTACAGCTAGGCAGTGGCACAAATAGAACTAACAAACACATCCAGACATGTAGCCACCACTACAACACCAACACACAGTGAAGACCACTGAAAGAAAGGAATTCTGTGTATGCTGGGCAAGTCAGTGTAGCCAATAGCATCATGGGACTCGTAGTCACACATATTGCCCCCCCCACAACTGTCCCATCAACACCACCATGAACCATGCGCACATCACAGGGAGTGGAAAAGGACTCACAAGATGGCTGACACTGGCTACTGCTGTGGGGAGCACAAGGCCCTGCTGGCAAATGTGCACCAACAAACAGCAGGACACCACTGACTGACATCCTGAGAGACAACTTCCACTCCCTGCAATGGAAGCACGTTCCATGGTGGGATATCTGGCTGGCTGGGTGGGAAGGAGGACTTGCAGCACTGACCATAGTCACAAGCACCTCCCCTCACACCCCCCCTCAACACAAACTCCACAGAACCCACCTGGGAGAATGCAATGCCTCACATCCTAACTCAAGATCCCACAAGGAACCACCACCCTGGGTTATGTTGTGTGAAGCACAGGGACACTCTTGGGACTTTTAGCCAAACAACTGCCAGGACAACACTCCCAGCCATCCTGTCAGCACAGGCAGCCCACCCCACAGGAAGCTGAGTCAAAAGGAAGGAAGCATGGGCATGCTGGGAAGGGGGTGGAGGCAATAGCATGATGGGAGTAGTAGGCACAGATATTGCTCAGCCTCACAACTGGCCCATCAACACCACCCTGAACCATGCTCACATCACAGGGAGTGGATAAGGACACACAAGATGGCTGACACTGGCTACTGCTGTGGGGAGCACAAGGGCATGCTGGGAACTGTACACCAACCAACAGCAGGACACCACTGTCAGCCATCTTGCCATTGCCCTCACACCCACACACACTGAACTCCCCACAAAAGCAAGTAAGTATGGGAATGCCAGGAAGTGGGGTGGAGGCAATAGCATGATGGGAGCCACAGTCACAGACATAGCTCACCCCCACAACTGTCCCATCAACACCACCCTGAACCATGCTCACATCACAGGGAGTGGAGAAGGACTCACAAGATGGCTGACACTGGCTACTGCTGTGGGGAGCACAAGGCCCTGCTGGCAACTGTGCACCAACAAACAGCAGGACACCACTGACTGACATCCTGAGAGACAACTTCCACTCCCTGCAATGCAAGCACAGTCCATGGTGGGATAACTGACTGGCTGGGTGGGAAGGAGGGCCGTCTGTCAACAAAATACAACCAATGCAGACCATGTTCACACCCCAACAAATACATAGTAATGCCCAAATAATGCAGGACAATGTGCCACACCAATATCAATCCCTGACTGTGACGACTTAGAACAATGCAATGTACAGGCCCGCACCCAGAGGCACAGTCACAACTGTCAGGTGTGTCAACCATTGATGCCTGCAGAAACATAACATACATTGTGTGTGTCTCCCAAAAACAGGTGATGATGGGGACACAGCAGCAGACGCTGAGGAGTCCCAGTCCCAGGCTCAAGAGGATGCGGAGCTCACTGGTGTCATACAGCCTCTGCCCTCCTCAGACGAAGAAGACCAACCTGGCACATCCGGTGCAAGTCTACATGCAGCACCAGCAGGACCACCAGCTGCAGCACCAGCAGGACCACCAGCTGCAGCACCAGCAGGACCACCAGCTGCACCCCCTGCACCCACCCCTCCAACGACTGTCACCACAAATACCATCCCCGCCGACATGGACAGAACAAGGAGCAACACCAGCACAGGGACCCTGGACCAACGTGGGGCCATGGACACCACCACCACCACCAACCCCCAAGGTGGACCAGGGTCATCTGTGCGTGCCACTGCACGCACTGCACATGTCGGCAGGGGTGGGAGATAGAGGTCGCTGCTTGCAAATGTTGCTGGTGTGCATGATGACCCACAACTGGTACGCATAGCTGATGCGTACCAGTCCAGCACCGGAGATCTCAGCCAGGTAGTGGGCTCCTCAGAGACATGAAACAGCAGCAGGCTGCCCATCATGCCCGCGTGGACTCACACATGTCCCGCGTGGAGTCCAAGTGGGACGCACTGCATGAGATGACGGCGGTCCACAGGGACATTTTACAATGCCTCCGCCAGATGAACAGCAACCAGTCCACACCTCCCTGTGTGCCAACAACATCTGGTGCTGAACAAACTGCAACTGTCACAGGGAGGGAGGATGACTCTGGCGGAGAGTCCCCTGCACCGCAGCAGCCTGTACTTGAGGGGCCCCCCCCAAAGAAGAGGGGTCGTCCGAGGAGGGGCAAGTGAGAGGCGGATGGCCAAGCACAACTCCCAGGAAGCCTGAACCTGTTCTGGATGTTCACCTTTGTTCACCCTGTTGACGGCAACACAACTCCCACACATTGCATGGGGAGTACAAGTTGGACCAATGTCTCAGACAACTGTGGCCCCGATACCGGGGATTTTGTCTACCAGGACTTTCAATTCACCTAGGAACTTCTGATTGCAAGATATATGTACAGCACTACCCATCCTATGCACTATTCACACAAATGTATCACAATAAACACACTAATACACCATACTTGCCTCTGTTGTGATTCCAACGTGGGTGCTGTTATGGGGATGATGAACTGCAAAATTACACTGTGTATACGAACTGCAACAGCAAGTACAACACTGGCATGTGAGTAAAGGCAACGTGACACATATTAGGAGACACACCACCAGGGCTACACAACACATACACACCTAGGCCATCTGACTCATTGCCTACACTGATGTTGCCAGGGAAGACGGTGCAATGCACAGACACCACACCTATTCCCAGTTGTAGTCAAGTAGCCCACAGGTGCAGTGAGCAAATGGCAGTCAAATGTGTGACCACAGACAACGCACATCACAAAGTGAAGCACAGGTTTATTACACAGTTGCAACATGTCGTAACCACTACAGATGCAAGGTAATCCCACCTGGCAGCGGGCACACAATCAACAACTGTAGAAGGAAGGAAGTCCATGGGTGTGGCGCACATCACCTGTAGGGACACAACAGCTACCACCCTGGAAGTACAATCACGTCGTCGGTGGACACAGTTGACCAAACGAATCTGAAAGTACCCTGTGAAGGACAGAAATGACACACAGTCAAAAGCAATGGAGAACAGGACAGAACAGCAAAACTCATGCACAATACATGTTACAAGATACCCACCCAGAACCAAGTTAGCATGTCAACACTGTTGGGGAGTACAGACCACCTGTAAGCACACATCGCTACACACATCCAGTCAAGTAGCCCATGGACACACTCCAACAGCACCAGAGCACCACCTACACATATCATGCCAACTCACATCATTGACATGACACCTCAGGATACTCACATTCAGCTAAAGAAGTTGGTGATTAGCTGTGTGCGGACATCACCCTCATCATCATCATCAACATCACTGGCATCGTGGTCCAGGCCAGGATCCTCCACAGGTGGCGGATGTTGGTCATTGTCATCCTGGATGAGAGGCAACTCCTTCCGCACTGCCAGGTTGTGGAGCATGCAGCAAACGATGATAATCTTGCACACTTTCGCAGGGGCATATGGGAGGGACCCTCCGGTCTTGTCCAGGCAGCGGAAGCGGCTCTTCAGGAGACCAAATGTCTGCTCAATCACTCTCCTGGTCCGCCCATGTGCCTCATTGTAGCGCATCTGGGCTGGTGTCACAGGGTTCCTGAGGGGTGTCAGCAACCACGGCATGTTGGGGTATCCCGAGTCACCTACGGACAGACAAGTGCACATTAGCTGACTTGGAAAAGTGGGCGGAATACTACAGATCAGATCACACACAATGGCACAAAGTCAGTACACACCGACAAGCCAGGCACGCTGGTTCTGCATCTGTGCCATCATCCTGGGGATGCGACTACTCCTCATCACAAAGGCATCGTGTGCTGAACCTGGGAAACGGGCACACACGTTTGTGATGGTCATATCTGCAAGACACACCACCAGTGCATTGACCAAGTGGTAGTGCTTGCGGTTCCTGTAGGCCTGCTCCTGGGCCTGTGGTGGTACCAAAGCCACATGTGTCCCATCAATGGAGCCAATGACATGCGGCATCCTCCCCAGGGCATAGAAGTCACTCTTCACGTCAGTGAGTCGTTGCAGTCTAGGGAAATAGATGTACCGGTTCAGGAATAGCAACATTGCCGCCAAAACATCGCGGAGCACACGGCTCAACATGGTCTGTGACATCCCACCAGCAGTCGCCACAGTATGTTGGAAGGTACCGGTGGCAAAGAAGTGTAGGGCTGCCATCACCTTCACCTTGGGGGTCAGCGCTGTAGGATACGGCCGGCCAGGCTGCAAATGTGGGGCCAACTGCACTGCCAAATCCTCAATCAGCTGCCTGGTGAAGCGGTACCGTCGGATGCTGTCCCGTTCCACCATCGTTGCCAGGTCTGGGAATGGTCGATGGACAGCAGGAGCCCTGCAGTGCAGAGGAGAAGAAAGCAAGATTGTCAGTCACCCCACATATGCGGCATTGAACACACTCAATATCCCAACATACATCATTATGAGGCACAACTACATGAAGTGTGCAGTTCCGTAAGGACATGTATGGTACATACATGGCCAACATCTGTCATCACGGTTCAACAAGTGGCATCAATAAGTCCCAGGTTGGCCCATTGGATATCATGAGGCCGTGTCACAGTTCCCATCTCCTGCTGCCGTGTCACAATCACCCCCCACAGTGACATGTGAGGACAGATGTGCCCCAGGCATCACAGCTCAACGACAGGTACATTCCCAGGGACCCTGTATTGCCACATGGACACTGGCATTACATGGAGTATCATGTATACACCACAGCAAAACAACTATGACCCCCACAGGTAGTGGTCTCACTTGCCACTGCAGGACAGACATGGACGTCTGTGACACACACACGCACAACATCAAAGTCCATGCACACACAACGTGGATGTGGAGACTGTCTCCCATTGTGAACATGAAATCAGAGACTTTGTAAACACTACATGCACACAGACTGTGGAGGACCATCACTATTGTGACACTGGGACACCCTGGCTCAAACATACCGTCCCACATGGGACTCACGGGGTATGTGACATGACATACACATACACCACCGTGAAATGTGACCATGGCACATGCACAGATATGAACAGTTGCACATCACAGTGATCATGTACACGTAACACCCAGGATCCTGTCCCCATGAACACGTGCACAGCCTGGGGGTGGCTGCCCCCAGGTGACACCCACAGGACAACATGTACACCAACATACACACAATAGGAAATGCAGCCTTACATGCCTTATTATACAGTTTGGACAGGCTGTCGTGTTGTAGGTGTGCCCCTCACTCCCTGGGAGCTATCTGTGGATGGCATATGCCCATCTGAGACAGGCATGGTGACATATGCCAGTCACTTGTACAGGGATGCGTTGAACAGCAATGGACCGATCGGTGCCCCGGCCGGCCCATTGCATTCAAAGTGTGCAGGTACGCGTTGTACCCCTGTACGCGTTGTACCGCAATGGACCGATCGGTGCCCCGGCCGGCCTATTGCATTCAATGTGTGCAGGTACGCGTTGTACCCCTGTACGCGTTGATACCGCAATGGACCGATCGGTGCCCCCGGCCGGCCCATTGCATTCAATGTGTGCAGGTACGCGTTGTACCCCTGTACGCGTTGTACCGCAATGGACCGATCGGTGCCCCCGGCCGGCCCATTGCATTCAATGTGTGCGGGTGCGCGTTGTACCCCTGTACGCGTTGATCAGCAATGGACCGATCGGTGCGCACCCATTGACAATGGCCTAGCCTGGCAAGCGGACGCGTTTTCGAAATTCGAGCAGAGTCGGTTGCTGGAAATTCAGTTGGTCACCCACAACAATGTTGCAAAATCATGTATAGAAACAGAAAGGTACGAAGTTCCTATGTGTACTCTAGGTAGTGAGGAGGTGGGAATACCTCCTGTTGGAACTGGGACCCTCACACACCCAGCAAGCTAGGTGTCATGCTTCATCATATGGGTCTGCTCCTCGTCGGGCCGGCGCTGCAATGCTCGACGGGCACCCATAAAGGGGCTCTTTTCGGAGATCTTTAGTTCCTTGCCGTATCGGTGCCGTGGGTGTGAGGGGCCTAGGTATGTGTAGATGTGAGATGTGAATATAAAATAGGTAATGGGAACCTCTGTAATAAGTTTATTTATTCTATATGGGTCCCAACCTCATTAAAAGGAATAGGAGGCGACTATTTTGTTATGATGTGACAAAATTTCGCTCCAACCCCCAGGTGGTCAACATGTTTCTCGCCACAATTAGTCACGCTAATGATCAACTGGCGATTCTTCAGGACCTAATTTCAATAAACTATCTACAATGTGTGGCAAGGTGCAATGCTACCTACCAAATGCTCTCCCCTTGGGTCATTACCCAGGAGAAATCAAGCAACCAACCTATTATAAGGTCTATGTTTGCCTCATCAATTAGCAGCGGAGTATATTGACACTCAATGTAGTGTCACTGCTCCCATTAGGAGCTTTGTGGTTGACCTACCCGGCGCGCCGCGGTGGTGGGTCAGCTCATAACTCCTAATGGAGGCAGTGATTCTACATTGAGTGTCAACTATCTCCGCTACTGATGATAAACATAGACTGCTATAATAGGTTGATTGCTGTTCTCTGATACTGACAAGGGAGAGCACTGATAGGTACTTGCACCTACACGTGTAGATAGTTTATTGAAGTGGGTCTGAAGAATAAGCCAGTTGATCATTAGGCGTGACTAATGGCGGAAATATGTTGACCACCTGAGGTTGAGCAATTTTGTCACATCATAACAAAATAGTCGCCCCTATTCCTTTAGTGAGGTTGGGACCCATATAGAATAAATAAACTTATTACAGAGGTTCCCATTACCTATCTTATATTCACATCTCACATCTACACATGCCTAGGCCCTCACACCCACGGCACCGATAAGGCAGAGACTAAAGATCTCGAAGAAACCCCTATGGGTGCCCGTCGAGCATTGCAGCGCCTCTGGCAGAGCAGATCATATGATGAAGCATGACACCTAGCTTGCTGGTGAGTCCCAGTTCAACAGGAGGTATCCCCACCTCCTCACCTAGATTACACATAGGAACTTCGTACCTTTCTGTTTCTTGACTTAATTAGGGCACGTACGTTGGACCTTTATTAAGCCCTCTCTGTCCCTCTTTTTGATATATGCAAAATCATGTATGTCATGAAGTTGAAGATTTGAAGGATGCTGCGGGCGTGAATTGGTGCTGCTATTCCATGGATTGGCCAGATTCAGAAGATGCAAACGACTTGGACCTATCACTTTGGACACAAGGGACAGTATCTGCCTCTCCAGCACATATATATTGCTGGCTGTTCCCCTGAGAGCTCACTTGCCTGCACTACATGCTCCAGGACGACATCTGCCACTGCACTGCTGCTGTCTCTGCCCCTCTGGACCCTGCAATGGCACGTACTGTGGAGAGAGCCCCAGCCTTCAGCCTTGAGGAGAACCAAGCCCTGCTGGACAGCCTACTTCCACAGTACAGCAAGCTGTATGGGACACCAGGGGAGCAGGTGAGTGTTCTGTGCACTGCCTTTCTGAATGTGCATTTTGTCTGACTAGCAAGGCTGAAAGTCTGCACGCCACTGGCTAGCAGGCTCACTGAGTAGTTGTCACCCCCATAGTGTGTAGTGACATGCACTTGACAGGTATGGTGCAGTGACAGTGCATTTGAACAAGGTTTTACTTCCCATGCAATGATACCATGTAGTGACTTCTGGCAAACTGTCCATGGGCAGCTTTGCACTGCCTGTGTACATCATGTGCCCCTGTGATTGAGACATGTATATACAACTGTGTCATGCACGGATATGTTGCATGTGTAGTAATGGCCTTTTCACTTTGTCATCCTGACAGGTTAATGCCCATCGGAAGCAGGAGATCTGGAAGGACATCGTCCGGGCTGTCCGGTCCGTGGGGGTCTACAAGCGCCGGATCCGCAACTGCCAGAAGAGGTGGCAGGACCTTCGGGGCTGGACCCGGAGGATTGCACGGGTCCAGCTGAAGCTGTCGCCTCCTCGCAGGAGAGGGCGGAACACGGACCCTGACCCCCACATGCTCCAGATCCTGGCGGTGGTGTTTCCAGACCTGGATGGGCAGCTGAAGGCCAGACAGCAGCAAGGAGGGGGTGAGTCAAAGACTGCACTGTGAACTCTGTATTACATGCTATGTGCCCTCCACTGGCCTGGTTAAACTGCCACAGTACAGCAGTCATGTTGTCCAGGAGCCATGTCCCTCTATTGTGCACTGCCCACTCCTCATCTGATACCCAGGTGTGGCCCTTACATTCAGGGAATTGTGTCACTTGGGACTGTGTCCTTGCAGTTTGCTTCACTAAAGGTGGGGGACAGCATCTGTTTCCCTAACTCTGTTGTGGGCATCATGGGTGGGTCCATTGTTCACACAACGCCTGTGTTCGGACATGTAATCTGCGTGTTGCTTTGATATGCGGTCCACTTGCTGAGCTGAGCCACCACATGTGCCTGGGGTATGTGGCACACACCCATGCAGCGGGTGGGAACAATGTTTGGGCCCCAGGAGTGTGCAGATTATGTGTGTCACACATACATAGCCAGCTATCCACTGTCCAGGGCTCATCCCTCATTCATGTGGAGCAGGACAGTCATGCCTACTCCAGGCCATGCAATGCACTCTGTACTCCCACTCCCGTGTATCAGCTGACACATTGTGCGCAGTGATTTGCCCCCTCAGGTGTCTGCCTCTGTGTCAGTGTGCTGTGGATTTGTTGCTAGGACTGCTGGGGTGTTTCTCGGTAGGGGCTCAGCATGCCACTGGAGATGTGACCATAGGAGACGATACTTGTGTGTCACATAGGTGTTTGATCAGCTGCCCGTGCAGACTGGGGTATGCGAATGTGAAGTTCAGGCAGCTGTTCCCCATTCACAGCAGATTGTGAGGGCTCAGGTTCAGAGGGTAGTGTCACAGGTCTCCCATATGTCCAATCGGTATGACCTGGACAGATGAGGGTTAAGATGATGTGTTGTGTGGGGGATGTACATGTGCACTTGTGCAGCTCCACGACTTGCATTCCCCATGACCTACTATTGTGACACAGTGCAGAGTGTTGTTGTCTGGCTGCCAAGTCATACATCACTGAGACAGTGATGTATGACTTAGCAGTCATGCCTCCGCCATGGCATGTGTCTACTTATTGGTGATCCTGCAGGGGAGTGACATGTGCTACATGCACACCATTGTGGCGATGGCTATCAGGACATGGGTGCATCATGGTGTCTGTCGCTGGTATGCATCACATGCATTTCCTATTTGACTCTGGGCGTCCCTTTCATCCGGAAACCTGTACTGACTCAGTGGCAAGAGTTGTGATGTGTGCATGTCCACAAGCTACACCGTGTCCTCTGCACTGTCCAACTACTGTGTAGTTGGTGCATGTGTCCACACTGGAGTGTTGCTATCCAACAGACACCAGACAGATGGGTGCAAGGCCATGTGGGATGTGAGTGCCATGGTTGGCATCAGACTGACAATTGGCTTCTCCTGTTCAGTTAGGGCACTTTTAGCAGTGTACAACTAATGATGCCAGGGCTTGCTCTGTAATGTGCTGTGCTCACAGTGGTGTGTGCGTTTGGTGCAGGTGACTGATGTCTGTCTGTTTCCCCATTGTTTGCAGATACATCCACGGCCACGGAAGGGGACAGCTCCACGGACCAGGAGGAGCCGGAGAGCCAGACTGGGTCAGCAGCCGAGGAGTGGTTGGAGGGACCCAGTGGCACGGAGGGCGAGGGGAGCCACACCGAGGAGTCCTCAGCACCATCCACCTCAGCTGAGGACCAGAGCAACTCGGAGGATGAATCCCTTATGGAGGCGGGTGTCAGCAGCCACCACACCCCAGCTAGTGTTGCTGTCCCCGCCACCACCAGCACCACCACCGCCCTCCCATCGGCTCCCATTCCCCAGGTCCGTGGAGGCTCCCATGTTCGGGAGCGTGTCTCCTTTGGGCCAGGCACCGCACCCCTGCCCCTGTGTCCCCTGCTGCCCTGAGTGAGGAGTCTGTGTACCTCCTTCGCCAGCTCCATGTAGGGCAGACAGCCATGCTGAGTGTCCTCCATGCGCACACCGCTCTGTTGACTCAGCTGGTGTCGTTCATGGAGGGCATCTCATCGGGCATGTCTGACCTACAGAGGGGCAATAGGTCCATGGACTCCTCCCTGGCGGCAGCAGTGTCCCTCCTCAGACAGTCCCTCACCCCTCCTGCCTCTGCTCCATCCACACTCCCCAGCACCTTACCCGTCCCAAGCACACACACACCGGCACAGGCACACACCAGCACACACACATCCAGCACACAGACAAACACGCCACAAACAAAACGCACACGCACGCACAGTCAGGGGACTGAAACCAGACTCACAGGGGATGGGGCCCTGGAACACACACACGCATCCACGAGCACTGCGCAGTCCTCAGTTGCCTCTCCCTCCAAAACACCCTCCCTTGCCTCACCTGCAACCCCAAAGACCCAGCGGCTCTTCCTCAGTGACCTTGGCCTCTTCCCCTCCGATCCAGCTGATACAGCATACAGGGGAAGAGGGAGCCCACCCACACGGAGCAGAGTGCCCCTCGCCCCCGGACACCCTCCCCCAGGCGCAGACAGACTGAGGCCCCCACCCGCAAGTCCCCCGGAGTCGTAAGAGCAAGACCCCGCCGCCGCCCTGCAGCTCAGGCACCAGGTCTCCTTCCTCCATCCCTCAGGCCCCCACTCCACAGGTGCCCCCACCACACCCTGCCCCAGGTTCCCCCACCCACAGATATACCATCCACAAGAGGATCCGGCCTTCTCCCCTGCCACTTGCTCTCCCGGCACCACACCCCCGCTGCGCTTGTCTGTGCCACTGATGTGGTGAGGGTGTCCTCCCCCTCTGTCCAGCCCACCTTGCCTGTTCCCCATTCTCCTCCCCTGGTGGTAGGCACTGCAGTGGAGTCCACTACCACCCTGTCTGACTTGGGCACTGCAGTGGCGGACCTGTCCACTCCATCTGCAGGGTCCACTGCAGTCATGCCGGCACCCACAACATCTGAGTCATGCCCCCAGTTGTGCCGGCACACACCATGTCAGACACCTCCACTGCAGTTGTCAGTGGCTCTCCAGCACCCACCACCCCTTCCCTGCTTCCTCCTGGTGAGCCCTGATCCTGTCCCTGCGGTGCCTGGCCTGCCCCCGGTTGCCCCTCCTAGTGGATTGTCCCTGGTTTTGTGAAGGCATGCGTAGGGTGACATCTGCCACTGTCACCCTGTTTGGACTTTGACAATGGACTGGCCATTGGCCTTTGTGTTTTTTCTGGACTTTGTTTACATTACACACATATGCTGAATAAAGCAACTTTCTGTTCTCTAGTGCTTATGCTTCTGATGTACATGTTGTTGATGATGCTAACCATGCCCTTGCTGCAGTGATGGTGATATTTGGTCTCATGATAATGAAGTGTTACTGTGCAGGAACCCATGTGGTCCAGGGGGAATGTGTCCTATCCTGTGGTGTATCCATGTCATCCATAGCAGCATCTGAGGGTGTCATGTGTTCAGTATTTGGCAATGGGATTTCCTACTTAGATTAGCTATTTCACATCTGTGGCTTCCACCCCTGCACATCTGTTGTGCCTGCCATTGTTCAATTCGTCTACTTCCCTGACCGTGTGGCCATCTCCACTGGACATGCAGGTTTGGGCATCAATGGGGAAGGACTCATCTGTGTTGTCGGTGCAACATTGCTATACAAGTGTGTTGGATCTGTGCTGATGATTTCGTTGGCACTTCCATGACCAGGCTGATGTGACGGGAGCCCTAATTTGGTGCTAATTAGTTGATTGTGTGACCAAGTGCTCAGCTGACATGATGGGGCCCTACTGAGGCAACATATGGCACAGCTTTCCTCACACAGGAGTGGAGTCCCCTCATGGCAGTGTGTACTCCTGTGACATTGCCTGCGCCCAAGGTGTGTGTTGTATGTGCATGTCTGTGTGTTCACTTCCGTTTAGCTGTGCATGCTGTGATCCCTAGTGTTGTACCTGTTTGTGATGCTTGCTGAGTTGACCTTTGTTCCCCCAAAGTCTTCTCCCTGGGTTCTCTGTGATGTGGGTGCATGGCATATTACTGGTCATCAGGGTGTCACCCATAGGTGTGTTTGCTGTCAGGGCTGAGTTTGTGTGCAGACGCAGATGGGTCACAGTCAGGTTTCCCCTTGGCACTTGTTGTTTGCCCCTGTCATGTGATTTCCAGTTTGTGTTATCTTTCAGTGATTGTGACACGTTGTGTGTGTGACTGCTGGCACTCCTCAGGGTCCGGGCTGCAATGTTGGTTGTTGTCTATGTGTGTTGTTTGTGGGTGACCTTGGCTTCTTCATTGGTGTGTGACTGTGGCTGGGATCCCATTGGTTGGTGTGGTATTGCCGTCATGTCCATGTACAGCGTAGTGTGCAGTGTGTCAGACGTTCAGGAGTCTTGTTGAGTGGCCATGTGTGATGTGTTTCTGCACGTTGGTTCCCACCCACCACCCTGGAATAGTCATGGGTGCATGTGCAATGTCACCAGTGCATGTGTGCTTCACTGCTGCACATTGTTGGAGGTCGAGGGGTGTGGTGTTGAGTGTGTGCAGATGAGAGTTGTTGCCCGGCTAGGCCCCTGCCTCCATGTTGGCCTTGGCTTACTGGCCATGCTGATTGATTTGTGCTTGTGTAGGTGTGATGGTAGTTTGTTGCTCAGGACACATGACTGTGGTTCACAGTGTGAACGACATTTAGCTTTGTCATCACAGTGGGATTGTAATGCATCCCAGGGTCACCACATTGTGGGGGCCCTGGGGGTAGTGCTGTGGTGTGTCTGTGTCTTGCTGTGTCAGTTGCTGTTCCTACGTGCCTGTGTGACATGTGTGATTTGTGCTCCCTCTCATCTGACAATGCCTGCTTGCCCACATAGGGGATTTGGATCCATGAGTTACCTTTGTGTGGCACTGTATGCACATCTGTATGATTGGTATTCAGGTCTCCTCATGTGTTGTGTGGTTGCCTGGGGACACTGGCACCCCCCTCACCTGTTGTGTATGATGTGCAGTGTGGGTCTGCCTGTTTGTGTTTGTGCATCTGCACCACTGCATTGGCATATCTTGGGTGTGCCATTGGCTGTATGTAGTTTGGTGGCTTTCCCCTGCTGTCCCTCGGACTCCTAGGTCATCGGTCAGCACAATGATCATGGTTTGTGTGTCCCATTGCTGCCATGGTATGGTATCTGTTCACCTCACATCTACAGTCTCCACAGGGTATCTGCATTTGTGTGCCCATTGGTGCAAATATGTGGGTCTGCATTCTGATGGTCACTTCTGTCATTGTATCATTGATGAATGTTGACAGTGTCAGCCCCCATGGGTGTTGTTTGTCTGCACATGGCCAAAGGCATGTCTTATTTGCACTGCAGTATTTGGCTCCCCCAATTTATGTTGCAATGGGACACATGCACTACTTTGCCACTGATGTGTTTTATGTTCTGTGACCAGGAATCATCCATGCAGTTTGGCAGTTGCAGCTCTTTCTTTGTCAACACTTACCTTTTGGTAACTGTGATGATGGGGGTTTGGACCCCATTGCCACAATGTTCAAAATGTGCTTCAGCTATGGACCCCACACTTACCTTTTGGTCACTGTGGTGATGGGCGTTAGACCCCATTGCCACAATGTTCAAAATGTGCTTCAGCTATGGACCCCACACTTACATTTTGGTCACTGTGATGATGGGGGTTTGGACCCCATTGCCACAATGTTCAAAATGTGCTTCAGCTATGGGCCCCACACTTACCTTTTGGTCACTGTGGTGATGGGGCGTTAGACCCCATTGCCACAATGTTCAAAATGTGCTTCAGCTATGGACCCCACACTTACATTTTGGTCACTGTGATGATGGGGGTTTGGACCCCATTGCCACACTGTTCAAAATGTGCTTCAGCTATGGACCCCACACTTACCTTTTGGTCACTGTGATGATGGGGGTTTGGACCCCATTGCCACAATGGTCATGGCCTGCTTGCATTGTGGGGGCACACACATATATGTGTGGCACATGTGCTAGGGGGTCACATTGTATGTTCAAAGTCATGTTCAGTGTTGTAGGCATTTGACACAGTCTACACACGCTTGTCATGGTGTTGGGGGGATGTATTTTTCTTGCATTCCCTAGGTTGTGGTGTGCTGGTTGTGTCATGCATTGTCCATCCTATGAGTGGGGGTGGTGTTGGTGGTAGGCATCCAGCCCCCCATGGGTAGAGGTGGTAGTAGTGGTAGGCATCCAGCCCCCCCTGGCTAAGGGTGGTAGTAGTGGTAGGCATCTGGCACCCCCATGGCTAAGGGTGGTAGTGGTGGTGGGCATCTGGCACCCCCCTGGCTAAGGGTGGTAGTGGTGGTTGGCATCCAGCCCCCTGGCTTAGGGTGGTAGTAGTGGTAGGCATCCAGCCCCCTGGCTTAGGGTGGTAGTAGTGGTAGGCATCTGGCACCCCCAGGCTAAGGGTGGTAGTAGTGGTAGGCATCTGGCACCCCCTGGCTAAGGGTGGTAGTAGTGGTAGGCATCCAGCCCCCTGGGTAAGGGTGGTAGTGGTGGTTGGCATTCAGCCCCCCTGGCTTAGGGTGGTAGTAGTGGTAGGCATCCAGCCCCCCTGGGTAAGGGTGGTAGTGGTGGTGGGCATCTGGCACCCCCCTGGGTAAGGGTGGTGGTGGGCATCTGGCACCCCCCTGGCTAACGGTGGTAGTAGTGGTAGGCATCCAGCCCCCCCTGGGTGAGGGTGGTAGTTGTGGTAGGCATCTGGCACCCCTGGGTAAGGGTGGTAGTAGTGGTAGGCATCCAGCCCCCCCTGGCTAAGGGTGGTAGTAGTGGTAGGCATCTGGCACCCCCCTGGCTAAGGGTGGTAGTAGTGGTAGGCATCCAGCCCCCCCTGGGTAAGGGTGGTAGTGGTGGTAGGCATCCAGCCCCCCTGGGTAAGGGTGGTAGTGGTGGTGGGCATCTGGCACCCCTCTGGCTAAGGGTGGTAGTAGTGGTAGGCATCCAGCCCCCCCTGGGTGAGGGTGGTAGTTGTGGTAGGCATCCAGCCCCCCTGGGTGAGGGTGGTAGTAGTGGTAGGCATCCAGCCCCCCCTGTCTAAGGGTGGTAGTAGTGGTAGGCATCTGGCACCCCCATGGCTAAGGGTGGTAGTGGTGGTAGGCATCTGGCACCCCCTGGCTAAGGGTGGTAGTAGTGGTAGGCATCCAGCCCCCTGGGTAAGGGTGGTAGTGGTGGTGGGCATCTGGCACCCCCTGGCTAAGGGTGGTAGTAGTGGTAGGCATCCAGCCCCCCTGGGTGAGGGTGGTAGTTGTGGTAGGCATCCAGCCCCCCCTGGGTGAGGGTGGTAGTAGTGGTAGGCATCCAGCCCCCCTGGGTAAGGGTGGTAGTGGTGGTAGGCATCCAGCTCCCCTGGGTAAGGGTGGTAGTGGTGGTGGGCATCTGGCACCCCCCTGGCTAAGGGTGGTAGTAGTGGTAGGCATCCAGCCACCCTGGCTTAGGGTGGTAGTAGTGGTAGGCATCTGGCACCCCCCTGGCTAAGGTGGTAGTAGTGGTAGGCATCCAGCCCCCTGGGTAAGGGTGGTAGTGGTGGTAGGCATCCAGCCCCCTGGGTAAGGGTGGTAGTGGTGGTGGGCATCTGGCACCCCCTGGCTAAGGGTGGTAGTAGTGGTAGGCATCCAGCCCCCTGGCTTAGGGTGGTAGTAGTGGTAGGCATCTGGCACCCCCTGGCTAAGGGTGGTAGTAGTGGTAGGCATCCAGCCCCCTGGGTAAGGGTGGTAGTGGTGGTAGGCATCCAGCCCCCTGGGTAAGGGTGGTAGTGGTGGTGGGCATCTGGCACCCCCTGGCTAAGGGTGGTAGTAGTGGTAGGCATCCAGCCCCCCCTGGGTAAGGGTGGTAGTAGTGGTAGGTATCCAGCCCCCCCCTGGGTGAGGGTGGTAGTGGTGGTGGGCATCTGGCACCCCCCTGGCTAAGGGTGGTAGTAGTGGTTGGCATCCGGCCGGTGGTGGTGCGCATTCAGGCCCCTGTGTGCATATGTGGCATTGGTGATGGGCATCCCGCCCCTATGGTGCTGCTGTTGCTGGTGTGAGTAAATTCTGCATCCCTCTGTGTGTGTGTGATGTGTCGTGTACGTGTTGTATGTGTTTTGTGGTTGGTGTCTGACTTACCTTCTGCGCCGTACGCGTCCGTGCCTGTTCCGGTAGTAAATGTAGAATATTGGTATGATCGGGACGAAGGGATTCATGGTTGGTTCGTGTCGTTCGTCCTTCTCGTTGCTTCGCGTCGTCCTCGTCGCTTCGCGTCTTCCTCATCGCTGACGTGTTCGCCTCGTAGCCGTGGATCGTGTTGTGGCGCGGATCGGAGCTTATGTGCGCCTCTCCCGGATGCTTTAACGTGCCGTGCGTAGCGACGGGTTCGGCGCGTACGGAAAGCGCATCGTACTTGTTCGGCCGGACGGAGCTGCATTTTCCCTTCCGTGCGACTCGATTCAGCGTTTCCGGATTCGCCTCGGTCGGAGAACAGGACCTGGATTGGGTGAGTACGACTCGGCCGGATTCTGTGCTGTTGTGCGCATCGTACTTACTCGTTCGGTCTGCTGTACGGATTGGTCGGGAAACAGGCATTCGCATGGCTTTTTTCCCGACCGAATGGTATTGGGTGCGCCTCCGACCGAGATCGGAATCGGCCCCAGTGTCCATTTGGGGGATGTCACCTGCTAAGTGTAAGAGGGATCGCTCAGATTGCTGAGGATTATCTACCTGGCTAGTATTACTAGGCTGGGAGTCCCTAATCTGTGGTTGAGGGGATTCGTCTTGGCAGTGGGCCCTGTGTGGTCCACTGACATTCCCTGGCCTCTGCAGCCCTAGGCTGACTGAGGCTGGGTAGAGAGGGGCAGGATACCTGCTTTAGACTGGGTACCTCCTTGGAAGGTTCCCCTGCCCTAAGTGGCTCTTCCAGGGCAGGCCTGACCTCCTCTGGGGCAGTTTCTTCACAAAGGGTAGGGTCAGTTCCCTGAGGAGGCTGACCCTCACCTAAAGTCTGGGGGGAGAAAGTCTTTTCTTCCTCCCCTTTGCTCTCTGTTGGAGCTGAGTGGGCCATTCTTTCAGGCTCCACTGCTCCTGAGTTTCCCTGTGTTTGGACTGGGGCCCTAAGGGCCACACCAACCTTATCCAGGAGGCCTAACATTTCTAGATAGGCCTTCAGTTCTACTTCAGCCCAGGCCGAAGTTTCCAAATCATTGCCCAAGAGGCAATCTACAGCCAAGTTTGGGGACACTGCAACTGTAGGAAGGTGGAATCTGACTATATGGTTGCCCCCACTTTTTTCCTGGTGTTTTGCTGGTTTATGACTTAGTTGGACTGGGACCCTGCTATTCAGGGCCCCAGCCTATCTGCTCTCTCTAAACGACATGGAGTGCACTCTAGGTGCACTAGTGTTTGGATACTGTGGTGCCTTATGAGTCCCTAGTATATGGTACCTTAGGTACCAAGGGCATAGGTACTTCACAGGCCTACCAGGGGCTGCAGCATGTATTATGCCACCCCTGGGAAGCAGACTAAATCTGACACCACAGGCCTGCTACTGCAGCCTGGGTGAGGTGGTGCTAGCACCCCTCACTGAGATATAGGTTTCCTATATCTCTCCTGCACACACATATAAACCTATCAGTCACCCCTAAGGCAGGCCCTATCAATCCTGAGGGCAGGGTGCTTGGCTTCTATGTGAGGGGTGCCTCTGCCTGAGCAGGGCCCCTCTGCAGCTCTCAGAGTCTATTCTCTGGTGCTGTTTGTGGATGCGGTTAAACCATATACTCTTAAGTGCATTATATCCTCGCGGTAAAATGCTAACTTTGGAATGGCTGCATCAAAACATGTCGTGTTTGGTGTCAAACATCTTGGAATACTACCCGCCGCCAATACTGGCGGCGGGGGTAGCATTCCACCCTTCTAGAGGGATAAGACATGTACCTGCTGTGGAAACGCGGTAGAATCCTGAAGAGCCCTGGCATCACAAAATGGATGCCACCAGTCACAGACACTGGGCTGCCCTCCTGCTGATGACCGAAACTCACAGTGGAGGAAGCCCAACAATAGGCATCCTGTCACAGGGAGGTGTAACCACCTCCCAGACAGGGTTTAGTGTATTGGGGCTGGGTGGGTGCACTCTTAGAGTGCTTTGAAGTCCTGCACTGGGGGAGCAGAAGGCTCCTCTGTGCATAGGCCAGTTCAAACCGGCTCAGGGGCTACCTGCCCCTGCTCTGGCGCGAAACTGGACAAAGGGAAGTGGGTGTAGCCACCCCTCCCTTGACCCTCCCATAGGTTGGGTCATAGAGCTAGTCCATCCCCTCTTTTTAGTATAAGAAGGGGAACCCTTGAACTTGCTAGTTAGATAACCCCTGGACGACGCTCTACAGAAGAATCCTGGCCCTTCGACGTTCCACTACCTTTGGAAGACAGAAGAATCTCCCTTGGAGTCAAGGAGTGACTCCCTGCTTGGCAGGCACCAAAAACGACAACGACGGTCGCAAACTACGCCGCTCCCGCCGGAGTCCGAAGTCCCTGCAGCCCAAGAAGTGGATTTCCTGACTTCTCCAAGGCCATCGTGAGTCCCCAGCGAAGCTGAGGCAAGTGGACCCCACGAGTGACGAGGAACCGCGACCCCTGGGTACCGTGCACTATTGTCGAGTGCAACCCCTTCACAACGTTCCACGAACTTGTGCTTTGGACCACGTGTGGTCCCGAGCTCCAGCAGGAATCCTCCGAAGATCAGAGGCCTACACCGTCCCGAGTGACCGTGGGCCCCTGTTGAGTGATTCCGCCCGAGGTGTCTTCGCGATCCCTTGCCAGCCGGCTCGTGGGTCCCCAGAAGACTTCTTAAAGAAACCAAAGGGCTCCCCTGGTTGCTCCAGGCCTGCCCTGACTTACCCTCGCTGGGTGAGTCCCTCAGACCTTGCTGGTCTGTGCCATCGACTCTTCTTCATCTCCCCGAGACTTGCTGTTGCCAAGGCTTGTTGGCTCCAATCGAGTTGCCGACACCGCAGTAAGCTGCAGACTTCGTGGGACACACAGAATCCAGCTCCTGGTCATCGTCGACGCCTCCTGGACCTCGTGGCTGAAGAGTCAAGGCACCCGCAACCGACCTGAATCAACCGACGACGGTGGGCATCCATCTTCCTTGCCCCGAGTCACTGCCAAGTGACTTTGAACACTGTCCCCTCTGCTTTCAGGTCATCCTTCTTCAGAATCCAGGCTTGGATTCCACCGGACACTTCTTCAGCTCCCGCAAGCAGCAAGTCTTCTTTGTTCGCCATTGAAAACGACGCCACGACCCGACACCAAAGGACACCTATGCACCCGGCTTCCCTGGGTGAGGTAACTCCAGCACTACGGTGCTCCTGTGGGTGTGGGCCCTAGAACTACTTACCCTGTAAGTGGCTTGCTTGTAGGTTCTCCCGAAGTATCCTAGAACTCTTAATTTCCAACCGCGACTTGCCCCATTGAAGTCAACGGCGATCCGCGCCTGTGTATCCACACTGCACGTGTCCCCGTGGGTCCTTTACTTACCTGCCTTGGGTGGCTTCGTGAGGCCCCAGCACTTCTGAAGGCCCTAGGCCTTGTCTCCCTGCAAGTCGTTGTTGCTAAGTCCCTTTTTAGTATATGGTCTGGTACGCCCCTAGGGCCCCAGCCATATTTTGTGCTTAACTTATTGTGAAACGTTGATTTGTGCATATGTTTGTCTTCTAATCTCATAAAGAGATTAGTAGAGAGTTATTTAGAAATAAATACATATATATTTGATATATATACCTGTGTGGTGTCTTTTCATTTGGTGATTCAAGAGATTATATGGTAAAACAAGCTGCTTTACATTCCTTCAAGACTTAGCCTGAAGGCTGCTCTCCACAGCTACCACTAGGATAGCTTTCTTTAAAAGGTTGTCTTAAACCTATCTACCATAAGAGTCGATTTGCCCTGGTGCAAGGTGTCCACTTTAATTAGTGAACAGCATATACCAGGCCAACTTCTCACATTGGTGGGCAGCGTGTGGGATTCCAGCTTGCCATTGTTTTACCAGAAAATCTCTATTTGAATTACTAACTGAAAACCATTATAGGTACTCAAGGTACATATAAAGTCAAGCTTAGTATCAATAAGTTCTACTGAACTTAGAGCTGTGTGCCAAGGGATAGCACACCCTTTCCACAGCTCAAGCTAGGATCAGTAGGCCACAAACTAGTGTAGGTAGTACAACACTGCACAACACTAGAATGTCCTTAAAGGGTGGACCCAGTGGATCCACTCAGCCTCAGTATAAGGACATGGCTTTCTCTGACTTGAGAGCCATGTGTGTTGAAAGACACCTGAAGCTAGGACAGAGTCCCTCAACACTACACCTGATAGATCTGCTGACAGCAGATGACCTTAGATTGGCTCTAGGAGCTAAAGGGTCTGAATCAGTGGGTGGGTCAGTCATAGTATCTGGGTCAGATGATGAAAATCAGAATGACCAAGACTCTGTGATTGAAGGGCCAGGCTTCAAGGGGCCTGAAAAGGACAGAGGAATTCTCCCTAAGAGAACTGACAGAGAGGAGGAGAGGCACAGATCCCCTTCCAGGGAATCTGACCACTCTTATCACTCTGGCAGAGAATTTGTCCAGCAGAGGAGCTCATACTTTTCCTTAAGAGAGACCTCCTCTGAGAGAAGGTGCAAACTGCTCCAGTATGAGGAAGCCAAAGTGGCCCTCAGAACCAAGCAGTTGGCACTGGATAGGAAGCCCTGGAGATCCAGAGAGCTTCTAGAAGAGAGGGTTAGAACCCCCTGGTGGCAGCAACAGTGTCCCTAGAGGCAGAGAATATATTCCTGACCATAGGAACCTGAGCAAGGTTGTTCCTCCCTACCAGAGTGGGGATGATATCCACAAGTGGATAACTGCTATGGAGAGGGCCTGTAGAGTACAGCAGGTCCCCCAAAAGCAGTGGGCAGCAATCTTGTGGCTCTCCTTTTCAGATAAAGGAAGAGACAAGCTCCTCACTGTTAGAGAGGAGGATGCTGATGATTATGAGGTCCTGAAGAGTGCACTGATAGATGGGTTTGGCTTAACCACTGAGCAGTACAGGTTGAAGTTCAGAGATACCCAGAAGGCACAGACTCAGGACTGGACAGACTTTGTAGATTGTGCATCCAAGGCTCTGGAGGGTTGGCTGGTTGGCAGTAGGGTTACTGATTTCAAAGGATTTTATAATCTAATGATGAGAGAACAGATCCTTAATAATTGTCAAAACCAGCTTTTACACCAGTACCTGGTGGACTCTGATCTGACCTCTCCCCAAGAATTGGGAAAGAAGGCAGACAAATGGGTCAGAACCAGAGTAAGGCCTAAGAATCAGGGTGGTGACCACAAGAAAGATTCTACCAAGTCCCAAGAGAAAGGTGGGGATAAATCTAAGGATAAGTCCACTACAGGGCCCCAAAAGTCCTCTTCTGGGGGTGGGTCCCAAACTCCTTCCTCTCCTGAAAAGAAACCCTATTGCCATGTCTGTAAAAAGCCTGGGCACTGGAAATCTGATCCCAGTTGTCCCAGGATTGGCAATAAAGAAAATGTTCCTCCAACAACTACTACCACCCCTCCTGGTACTACCAGTAGTAATCCTCCAGTTGGGAGTAGTGCACCCAAAACGTTAGGTGCTTTTGCAAGAGGAACAGAGGTGGGCCCTAGTTCAGACAGGACCCCTCAACAGACTCCTCAGATTCTGATGGTGGTATAGGATTTGCCACCTTTACCGTGGGTCCCACAGCATTGGGCAGGTACAGACTGGAGCCAATAATTAATGGTCAGAAAGCTGTGGCATTTAGGGACACAGGGGCTAGTGTCACCATGGTGGCAGGGAAACTAGTCCCCCTCACCAGCTTTTACCTGAGTTTAAATACCAGGTGACCAACATTGATGGTGTCAGAACAGAGCACCCCATGGCCATAGTCAATCTCAGCTGGGAGGGGGTCACAGGCCCAAAAGAGTGGCAGTGTCCCCAACCTTACCTGTAGATTGCCTGATGGGCAATGATCTGGAAATTTCAGCCTGGGCTGAAATTGAACACCAAACCCATCTGAGGATGTTGGGTGTCCCTGTAAAGGTTAGTGGGGCTGTGATGGCCACAGCCCCAGCCCAAGAATTTGGAGAGATGGAGCCTGGAAGAATGGCCCACTCTCCCCCAGAAGAGAGCACAAGGGTTGAAGAAAAGTCTTCTTCCCTCCAGACAGTAGGTAAGGGTCAGCCTCCTCAGGGAACTGACCCTACCCCTAGTGAAGGAACTGCCACAGAGGTAGTCAGGCCTGGCCTGGCCCCACCCCTGATGGCAGAGGACCCTTCCAAGGTGGTACCCAGTCTGGAGCAGGTAAACTGCCCCTCTCTACCCTGCCTCAGTCAGCCCAGGGCTGCAGAGGTCAGGGAGGTCAGTGGACCCCCAGGGCCCCCTGTCCAGAGGAACCCCCATCAGCAGATTAGGGGCACCCAGTTTAGTAGCCCTAGCCAGGTGAAAATTCCTCAACCCACTGAGGGATCCCCCATACCTTTATGTAGGGACCTCCCCCAGAAGGACTCTGTTAGGCAAGGGCAAACCTGGAACCAAAAGGTTCCAAACATGCCATGTCCCTCCAGTGTTCCACCCAAAGGGACCCAACCCCCAGCTGTAGGCAGTCAAAGGTTGACCCTTAGAGCAAAGTGCAACTCAGTCATGGAAAGACAGGCATACATGGTGACCAGTGATCTGAGGAAGCTGAGGCCAACCTTCCTAGGGCCTCACTTCCCTACTCAGACACCCCACCAGCCTTGTACTGTACCAAAGCACACCAGAGGTAGTGATTCCCCATGGTGGAGACCCTCTCATACCCTTAGGGTGAGGGATTGCTTAGGGGACCATAAGACAGGGGGCAACCATGCTAGTGCAGGTGCTTCCTTATATGGCCACTTAATCAATAAAGGCTCAACTGGTCAAGGTTAGCCTTATCTCCTTTCGTTTGGGGGGTTATGTAGGAAGGTGGAATCTGACTATATGGTTGCCCCCACTTTTTTCCTGGTGTTTTGCTGGTTTATGACTTAGTTGGACTGGGACCCTGCTATTCAGGGCCCCAGTCTATCTGCTCTCTCTAAACGACATGGAGTGCACTCTAGGTGCACTAGTGTTTGGATACTGTGGTGCCTTATGAGTCCCTAGTATATGGTACCTTAGGTACCAAGGGCATAGGTACTTCACAGGCCTACCAGGGGCTGCAGCATGTATTATGCCACCCCTGGGAAGCAGACTAAATCTGACACCACAGTCCTGCTACTGCAGCCTGGGTGAGGTGGTGCTAGCACCCCTCACTGAGATATAGGTTTCCTATATCTCTCCTGCACACACATATAAACCTATCAGTCACCCCTAAGGCAGGCCCTATCAATCCTGAGGGCAGGGTGCTTGGCTTCTATGTGAGGGGGTGCCTCTGCCTGAGCAGGGCCCCTCTGCAGCTCTCAGAGTCTATTCTCTGGTGCTGTTTGTGGATGCGGTTAAACCATATACTCTTAAGTGCATTATATCCTCGCGGTAAAATGCTAACTTTGGAATGGCTGCATCAAAACATGTCGTGTTTGGTGTCAAACATCTTGGAATACTACCCCCCGCCAATACTGGCGGCGGGGGTAGCATTCCACCCTTCTAGAGGGATAAGACATGTACCTGCTGTGGAAACGAGGTAGAATCCTGAAGAGCCCTGGCATCACAAAATGGATGCCACCAGTCACAGACACTGGGCTGCCCTCCTGCTGATGACCGAAACTCACAGTGGAGGAAGCCCAACAATAGGCATCCTGTCACAGGGAGGTGTAACCACCTCCCAGACAGGGTTTAGTGTATTGGGGCTGGGTGGGTGCACTCTTAGAGTGCTTTGAAGTCCTGCACTGGGGGAGCAGAAGGCTCCTCTGTGCATAGGCCAGTTCAAACCGGCTCAGGGGCTACCTGCCCCTGCTCTGGCGCGAAAACTGGACAAAGGGAAGTGGGTGTAGCCACCCCCTCCCTTGACCCTCCCATAGGTTGGGTCATAGAGCTAGTCCATCCCCTCTTTTTAGTATAAGAAGGGGAACCCTTGAACTTGCTAGTTAGATAACCCCTGGACGACGCTCTACAGAAGAATCCTGGCCCTTCAACGTTCCACTACCTTTGGAAGACAGAAGAATCTCCCTTGGAGTCAAGGAGTGACTCCCCTGCTTGGCAGGCACCAAAAATGACAACGACGGTCGCAAACTACGCCGCTCCCGCCGGAGTCCGAAGTCCCTGCAGCCCAAGAAGTGGATTTCCTGACTTCTCAAAGGCCATCGTGAGTCCCCAGCGAAGCTGAGGCAAGTGGACCCCACGAGTGACGAGGAACCGCGACCCCTGGGTACCGTGCACTATTGTCGAGTGCAACCCCTTCACAACGTTCCACGAACTTGTGCTTTGGACCACGTGTGGTCCCGACCTCCAGCACGAATCCCTCCGAAGATCAGAGGCCTACACCGTCCCGAGTGACCGTGGGCCCCTGTTGAGTGATTCCGCCCGAGGTGTCTTCGCGATCCCTTGCCAGCCGGCTCGTGGGTCCCCAGAAGACTTCTTAAAGAAACCAAAGGGCTCCCCTGGTTGCTCCAGGCCTGCCCTGACTTACCCTCGCTGGGTGAGTCCCTCAGACCTTGCTGGTCTGTGCCATCGACTTTTCTTCATCTCCCCGAGACTTGCTGTTGCCAAGGCTTGTTGGCTCCAATCGAGTTGCCGACACCGCAGTAAGCTGCAGACTTCGTGGTACACACAGAATCCAGCTCCTGCTCATTGTCGACGCCTCCTGGACCTCGTGGCTGAAGAGTCAAGGCACCCGCAACCGACCTGAATCAACCGACGACGGTGGGCATCCATCTTCCTTGCCCCGAGTCACTGCCAAGTGACTTTGAACACTGTCCCCTCTGCTTTCAGGTCATCCTTCTTCAGAATCCAGGCTTGGATTCCACCGGACACTTCTTCAGCTCCCGCAAGCAGCAAGTCTTCTTTGTTCGCCATTGAAAACGACGCCGCGACCCGACACCAAAGGACACCTATGCACCCGGCTTCCCTGGGTGAGGTAACTCCAGCACTACGGTGCTCCTGTGGGTGTGGGCCCTAGAACTACTTACCCTGTATGTGACTTGCTTGTAGGTTCTCCCGAAGTATCCTAGAACTCTTAATTTCCAACCGCGACTTGCCCCATTGAAGTCAACGGCGATCCGCGCCTGTGTATCCACACTGCACGCGTCCCCGTGGGTCCTTTACTTACCTGCCTTGGGTGGCTTCGTGAGGCCCCAGCACTTCTGAAGGCCCTAGGCCTTGTCTCCCTGCAAGTCGTTGTTGCTAAGTCCCTTTTTAGTATATGGTCTGGTAGGCCCCTAGGGCCCCAGCCATATTTTGTGCTTAACTTATTGTGAAACGTTGATTTGTGCATATGTTTGTCTTCTAATCTCATAAAGAGATTAGTAGAGAGTTATTTAGAAATAAATACATATATATTTGATATATATACCTGTGTGGTGTCTTTTCATTTGGTGATTCAAGAGATTATATGGTAAAACAAGCTGCTTTACATTCCTTCAAGACTTAGCCTGAAGGCTGCTCTCCACAGCTACCACTAGGATAGCTTTCTTTAAAGGTTGTCTTAAACCTATCTACCATAAGAGTCGATTTGCCCTGGTGCAAGGTGTCCACTTTAATTAGTGAACAGCATATACCAGGCCAACTTCTCACAGCAACCCTTTTAGGGCCAGTGACCCGTACTCAGCTGAGATTGACTATGGCCATGGGATGATCTGTCCTAAAACCATGAGTGTTGGTCACCTGGTATTAAGAGTGGGCTTAGTTGGCGGAGTACCTCTATGCGGAATTTTGCGTAATTGAACAAAATCTCCATGAACTCCACTCCGTCTCATCCCAATTAATAAAACAGAAACCCCACATACCCTTTTTAAAAAAAAAAATAACTCTATCTTTACATGCAAAAATACATATAGTCATCTCACCAAAGTGAAAATGAAAATACAGCAAGCAGTGAGAGAGGTGATGATTTTGGGGTCAGTTATGGGCAAAAATACAATCCCAACCAAAGGCCCTGCAAAGCATTATGGGACGAGATTCTAGAGTGCAGTGAATATTATAGTATACAATATCAAAACATTCCTCAAGGGGCAGGCTCTCCGGGCTCAGCTGAGAGCTAATACTATAATATTCACTGCACTCTAGAATCTCGCCCATAATGCTTTGCTGGGCCTTGGTTGGCATTGTATTTTGCCCATAACTTTGCTTGGGGTGGTCCTAGGAGGATGGGACCACCACAATCGTTGAGCATGATATGCTCTTTGTGTTCAAGGCATCTGCTTGGTCCTCCCCCTAGGTTAGGGGGACCCCAAAATCATCACCTCTCTCATTGACTGATATTTTTCAAAGCTCACTTTTGTGAATTGGTTATATGCTTTTAAGCATGTAAAGGTAAAGTTGTTTTATCAAAGGGTTGTGGGTGCAGTAGCTTACTCCAGAGTTTCTGCATGAATTCCGTGTTATGCATATTAATAAAACAGAAATCTTGTGTATTATGCATATTAATAAAACAGAAATCTTGTGTTTTCAATGTAATGCGTATTAATAAAACAGAAATCTCACATACCTTTAGTAAAACAACAAATAACTATCTTTAAATGCTAAATACATAGTCATCTCACAAAAATGAAAATATAACAAACAGTACCTTTAGTTAAACAATAAATAATTCTATCTTTACATGCTAAAATGCATATAGTCATCTCATGAAAATGAAAATATAGCAAGCAGTGGGAGAGGTGATGATTTTGGGGTCCTCCCTAACCTAGGGAGAGAACCAAGCAGATGCCTTGAACACAAAGAGCACATCATGCTGAACGATTCGGTGGTGGTCCCATCTTCCTAGGACCACCCCAAGCACAGTTATGGGCAAAAATACAATCCCAACCAAAGGCCCTGCAAAGCATTATGGGACGATATTCTAGAGTGCAGTGAATATTATAGTATCCAATATCAAAACATTCCTCAAGGGGCATGCTCTCGGGCTCAGCTGAGAGCTAATACTATAATATTCACTCCTCTTTTTGTTTTTATCTTTACAAATGCTAGAGAGGTTTTGCATGTGTCTGTTGCTTAGTCAGTGGGGTTTGTGGGCTCATTCAAACTTTCTGAAAGCTTTTTTTATGAAAGACTTGGCTCAAAAAATGCGTTACTTATATTTCTTCCTCATGGACCTTAATTTAACAAGGTTTATTTGGAAAATAATTTCACTTCATTCACGCTCTGTTATTCTCAGACTTCTCCTTGTTAGGTCGAGCCTAGCGCAGCGCGCATGCGCTTCTCTAAGAGAGGGCCTCTTGGAATCACTCCAGACATTCAGAAAGCTTTCAGAAAGCTCGTGCGTGTGGTTGTCACATTCTATTGGCCTTTGCGTGTGGCTTTCAAAAAATGAAAGCACGCAATTGCCAAAGGCGGGTGCATGTCCCACCTCTTCTTAAAATGTTCACTCCCATGGCGTTTTGCTCTTGGGAGCGAGCAGGCTGGCAGCTGCATTCCTCCTTGGTCACGTGCTTTTGCTTTTGCTTGTTATCTGCTAAAGCAATTTATTGCCTTTCCGAATGCTGCCGCCCTTGCTTAACCTAGTATCCTGTATCATGTTACTAATTGATTTTACCGCGCCGCCCTGCTTTTCTTTGAAATGCTTGTTTGACTCGCATGCGCGCAATGCCTTACATCGTACGCATGCGCGCCAAAAGTATGCCAAAAAATGCTGCTGCTTTACTCTGTCTATTCCGTGGAGCAGTAGTTGGTAGGGACAGTTACAGCTGCCACTGGCAAAGTCGCTCAATTCGGGCGGCCGTTATTTTCACCCGAGCTGCATTGTCCCACCGGCGGAGGACTGACGATGGCTTGGCCATACCCGGTACTGTGGCTGCTCGCCCTGCTGTTGCGGTGGTGCGTGTGCCAGAGTGATGCTCCTCAGCAGGACAGCCCGCCCTACACCATCCTCCTGACACAGAACCAGGGTAAGGAAGCGGCGATGGAGGCGGTGGGAGGTGGAGAGAGAGAGAGCGAGAGAGTAAGGAAAGCCATGTTTAGGCCTCCTCCTCTGTCCATAGGCTTCCTTTTCGGTATTCCGTTGGGAAGACGGAGCACGCGCGCATGCTCACCAGTTCAGGGCAGCGGGAGCCACAACGGGCCGGTGAGGGTCTTGCTGTTTTGTTTCTTCAGCGACATCCAGAGGTCCTAGAGTAGTATTCGTGTACTGAAAGCAAGATTTGTGGCCATATGCATAATAGCTTTAATGTTGACACTGATTGGTTAATGGTCGGCGTTTAGGATAGGCATTAGGGAGCGCAATATAGGTATCATTTTGACACAGACCATTTGTAATACTAGCCTAGCCTGAGTGATAGTGTTGCCTATCTATGGGGCAGCGAAGCACCTGCTCTGCTCATCCTGAGTGTCTTTTAAGGACTCTTTGTACAGCGTGCTTTTAGTACACAGAGATTGTTTTGCCGTTTCCTTACACCTTCCTACCACAACATGCTTGAAAGAGTGGGGCTTGCAAAACTGGTGGATTACGGGTTTCTTCACATTTTTATAAAGCGCTGCAAGCCACAAGCATTTCCTCACAGCACTGTTTGTACTTGAACAAGGTCCTCGTAACGGTCCCTGCACTGCACTTTTGGGTCTTTGTCCTTTTATTGCTACGGTGACTAAATAAGCTGCACCCATCCCACTTACTGTGACTTAAAACCATGAAAGGCCCCACTCTGTCATGGCCTACCCTACACCAAAATCCAAGGTCGAGAGACAATTGCCGACAGATAACAAGCCTGCAGGCAGTGACACAGGCTTTTGGTGCATAAAAATAACCTGCAGACAGTAAGGGTTAAAAACCGAGGCATGCGGTGTAGCCTATGTGTGCACGTTCTGTTCAGCCAGCTTCTGGTTGCAGCAGTTGATGTTGGTTGTTGTTTAATTATGTCATTATTTCCTAGTGCCCTCAAGTGACCCAGATGCACCTTTCTTTCAGACACAAATGCCTATATTCATTGTTCTCATTGCAGCACAAGTCTGAAATCCTTTCATTTTCCAGCTCCGAAAATAACTTTATCCTCCCCGAGGACGCTGCTCTGCGAGAGCTGCAGTAGCTACTCTATCGCCAAATACTACCAGGTGGAGTCCAGATGTTCATACAATATTTGGAAGTAGGCTTTCCCCTAGGTGGTTATATTCTGCAACCACAGTGGTTATTGCTCAGAGTTTAGTTCTTGCTTGCCTCTCGTTTGTTTTCCATTGTTTATTTTAGCTTCTCGTCCTATTTTTGTTTCAAAGGGCAACATTTAGAGTACAATTCAGTTAAAGGCAGCTTATATTTTTATACCCTATCAGTTTTCCGTTTCTTTGGCTCCAACTAGTTGCTCTACAACATACATTAAACACATTGGCAAAGCCAATAGCTCTAGCCAAACACTTATAAAGTCCCAAAGGCGAGACCTATTGGCTATGCCAATGCTTGTTTCATTTAGGTACTTTGAGAATCATGTGAGGATTCAGCGTCAGCCTCATAACCTTGCACGTGGCAGCATTACAGGCAAAGTGGCTGTTTTCGTTGGTTGGGTGCTGATACAAATAGTGGTCAGGCACTTGCCTGGCAGTGCATCTCACGCACAGTAGGTATGGCATGGAGAACACTACGTGCACTAACCTTGGGAGACAAATTGGTAACACAAGCTGGGGACAGTGGTGTAGCTTGCATGAGCGGTGCACATCTGACTTTGGGACAACATGCACGGTGATCTATGTGCATGGCAACAACAGACTAAATTAATTTCCTGTTGGAGATAATACTTTGGGTCATTAGAGGCAGCAACTGTATAAAATCCTGCAAAATCAGTCACTCCTTGCCTAGGAACTATGCATTTCATGGTCTTCTCCCCGCTGTACACATAGTTATAAACTGTCCTTCTTACATTGATACGATTCTTGTTTTTTAGCTCCCTCAATTCCTCATAGCTGTTGCCCCTGCCTTTTGTGCTTTTTCTCTCCTCCTCCCGACGCAGAGATTCTTACCTGTTCATAGAGCTTCTAGAACATCTCCTCAATCCCAAATGCTCAATTGGCATATATATTCACTGAAAACTGAAGTTTAAAGTGAAGTTATGGTTAGCTTAGGTTATAACATATCAAGGTATGTTTAGAAAAAAAGAAACTCACAAATTCACATAAAAAAGCCACAGTTATAGTGCTTTTATATTTATGACTTAAAAGCAAAAAACTACTGAAATTTGCAAGTTATGGTTTAGGACAACAATTTATGGCTTGAACAACAGCAATACAAACCATAACTCACAGGATGTATGGGATCCCTTAAGCTATTGTTTGAATTTTTCTTTGCTGTATACCTGTATGATGTTTTTACCATCTGTCTCAGTGAGTGGTGCTAATGCTCTGAAAGTGAGAGTTCTTTGTTCTTCCATAAAATGAAGAGCCTACAGTTTCATGTAGTGAGATTAGGGGCCTCATTATGATGTCAGTCGGAAAGACTCCAAATGGCATTCGGTTTGTCCGAATCCATGTCGGAACCCGCGTTTCCGGCCGGCTTGGAAACTTATCCGACTGACCGATTACGATAGTCGGAAACCGTTTCGGACTTTCCGACTCACCTCCGAACGGCATTCAGAGAAACCGAGTCAGTCAGAGCCGACTCGTACAGGTCTACGGACCGCGTTTCCGACCGACAGATTACGATGTCTGATTCGGACAGCCATTCCGACTCGGTTGTTCCGACACGGATCGGCTGTCGGAAACTGACTTTGGGGGCCCATCGCAGGCCCCCCTTCATCCGGAGTCCTCCGGTTGGGGCCCTTGTGGGTACCCATGGGTCCCCTCTTTCCATCCATGCACGTTGTGGCAGGCACCATGGGGTGCCCGCCACACGGTGCACGGTTTTCCGCAACCACCCCATTTTGCAATGGGAGCCTGAGTTGCCGGTCGGAACACAGGCTCCTATTGAAATCAATGGGAGTCCGACCGAACGGAGTTCGGAAGCATCGTAATCGGTCGGTCGGACTTCCTGAATCCAATTCGGTCAGAAACCATTCCGACAAGGAGTCAGTCGGAATGCTTTCCGACCGACATCGTAATGAGGCCCTAAGTTGTCTTTTAAATGTAATTCGGAGGAGCATGGGCTGTTGAAGACCATTAAGAGTGATTTGAGTTCCTTGAAGAGAGCCACCACTTTTGCTGACAGGCCAATAAGTATTGTGTGTTCTTGTTTATCACTTGCCTGCCACTAACTTTAACCCCTTCGCTGCCAGGCCTCCCCCCGTGCCACACCCTTTTTTGACTATTTGGGGTAGTTTGTGCTTAGGCCCCCATACCTTTTTGTCCACATAAGGTACCACGCCAAGTTTGCATTCTTTTCTTCCAACATCCTGAAGATTGTAAAGGTACCAAGGTTTGTGGATTCCCCTGGAGGGGACCGAGAAATTAGGCAAAATACAGGTACATTTGGGGGTTGTGGGGAAAATTGAAAAACGTGCTGCAGAAGACAGCGTCTGTTTTTCCCCTGCAAATGATAACAACAAAGGGTTTCTGGTGCTAAAATCACCATCTTCCCAGATTTCAGGAACAGGCATACTTTTGTCGGAAAACTAACATTTTCTACAGAGTTTTCGCATTTTACTGGGACATAGCCAATTTTTCCTCTTTTTTGTGCTTTCAACCTCCTTCCAGTTAGTGGTAGAAATGGGTATGATACCAATAATGGATCCAGTAAAGCTATACATTTCTGAAATGAAGACAAAATTCTGAATTTAGCAAGGGGTCATTTGTGTAGATCCTTCAACGTTTTCCTATAGAAAGTAGCAGTTGAAATAAAAAAAATATTGAAATTGAGTTGAAAAAAACAGCCATTTGTGCCTACATTTTCACCTGTAACTTCTTCTAACTATGTTAGATTTTTTAAAGCAATACACCTTTACATCCCCTGGTCCCTTTTGGTTGTGGAGATATATTGGACTTGTATGTTCACCAAGAACCCGAGGTACCCAGAGCTAATAACTGAGCTGCACCTTGCAATGTTGCAATGTTTTTCATTGAGTACCTGGTACACAGCAATACATTTGGTAAACTATAAAGAGTGAAAAATAGGTATCAATGAAACCTATGTACTTCCGAAATGGGAACAAGATATGGAGTTTAGAAATAGTGGTTATGTGCACCTCTCTGAGTTTGTGTATAGCCATACTAGCATGTGAATTAAGGGGCCTTTTTCAAAATGTCTTCTTTTTTACTTACTGTCTTACATTTGCAAGGCAGAAATGCATAGAAAGACATCTGGTAATAACACTTGTTCTATTATTCTGTGTTCCCCTAAGTCTCCTGATAAAAACGGTACCTCACTTGTGTGGGTAGGCCTAGTGCCGTGACAAGAAATGGGTCAAAACGCAACATGGACACATTACATTTTTCCACTGAAAACTGACCATTTTTTTGCAATGTGCCTAGCTGTGGATTTTGAGCCCTATCTCATTCGGCACCTAGAGAAACCTAGCAAACCTGTACATTTTAGAAAACCTAGACACACAGGGGAATCCCGGATGGGGGGACTTGTGTGGCTCTCACCTGGTTCTGTCACCCAGAATCCCTTGCAAACCTCAACATTTGTAAAAAAACAAAAAAAAAACATTTTCCTCACATTTCTGTGATTGAAAGTTCTGGAATCTGCGGGGAGCCACAAACTTCCACCCACCCAGCATTTCCCCAAGTCTCCTGATAAAAATGGTACCTCACTTGTGTGGGTGGGCCTAGTGCCTGCGACATGAAATGGCCCAAAAGGTACTGTGGTGACTTGAAAATGATCGATCACAAAAAGACCTGCTTTTGCGATGGAGTCACCTGCGTTTTTGTCTCAGCCCGATGAATCCACAACTTTCCACACAGAAATGTGTGAAAATTGAGCTTTTTCTGCTAAATTTGAGATTTGCAGGGGACTCTGGGTAGGAAAATGTTGTAGTATCCACACAAGCCATACATGCTTGGACTCCCCTGGCTGTCTAGTTTTCAGAAATGTGTGGGTTAGGTAGGTTTCCCTACATGGCCTACTAACCCTCTTGCAAAATGAGGTTGTTTTGTGAGCTATAATTGTTACTCCTGCCATCTAGTGCTGGGTCCGGATGTTTGCAAGTTGTTTTTCTTCGAAGAGGTCTTTCCCAGTCATGAGGTGAGGTGACTCCTCCTTTCAGTGAATATGCGCATGGACATCGACTCCATTGTTAGATTGTTTTCCCGCAAGAGTGTGAGAATGGAGTATATTAGTGTAAAGAAAGATGTCCATGCATAAGAAATATGACTACAGGTCTACGGACCGCGTTTCCGACCGACAGATTACGATGTCTGATTCGGACAGCCATTCCGACTCGGTTGTTCCGACACGGATCGGCTGTCGGAAACTGACTTTGGGGGCCCATCGCAGGCCCCCCTTCATCTGGAGTCCTCCGGTTGGGGCCCTTGTGGGTACCCATGGGTCCCCTCTTTCCATCCATGCACGTTGTGGCAGGCACCATGGGGTGCCCGCCACACGGTGCACGGTTTTCCGCAACCACCCCATTTTGCAATGGGAGCCTGAGTTGCCGGTCGGAACACAGGCTCCTATTGAAATCAATGGGAGTTCGACCGAACGGAGTTCGGAAGCATCGTAATCGGTCGGTCGGACTTCCTGAATCCAATTCGGTCAGAAACCATTCCGACAAGGAGTCAGTCGGAATGCTTTCCGACCGACATCGTAATGAGGCCCTAAGTTGTCTTTTAAATGTAATTCGGAGGAGCATGGGCTGTTGAAGACCATTAAGAGTGATTTGAGTTCCTTGAAGAGAGCCACCACTTTTCCTGACAGGCCAATAAGTATTGTGTGTTCTTGTTTATCACTTGCCTGCCACTAACTTTAACCCCTTCGCTGCCAGGCCTCCCCCGTGCCACACCCTTTTTTGACTATTTGGGGTAGTTTGTGCTTAGGCCCCCATACCTTTTTGTCCACATAAGGTACCACGCCAAGTTTGCATTATTTTCTTCCAACATCCTGAAGATTGTAAAGGTACCAAGGTTTGTGGATTCCCCTGGAGGGGACCAAGAAATTAGGCAAAATACAGGTACATTTGGGGGTTGTGGGGAAAACTGAAAAACGTGCTGCAGAAGACAGCGTCTGTTTTTTCCCCTGCAAATGATAACAACAAAGGGTTTCTGGTGCTAAAATCACCATCTTCCCAGATTTCAGGAACAGGCATACTTTTGTCGGAAAACTAACATTTTCTACAGAGTTTTCGCATTTTACTGGGACATAGCCAATTTTTCCTCTTTTTTGTGCTTTCAACCTCCTTCCAGTTAGTGGTAGAAATGGGTATGATACCAATAATGGATCCTGTAAAGCTATACATTTCTGAAATGAAGACAAAATTCTGAATTTAGCAAGGGGTCATTTGTGAAGATCCTTCAACGTTTTCCTATAGAAAGTAGCAGTTGAAATAAAAAAAATATTGAAATTGAGTTGAAAAAAACAGCCATTTGTGCCTACATTTTCACCTGTAACTTCTTCTAACTATGTTAGATTTTCTAAAGCAATACACCTTTACATCCCCTGGTCCCTTTTGGTTGTGGAGATATATTGGACTTGTATGTTCACCAAGAACCCGAGGTACCCAGAGCTAATAACTGAGCTGCACCTTGCAATGTTGCAATGTTTTTCATTGAGTACCTGGTACACAGCAATACATTTGGTAAACTATAAAGAGTGAAAAATAGGTATCAATGAAACCTATGTACTTCCGAAATGGGAACAAGATATGGAGTTTAGAAATAGTGGTTATGTGCACCTCTCTGAGTTTGTGTATAGCCATACTAGCATGTGAATTAAGGGGCCTTTTTCAAAATGTCTTCTTTTTTACTTACTGTCTTACATTTGCAAGGCAGAAATGCATAGAAAGACATCTGGTAATAACACTTGTTCTATTATTCTGTGTTCCCCTAAGTCTCCTGATAAAAACGGTACCTCACTTGTGTGGGTAGGCCTAGTGCCGTGACAAGAAATGGGTCAAAACGCAACATGGACACATTACATTTTTCCACTGAAAACTGACCATTTTTTTGCAATGTGCCTAGCTGTGGATTTTGAGCCCTATCTCATTCGGCACCTAGAGAAACCTAGCAAACCTGTACATTTTAGAAAACCTAGACACACAGGGGAATCCCGGATGGGGGGACTTGTGTGGCTCTCACCTGGTTCTGTCACCCAGAATCCCTTGCAAACCTCAACATTTGTAAAAAAACAAAAAAAACATTTTCCTCACATTTCTGTGATTGAAAGTTCTGGAATCTGCGGGGAGCCACAAACTTCCACCCACCCAGCATTTCCCCAAGTCTCCTGATAAAAATGGTACCTCACTTGTGTGGGTGGGCCTAGTGCCTGCGACATGAAATGGCCCAAAAGGTACTGTGGTGACTTGAAAATGATCGATCACAAAAAGACCTGCTTTTGCGATGGAGTCACCTGCGTTTTTGTCTCAGCCCGATGAATCCACAACTTTCCACACAGAAATGTGTGAAAATTGAGCTTTTTCTGCTAAATTTGAGATTTGCAGGGGACTCTGGGTAGGAAAATGTTGTAGTATCCACACAAGCCATACATGCTTGGACTCCCCTGGCTGTCTAGTTTTCAGAAATGTGTGGGTTAGGAAGGTTTCCCTACATGGCCTACTAACCCTCTTGCAAAATGAGGTTGTTTTGTGAGCTATAATTGTTACTCCTGCCATCTAGTGCTGGGTCCGGATGTTTGCAAGTTGTTTTTCTTCGAAGAGGTCTTTCCCAGTCATGAGGTGAGGTGACTCCTCCTTTCAGTGAATATGCGCATGGGCATCGACTCCATTGTTAGATTGTTTTCCCGCAAGAGTGTGAGAATGGAGTATATTAGTGTAAAGAAAGATGTCCATGCATAAGAAATATGACTAATTGTATTACTAACTGCAACAACCATAGGTGTCCGGGGAGGAGGGAGGGCACATGTGAATCTAAAACTCTACATGCCAAGAACAGATGCTTACAGGGTAAGTAACATAATCCGTTTGAGGCATGTGTGTTGTAGATACACATGCTTTGCATACTCCTGCCGTCTAATATTGGGTCCGGATGTTTGCAAGTAGTTTTTCTTCAAAGAAGTCTTTCCCAGTCACGAGGTAAGGTGACTCCTCCTTTCGGTGATGATGCGCATGGGCATCTACTCCATTGTTAGATTTTTTTCTTTCTCCCATCGGGTTTGGACGTGGTTCGTGGTGCTCTGGTTCGAGACCGTTCTTCGGGATCCTCTCTGTGCGCAACCCACTGTACCCTCGTCGGTATTGTGTCGTACGTGTTCCTTTATTTCCGCATGTCGAAAAAAGTGAGAAACCTCCATCTTTGATCCAGATGACGTCGTGGGTGGCCTTCTGGCTCGACGAAGGGACATGCAGAGACAAAACATTGAGTACACCCCAGATATCTTCGGAGAAAGTACTGATCAAGAGGCTATGGAAGCATCAGCAGTGGAGAAGGAAGAAGCCCTCTTCATTAATGAATCAGACTCCGAGCTCGAGATCGACCTACAGTCCGAAGAACATCCAGCGGGACAGGGGGCCATGAGTAAAAAAGCCCCTTTGCCCACCAAACCTGTTCTCATTAAACCCAAGGCTTCTGTGCCACCAATGCCTTCCGGCCATGCTTGGCACCGAGAGACTGTTATGAACGCCACGCCTTCGGGCCTGGCACCGAAACAACAGATCAAGCCTTCCGGCTCGGGCTCAAGCAGAGACAAGACACCTTCGGAGCCAAAACCTTCGACTCCGAAAGACAAAAAACATTGGTCTGGTCCGGAACCGAAACCTTCGGCGCAGAAAGATAAAGATCCCCTTCCAAAGCCACCGTCCATGAAAAGAATTGTTCCTGAGGATACACGTCCTACAATTCCTTTTAAGGAAAAGAAAGACGTGGCTACAAGCCCTATCTAACCTCTTCCTCAGTCCCCTCCACCACTTGTACCATCACCAGGGTCAAATTCCCTACAGATTACACCACAGGATTCTCCACACACACAACCTGACATTGATGAAGGAGATGATAATAGTCTTCCACCCACAGATCCATGGATTGATTATGATCAACCAGTAGATAATGATCCTGATCTCTACCCTACCAGGCCTTCACCCCCTGATGATAATATAGCTTATCAGGAGTTGATTGCAAGAGCAGCATCTTACCATGGAGTTGCTCTATATAAAGAATCTCTAGAGGAGGATTTCTTAATTGACACATTAGGTTCCACACATAGAATCACACAAAGCTTACCTATGTTGTAGGGTATGTTGAGACATGCCGTGGACATTTTTAAGGACCCAATACGTGCATGTGTTTTAACACCTCAGGTCGATTAAAAAATACAAACCTCCACCACCTTACCCAATTTTTATCAAAGGGCAGCTGCCTTTAGATTCTCTTGTGGTGTCAAATGCTCGCGACATAGCTAATTCACAAACAACAGCAGATGCACCTCCTCCAGACAAATAATCTAAATTAATTGACGGATCAGGCAAGAGGATAGCGGCGCAATCTGCCAAGCAGTGGCGCATTGCTAACACACAGGCTCTTTTAGCAAGATATGATAGAGCCAACTGGGATGAAATAGAGGAGATTCTACAATACCTCCCAGAAGAGCATAGAAAAAAGGGGCAGGAGCTAGTGCAGAAAGGAAAATTGATATCTAATTCTTCTACTCGATGTGCACTAGATGCTCCTGACACTGCAGAAAGAGGGATTAATACCAGCATTACCAATTCAAGGTACTTCCTTTCGGAGTGACTACTGCACCCAGAGTATTCACAAAATGTCTTGCAGTAGTAGCAGCTCATCTGCAAAGACAGCAAATCTATGTCTTCCCATACCTAAACGATTGGCTCATCAAAGTCAAAACATAGGAAAGGTGTTTACAACACACTGAATCTACAATAAGCCTTTTTCATCAATTGGGATTCACAGTAAATGCACAAAAATCCCATCTTCAACCCTCACAACTGCAAACATACCAGGGAGCAACGTTTAACACTCATACAGCTCCAACTTCTCCAAATGTAGCCCGAAGTCAACATTTCCAGAGGGTCTTACTGCAGTTTCAGTTAAACCAGCACCTGCCAGTGAAAACTTTCATGCAGTTGTTAGGAATGATGGCATCATGCATTCACATAGTGCCTCATCCACGATTACACATGCGCCGCCGTCAGGAATGTCTAATACGACAGTGGAATCAGACACAGGGTCAAATAACAGATCTAGTGTTGGTAGACAGCCGCACTCATCGCTCTCAGCAGTGGTGGAACGCACAAAATCTATCAAAAGAGCAGCCTTTCACCGACCACATTCCACAAGTCGTGCTAACAGCAGACGCATCTTTAACAGGTTGGGGTGCACATCTCCAACACCTGACAATTCAGGATTTATGGGACACCAAACAAAAAAGTCTCCAGATAAATTACTTGGAGCTGCTAGCAGTTCCACTATCATTAAAAGCTTTTCAACCTCATCTAGTAGGGAAAGTTGTCTTAGTCCGGATTGACAATATAACAGTGATGTACTATGTACAAAAGCAAGGGGGGACACACACTTTACAGTTGTCACGCCTCTCTCAGACCATTTGGCATTGGGCAATAAATCACAGAATTCATCTCCTAGCAGAACACCTTCCAGGAATACACAACCAGTTTGCCGATCTCCTCAGCAGGATGCGGCAACAAGTGCACGAATTGGAACTGTATCCCCAAGTTCTCCTTCCCTATTTCACAAAATGGGGATTTCCAGACATTGATCTCTTTGCCACAGCAGAGAACTCAAAATGCCTAAACTTCGCCTCCAGGTTCCCACACCATCTATCCAAAGGCAATGCCCTATGGATGGACTGGTCAGGGATATCTGCTCATGCTTTTCCGCCTCTCCCTCTCCTTCCATTTCTGGTTTGGAAACTCAGGCAGACATCACTCACACTGATTTTAGTGGCTCCCACGTGGGCTCGTCAACCGTGGTTCACCACACTACTAGAACTGTCAGTAGTTCCACACCAAAAACTGTACCTTACTTCCAACCTTCTCACACAGAACCTTGGAGAAATCAGACATCCAAACCCCAAGGAGCTCAACTTAGCGATCTGGCTCCTGAAGTCATAGAGTTTGGATATTTAAATTTACCACCAGATTGTATGACAATACTGAAAGAAGCAAGAACACCTACCACTAGAGCATGCTATGCAGCAAAGTGGAAACGGTTTGTCATATACTGTCAAAATAACAAAATTGATCCGCTTGATGCAACAATACAAAATATAATTTGTTATCTATTGCATCTACAATGAGTAGGATTAGCCTACACATCTATAAGGTTACATCTTGCAGCAGTGGCGGCATATCTGCAAAACAGATAACATTTGTCTCTATTAAAGGTTTCAGTAATTAAAGCCTTTATGCAAGGACTTAAGAGAATAATACCAACAAGAGTGCCGCCTGCACCTACCTGGAACCTTAACATTGTTCTTACAAGGCTTATGGGTCCACCCTTTGAACCATTACATAGTTGTCAGTTACAATTTCTTTCATGAGAGGTTGCCTTCCTAATTGCCAACACTTCACTCAGGCGCGTTGGTGAATTACAGGCATTAACCTTGGAAGAAACCTTCTTTCAGCTACACAAAGATCGAGTGGTTCTTCGTAAAAAATCCTAAGTTCCTCTCAAAAGAAGTTTCTGCTTTTCATATTAATCAGTCAGATGAGTTACCTGTGTTCTTTCCTCAGCCTGATTCAGTAGCAGGAAGAGCTCTACACACGCTTGATGTTAGAAGAGTACTACTATAATATATTGACGGGACAAAGAGTTTTCATAAAACTTTGATCCACCTCATAAAGGAAATCCTATTTTGAAATCTGGCCTTTCTAGCTAGATAGTTAAATGCATTCAAACTTGTTATGTTAAAGCTAAAAGAACTTTAACTATTGCTCCTAGAATGGGGGCATTGGCATCCCCATTCTGGGCAGCCCCCACCTCTGAACTACTAAACAAATATAGTACCTGGCTTCCTAGTGGGCTTTCTGATCCCCCGAGGGGGCAGATCGGCGACTATTGCCCCCATCTGCGCCGGGTGGGAGGGGCAGATAGACTGTGCCTAATTCTTGGTGGGGTGGGGGCATGGCAGCTGAGGAAGCTCTTCCCCAGCTCCTGAGGCTAAAAAATAGAAAAGGAAAACCCTCTGCTGTTTACAGCAGAGGGATTTCTCACTGGTATGCAGAGGACGTAATGGTTACATCTGCTGCACACCAGCGCCACAGACAAGGACGTAACCGTTACATCCTCGGCACCCGAAGGGATAAGTCTCTTTTCTTGACTGGAAAAGTTGGATTTCCTCACATGTGAATAAGGAGTCTGGTGGTATTTCGAGGTAGATGTAGGGATGTTGAAGGGTATGTTAACCCAGTATCTTCAGTAGAAAAGGATTTTAGGAGGCACAAGAATGATTTTGGAATCATGCATATTATCTATTGGAGACAAAGGGGCCGATTCCGATTCGGGCAGGAAATCTCTCCGACCGAGCAGGACCCGGAGAGATTTCCGACCGAATCGGACCCTAGCAGTCCGACCGAACGAGTACGATGCGTTCGCATGCTATCGGACTCGATTCGGTCGGACTCCCATTGAAGTCAATGGGAGCCGGTCGTACAACGCGTACGCGGGCTCCCATTGACTCAATGGGTGCGAGGCGAACAAGGGCGCCCCTATAGCGGGTACGCGTCGGAGCGGGTCGCGCCGTACACGCACAGGTAGGGGGACCCATGGGTCCCCCTGTGTGCGACTCGCGCGGCTGGGCGTACAGGGGGGTCCGACACGGACCCCCAAAGTGCGGCTCTGACTGCTCTTTCGAGCAGGACGGCGCGAGTCGGTCGGACTGCTCGCGGCGCGCATCGTACTTACCCGGCCGGGGATCGTCTCCATTGCGCGGTGCAAGTCGTGTCCGTGCAAGTCGGTCGGAGCAGTTGGGTCCCGCGAACGAGTCGGTCGGCGATTTCGCGTACGTTCGCATCGTACTCGCTCGCCCGGACGCACGTCCGACTCGGTCGGAAACAGGGCGTCCGAATCGGATCCGGTAAAGCCGAATCCAATTCGGAGCCCTATCGGCCGAGATCGGAATCGACCCCTTAGTGAGCCCAAATTTTGCTCAAATTACAAAGAGCTCAAATTTGCTTTTTTACCTCATCCTTAGCCAGAAGAGCTCCGATCACTTCACCCCAGCTTTAAAATCACTCTACTGGCTACACGTCAGACAAACAGTCAAATTCAAGTCACCTTGGCTGGTCAATTAAGCTCTGCACTACTGAACCCCAGCCTCCTCACCAAACGTTCCACACCGAACTGGACAACTAGAAGTCTAAGGTCAGCCTTCCAACAGAATATCTCAACATGCTTGTCAAAAATTAAAGAGGGGTCCTGCACCAAGAATTCTCTTTTCTCTTGAACTCTCTCCCACTGCATCTTCGCTAGGGGACCAACATCTAATCCTTAAAGAAACCCCTGTAGGACTGCCTCTCCAGCCAAGCCTTTACATCCAAATAGCAATTCTCAGTGTGACTCTCAAATTTCTTTGTCGCTTAGGCTCTGTAGCTTTACTTAGTCACATGAGCAAATGACAAAAACAAATAAGTAGATACATTTGTTAGATTGCGTACGTCACAAATACAATGAATTACCTTTTTTGTCAGGCTGTACACCCTTGATTTAGGAAAGGGCGGGATTTGTAGCCTGAAAACCATATAATATTCCAAATGGATGTTAATTAGCATGAGTCCTTTTCAGCACTTTGATTAGTCGAGATAAGCATGTACAAGACCAGATAAGGCACAGCATTATTCATTGCTAATGCGTGGGAACTTGCAATCAGTACACATAACACCATCATTTCTTTGGTACAGGCGACCTGTGACGTCTCTAATCTCCTGCAGTAAAGAAATGATGTAGCTGCTCAACGATAATAAATGATAACAGCTGAGTTCTGATGTCACAGTGCCTGCTGCCAGAGCCATATGGTTTAAACAAGGATAATGGTAACTGGTGTTTCCCCCTTCTGATATGTTTTTTCTAATAAGAAAAAGTAATCAACAAAAAATATGTATTTATGTTAACATGTTTAGTTTTTTGCAGAATTTAGGTAAGTTTAAGAAAGACAGAATCTGCAGGTTTCTATATATTCTGACCTACAGATTTTTAAAATCTGACTTAAATTTGACTGATTCCATTATATCTTTGCCACAAGTAATTAAAGATTTTTTGTGTGTTTACGTTTGCACTACAGATTTTACTTTTATTGTTCATATCTGCAAAAATTTGATCTCTTTCATATGAAAAGTCCTCAGAGTTTCATGACCTTATTAAGGAACTTGGGGGGTCATTACGATGGCGGGCGGAAGCACAACCGCCGTGCTGGCGGATGCAAAAACCACCAGTTACCGCCGGCACGCAGCAGTCCACACGCCCGCCCTATTACGATGCGAAAAGTCGGCCAAACACCGCCGGCAAGCCAGCGACACCATCCGCCATCAAAGTGCGTCCGTACACGTAGCGGCGCAGCACAATTGACACACACCGTCCGACGAAATCACGTCCCGCCCGGCGTACAAATTATGATGCCGCAAACAAACGGCTCCCACGGCTAAGAGACACCGTACGACAAACCGAAGCGGTAACACGGACGCCGAGCACGGACACCGAAGAAGCGGCTCCCCGAGCATGAATCCAGCACTGCAGGCCCTCCCCATGCTCTTGCTGATGCACCACCAAGGACGCAACGTACCGCGGAGACGCAGGTAGGCACACACACAACAAGTGCACGCAAACAGCGCACACAGTGCAAGGGCGGAAAAAGCGGACAACCCCCCACCCCCGCGTGTACACTACACATCCACCATTGCATCCACATATGACACACAGGCCAAATCGTAACATCTCGTAACACATGTGTACACACCACCTGGGACTAGGAACCAACGACCCCGTCACGGCCCCAAAGCGGCGATGACGCCGCCACACATGCGCACAACGCAGAGGCCAACCGCAGCGCCATGCATGCGTCGCACACAGACACAGGGACACAACCAAGCAGCACACACATCAGCCCCACCCCGAACGCACATGACACGTGACAGGCCTGCCACAGACATGTCCCCAACGCCCAATTCACGGACAACACCCAACGCCACACAACCGACGCACACATGTCAGTGAAGTCACGCAACAGCAGGACACACCCCAGTGTAACAAACATGGCGTAGCACACAGCGGCGGCAACACCAACTAGGAGAAGCAGGGCCTCTTCGGGAAGAGGAACGCCAGTACCACACTGAAACACCCATACCACCCTGCACATATGAACAAGACATATAAAACGGAACACCAAAGAGCCCGGGGACCGACAACAGGTGGCCCAAGAATAACATTCACACACAAGGCCCAACGCAGAGCGGAAAGGCAGCCTGCCGCCCACACAAGGGAGAGCAGACAGCACTGAATGACCTTCCATTCCAACTCCGAAACCACAGCCCTACGAAAGAAGCCGGTGAATACAGCCATTGTCCAAGAAAAGACCAACACAGGCATGCCGAGGAGACCGACCACAGGGCAGATAGCGCATATCACAGAAGAACACAACGGACGGGAAAGAAAAAGAAAACACTCCCGCATGTCGGCCACATGCAAGTTAATTGGAAGGAGTCACACATCACTGACCTTGAACTGTCTGAGAAGCATGTGGGATGAGGGCCCGTGTCCTCCGCACAAGCCAACAGAACACAAGTCCTGTCTCCCTACGACTACACAGAGCTCACAGCAACCTCGGAGCGTGCACATTGCAGACTGCACACACAGCCGGAGCACGCCACCACAACGCACTGCTGCAAAATGGCAACCGCAACACACCTACCCAACTACGCCGGACAGGTCAAGCTGTACAAAACCAACCTGATACATATATTGGGATGCGAACTCCTGTCCCTGCTGAACGTCAGTTACCGACTGACTTACCGCATCACATTGTTCAGCTGCGTCATGCCCGTCTTCTACTGTCGGAGGTGTCCCTACCAGCATCCCGTGGAGATGTGCCTCTCCAACCCGGCATGTCTAAAGGCGGACCTGCTACCACTACTCCTCCCTCTGGACGCACACGACAGGGCCTGCTCTGCCTATGGGGGCATGGCGTATGTGGCCAACATCGCACCCGCACTGAAATGGGACCACTGTGCCTCCACACGACGGATCATCGAGAACAGCTACATCGAATGTCACCCAGCATGCCCCATCATGGTCCTCCAAGGGACAACTTACGAACAACACCTTGACAGCCACCATCCGCTACATTGGCTGGCAAACATGTACACCACCAATGACATGGAAGCCCTGCTGGACGGCATCGCATACCTGACAACCTGTAAATTCGTCGGACCACAACGCAGGTTCCCCGATTGACCTATGATGTCCAACCCCGCACCCATGCTTAGCTTCCGCACGGACTGGCCAGTCACCACCACAACAGCCATACCAAACGACCGGCAACTGTTACCACACCATCAACGACATCGCCATGACATCGGATATGACCGGGACATGCACACTGTTCCCCATCACATCCAGGAACACCGCATGCATCGTGGGAGGCAGTGGCATGGGGTCTGTGTATCGCACCCACATGGACGGAACTGCACGAACAACCAGGACACGACATGGATCCAGCGCCCATGGACACACACACCGCTCAGTGGACATGAATAGGTCGCCTGGAGTCTGTGGGTGCTGCACCCCTCCCACCCCCGCCCCGGGAATCCCATACCAGGACCTTTGCATGGACGACAAGTGCATACAACAACAACACGACCCCAGTGACTGTGACATGTCCAGTAACCACCACATTGCAACAACAAGTGGCACGCCGCTGCATGCACGCAAGCACATGCCCTGATGTCATCTCACATGCACGCGTGCATGAGGAACAACCGCAGCAAACCTGTCACATGGAACTGAGATGGACTGTGCCCATGATGCCAAGCGGTCTGGTAGGCTACATGTATACCGTCTGTGTCAAAGTCCGCAGCTCCGCAGCTATACGTAAATGTACATTAGCACAGCCTTGGCCAAGCAGATGTAACTCTGAAGCCCACATCCCACATGCAACAGCCAATCACATGTAACCCCACACCCTATCCCATTTGTAATCATGCTCAGTATATCCTCAACATGTATTCCGCTGCCAGTAGTGTCCACTATACTGCATCACAGAGGACAGAAGACTCAATATAATGTTTGAAACCAAAACTGTCTCCGCTGACTCATTTCACAAGTACGAATGAGAGAGGATGAGAGTATGTGAAGTACACGGCAGTCGTGACATGACCATGTAGTCCACTGGTATTGGATGTCAACGCAAATGAGTAGCACAACTGTGGAAGACACACATGTGTCGTGTGAAGTCGTATGGACGCAGTGCTCAGGTGGGTGGGTGTGACGGGTAGATGCGCACATGCCAAGTTGGAGCACGCCGTGTTGGGAGGGGTCATGAACAGTACACCACCGCTTCCCTGGGCATTGTGAGAGGACACCTGTCGGGGGGAGTGAACACGTGTGTGCACAGCAGCCGGGCACACGAACAATGCGGTACCAGGCGCACACGTCAGCCCACCCTCCGTGGACAAGCTGGATCCTGTTGTGCGCACGCCATGCCCCTTGACAAGGCACACACAGCCCCAGTCGACCAGGTGTAACCCCAACATAGTCAATCCGCACAGGCGATACAGGGCACGGGATGGCAGTGGAGCATGGTGTGTGAGAGGTCTCCTCGCGCTCCTCCTGGTCATATCACGCAGGCAATAGAACCTCAACGTGTAGCATGGCACAAGTCAAATGGAAGTGTAGGGGGGACGCACCACAGCACGAGCAGCACTGACGTCACGGGAGGTGGCTCGCACCATCCCATCCATTGCCCATCATACCAACCACGCCACATGCCATTGCGACTAAGTGCAAGCGCGTGCGCCACCACCCCCGAGCCCTCCCCAGAGAGGCCAAAGAGTGAATGTGTGGGCCATCAGCCACAGACGGACGCGGCATGGCCGCAAGGGCAGCCACAGCCACTGGGTGTCGCAGGTGGCGGATCCGGAAGGCGAAGACTGTGATGCATAGTCCATGCAGGCCGGGTCTCCATTTGGGGCACCACGCAGGTGGACGGCGTCCCGCCACACATCATACCCTGAGACAGCCCACTCGTGCAACTGGACCCACACATACACTCCTTGCCCTCTCTGGTGCGAGCTTGGGGCTGCCTGTGCAAGCGCTAGCCTCGCAGGTGCACATGCATATTGGGGGAGCGAGGGGAGGACATGAGGGCTGGGGCGAAGATGACTGTATCACTGTCAGTTAGTACAAGGGATGACCCAGATGTGGAAAGGAAGAGACGTGTCCCGTGTGTACTGCAACTAGTCGCCAATCCAACTACCCCCCCATGTCCGGAATGTAAGCCCGCACCTAGGCCCGCCCATCCGCCACATCGAATATGCCACCAGCACGACAACCTTCCCATTCGAAACACTGACTGGGGGTGGCGACCAGTGAACAATCATGTGTAGCCTACCCACGCGTACATGTGGGCCCTCCATGATCCATGTCACCTGCGGCAAAGTCATGACATGCGCAATGAGGGAAGTGAGGAGAGCTGTCCGCCCCACGCACAGAAGGTGCATCAGCTCCACAGACCCAGCAGCGAGTCCAGCAGGGGTCACATGTGCAGGGGCAGCTGTGCCTGGTGTGAAGGCACATGCATATAGACAGCACATCGACCAATGTGTAGTCTGCCCACATCTACAGTCCATCATCATGCGGACATAGGAATTGAACACAGGGCAACACATCTTAGTTGGTGCACCCACCGTGACCAACAATGCGCAATCATCGACGTACCCGCCCTGTGCATGGCCCCCCACCCAACGGAGGCACATCCAGTGCCACCATCCCACACACACAAGCCTTCCACGGAACATGCTGTGTCCAATGGTCAGTACAGAGTCAGCGCCCATCTGGTGGATCCTGAACAGGAGACACATGCACACACATGCCAGTTCCCACTATGTACGTCTGCCACCTGGCACGTGCAATGTAACCTCTCACCTGTGACGTGTGACTGCAAGCACACAGCCGTCTTGGCATGGGGCTGTCAATGTGGACACCTGTCAATGTTTCGGGAGGTGTGATCCGTACAGTGCTGTACATAGGGTGCAGTGCTGACACCTACTACTGTCTCATATCCCCTCGTGCCACAGGTCCCACTTGTTTTGGCCGCTCAGCCTGTGCCCACATCGTCGTCGTCGTGTGCCATACTCATCCAGCCTCGGAAGCAGTGCCATGCTCAGCAGACATTCATGTTGCCGTGGCGTTGCCGCTTGACGAATATGCAGTCAGTCCCCATCAGCACGCCCCGCAAGTCATTGGGGCCTAGATCCCCATGTGCATGCACATGGCAGTGGTTTGTATCACTAGCCATTGCCATTGGTGGGAGACCTGTGTAAGTGTATTGTGGCCGTGCCGTCCCTGCTTGACAGCTGGGCTGTGACTCATGTGCTTGCTCAGTCATGTCAGTGATGTGTATGCGGAATTGCTATGTGTCGTGTTGCTTTGACATGTGTCCACTGCCATTTTCCCTAGGCGGAGACCGAACATTGACCGCCCATACCAATTGCTGGCGGACATGGACGATACTGAGGTCATTAGGAAGTTTCGGCTGGACAGGCCAACCCTGCATCGACTGTGTGCCATGTTGGAACCCCATCTCCGTCCCCGCAGGGTGTATCCGACAGCAGTCACCCCCACGGCTAAGGTGATGGCCGCCATGCATTTCTTCGCCACTGGGTCATTCCAGCACACAGTGGGCAGTGGAGGAGGGATGTCCCAGCCCATGTTCAGCAAGGTGCTGAGGGATGTACTGGCAGCCATGATGCTGTACCGAAACAGGTACATCCGCTTCCCCAGGGCTCGTGAATTGGCGGCAGTGAAGGGTGCATTCTATGCCCTTGGCAGGATCCCACACGTCGTTGGAGCCATTGACTGCACACATGTTGGCCTTGTTCCACCACAGGCCACTGAGCACCTGTACCGCAACAGGAAGCACACGCACTCCCTGAATGTGCAAGTGGTGTGCCTTGCGGACATGGTGATAACCCACGTGTGTGCAAAGTTCCCAGGCTCGGCCCATGACGCACACGTCATGCGCAACAGCATCTTGCCACGACTGATGTCCAATCTGCAACAGGATCGTGGCTGTATTGTCGGTGAGTATGTGGAGTGGTGTAGCGTGCTGGCTGTGCGATGCTGTCCCCTGTCCAGTTGGATTAGCAACGGTTCTCTGTGTCCCTCACACCCAGGTGACTCTGCGTACCCGAATGGGGCATGGCTGCTCAGTCCATTGAGGAATCCTCGCACCCCAGCAGACGATCGCTACAATGAGGCACATGGGAGGACCAGACGTGTGGTCGAGCGTACCTTTGGCCTCCTCAAGTCCAGGTTCAGGTGCCTGGACCGCACCGGGGGTGCGCTGGCGTACTCCCCACAGAAGGTGTGCCAGATAGTGGTGGCGTGCTGCATGCTGCACAATCTGGCCATTCGGAAGCAGATCCCCCTCATCGTGGATGACGGAGATCAACCAGGGCCCCAGCCCGCAGACCAGGACAGCTCGAGTGAGGAGGACAGCGGAGAGGAGGAAGCTGGTAATGTGCGGCAGCAGCTCATCGCCCGCTACTTCACTTGACGGTGAGTGTCCATGTACGACGGCTGATGTGGCTGTATCTGTGCAGGTGTGTGTGTGCTGTGTCAGGGTGGCCGTTTGTTCACTGCGTGCTGTGTGTCAACGCTCCATGGCCAGGGTAGTATGCCACTGTTGGTGGCTGTGGCATTGTGCCCTATTGCTCTGTGCGATGTGTGTACATTGCTTGTAGTTGTTGACATGTACTGTGTGATGGGTGTGTGACACACTCATTGAATGTGCTCCTGTTCTGTCTCCCACCCCTAGGTCCCTACAGGCCCTCCGGTTCCATTGCCATGCCACGCATCAGGTGCCTTTCCGCCCAAGGTGGCCGTTGTATTCCGTACAAATAAAACACAGGGCACAAACAGCAGTTTGTGTAAGAGGTGCATTTATTTCAAACTGTGACATGTGATTGTGTGCGAGGTGATGACAAAAGTGGTGCGTGCAGTGACAATGAGCTGTCGGTCACGGCTGCGTGATGCTCAGGGTGTACCCACTTGTTCCATGTCCATGGTCCAACAGACACATGCCATCCAGATGGCTGTGTGGAGTGGGATCGTAGTCCAAGTCAATGCAGTGGGTGGTCAAGGAAGGCTGGCTGGCTGCCTCACTTGCGTCTGGAGCGTGCGTAGTCCTCCCGGGAGATCTGTTTGTACTTCGGACGGCCCCTTCCACGTTTGGGAGGGGGGGTGTGGTGGCGACCTGCTGGTGGGGGGTGAGGTGTGCTCACTGGCTGTGGACGCAGGGGAACTGGACACTGCTGCTCGACCCTGCGCCCCGGCAGGTGGTGGCGGTGGTGGAGCTGCTGTCCCTGGCTGTGACCTCACCACCAGCTGGCCCATGAGGTCCACGAGTTGGCCCATACGGGCGTCCATGGACCTCAGCACCCCCAGCACCTCCCGCGTGTCTGAAGCAGACCTGGCCCATTGTCCTTGGGCCTCTTCATAGGCCCCAAGGACTCTGGCCATTTGAGGCAGGGCATGGCTCCCAGGGGAGACTGGCGTTTCCCTGACCCTGCTCCTCCTACCAGTACTGCTGCCACCGGCCTGCCCACTAGCCACATTGCCCACCACGGTCCTCGCCCTGGCTCCCAGGGTGGATCCAGTCGGCCGGGCCACCACCTGCGCTGGGGCTGGTGCCAGCGAAGACGTGGTGGTGGTGGCGGCGGTGGTGGTCGGTGCGGCGATGGTGGCGGTTGCGGCAGTGGTAGTGGCCGCAATGACCGTGGGTGTGGCCGCAATGACCGTGGGTGTGGCCGCAATGACCGTGGGTGTGGCCGCAACGACAGTGGCAGCAGGGGGCTGGGAATGTTCAGCAGCCCTGGATGATGGGTTGGTGGGTAGGAGGGGTCCTGGGGAGCGGCTGGGCCCTGCCACACCAGATGGGCCTGCTTGGTGGTCCGTGTCCGAAGAGGAGGACAGATCCTCCACATCCGTGTGTCCTCGTTGGGGGCTTGTAGGCTGGCTGTGCTGGCTGCTGTCTCCATCCCCAGCATCCAGCAGTTCGTCACCTGTGGAGAGAATGAGATTTGTTATTGTGTTGCACCTGGCGAAGTATGTATTTGTCGTCTGACATTAACAGTTCGTGCAATCTCGTACATGGGTTTCCCGGAGGCGTGTGTGTGGCTGTACCATTTGTAGTTGTGTGTGCTTGGCAATGGGACTGTGTGCTGTGCACATGTGGCATGGGACGGATTGGCCATGCCGATGGGTGTGTTGCTGTGCCCCTACTTATTGTGACTCTGGTGTATGCGGGCTCCTGGCCCATCCTGGGTCTGGTTTGTACTTTGCTTTTGGTGTTCAAATGGGACGCTTAGGAACGCATATGGCAACATGGGGGCCATGCCCCAGATTCGCATTTGGGATGGAATATGCTTTTGGGGTACATGCTGTGAGCCATGGGTGCCGAACGTGACATGTGTTGTGGCAGCATGACAGTGCATGGTCTGAGGTGTGTGCATGCCTGACATGGCCTGCATATTTGCTGTCTGTTGTGATTACTGGACATGGCATTGGACGCATCGTTATGAGTGAGTGATGGTTGTGTGCCAGCCAACGTATTGCAGTTGTCCCATCTCCTTGGTGTGCGTGCTGCCCTGTGCCATGTGCATCACTGCAGTGCTCGGGGGGTGTGGCCCATGTTGTGTGTTGTTGCTCACAGTGTGGCGTGCGCTTCATTGACTTCTGGCACATGGTTGGTCATGGGCATGTATCTTAGCGTGACTGCTGTATGTGTGGCAGCTGTGCGGATGACATGCCTTTCATGAGACTGGGGCTGACGGATGGGATGGATGGTATGTTGTATGTGCATGGTGTGTCTGTGTGTTTGATGGGTTCAGTGGTGTTCGTGTGCATTTATGTTGTTCCGCTCTGTTGCGTCTAGTGTTGTTTGTCTTACATAGGCGTAGTTGTGGGGTGTGTGGTTGACAGGCAGTAGGGGCTACATGGACAGGACTTCAATGGTGTTTCGGTTGTGTGTGATGGGTTGCACAGTGGCTGCCGTGTGGTACTATATTCAGTGTGGCTTGTGCATGCAGACGTGGCTCCTTGGGTGTTGCTGTGTCTGTGATGGGTCATGTGAGGTGTGAGTCTGTGGTTCATGTCCGTGTGCACATTGTTCACTTGTTCGTGACGGTGGGCGGTGCTGCGTGTTCGTCTGCTACGTGACATGTCCCATGTGTTGGTCGTGTTACGGTCCTCATGCCTCCAGTAATCCAGCCCTGTCCAGTTTCCCACCTGCAGGTTGTTCGGGCGTGCACTGTACTGGATGCCACATGGTTCTAAGCGGGGGTGCTCCATGTTGCAGGTCTGTGGGGGTGGGGGGTGTTGTGGGTCGTGGTGGTGGCTGGACACCCACTGACACCGATTGTTGTGGACCGTGATGTCTACCTTTCGGCTGTCGGTGTGCACTGCGGTGGCTGACACGTGGCTGTGGGGTGTGGGGGATGCTCCTCCTTGCTGTGCTGTGGGACTAGGGGCCTGGTGTGTGTTGTACTTGGGCTGTCCACCCTCCCACCCACTGCACTTTGTGTTCCTGCCACTTACCTGTTACTTGTCGGTTAGTGCAGCTATGGCGGACACATGGGTGTGGTGGGTGCTCGTTGTGGCGCTTCTGGCATACTTGGGGACCTGTTGGTGGTTACGTGGCTGGCTGAGTGTACACATGTCCCCACGTATCTTACAGTTGTTCGGTTTGGGCTGTGTGTGGTGGTGTCTGTTGCATGTGTGTGTGATGTGTTGTGTATTGTGTGCTGGACATGGGGGTGTTTGTCCCTGGGAGCTGTGGCATGGTGGTAGTGCATGTGAGTACATAGCGGTGTGCTGGTATACATTAGTTTGTACTTACCAGCCTCCACTCCCCTGCTAATCCGGCGAGGATCTCCGGATGTATAATGACTCGCACCTTCTCCTCCCACGCTTTGAAGGTCTTGAAGAGCGCGGGATTCCCTCCGCCAGTGACGGCAGCCAGCTCTCTGTTCTTGCTCTCCTTCTTCTTGACCAGGCTCTTGACGTCATTCCACCGTTTGTTGATTTCAACTCTGTTCCTGGGCAGGGTCCCGACTGCATTGACCTGGTCTACGATCCGGTTCCACATTCTGTTTCTGGTGGCTAGTGGTGTGTGCTGGACCAGGTTCCCATAGATTTGTGGGTGCACCTTGATAATCTCGTCGACCATGACCGTCAGCTCCATGGGCGTGAACTTGGGCATTCTTTGTGGTGCCATGGTGTTTGTGGTGCTGGTGCGGTGTGTGTTGTGTAATGTGCAGGGGGTTTGTGGTGCCGGTGTTTGGTGGTGGTGGTGGTGGTGGTGGTGGTGGTGGTGGTGGTGTAGTGTGTGCGTTTCTGTGGTGTGCTGCTGTCCTTGCTGTGTCACTGTGTCCTCTTCTCTCCTCTCTAGTTTGCAATGTTGCAAGGGGTTGTGGTCTGTGGGAGTGCTGCTTTTGTACTTACCTATGTGGGTGTGTCCTCATGGTCTGTTGTTTTCAGGTGTGTTGTGTCTGGGGTTCTGGCCTTTGTAGTTTTTGTTTGTCCAGGGGGGTGTTTTCGGGATGTGTACTGTGCTTGTGTATTTGTGCGTGCCTTGCTGTGTGGACTTGTTGGCCATGTTGTGTGCGATTGTTTTTGTCAGCGGATGGTTTCTGTGCAGGGACGTGGGCGCCATGGCTTCTGCCGTGTCGATTCTCATCGGCGTTGTTTGCGCTGGCGGGCGGTATATTTGTAGTTTTCCCGCGCTCATGGCGGTGCGATCGTAATCTCACGTGCGGTGTGTCGGCCGTGAGGGCGGGCGGTTTTGTGTTGTCGTGCGTGTTTCCGTCCGTGGCGGGCGGTTTGACTCCGACTCGGACGATGGCGGGCGGTATCTTGTGTGATTTTTCAGCCGATGGCGGTTTTCGGTTTGTGTCATCGTAATGGCGTGGTCGGTGTTCAGACGGTGTGTGCGGGCGGATTTTTGCCGCTTTCATGCCTGGCGGATTTTTTTACGCCGGGTATCGTAATGGCCCCCTAGGCCTTCTATGACTTGCAATATCCTTGGAATGTATGGCATCCCATATCTATCTTTATTCCCATAATGAGAAAAGTGGGGCTGTGGGTGAAGCTCCCTGATTTATTGTGTTAAATCAAGTGCAGAGCATATGTTTCTTTAGAGTCGCCTAGTTTTGGGACCTTGTTATCGTTCTTCCATTGGTTCCAAGGACCCTTCTAGATTCATTGGATCAGGCTTAAAGGTATATTGTGCACTTTGATAAACACTGGGAGTGCACTTATAACGTCTACAGAATTTACTATTGCTTTGGAATAATACAACAGAGAAAATAACGCTCACATCTTCCATAATCTGGTGACAGCACGTGAGAACCTTTAGAAATGCCAAGAAACCCAACAATTACACTGCACATAAATGCCTTAGTCCATCAAAGCACAGGCGACTATGTCAAGTTAATACTTCAAGCGTATACCACACAAAAGATGTTTTCTAAGGGATACATCTACAGAAAGACAATATGGCCCTACTTAATGCTTTTGTCATTATTGGACACCACGTGTACAATGTAAGGATCACTAATAGGACACTCGGAGGTGAAACAAAATGGATATGTGATCAGTGTCACTAAATACACTTACATACATCAAACTGTTATCATGAGAGGGAGTGTCAGTCATAATGCACTTTACAAGGGTTAATGCTGTCTGAAAGGAAAAAAATAATAATTATTTGTTTAGACACAAATCTGCAAAAAATGAAATGGCCCATACAGTTCCCAGGCGTCACCTAGTAACACGAGATTTGCTTAACACACAGCAAGAGAGAGAGGGGTTGTTCTGAATGTATTCCCTCAATGTGCCTTAAAGGACCCTGTGGCGCCCGTGCCTGAAATGAACGCAGCTCATAAGGACATCTCTGAATGATCTAGCAAAATCTGAAATACCAGGGACATGTCTCTAGCTTGACAAACTCACCATTGGTCTCTTGGGATCACGAACAGACCTGCATTTATTAGTGCTATTAAGGTGGCATCCGCTTTACAAGCCAATGCCAAGTGCAACATGAAGTGAATGTGGGCTCCACCTTGGAGCAGTAGGAAACACAATAACACTTATCCATCATGGCAAATTGTATATAAACCAGTGGTGAGTCTAAACATTGTTTGGGATTTGAGAAGAAAATTATATAATAGAACAACAATTTTTTTATATTAACAATGGAAAAAATGTCTGTTGCGGCTTATTTTAAACATCCATCATATAGAACTACATATATATTTTTGTAAAGATCGAGAACATCAATATAATATGGACAATTTGTATACAAAACTGGAATTAGTTGTTGTGGTCCACATACAGGAGCACCAGAATATGTGTGTTCTATCAATATGACACAATGATCAATTATTTGACATGGAAAGCATGATAATGACAGCATATTTGAATCAACTATCATATGGGTGTAAGTATGGGATCACTGACAGAATATCGACAACAGAAATATCGACCTACAGAAATATCGTGACAAAGATATCGTTGTCAAAAATATCGACCTCCTATCTTCATAATGGTAAGTACACAAATATCGAAAAAAACATATTGTTGTTTAAAATATCGAAGTAGAAAATATCGTTTTTTTATATGTATAAAAAATAATGTAAAATAAATTAAATAATACATTTAACTTAAAAAAATATTTAGATTTATTTGTATATTTTAACAATTATAAGTAATAAATGTAATGTAAAAATAAATTATACATACATATTTAAAATGTTATATATATATATTTACTTAAAAACAATGAATACATAATAATTTTAATTAATTATAAAATGTTAGAAATATATTAAAATTTATAAATAAATATATATATATATACATACACCTGTAACATAAAAATAAAAAAACTTAAAATTATATTATAAATTAAAATATTAAAATATGTAATATTTTTTAAACCTACACTTTACACTACATTGACTGCAACAGTAGGAAAAGTGTTGGATAGAAAAAGGAGAAAAATTACTATTCCCACTCCAGCGAGTGCAACAGTAGGGAAAGTGTTGGATAGCGGAGGGGAATAATTTACTATCCCGACTCCAACGAGTGCAACAGTAGGGAAAGTGTTGGATAGCGTAGGGTTAAAAATTACTATTCCCACTCCAGCAAGTGCAACAGTAGGGAAAGTGTCGGATAGCGGAGGGGAATAATTTACTATTCCCACTCCAGCGAGTGCAACAGTAGGAAAGTGTTGGATAGCATAGGGGTAAAATTACTATTCCCACTCCAGCGAGTGCAACAGTAGGGAAAGTGTTGGATAGCGGAGGGGAATAATTTACTATTCCAGTAGGGAAAGTGTTGGATAGCGGAGGGGAATAATTTACTATTCCCACTCCAATGAGTGCAACAGTTGGAAAACTGTTGGATAACGCAGGGGATAAAATTACTATTCCCACTCCAAAGAGTGCAACAGTAGTGAAAGTGTTGGATAGCAAAGGGGTAAAAATTACTATTCACACTTAAGAAAATTCCAATTTAAAAACAAACAAAATATCAACTACTATACAACATATAATAAAACACCCAAAAACAAAACATATCTATTATAAATTTTTACAAAACATAGAAACATATAATAATGTAGAAAATATAAAATTTACATAAAAAGATTTTTAAAATTTTAACAATAAATATTTTGTAATAGAAATTAATTATAATCAAAAAAAAATATTACATAAATGTAATATATTTGTTTCCTACCCTATAACACCACACAATTTACAACACATATCTAAATTAAATAAAAAAGTGTACCTCCATAATTAACACAATTATCAATTAAAAATTATTAATAATTAAAAAACATATTTAAAAAGGTCAGAATTATTGTAGTAACCAAACATTACAGCTATACAACATAAATCCCCCCAAAAAAACAATTACCAAAAATATTTAACAATTAATAAATAAATATTAATGATCAAGTAATGATTAATTAATGTAAACTAAATTACTTTCCACCATCTACCCCAATGAACACCATAACACACACCTAAAAATATTTACACAATGTCGATAACTAATTTTACATTAATAAATTCATATCAATAAACAACAAATAAGTACTTAATTTTAAATAATTTACTTCCCACCATTTACCACTATAAACACCACAACTCACACATCAAAATTATTACACAAATGACAAAATTAAAATGTAATTAATTAATTAGCAACAATTAACAAAGAATTAATTAATTAAAAATAAATTACCTCCACCATATTTCCCCATAAATGCCACCAAGAATCTTGTAAAAAATTATACAATTAACATAATTAATTAACAAATATTTAATTAATTAATAACAATTAACAATCAAAATCTAAATAATTATTAATAAATTCACACAATTAACACTATAAAATAATAATTATTAATTATTATATAAAAAATATTATTAAATGAATTTACATTAAATTACTTCCCACCCTACTCCCCTATCAACCCACAACCCACTCCTAAAAAAATTACACAATTAACATAATTATCAATTAATTAATAATAATTAATAACAATTAATAAATAATTAATAATAAATTATTTCCCACAATTAACAATATAACATATTAAATAAATAAATACTAATTATGAAAAAATATTAATAATTTAATTATAATTAAATTACTTCCCACCCTATTCCCCTATAAACCCACAACCCGCCCCTAAAAAAATGACACAATAAACATATATACCAATTAATTAATCAATAAAAATTAACAACCAATTATTAATTAATTAATAATAAATTAATTACCATAATTAAAACTATAAAATCAAAATTAAATAAATACTAATAAATAAAAATTAATATCCAATTTATTATAATTAAATTACTTCCCACCCTATTCCCCTATAAACCCATAACCCGCGACGGAACTAATACGCAAAATTTAATTAACATAAAATTAATAACTTCTAAAAATTTAACACATACATTAAAAAAGATGCAATATTTAGACAAAAAAATATAGCACATACATTTAAAATACATACTAAAGGGGGCGTGGTCTCACCGCGAATGGCGTGAGACGTGCGCCGAGGGAGCTCCCACAAGCCGCCGCCTTCAGCTGCTTGGAAAGCGGGGCTGGGACGCGATCGGTGCCGCAAATCGGGGCGCGGGGGCGACGGAATAGTTGGGGCACCCCCTGGAGAGCGGGCCCGGACCGGGGCCGACCCGGCGCGGAGGTGCGGATCTCTGGCCTCTCGCGGCTGTTCCCGGCTGCGGCCACCGCCATTTTGTCTTCCCGCGGCCTCGGACTGCCAGACGCTCTGCACGCCACCATTCGCCCTTTCTGGCCTTGCTGGGGCTGCCGCGGCCCTGCGGTGGGTGCCGGACCCTGTGTGGGACCCCTCGGACCCGGAATAAGGCTGCTTCGGGGGCCGCTCTGGTGCCTTTGCCCGCTGCAGCAGCCATCTTGGGCATCAAACCTATCCCCAGAGAGGCCTCAGCATCCTGACTAGCGGCCGCAACCCATCGCCCTTGCGGCCCCCCTCTGCGTGGGCTGGCGGATCCGGGGGCCTGGCGGTGCCCTGGTGGGAGGCCTAGCGACTTCTGGCCCTCGGTGGGGCTGAGGGCGGCCCTGCTGAGGTTGGACCTGCGAGCGGCAGCCCCCTGGCCTGGTGGACCCGCGGCCGGGACGTGAAGCTGTGCTGCACCCTGCCCCACCCACGCCGCCTTCTTGCCGGACCCCAGAGAGGCTGACTTACTGTGCAGGTGAGGTGTGGGGGCGGGGGTGTCCCCACGCGTTGTGGCCCAACTGGACTTGTTCGCTAGGGCTGGGTCCTGCGCGCCTCTTCTGGGGCCTTGCCCCTCACCCGCTGCACGTGTCACCACCACGTTGGCGCTGCCTGAGGTCTGTCTCAGCATCACCCTAGGCCTCCCTGCGGAGTAACCTCTGTGCGTCCAAGCACTTGGCGGCCTATGGGGGCGAGAGGCCCATAGCAACTGTACCCTCTGTCGTTGGTGGACCCTCCTCTAGCCCCGATCCCCCGGGACCGCGCTCTTTCGGGCTGGCGCGTGCCATCCTGTTGCTGGGGTGTTCGGTTGTTGGGCCCTCGGCTTGAGTGGGGGAAGCTTGGCCTGGGAGGCTCCCCCGCTGGCGCCCAACGCACGGGGAATGATCATCCCTGCAACCTCCCTTCTCCTAGAGGCTAGTGCTGGCTGGCTGTGGGTACTTCATTCGCCCCTCAATGCTTAGTGGCTTCGACACTGCTGCCTACCCGCCATCTCGCATGCTGTGGCACGGCTTGGGCTCCTGATTCTCTGCTGCTTTCTTCACGGCCTGCCTGCGGTGTGGACCTCGGCGGCCCCGGCTCCTACGCTCTGGCTGGGTAGCGGATGGCTCACAGGGTGATAAGACCTCTGTGGTAGCATTGTCTTCTGCAATATTGACTGTCCGCCTTCCTCCTCCATAGCCTGCGGACTGCTGCATGCAGCGCCATTAGCGACGGACTGCATTTTGCCACTTGGGGGCCTCAGCATTCTTTGGTCGATTCTCAACGCCTCCCCCCGCCCGCTTCTGCCACTTCATCGGAGTCCGGTGGGTGCTCGACCCGGGGAGGAGATGACGCGCACTAAGCCGGGGAAGGAGTCGGTGGCACCCCAGAAGGACAACCCGGTTGCTGCACTTTGGAACAAGCCGGGTCCGGGTACCTCCGGCACAATGGCGGCGCCGGCCGGTGACGATTTGGCACCAGTCACACAGACTTTCATGGTGACCTTCATGGCGGAGCTCAAGTCTGAAATAGGCTCCCTGCGATCGGAAGTCCACTCTTGTGTGCGGGAACTCAGAAAGGAGGTTACTGACCTTGGAGAGAGAGTGGAGGGCCTCGAGAGGACAGTGGATGCCCGAACGGAGGACCAAGAACAGTTTTGGCAGCGGCTGGCCACCCTGGAAGAGCAGCACATCGACCTGCAATTAAAACAGGAAGATTTGGAAAACTGGAGCCGCCGCAACAACCTCCGCATCAGGGGGATTCCGGTTGGAGCGGAAGTGTCAGACATCATGACATTTGTGGCGCAATTACTACATGACATCTGGGGTGACGATGACGCCTCCCCACCGGCCCTAGACCGAGCGCACCGGGTCTCGGGTCCCTCTGCCCGAGTGGGCCTCGTCCCCAACATTCTGACCCGGGTCCACTTTTTTACGGATAAGGAGGCGATTCTCAAGGCGGCGCGCTCCAAATCGGAGCTCACCTACAAAGGTGTCAAAATACAGCTTTTCCAGGACCTTGCTCCTACCACGCTGCGCAGACGTCGAGACTTCAAACCGGTAACTGACAAGCTGCGGAGCCTGAACATCCAGTATCAATGGGGCCACCCCTTCGCGCTCTTCTTTCAATGGGAGTCTAAACGTCGGATGGTGCGATCCCTCCAAGAAGCGGCACAACTCTTGCACATCTGCCTCACGCCGCCATCCAGCCCAACACGCACATCCTCCCGTGCCCGGGAGCCTGCTAAGCCGTCTTGGTCCCAGGTGCGCCGCCACAGGAGAGCATCACACCCGGGGGAGCATTCAGCCTCCCAGGCCAAGCAGGAAATCATCCAGCACATCCGCTCCATGGAAGAGACCTGTTCTTCAGTTGGCTCTCGCCCTTCTACGCCATGACCGCATGGAAGTGCCTCTCCACCTGTCTCGCTATGATGCACTGTTCGCACCTGAGACCTGGGGCTGATGCCCGTGGCCCCACTTCATGCCTGGCGATTTCCCGGCCCCTCACTTCAAAGGCGGGTGGCGCGGGCTCACCTCCTTTGCCCTCACGCTTTGAGCTTGAAGGATACACCCCCCCCTGCTCCTAGGAGAGTGACTTCTCCGGGATGGTCTGTGCCCTTGGTCCGCGATCACCCCTGGACTGGAACAGGACACTGTGACCCTGTTGGCCAACGTTGTATTTTTTAGTGTGCGTCGATCTTTTCTCTTCTTTGCATCTCTGTCTTCTGTCTCTCCTCTTCTATTTCTTTTCCTTGTCTTCTCACTCTCTCCGTGGTGGGCGGGGGTACGCCTTGTGGTCCTTCTTCTACTCTCGGGAGGGCAGTGGCCCTCTACTCTTCTCTCGCCACTGTCTTGTCCTACCCCCTCCCGGGGCGCAATTGCCTGCCCTCACCCTTCATTGGACATGACCACTATCCCTTGTCTGAAAATTCTCTCCCTCAATGTTAAGGGGCTTAATTCTCCTAATAAAAGGCACCAGATATGGCGTTATCTCTTGCAGCAGCAACCTGATATAATCCTCCTCCAGGAAACCCACCTGATGAAAGTTGATGTCCCCCGAATGGCTCACCCCCGATATCCCCTCCAATTCTGGGCTTCGGCCTCCTCCAAAACAGCTGGCGTGGCAATACTCTGTGGCTCTGGCATCAGGCAGGGGAAACCTAAAATTATCCGCCGCCAAGATGGTCGCTTTCTTAAAGTAGGGGTCAAGGTCGGACACCGGTCCCTTACCCTGTGCAATATATATGCGCCTAACCAGGCACAGGATCCTTACCTTCGAGCTCTCCTGAAGGAACATGTGCCGCTGGCGGATCCTTCTCTTATCGTAGGGGGCGACTTTAATCTGGTGTGGGATGCCGACCTGGATCGTAGTGCCGGATCTTTCCACGGGGCGGGGGCTATGTCTTCCGCCTTGAAGAAGCAGTTGGCGGACCTCACCTTACTCGACTCTTGGTGGTACCATTTTCCCGATGCACGCGACTATTCATATTACTTGCATGTACACCGTTCATACTCACGTATCGACCACATCTTTATCTCGCATGCCCTGATAGGCAAGACGGAATCTGCCTCTATATCGATATCTCTATCTCTGATCACGCTCTCGTAGAGCTTCTTTTGCGCCACTGCTCTACACGCACTCCCCGCCCGCCTCGCTGGCGCCTTCCTCCGCATGTCCTCCGAGATCCTGTGGATGTTGCGGAAATACGAGCGGCCATTGACTCGTACTTCGAACTCAATGATATCCCTGAAACCCCCTTCCCTGTTGTGTGGGACACCTTCAAGGCCACTATCCGCGGCCATATCACGTCCATAGCGATTGCACGAGCACGGGAAGCGCGCCTCTTTGAAAATAATCTCTCAAGGGACATCAAGGCCCTTGAAAAACTTGATCAGGAACGCCCTTTACTCGCCCACAAACGACGCCTGGCCCTTCTCCGTGGCCAGCTGCGGGCTCATAGAACCAATAAAGCTGAGCGGGCTCTGTTAGCACTGAAGCAGCGTTATTATGAGGGGGGGGACAAGGTGGGTGCGGTCCTGGCTAGGCGCTTGTGGGCACGTGCAGCCAAGGCCCACACAGCTCACATTCGAATTGGAGATGGCACATGTGCCACTTCAGAAACGTCCAAGTGTGAGGCTTTTCATGCATATTACTACTCCCTATATGCCCAAGCTACGACCTCCCCATACCAGATACAGGCTCTGCTGGATGCCTGTCCCTGGACCCCACTCAGTCAATATCATGCTCGACAACTGGAAGATCCGATTACACGAGAAGAGCTCGCGGGGCCCTGAAGGACCTTCCTCTCGGAAAGTCTCCGGGGCCGGACGGTCTTCCCCTCTCCTTTTATCGCATGTTTTTGCCACAGCTTCGGACCCACCTCGTCCGCCTCTTTAACTCTTTCGCCGCTAACGTAGGGCCGTCTCCGTCTATGGGGCTGGCTGAAATTGCCCTAATCCCTAAGCCAGGCAAGGACCCTGCCCTTTGCTCGTCCTTCCGTCCCATAGCTCTTCTGAATACGGACCTTAAAATTTACACCACAATATTAGCTAAACGGCTTGATCCACATCTACCTGGCCTCATTGAACTGGATCAGGTTGGTTTCATTCGCCACCGGCAAGGCGCGGACAATGTGTGCCGCATCGCACACCTGGTGGGCAAGGCCCGTCACTGGAACATACCTGCATGCCTTCTGTCGCTCGATGCGGAGAAGGCGTTCGATCGGGTGGACTGGACCTTCCTCCGGGCAGTTTTACACAAAATCGGGCTGGGCCCTTTGATGATAGCCCGGATCATGGCCCCTTACCTTTCCCCGACGGCCCAGGTGCGGGTCAACGGTCAACTCTCTACTCCCATCTCGATACACAGAGGCACTCGGCAGGGATGTCCTCTCTCACCCCTACTATTTGCCCTCGTTGTGGAACCCCTTGCCATCTTGATCCGCCAAGCCCCCGATATTCATGGCATCCCCCTTGCAGGCCAACATCACAAGGTGGCCCTTTTTGCAGACGATCTTCTCCTTACGCTATCACAGCCGCACACCTCTCTCCCGGCCCTTCTGACCCTCCTTCGATCCTTTAAGTTGGCCTCTGGTCTTAAAATTAATCACGAGAAATCCTGGGCCCTCAACCTTATGATCCCTCGGGATGAGATTCCTTTGCTCCAGTCTCTAGTCCCCATTCTATCCGCTACCTCGGGCTTCAGTTAACTCCGACTCTCTCCTCCTCGTCCCAAATTAACTGGCAGGACTGTCGGAAGACGGTGCTCGAGGATCTACAAACCTGGAAACCCCTTACTCTCTCTTGGTTGGGTCGTCTGCACGCAATTAAAATGTCAGTACTCCCCAAAATCCTCTATCTCTTTCAGTCCCTCCCGACCCCCATCCCGCACCACCAGATCAGAAGCCTTCAACGCGAAATCACCAGGTTCATCTGGGGGGGACGTAGGCCGCGCTTCTCCAGCAAAATCCTCATGTCACCTCGCGATAGAGGCGGCCTAGCTTGTCCCAACTTGTTGGAGTATTACTGGGCCTCTCACCTTCGCTTTATATCAGAGTGGATGGCATGGGAAAGCGAGAAGGTGTGGTTCCATATGGACAGGGCGGTGACTGGGAGATCCATTTGGGACCTTCCTTGGCTGCCTCGGGCTTCACGGTCGCGCAGTGCCTACATGGCTCTTCCTACTAGGACAGTGCTTGACATCGTGGATAAAGTAGCTATCCCCAAGGGCCTTACTACTTTCCCATCCCCCCAAACCCCTATCACAAAGGAATCTCCACTTTCCACCAGCAGTACACCCCCAAGCGTTCTCTGACTGGCTTGATGGTGGATGTCGGACGATTAGGGATCTCTTCCTGGGCGATGTATTTAAAACCTTTGACCAGTGCAAGGCAGACTTCCAACTCCCGGAGGGGGCCCGACTACAATATATGCAACTCCGACATTGGATACACACGTCCTCCTTGGCGCAGGCGGCCACTCGAACACTTACGCCTTTCGAGCGCCTAGTGCGTTCCTTCAATGACTCTAAAGGGCTCATATCCCGCACCTATCATGTTCTACAACATCCCCCACTTACCCCTTCCCACAACTACCAGCACCGCTGGCAAGTGGACACTCCCTTGGAAATAGCCCCCGCTCAGTGGGATCGCTTGTGGCGCGATATCCCGAAAGTCTACCGCTGTATCTCTCAGCGGGAAACCGCCTCTAAGATTATGACCCAATGGTACTACACACCTCTCAGACTGCATAAAATGTTCCCCGCGACTTCTCCTCTTTGTTGGAGATGCTCGAGTTCCCCGGGCGACTTTTTTCATATCTGGTGGTCCTGCTCCTTTTTGACCTCGTACTGGAAGGAGATCCTCAGCCACATAAAATCGGTGCTTGGCTTTCCCCTGCCTGCGACTCCAGCCACAGTTATCCTAGGTCTTAAACCTGACAACCTGCGCGCACTCACACGATTGGCACATTTCCCTTCACATGCTAGGTGCTGCTAAACAACTCATTGCCCTGTACTGGAAGAAGGCGGAGACCCCTCCGGTCAGTGCTTGGTTTACGCGTCTGTGGCACACTATGACTATGGAATTGCTTACCGCGCGCCTGCAGTCCTGTGACTCTCACTTCACTAAACTGTGGCAACCACTAGTCACTCATCTCTGTAAGATGGAACATGCCCGCTTCCAACCTCCGAAACTCCGAGCCCTGCGCCTTTTTGACGACACAGTCTACCCACCGGATTCAGAATAGACGCCCGCACTCCTCACCTGATCCCTCCTAGGGTCTAGTGCACTCACAACACGGGGCGAGCCCGCTGCTGCATACCCCTGCGCACCCTCCTGTCCCCTCCCTCTCACTGCTCTGGGCCACATCCTTGGACCTGCTGGGACTGTATCCCCGGTTTCCTCCCTACCCCCCTCCCCTCGCCCACCTCTCCTATCTGTCTCTCTTTTTCTCTTTCCTCATCTCTTTCTCTCCTCTTTTGACCTGCTGTTTGCTCCTCTCATATATGAGACTTGAATATGCGATTGCTTTCTTTCGCGGCCGGCCCGCCATGGGTTGAAAGCGACTAGCTCTGTAACCCTGTTGCCATGATACTTGGTTGAGCATACTACTGTTGCCTTCCAATAGCCTGTTTGACATACGCGGCCGGCCCATTAAAGGGTTGTAGGCGACATGCTGTGTTCATGAGTGGTGCCCTACTGTCTTTTTGCAGATAAAATAAACGGTTAAACAACAAAATAGACCATACATTGGGCTCCACCTTCCCATTCTCTTCTTTATCTACTCTTTACCCTCTTCTTCCACTCATCTTTTCCTTCCACTTCTCTCTCATCTGGCTCTTAGGGGGCTCCTCTCCCCTTTCCCTCCTCCTCTCTTCTGTGTATCTTTCTCCGTTAGAGTTGATTTGTTTTATGTTGATCTTATTATATGAAGGAGCTCTATAATTGCATCTGCCACATACGATTGTTACATTACGCGGCCGGCCCAGTTTGGGTTGTAGGCGGCTTGCTGTGTAATTCAACATAAATGCAATGTCCTATAATGTTTTTCTTCTGCATATTGAACACTCATCAGACCACGCGGCCGGCCCATCATAGGGTTGTAGGCGACTTGCTGTGTACACGATGAGTCTCCTTCTATTCTTTAATTTAAAAAAAGTTGAACCAGAAAAAAAAATACATACTAAAAATACATAACACTAACTAAAAAAACGATATTTTTAACAACTATATTTTTGCAAACGATATTAATGACTTCGATATTTTGGAAAACGATATACCTTAAACTCGATATTCTTGACCACGATATTCTGGCAGTCGATATTTCTGTATCACGATATTTTGCACTTGATATTAGTGCAAGTCGACATTTCCTACTCGCCTGGACAAATGGTGTGTACAATTCCAATAATCATCAGAAGGGGTGTATTGCATGGCCAAAAAACACCTTCTCTTGAGACTATATATTTTTCATTGGACCTAACAGTTGTCTGCAGTTTGCAATAGATCCAGCTTCAGGGACAGATAATCTTGATTCTGTGATCCTCCTCTTGGATTATGTGAACAAATGGTATATACGATTTCATTAACTATCAGAATGCGTGTATTGTATGGCAAAGATAAATAACTTCTTGTAAGACTATAGATCTCATCTATTTTATTGAGTTCTAACTTAGCTGTCTGGAGTTTTTCAGTAGGTCTAGCTTCAGGGAAGGAGAGTTTTGAATCTAATGATCTTCCTCTTGGATTGTGTTCAATCACAGACAGAATTGTCCATTGAATAGCATTTGGTGTGTGTCTCATTTCACGGTAGTGCTGGACTAGTAGTGGCCCTTGTGTATGGTGTCTGATCCTAGATCTGTTTGCACAGTCCTTTTTTAAATTTCCTGTGTAGTCTGCACAATACAGCTTTTGTTACATGGACAAGTAACCGATTTGGTCATGCTTCTGGTGCTGCAGATAGTAAAATCCTTCTGTTGTAAATGTATATTATTTATAGCAACCTGTTTTTTTGATTCATTGCCTGCATTTAAACTGACCAAAAATGAGTGGTAAACTTAGTATAGTGGTCAGGTTATTTCTGTGTTTCCCCCCGGTTGCATTTACTAAGAATTGTTGTCAATTATTTAAAGGCAAAGCTCAGAGTAGGGAAATGAAAGGCTTTGAGTATTTTCCAATTTTTTTTATCAGTTTCTTGATATTGCTGGTTTTGGAACTGAAAGTGATGACACAAGTTAAGAGGATATGGTTCTGTACGGTTTGGGGTTTTGGATTCAGGCAAAGTCTATCCAGAAGTGAAACAAGATTTCTTCATGGAGGCTTTGACTAATTGCTTTGTTTGTCAGAAAAAATTGCATAATTCCCAAAGATTTTGCTCTTCATGCTACAGTTCCTGTGCATTCTGAGGAATAGGCCAGAGGGCAGATGTTCTTTCAATGTTCTTGGTTGAGAACTGGACAAGATCAATATAATATTCCTGTTTGTAGGTTTAGTATAGAGGCTGGTGAGAAGGGAACAATTATCAGTGTTTAGTCCATAAATCTGAAAAATCCAATTGTGATTTGTCAACATCCATGGTTGCATTCATTCAGTTTGTTTAAGGGACCATGATAAAAAGCAAACACATTGTTTTCAAAGATTTGATGGATTACTAAAAGAGATTGGCAGCATTATATATCCATTTTTCTTCAAAGTAACTCATTACAGAGATTGGCTAGCTCCAGGGCAAAGCTGCACTCTATTGCTAATCATTTAATTTGCAGAAGCAAATCATATTTAAGCATAACACAATTCTTTTTATGACATATTATTGCTAATTTCACAAGGCATTCCATGAGGATCTCATTTGCATTGTCTCTTTTATTGAGAACGTCCTATTGAAGCAGGGTCTAGTTTTTACAATATAATGCCCCAGGCCCATCCTGCCCCACACCTGAAGCATGAGACCCCCATATGACCCCACCAGCCAGCATGAAGGGATTTGTTAAATTGACCAAAGTATTGTAAACTCTTTTTCTGAACACAGTAGGCCCTGTAAAGTAGGCCCTAAGCCTCTGTGACTAAAATCACAAGACGGCTCCTCTCTGCGAAGCACCCCAGCCCAAGCCCCCACTCTCTCGTTGCATCCAATGTGCACTTCTGTTCTCACATCTATTGAAATATATCAAAACCACAAGAACACGGTACATCTCAAGCTAAGAGGAACTCTTATAAACTTATAAAAATTTCCATGAAGTGACGCAAATCCTGTTCGATAGATGTTCAATTTCATTATGATTTACGGTCAAACATCAGGTGACCTTTTGGTAACCTTTTTGTAATGTGGGTGTCACTTCTGTGTCCCTAATATTTCCGAGAAGTGGCCAAAGGTCTACGGTCAATGGTTCCTCATTTAGAGAGTATAAATGAGCTGCCCACGGTCCATTCATCGAACTACCTTGCACAAATGACCCCTTGGGTCATGACGCATGTGTGGTTCCCCTCAGCCATCTATCTAGGATCCTTGGCTGAGGCTGAGGCTATAATGCTTATTGTATTTTGAAATTGTCTCTTTCTCTCTCCTCTGCATTGACATTATTCTAAACATTATTGCAATTGCATGTTCTTGCTCTCCAAGAGAATTTCCATTAAGGTTGCATATTTTCTAGTGTATTCTGAATGGCATTTCTCTCTACAAATGTTTCATTGATGATGAAATGCATTTCTCTCCTTGCGTTATTTTAACATATATCCTTCTCATTGCTATTATTAAGAAATATATTTCTCCCATAGCACCTATCAAGACAGGTATTTTTCTTCTTGAATTCTTGCATGTATTGTGACAATTGTCTCTGCGTACATTATCATGAAAAGTATTTCCCTATGATTTTAAGTCTCATTGCAATTGCGTGTCTTCTGCTCTCTAAGACAATCTTGACACTGTTGCATATATTAACAAATGTTTATCCTCTTGTTCCTGTATTCCTACTGTTCTAAAAGCATTCCATTATATGCCTTTGTTATATTTCTAATATGTGTCCTCTGCCATTTAGTCTTTCCTAAGACACTGTGTTTCATTATTGCATTATAAAGTGTGTTCTTTACGCTCCTTGTTGGAGTGGATTCAGTGTAATAAAGCACAACATTCCTCATTCAATTCTTGTCACTCACACGTGTATTTTCTCATTTAAAACGCAGCACCCCGGTACAAATTAAGCTGCCTTCAATTATCACCCTCTAACACTATAGGACATCTAAAGCCTCTTCCCGTTGGATGTTAGTTTACAGGGCTTCAATCTCAAAGTTAGGCAATACTTGTGTGTTGGAATGAAAGTGGGGCCCTCAAGTTTGTATATAAAGTCCATTAAGTCTCTGATGTATGCTTTGGTGTTGATTACAAAATGTTTAAGAAACAAATCCACATATGGCAATAGTGATACCAAGGTGAATTAGTGGAATTTTCTTGTAAGTATGTATATGACATGAATACGGGAATCCTTTTTATTAAGGAGCTTGCACTTTTTGTTACTAATCTATCCAGACTTTAATGCTTCTTCAGTGATAGAAATGATTTGATGTCTGATAGGTGGATCCTGATTCAACTTATGGTAGTGTATCATGTTCTACAATTGCTTCTCAAATTCCTAAGTATTGTAATTCATAACAACAATTCTGCCCCTTTTCTTGGCAGGTTTAGCTATAATCGAATTATTGTTGGAATGGGAGTGCCAGGTTTGGTCTGGTAATTCCTGCCTAAATCAGGGTTTAGGGGCGTGGCCAAGATGGCGGCGAGGTAGGACGCTCTCCTGCCTGCCGCTGGCCCGAAACAGCGTGGCCGCTGATAAAGCACGGCTGCCCGACTGGATGCACCTGTCGGAGCACTCATGTTAACCGCTGACTGGCAGATGAGCATCTACGGCCTGAGGGGGGGCGCAACACCGCAGTGCAGTGAGCCCTCGGAGCGAGCAGGGGAGGAGCCCGGAAAGGAACTTGGCCCAAGCGACGGGCCGGCGGAAGGCCCTTCCCCTGGAGCAGGCGGAACAGCCCGGCTAGAGGCGCCCACCGGGTCCGACTACATGCCCGAGGAACCCTATGGGAGCAGAAAGGCGGTGAGCGGGGCAAGGCGGGCCTGCACCCCAGAAGCGGTGAGAGCCCCCGGAGCCCAGAGGAAGGCATCAGCGAGATACGCAGCAGCAGCCGTCAGAAGCAGCAGGAAACTCCAGGCTCGGAGCAAGGCAAGAGAGCATCGCAGAGACCCGGTGGTCCAAACGACGTAGACCGGGGAGCAAGACAGTACCCCCCGGAGGTGAGGAGAGGAGCAAGGCCCCGAGGTTGAATCCTCGAGGAAGGGGGGTGGAGGGGCCTTCTTGCCGGAGATGTGGAGGGCTAAATCTGCGGCAAGATGGGCCCCTCCATAGAGAGAGCGCCATCTGGCCTTGGAGAGCAACCGAGGGAGCAGGACTGCAGCAAGAGGCCTGACCCACCCAGAGAGCCGAAGAGAGCGAAGGCCCTGGATGAGGAGTGCTGTAAGGGGCCCTGGCTGAGCAATCGACCCTGACGTGGTGAGCGGGGAACGGTGGGTCTACGTGCCAGAAGCAGCAGGCCCACGAAAGCCTAGAGGAAGGCACCGGTGAGACATGCGGCAGCTGTCGCCAGAAGCAGCAGAAAATTCAGGGCCCGGAGCGAGGACAGGAGAGAACCTCAGAGACTCGGTGGCCAAAACGTCGTCTACCGGGCTCCAGGCCAGTACCCACCAAGGTTGAGGAGAGGAGCAAGGCCTCGAGGTTGAAACCCTTGTGGAGGGGGGGGCGGAAAGGCCGTCTGGCCAGAGACACGAGGGGTTAAAGTGGTAGCAGGACAGGCCCATCACGGAGAGAGCGCCATCTGGCCTGGGAGAGCAACTGAGGGAGCTGGACAACAGCAAGAGTCCTGATACGCCCCGGGGGTCGCAGGGAAAGAGGGCCCCCGGAAGAGGAGTGCTTTAAGGGGCCCAGGCTGAGCAACCGTTCCTGACGCAAGAGTGGGTCGGCATTGGGGCGCCCACACGAGGCCCTTAGTCCACGCACCAGGGCAGGTATGATCCACACAAGGGGCCAGAGGATCGACACGTGGGATACCCACCAAGGCCTGACGAACAAACCCGGTCCCCACAGCCCAGAGCAGACCCAGGCTACTGCTCCCTTTGCTTGGCAGAGGCCGCAGCTATAGGGTAAGCAAAGGGAGGCCGCACAAGAAGGTTAGTCTGGCAGTCAGAGGCCTTGGGCCCCCGGGGCCAATGGCTAGAGACCCTAGGGGAGCGACAATTGAAAATGTCTACAAACTGCGCAAAGCAAGACCGCTCCCTCAAGGACATGCTCACGCTCCATATCAGGGGCAATATGGGGGACACATCCTCAGCAGCGGAGGCGCCCCCATACCAGGCCAAAAACTCACCAGAGTAACCGGTAATGCGCACATTCCTGGAGTTGCTGTTCTCAGTGCTCCAAGAGGACCTGCAGAGAATCAAGAAGGACCTCACGCAGGAAATAAAGGAGATCAGGAAGGATGTGGACAACCTCGGGGACCGAGTTGTGCCACTAGAAGTTAAAGGGGACGGCCGAGATGAGGAAATGGCGGCACTCTAGCAGGAGGTCCTCCAACTTCATGACCAGCACATAGACTTGCAGGCTCACCTCGAAGACCTCGAGAATAGATCCCAAAGGAATAACATCCGCATCCGAGGTGTAGCAACAAAAGTGGAAGGAGAGGACATATTTGGCTTTGCGTGGGATCTCCATCGTCATGTCTTCAGCAAACCCCAAAATGCAGAAATTAAGATAGACAGAGAGCCTAGAGTAGGCCCGTCCCGTTCCAACAAAGCACCCTCTGTGGACATACTGGTCTGCGTGCAAGACTTTCAGATCGTAAAATAATTTCTACGCAAAGCCCGAGAAATGCACCCTATCTCCTTCAGGGACCACACTCCAATACTTTATCAGGACATTGCTGCCCAGCTGCTGCAAAAACTAAGGGAACTCCGCCTGGTCACCAAACACCTGCGCAACCAGGACATAGCCTACTCACGGGGCCATCCTTTTTGGCTCATCTTTCGCTGGGAAGGCAAACTCCACCAACTACAATCCCTCACTGAGGCCTGCCAACTACTGGGACTAGATCCTCCCGAGGAGAGCGGCGTCGGAGGGCCCTCATCCCCGGGCCGAGGAAAGCAACAACCACGGTGGAGAAGGCAGGGGCCACGATGCACCCCGAGAAGACCGGACTAGGTGGAGATAACGAAAGGACAGCAGGCCGCACTGGAATCTATCCCAGCAATGTTGGCACAAACAGATGAATGTTAGCAAACCGGGTGGACTGCCACCTTTTTCAGAGGTCTTGGGCGGGTGGCAGGTGGCGGGTGGCGGGTGGGGGGGTGGCGTGGGAGGATTGGATACATAATAGACCCCACATACTTTACCTGGCAGTCGAGTCCGGCTGCGGGACTGAATCCAGACACTTTCTTTATCTTCCCAGTTCACTCCTTCCTAATGTTATTCAGGGTTTTGTTATGGAGCCTCCACTCACACAAAACGATACACTGAAGAGCTAGACAAGTTGCCCCTGACCGAGGAGATGGAGCCATCTGGGCCTCTAGAGCAGAGGGCACTCACAGCCAGTTTACCTCTCTCCCATACAAATGCAGCCCACCTCACTTAGGGGCTCATTACGATGGAGTAACGATCGCCACTGCTGAGCCGGCGGTGGCGATCGTTACGCCATCGTAACGAGAAATACCCCCGCCATATTATGATGGCGGTGGGTATCGCGGCGGATGCAAAGTCCGTCCGCCGCTTTTTCGCCGGTCGCCAATCGTTACGATTGCCGGCCGGACGGAGCTGGGCCAGTAATATGGTAGCGGTGCCTAGCAGGCACCGCCAGACATATTTTGATGTGGGTGGTATACAGGCCTTTCCATGGTGGCGATGCCGCCATGGAAAGGCTAGCGGGGATTGGCTTTGGGGGCCCGTTGCGGGCCCCCAGGGGGTGGGGGGTGCTCTTGGGGGGTACCCATGGTACCCCCCTGCAGTTCCCTGCACCAGGTGGCAGGCACCGCGTGGTGCCTGCCACGTGGTGCAGGGAAATGCTGTGCATGCCCTTTTACCATTGCGGACGGTGCTGCAGCCAGCAGCACCGTCCGCAATGGTAAAAGGGCAGGATGCGCCCGCCAGCATGGCGGGCGCATCCTAATTGGGCCGGTGGGACCGCCGCACGTCTGGCAGTCGGTCCCATCACCGTTATGGTGGCGGGCGGACTGATGTCCGCCCACCATCATAATGAGCCCCTTTAGAATCCTCACCCTCAACGTGAGGGAGCTCAACAATCCAGTGAAACGCAGGGCAGTGCTATCCTATTTGGAAAACACGAGGGCAGATATATGCCTCCTTCAGGAGACCCATCTTCTGGCTAGGGATTTCCACCGCCTCAGATTGCACGCCTTCCCCCAACAATTCTTTTCATCGTGCTCTACAAAAACGGCAGGAGTAGCTATTTTGGTGGCCCAATCCTTTAGAGGTAAGGTGGTTGTTAGACCTGGCATCATTGGCGTGGGTTTCCCCTGTATTTTTGCCTTTGGCTCCTGTTATTTTACTGTGTGTTGGACTTTGTTTTGCTGGTCTAGATGCTTTGGGCCCTTTGCCACTGCCGTTCAGTGCCAAAGTGCAAGTGCTCCCTTTGTAAATTGTTGTTATGGATTGGTGATTCCATGATAGCATATTTGATTTACTAGTCAGTCCCTAGTACACTGCACTGTGTGAGCCCAGGGCCTGTAAATCAAATACTGCTAGTGGGCCTGCAGCACTGATTGTGCAACCCACATAAGCAGCCTGTAAATGTAACTCAGGCCTGCCATTGCAGAGCCTGTGTGCAGTCTAGTACTGCCATGTCAACCTGGCAAGTGCACCCACATTTCCAGGCCCTAACCCTCTGTTTTATTACATGTTAGTCACCCCTAAGGTAGGCCCAAGGTACCCCTGTGGGCAGGGCGCAGTGTATGTGAAAGGTAGGACATGCCCTGATGTGTGTGGCATGTCCTGATAGTGAAATACTGCCAATTTCGTTTTTCACTATTGTAAGGTTATCTGTTCTCATAGGATGGAATGGGGAGTTTTGCTTATAACATCTTATAAACCTAACTACCCCTGGGAACAAGATAGGAATATACAGTTTAGTATGCCTGAACTCAGAATGTTAAAATACGTCTTTTAGTGAGGGTGACTTTTACATTCTGTGTTTGAAAATACCACTTTTAGAAAGTAGGTATTTTCTTCTTAGTCATCCAGTGTGCCTCTGCTATGATGTGTATTGACTGTCTGGCTTTGGAGTGACAGGGGCTGGGATGTGCAGTGCCTCCAGAGAGTCTGGATGAGTCAGGGCTGGGCTGAATAGACCTGGGCTGCATTTAGAGTAGGGGGGGGAGATTTCCTTTCACCTGAATGGGCCTGGTCTGCCTTCCACAATGCTGTCTCCACCTCCTGCCAGGAAGCTGCACCAGAGAGAGGACAGAACTGGTTTTGACTGAGCACATGGCTTCTCTAGGACCAGAGAACAAAGGATTTTGCTGTATAAATATTGGGGCCCAGACCCCAGAACTTTAGATCATTCTGGGAATCAAGATGAACCTTTGCCATGGAGAAGAGCTGGAGAAACTGAGGAGGAATACTGCCCCTGTGCTGTTTGCTGTCTGGGGTTGGCCTGCAGTGGCTACTTTCTGTAAGGAAAGGAAAAAGGACTTTGCTGTTTGCTGTGTCCCCTGCTTGAGGAAGATCTCCAAGGGCTTGAAGAAGAGCTTGCCTCCTGTTCTGAAGTCTCAGGGACACAAAGACTTCACCCCCAGCTCCCCTGAACTTCCTTGCTGGGAGTTCTGACCTGCCAAGAAGTGCCTGTAGCTGTTCTGGGCCTCTGGAGGTTGTTCTGGCTCTTGGGAGCTGGAAATGCAAAGCAACAACGAGAAGCGAGACGCAATTGTACCTGTTTCCGACACATCGCCGAAGAAACCAACGCAGCGCCTGCCCGCGGCTCAAGAAATCGCTGCACGCCGCATCCTGTTATTTTACTGTGTGTTGGACTTCGTTTTGCTGGTCTAGATGCTTTAGGCACTTTGCCACTGCCGTTCAGTGCCAAAGTGCAAGTGCACCCTTTGTAAATTGTTGTTATGGATTGGTGATTCCATGATAGCATATTTGATTTACTAGTCAGTCCCTAGTACAGTGCACTGTGTGTGCCCAGGGTCTGTAAATCAAATGCTGCTAGTGGGTCTGCAGCACTGATTGCACCACCCACATAAGCAGCCTGTAAATGTAACTCAGTCCTGCCATTGCAGAGCCTGTGTGCAGTCTAGTACTGCCATGTCGACCTGGCAAGTGCACCCACTTGCCAGGCCCTAACCCTCCCTTTTCTTACATGTTAGTCACCCCTAAGGTAGGCCCAAGGTACCCCTGTGTGCAGGGTGCAGTGTATGTGAAAGGTAGGACATGCCGTGATGTGTGTGGCATATCCTGATAGTTAAATACTGCCAATTTCGTTTTTCACTATTATAAGGCTATCTGTTCTCATAGGATAGAATGGGGAGTTTTCCTTATAACATCTTATAAACCTAACTACCCCTGGGAACAAGATAGGAAAATAAAGTTTAGTATGCCTGAACTCAGAATGTTAAAATGCGTCTTTTAGTGAGGGTGACTTTTACATTCTGTGTTTGAAAATACCACTTTTAGAAAGTAGGTATTTTCTTGCATAGCCATCCAGTGTGCCTCTGCTAGGATGTGTAATGGCTGTCTGGCTTTGGAGTGACAGGGGCTGGGGATGTGCAGTGGCTCCAGAGTGTCTGGATGAGTCAGGGCTGGGTTGAATAGACCTGGGCTGCATTTGGAGAAGGGGGAGGATATTTCCTTTCACCTGAATGGGCCTGGTGTGTCTTCCAAAATGCTGTCTCCACCTCCTGCCAGGAAGCTGCACCAGAGAGGACAGAACTGGTTTTGACTGAGCGCAGGGATTCTCTGCCACCAGAGAACAAAGGATTTTGCTGTATGGCCCAGACCCCAGAACTTTAGATCATTCTGGGAATCCAGAGGAACCTTTGCCAAGGAGAAGAGCTGGGGAAACTGAGGAGGAATACTGCCCCTGTGCTGTTTGCTGTCTAGGGTTGGCCTGCAGTGGCTACTTTCTGCCAAGGAAAGGGAAAAGGACTTTTCTGTTTGCTGTGTCTCCTGCTTGAGGAAGATCTCCAAGGGCTTGAAGAAGAGCTTGCCTCCTATTCTGAAGTCTCAGTGATCCAAAGACTTCACCCCCAGCTCCCCTGAACTTCCTTGCTGGGAGTTCTGACCTTCCAAGAGGTGCCTGTAACTGTTCTGGACCTCTGGAGGTTGTTCTGGCTGTTAGGAGCTGGAAAACCAATGCAGCGACGAAAAGTGCGATGCAACCGTATCTCTTTCCGACGCATTGCTGAAGAAACCAACGCAGTGCCTGCCCGCGGCTCAAGAAATTGCTGCACGCCGCATCGTGTGCACCAATCTCCAAAGTCCGAGATCACTGCAAAGATTCCGACGCAAGCCCTGCTGTGCGGCTGCAAGAACCCACACATCGTCCCAGATCGTCGCATCGCCTCGAGGAGCCAAGTCTGTTGCATCGTAGGGAGACGCAGTAAGAAACCGATGCATCACCTCCCCACACAGTAAGAAACCGTCACATCACCTCCTCCGGAGCAAGGAACCGACGCATCACCTTCCCTGGTTGTAAGGAACCGAAGCATCACCTTCCCTGCGACCCTTTTTATTTGTGTGCGCGACGCATCCAAGGTACTTTGTGTGATAAGTGTCGCATCTACAATTTGCTTTGAACTGAACTGTTTCTACCATTTGCAAGTCATATTTTTGTTACTGTATTGTGGATTTTTGTTGTTTTGGTCTTGTTTGGTTTAGATAAAGATTACTTATTTTTCTAAACTGGTGTGGTGTCCCTTTGTAGTGTTTTCACTGTATTACTGTATGGGGCATATTCTCAAGAACGTGCGATAAACATTGCCAAAATAGGTTAACGCAAGTTTTCATATCGCCGTCTATCGCGGGAAAATAACTCTGGTTTAACGTCGTATTGTCAACACGGCGGTAGCATGCAATAGTCTCCCGATAACGCCTCAAATGTCCGCGATAACATTACCGGGACGGCGATGAAAATCCAAACCCGAACGTGAAAAAAGTTGCGATGGGCCCAACCGCGACAAGACAATCAGCGAAAAGCAGCGCCAGGCCTGCAAATCACACACGTCAGGCGGAAAAAATCACTACAAAAGCAGAAAAAATAAATAAACAATCAAAAACAGAACCACAGCGAAGCACAATGGAGGCAGCCGGAGCAGGTACAGAGGACGGCCAGAACCCCACAAGCCCCACGGAGGAGCAGCCTGGGACCTCCGGGACAGGGAAGGGCAAGGACAAGAAGAAGAGGAAAACAGGATCCTGATCACGGAGATGGTAGAACACCATCAACAACTGTTGGTCACCTCCACTGTGTCATTGGCAACAAAAAATGGAATATGGCAGTCCATCCTGGACAAGGTGAATGCAGTCGGAGTGCTGAGGAGGACAATGGAAGAGCTCAAGAGGCGCTGGAATGATGTGAAGCGCAAGATCAAGCAGAAACTCGCCAACAACCAGAAGGCAGCAATGCAGACTGGAGGTGGGAGTCCAGCGCCACAGGAGGAGCTGGATGAGATGGAGGAAATGGTGGCCACAGTCATCAGTGGGGAGACGGTGGCAGGAGTTGGGGGACCGGACACTGCTCAACATGACCTGACACAACAGCAACAGGGTGAGTAACCACCAGGGACTGGGGGGACGGGGGGAGATGGGCACAATGGCACACATGCACAATCAAGCGGAGCACAGTGCACACCCACAATGACTCTGGATCATGTCCCTGATCCCCTTGGCACACAGCAGCACACCTAGAAACAGCAAGTAGGCCCCCGTCGACTATGTGCCCAGAGGGGGCCTTTCCCACACATCATCAATCTCACAACCAACCCATGCACATGTGCTGAACCCAGCAAAACTGCGGGTCCATGAGCCACACTGACAATGCAAGTGACACTGCATGACGATTAGCATGGCTGCAGTCCGATCATCATGACATGGTGCACGTCACCACACTGAGGTGGCTGAGTGTGGACCACATCCGTAAAGGAGCAGGTCACACTCTGACACATCCACATGCACAAACAACCCCTGACGTCAACAACACATTGTGGTAACCACGCTGGACATGGTTGGAGTATGAAGGTTTATTAAGGCTACATGGAGGAGAGAGAAGGCAAGCACCAACTCCCACAGCAGCTCCAGCTCCAACTGAAACACAGCGCAGTTGCTAGGAGCTGGGAGCATTCTAAGAACATTGTGAACAGGGCATTTACAATACAGTAAAGCAAAGTGATAAATTACATAAAGTATAACATATCTTCTTTCTTCCCAAAACAAAACACAATACAAAAGGAAAGAACTTAATTCCTATATCTAGCAGGTCTAACTATTTGTCTGAAACTTCGTTTGACGATGGTTTGGTCTGAGCAAGAAGGTTCAGAGGCTAGACAAGGAGAGGCTGAGGCTTTGGTGCGGACCTTCACAATTCTGTTAAGGTTCCACCAATGTCCTCCCGATACCTTAACGGCATTCCCAACAATCTTAACAACTTTAATAGGTTCACTGAATTTACAGTCACCTTTCCTCGTATGCACTGGAGATTTTATTTTGACCATGTCTCCTACCACGAGAGGAACAACCTTAACTGCTTTCTTGACGTCAAACCATTCCTTTTGTTTGACCTGAGAATTGGTCATGTTTTCAAACACAGTAGACATTAATTTGGAAACATCTGAATCAGACTTTACCCACTTAGTCATCCAACCAGGCCTGAAACTGGTATTGGCCTTTCTCCCTCTTAACAATTCGAAAGGACAAACTTTGGTGGAAGAATGAGGCGTCGTCCTATAGGACCAAACCAAACTGTCAAGAGCCTTCTGAACATCATGATTCCCCACTCTTGCCCATCTAATGCACTCCCCAATCATACGATTCATTCTCTCCACAAGTCCGTTTGACTGGGGATGATACAAAGATGTTTTACAGTGTTTGACACCTGATTCTAACAGAAAACTTTGGAACTCATGACTCACAAATTGTGTGCCATTGTCAGAGACAAGGATTTCTGGACACCCCTCTCTCAACCACACTTCTTTCAGAAAAGAGACAATGGCCTTAGTGTTAGCCTCCCTGACCAACTTAACCTCAGGCCATTTGGATGCATAGTCCATGAGAACCAATACAAATCGTAAACCACCCTGAAGATTGTCATAGGGTCCCATGATGTCTATTCCAAGCTTCAACCATGGTCCCTGCGGGCACTCGATCGGCATCAAAGGAGGAACCGATACTTTGAAACTTTTGTCAGCTGCACCACAGACATAACATTTGGAAACAGCCTCCTCAATTTCAGCGTCCATCCTTGGCCACCAGTAAGTGTCCCTTACACGACGTTTAGTGAGAGTGCAGCCAAGATGCCCCTCATGAGCTCTCTGTATTATTTCAATGCGGAAAACATGGGGAGGAACAAATTTATCACCCCTGAGGAGTAAACCATCCTCCAGGGTGAGTTCATCTTGAACCTTCCAGAAAGGTTGAACAAGAAAATTAACAACCTTCTCCCTAGGCCATCCTACAATCACATGAGAACACACCTCTTGAAGCACGCAGTCAGACTCCATGGCTCGCAACCATTCATTCTCTGAGCCTAGATTCATACAGGGTACCTCCAACGCTGCTACTAAACAATCTTCACAGTCCTCATTGGAAAACTCATATAAATTGACATTTTCAAATTCATCTGATTTAACAGGGAATCTAGACAAGAAATCAGCTCGCCCATTTCTTCCCCCAGATATATGTTGGACATCAAACTGATACTGGAGGAGTTTTGAGACCATACGTAAGATCCTGGGAGTAGAACATTTGCTCATTCCACCTCCGAGGATATTAACTAAAGGTTTGTGATCCGTCTGCAACAAAAACCTTTTGCCCCATATATATGAACGAAACTTCTCAATAGCCCACGTGCAGGCCAACAACTCCCTCTCTATGACTGAGTACTGAAGCTCAGCAGCTCTCAGGACTCTTGAAGCAAAACATATAGTGTTCTCAACTCCTCTGTCGGTCTGAGTCAACATGGCACCTAGACCCAGTTGGCTGGCGTCTACAGTGACACAGCAGGGAAGATTCGGATCAAACGGCTTGAGTACAGAACCATTCCTTAAGGAAGATTTAACTGTATTAAGAGCATCCTCACAGTCATCGCACCATTCAAACTTCACCCCTTTTTGAGAAGACTGCTAATGGGCCTGACAATTGAAGCAAAATTCGGGACAAATCTCGAGTAGTACTCGCACAGACCCAAAAGAGATTTGACACCGGTCTTGTCTGCAGGAGCTGGTGCATCTATAATTGCTGTTAGCAACCCAGACTTAGGACTGACGCCCTCATCAGAAATGACATGACCCAAATATTCCACCTTAGAACGGAGAAACTCACACTTCTTTTCCTTTAGTACTACACCATTCTTCTTAAAGAGAGTGAGAACATTTTCAAGTGTAGCATTATGAGAGCCCAGATCCCTCCCAAAGACCAATACATCGTCTTGAAAGACTAAGACACTCTCAACCCCTTTAAGGATGTTGACCATGATCCTCTGAAAAACCGAGGCTGCTGACGCCAGCCCAAAAGGCATACGACAATACCGGAAAGTGCCTAATGGTGAGACGAAAGCAGTCAAGTGACGAGAATCAGGGTCCAATTCAACCTGGTGGTATGCGCTGGCTAGGTCTAACTTGGTAAAGTAACGAGCACCCTTGGTGGAAGCCAGAAGATCACTTATTCTGGGTAAAGGATGGGAGTCTATCCAGATCTCTTTGTTCAAGGACCTTAAGTCAACGCAAACGCGGAGATCTCCTCCTCTCTTCCTGGCCACGACCAAAGGCGACAACCACAAAGAGGATTCTGTGGGCTCGATGATACCTTTAGAACAAAGGTTTTTGAGTTCTTTGTCTAAATACTCTCTTACACTAAACGGAACCCCTCTAAGCTTGTACTTAACTGGCATGGCTCCATCCTTCACAACTATTTTATGTTTAAAACCTTTTGTTTTCCCCAATGCGTTCCCAAAAACCTCTGGAAACTTATCCTTCCAACCCTGACTCTCTTCTTCGTTCCCAACCACTAAAACCTGTTCTTTGGCACCTGGCTTAAGTATCATGCCAAAAAGTCCCTGGTGAAACCATCCCAAAATGTTGAGCCCTTTTGACAGCAACATATATTTTTCCCTTGATCCTTCTGTCCTTGAATGCCAACTCTTCTTCGAAAAATCCCAACAGTTCAATTTTGCGTCCTTCATAGGACACTGGAGACCTGTCAGGAGGAGAAAGAGTTTGAGACCCCTCCCAAACGTCTTCAAAAAGTTTTTGTGTCATCATTGTTATTTTAGCTCCTGAGTCAACTAGAAGCTTAACAGTGTGGGGACCTATCCTAATGTCAACAACAGGATCGATGCATGAAGACGGATCACCCTCAACCACAACTTGAGAACAACCATTTGCTATGTTTTCATCACAAGTGACTACAGATATAATTTCTGAATCAGAGTTACTGTCTGATTCAACAGAACACACAGTAGGTTTTTTGAAGTTTCTCTTCTTAAGACATACTTTAGCGAAGTGCCCCATTGTTTTACAATAATTGCACATCACCTCCATAGCAGGACATTTAACTCCTCTTTGGTGAAAAGGGTTGCCACATCTCAGACACATGTTGCTATTAGTTTTAACAAAATTTGAGTTTTGAGATTTAGGAATAGAGGAAACGTTGGAAGAGCTAGCATTGGGCTTAACCCGCTGCTTAGATAAATTATTAACTTTGACAACATTGACAACATCATTAAGCTTCTCATCAAGTTCTTTGAGAGAAAACATTGAGATTTCAATGCTTTTAGCGATTTTTATAGTTTCTTCCAAAGGAGGATCGGCCATGCTCAAAAGTTTCTGTGTGATGTTTTTGTCTTTACAGTGGCAGACAAATTGATCCCTAATTAATTGATCAGTGAAATTATCGAACTTGCAATCAGCAGCCAGTTTGCGTAACGTAGAAATGTAGGAGTCTACATCTTCAGACTCTGTTTGTTTCCTTTTGAAAAATTTGTGCCTCAAAACCATAAGACTGGGTTGTTTGTCGAACCTGTGTTTGAGCTTTAAAACTGTTTGCTGATATTCATCCAACTCTTGAGACTCTTCTTGTGTTAAGGGTGGTAAATGTTTGAAGATGAACCTTGCTTCAAACCCTAACGAATGGAGAAGTAGACATTTCTTTCTGTCTGCAACAAAACGAGAAGCACCAATGGCACCCAAATCCATTTCAAACGCGTCATGCCAAATTTCCCAACAAACAGGCGGATCTCCTGGCGAATCCAAGAAAGGAGGAGGAGGATTAACTGATTGCAAGGTGCACATTTTTGAAGGATATGATAAAGATTTAAAAAAATAATGTGAAGTCTTAAACAGTGAAAGGACAAAAAAAATAGAAATACACAATGAGTGTATAAGACTAGTGTGGTGATGCAACAAGCATTGGAAACAATTGAGTCAGTAAATTGCATAAGGTGTTGTAAAGGTGTGCGTCACTGTAAGCATAAAGCAGTGCACACAATTTGAGAGGGGCGCCTCCTTGAATGTCGAATGTAAACTTGGAGCAAAATGTGAAAGCTGAATAATTTTAAATGGAAGGTGTGTGTATCACCGCGTGACACACTGTTTAAAGATGGTGCAAACTGCACTAATACAACTAGTAAGGTGTGTGTATCACCGTGTGGCACACTTTTTTTTTTTTTTTCTCTTTTTTTTTTAAACACAAAGTGTGTGTATCACTGCGTGACACACTGTTTGGAGCTATTGCAAACTGTACTTATACGACTTACGAGGTGTGTGTATCACCGTGTGGTACACTGTTTCCCAAGAAGGTTTTTCGAAACTGACCCCAATACAAGATGGCGGCCGCTGCGTGAAGTACGTGAAAACGGCAGGAGAACAAGTCACAAGCAGAAGAAAACGAAGGCTCTGAGCGAAATGCCGGCGCTCGGAGAGAAATGCTGGTAGTGGAAAACGTTGCCAGGTGAGAGTTGCTAAGTAATAGTCGAGGCTCGAGAGTGGGCGCGAGCAACACTAAGTTGTAAAATGCCACTTGCGCGTGGTACAGGTTGAAAACGAAGGCAAAGAAGACAGTAAAGTCAAACTTGTAGTGCAAGGGCAGCTTATTAAAGCTAGAGAAGTCAAGGCAAATTAGCGGCGAAAAGTAGGAGACAAATTCTTTCGCTCAAAGCACGAACGAAGTGACTCATAGTTAATAGCCTCAATGCGCATACGTGAGCGCGTTAAGAGGACAAGCGAGAGGCAAAGAGTAAAGGTCCTACCGTTATTGATGGAATAAGCAGGGTTCACCGTGTAGTACTGTAGGTTCCTTCTGTAACTTGCTTGAAGATGAGATGACCAATGGCTTGTGAGTAGATTGTAGACTTGAAGAGATTCTTGATATTTAAAGGCGTCACACGCGAGGGTAATGCCATGTATCCCATCCTCGTCGCCAGTAATTTTGTGGTAGCCACGCTGGACATGGTTGGAGTATGAAGGTTTATTAAGGCTACATGGAGGAGAGAGAAGGCAAGCACCAACTCCCACAGCAGCTCCAGCTCCAACTGAAACACAGCGCAGTTGCTAGGAGCTGGGAGCATTCTAAGAACATTGTGAACAGGGCATTTACAATACAGTAAAGCAAAGTGATAAATTACATAAAGTATAACATACATCTGCGGACAAACCATGCCCCAGAGTCCCAACTCCCACCAAGAGCCCAATTTACCTAAGAATGCAACATCTCAGCACTGTATAAGCATAGAAGTCAAAGGCACACCGCCTGAAAGGGATAAGGGCCAGCCAAATCAGAGCTGCAGGGGCGACTCTCCCAAAATGCAGCACACACACATGACATTCAGAGCACATCAACATTGACAACAATGTGGTACAAACTGCAACACGTTCACAACAGAACAGAGGACACAACTGGTGCCGCTTGTGTGTAGAAAGTGGTCAATCACATTTGGTATAGCAGGGAAATGTGAGATGATAATGTACAAGTACAAACACACATCTGTGATGTTGTCGAAATGTCCACTGTCCCGCATCAAATAGGCAGCTCCTCCCAAACAGTCACAATGTACATTGTCATGCAGTTTGTATGTAAACTTGTACAATGCATCAACATACATGTGAACACAATGTCAAACTGCACCTCCCTTCACATTGCAGAGGGAGAACCAACACCTCCTGCAGAGCAGACCCAACAGCTCTTCACTGATGACGAAGAGGACCTCCACACCTTCGACACCGACGCCCTCCAAGAGTTCATGGACAGCTACGGCACCTCACCTCCAGGAGCAGGGCAGCCCAGCTGCATCGAGGAGACCCCACTCCCTGCACAGACCACACAGCAGGAAGCACCTACCACCCCGGCTGATTCCCAGGACCCCCACGGACAACACATGGCCTTCCAACGCTGTGTGTTAGAGGTCCAGGAGAAGATGGCTGATCAGGTGCGGGTGGGGTTCGACCTCATGGCAGCCAAACTTGATGCCATACATGGGTGTCTGAGTACCATCAGGGACCACTTACAGTCCCTAACGGACACCCACAGTCCGCTCCATGCTCTCCAACGATCCATGGCTGACATTGCTGGAGTCATGATAGTGAGACAAGAACAACTGTCCAGTCAGAGTGGCTCCAGCGATGTCAGCCGGGAGTTGGGACAGATGCGGGGGCTCATGGAGAACATGGAGCGGATGATGGCGGAAAGAATGGCTGCCATAGGCTGCACACCAGCGAGATGTGGCTGGGACCTTCCATGCCCTGCAGCACATCGTCATGGCATTGCTGCCTCAAGGCCATGCGCAGATGAATGCTGCTGCTGCTTCTACATCCACATCTCCGCCCCCTAATGTGTCAGTGCCTCACAGTGCAGCAGGCAATCCACCACCACCCACGTGTGAGGCACATGTGACATCAGAGGACGAAGATGCGCGTGAATCAACCTTACTGGTAAGGAAGAGGCAGTAGCATTCATCTCCGCCATATGTCCTGTTTCTGCTTGGTTCTGCCCTTTGCATCATCACCTTCCACTGTCCCCCGATACACTCTACGACACTCACCTTGGACCTCGACATGGACTGCCATTTTCTGTTTGGTTACCAATGACACAGCAATCAGACTGCGGACTGAACTCTTCCTCTTCCGATTTACTTGTCATTCCCTGAAGGACTCTGGCTGGCCCTCCACGGGCCAATAATGTGAAGTGGGGCTTGCATGGCCCTGTACTGCTCCAGCTGCAACACTCCACTGGATGTGAATTAAACATTCAGAATCGCACAGATGTGTCATGCCTTTGATCATTCAAGTATGAGAGTATGGATGAATGTAGGGTCAGTGATTCCCCCTTACGTCCATGTTGCTCATGTCGTGCGACTTGAGTCACAGGGTGCAACATTGCCGATTGCGTTCCGGGTGGCGTAGACACTACAAGAGAGACACAAGCATCAGTTACTTCCATGTCCAGCCCAGAACTGAAGCACGCCCAGAGCCCCAGGCTCATTGTTCCCACCCCTACGCTGGCCTGCCATACGCCAGGCCAGTCCACTCCGCTTACGCTCAGAGGGGGGGACGACAAAGCTACATGTCCCAGGTCTTCCCTGTAGTGATCTGATGATCACTGGTCTAGTTGTCAGCATGCCACAGCCACTCCCTGAGGGCTGGTTCACACCCACACCACACCCATCCAGCACAGGCATCACAGGACATGTGACCCTGCCAATAAAAGGGGCCTAGCACGTCACATTCCCCACTGCCAGAGACGACATGATGGCGTCCGCACCACGCGACCCAATCATGAAGGGTCCATGACTTGTGGTGCACTGAGTTGGTGGCACCCGCTGCACTGCGGCCCGCACGGGCCTACCGCCACGGAACGATGACTTGCGGTGCACTGAGTTGGTGGCACCTGCTGCACTGTGGCTGGCAGGGGCCTACCGCCACGTGACGATGACTTGCGTTGCACAGGGTCAGTGGCACCCGCTGCACTGCGGCTGGCAGGGGCCTACCGCCATGTGACGATGACTTGCGTTGCACAGGGTCAGTGGCACCCGCTGCACTGTGGCTGGCAGGGGCCTACCGCCACGTGACGATGACTTGCGTTGCACAGGGTCAGTGGCACTTGCCGCACTGCGGCTGGCAGGGGCCTACCGCCACGTGACGATGACTTGCATTGCACAGGGTTAGTGGCACCTGAAGAGCTGAGCGGGTGTGCAGCCTGCGATGATGCGTTGGCCTCGATACGGCGTCCAGCGAATCAAGACTCAAATTGAACAGTGTGCCCTGCTGGAGCACAGTGTATGCGCAGGCAGCAGTCAGCACACACATGACTCCGCGGTGCGGTGCCGCAGGGTGCGCTGGGGGCCTGTGGCGCGGATTCCAGCGATCGGCTGAGGAGGATGCACCGGCACGTGGTGGGCCCTCTTGGAGACACGCCGGTGGCGGCAGGTGAGCATTGAGGCCTGGGTGCGCAGGGGCGGCCAGTCATCGCTGGGTGGAGGACCGGTCTGGGGACCAGGGCTGGGCTGCAGCAGGCGCACAGGATCGCGCAGGCACCACCGGTCACGGCGGCAGACTCGTGGCTTGCTGGGGGGCGCCGCCTTTGCTGACACGACCCTGCATGCGATGACGTGATGTGCATGGGTTGGTTTGGGACGTAGCCACCTCGTCACCAGTGTGAATGTGCATGTTGAAGGTGGTCGGCCACGTGTGTGTAGGCCTATGGGCAGGTTGTGGCGCAGACTGTGACACATCCAGTAGTCACTTTGGTGGTGGATTGGTGACGTGTGCATTCCCACAGTTGTGATTTGGGGGATTATGGAGTTGAGGTGTGTGGTGTGTTCAGTTGGTACTTGCCGATGGGCAGTGCATTTCCATGGGGGCCATCCTCAAAGCGCTGGTTGGTGGCAGACTTGCGGACATGTGGGGATCATGCACACTGCCTGGGGAGTTTGCGACGACATTGGTGGACAGGCCACGGTGGTCCACTTCTGTATGCACAGTGATGGCATGCGTGTGGTTGCTGTTGCGGTGATTGTGAGCAGTGTCGGCAGGGGGCACTAGTCATACACGTGTGCTGTGAATTGCCCCCAACACGTGCGTGACGCCAGTTATGGCGTAGTTCCCTTGCGTGGTCTCAAGATGTTCCTGCGCAGTGTGGGCGGAGTGAGGGGCAGGGGTATCGAGCTGACACACACCGTGCTGCTTTCAGGTAGGATGAGTCCTGCATGATGTGACCGTAACAGCAGTTCGTGTGGTCGTTACCTTCCTCTTCATTCCTACGACGGTTACGGCCACACGAAGTTCTGTTACGGTCTTCTCATGCATGGTTTATCATGCCTGTGAGCATTCCGGTTTGTCCAAGTGCAGTACACTGTTCCAGATTAGGCATGTGACTATACGGAAGTTTGACCATTGTCACCATTTCTCCCACAGGTTTCTGAAGACACGTTGCCCTGTTGAAGTTCCCCGTTGGAAAGGAAATGCGTTGGCTGAGCTTTTCGTTTTGTTTGTTTGTGTATTTGTAATAAAGTTCTGTTTTTACACTACTGTTGACTACTGGACTTCATGACTTGGCGCACCCACATTTCGGTTAGTACAATCTTGGGCATGGGGCATGGAGGCGTCTAGCACGGCTGGCGTTGGGGTTGGTTGCGCAGGTGCAGTATGAATTGGAACTATCGTGTGGTGCGGATACAGGGGCCCGCCGTTGCTTTTGTGGACATGCATCCATGACATGTGTGAGGGAGTTTGATGGGGCTGGCTGTGAGACTCCTCCGACTCCGGCAGTTGTTGGTTGGAAGGTACCAGGGGCCAACAGGTGCAGCACAGCCAGCAGCTTTGTCTGCGGGGGGATGTGGGTTGTCCGCTGTGTTGGTACCGTCAGCCTGTGGGCAATGTGGGTCAGGATGCGGTGGATGGTTGTCCTTTTGAGCCTGTGTTGGCCAATGGCTTCCTCTGGCGTTGAGTCTCTGGGGCTGGTGCGTTTTAGGGTCGTCCGCTGTCCTGCACTGCCTAGGTGGTAATCCGGGGGGAGTGGTCCGGGGGGGGCCTGGGAGTGGTGGCGGTGGGTGTTGTGGCCCTCTTGGTTCTGCGAGCTGCATAATCATTGGCTCCATGACATGTGTTGGTCTTCAGATGTGGCTCTGGGCTGGGCTCCCTTTCATACTGCAGGTAGTCGTCCTGCTTAACACCAGCAAAAGGCAGGTGTTAAATCCCTGCTGCTAACGCGTCTTATCGCCTGTTCTTGGTTCGCATCGCAGATCTGGCTGGTCGTTGAGAATATCGTGAAGTGGTGTTTTCGTGTGTTTTTGCACGGGAACGCCTACTCTGCATATCATTAGCGTTAGTTGTCTCTCTCATCCGTGGCGATGTTTTTTGCGGCAGCTAACGCTGGTAAACTGGCGATATCGGCAGTTTGCACCAGCTTGTGAATAGGGCGAAAAGTCTATCGCCACTTTTGCGGCGCTAAAGTGCAGATAAATCGGCGATAAGTCCTTGAGAATATGCCCCTATGTGTTCACATATGCTTTACACACTGCCTCTGAGATAAGCCTGTCTGCTCGTGCCAAGCTACCAAGGGGGTGAAGCAGGGGTTATTAACCTGGTGTTCGACAACGCTTTAGACAGATCAGCACAGCGTCATTGGCAGGAGGGCGCATTGTCCAGAGAGGGCCACACCTGGATGAGGGAGCGGGGACTCATAGATCTCTGGAGGGTAGCCCATCCCCAAACCAGTGAATACTCCTTTTTTTCTAATGCACATAAAACATATGCTAGACTGGATTACCTCCTACGGGCAGAAGACATACACAGACTCACAACAGAGACGGAGATCCTGACTGCGTCACTCTCAGACCATGCGGTAGTAGCTCCGCAGGAGCGCCCCTTCTGACAATGGGGTTTGAGAGATACGCTGTTGCAACGCCCACAGGTAGCAACACAGATCCAACAATCCATAGAGGACTATCTATCACATAATGACACCCCAGAGGTCCATATAGCAGTACTATGGGAGGCGCTCAAAACTGTACTACGAGGCGTATTCATTCCGATCTCAGCTGCAGATAATAGATTACGAAAGGAGAAAAGAGAAGGCCTCTCTCAGCAAATCAGAGAATTAGAGCACATACATCAGTGCACTGGGGCCCCAAGAATATGGACTCAGCTGACCTCGCTGCGCTTACAGCTGGCTGCGATAGATTTAGATCGGGCCGAATACGCTGCCCTCAGGCTGCGCCACTCCTTTCATGTGGGAGGGGACACATTTGGATGGCTGTTAGCTCACAAACTACGAGTTAGCAGGCAGAAACAAGGGACCCAAGCGATTCACACACAGGAGGGGGACTTAGTGACGGAGGATTAGGACATAGTAAACGCCTTTCAAGAATTTTACTCAAACCTCTACTTGAGCCAAACCCAGGACAGCTCTAACAGCAGACAATATCTGCAAGAGACGCAGACGTACTCTCTAACCCCGGAGCAAGCCGAACAGCTGGACAGAGAGATTCACATTGAGGAAGTAATCTCAGCAATCTCCCATCTGAAGCCGGCAAAATCCCCAGGCCCGGACGGATTCACATCAGCCTTTTATAAAACCTTTTGCCCCGCGGTAGCGCCCATCCTAACACGATTTTTCAATGCATTCACTGAGCCTTGGGCGACTCCTGCCTCGATGGTCGCGGCCTCAATAATTGTTATCCCTAAGCCAGGTAAAGACAAAACACAGTGCAGCTCATAGAACAATATCCCTGTTAAACCCAGATCTGAAACTATTCACAGGAATATTGGCCCACAGGCTGAACCCATTTATGCCCTCATTGATCGACCAAGACCACACAGGCTTTATCCCCAGAGGCAGACTAGTGACAACACCAAACACGTGCTCCACATTATTGAGAAGGCGTCAAGGGTCTCCGGCAACTACACGCTATTAGCAATAGATGCCGAAAAAGCTTTCAACAGAGCCCACTTGCCCTATTTGGAACAAGTTCTTACACATTTCAGCCTTGGGGAAAAGATAAAGACCCAGATCCTGAACTGTTACTGCTCCCCGATGGCGTCGGTCAGAACCAACAGCTACAGTTCTGACTCCTTCCTAATCGGCAGGGGTACACGGCAGGGGTGCCCATTGTCGCCCCTTTTGTTTGCCCTCTACATGGAGCCGCTAGCTCAAAGAGTACGGGACCAGCCTGACATCACCGGGGTGCCTTTCGGGAGTGACCACCACACCATAAGCCTCTATGCGGACGATGGCCTAGTAACGCTTGATAAACCAGATATGGCCCTTGCCGCCTTCCTGGCTTCTGGCTTTAAGGTCAAGGTTGAGAAATCACTAGCACTCAGCCTTTCTCTCCCCCCCCCCCAAGTGGTGGAGCAACTAAAGGGGCAACACCCCATTCAGTGGTCAACCAATAACATTTCATACCTGGGAAACAACCTAGCTTCAACCACGCAGGCAACAGCCGCTATCAACTATCGTAAGCTGCATAAGCAAATATGCAACGATCTCCAGCGGTGGAAACACCACCAGATTTCATGGCTAGGCAGAGTAGCAGCTATTAAAATGATTATCCTCCCGAAGATACTATACCTCTTCCAGACCCTCCCCCTGCAGCCACCCACAGGTATGATCCCCAAGCTACAGACAGCTATCGCAGTTCATATGGCAGTGACGGAGACCTCGCATGAAGAAAGCTATCAGCTTTCTTCCTACTGGCGAAGGGGGTCTGGGGATCCCTGACCTCCATTCATACTACCAGGCAGGGCAACTGCAGTATCTGGTGGAATGGAACCGCGCTGAATCGGAGAAAAATTGGTTATTTCAAGACCGTGCGGTGGCCGGTACATCCTTATCTAAAGCCCCCTTCCTAAAGAGGCCACACAGGTCGCGGAGCCTCTATCTATCCATTATTATGCTGGCAACAATGGTGGTGTGGGACCAGACTAGCTCCCGGCATGGATTGACCACATTCCCATCTCCCCTGACTCCGCTACTAGACAACCTGGATTTTGCCCCGGGTTTGGGAGACACGAGGTTTACAAGGTGGCGACTCTCTGAGTGCCGCGCAACGGGTCACCTGTTTGACGAGGAGGGGTTTCTCGCATTCCATCAAATTTGGGCAGACTATGGCATCCCCTAGACAGTACGTCTCTAGTACCTGCAGCTCAGACATTGGCCGCTACACCCGCAAAAAACCGCCGAAAAATGGCTTCTCAACAAATCGTCAGATAGGAAACTGATCTCTGAACTATATGCCCTTTTGATCTCCCATAACAAACACACACACAATGCCAGCTGGGACAGGTGGGAGAAGAACCTAGGTAGATCACTGAATAGCAAAGAATGGGAAGGAACATACCATAGAGCAAAGCATACTACTAGTAGTGTAGCACTTACCGAAACACTCACAAAAATTGCCTCATACTGGTATTACTCCCCGGTGCGGATACACAAGACTACCCCATCACGGAGTGCGGAATGTTGGTGGCAGGGTTGTAGTTCACAGGGCACTCTAGTATATATTCTATGGGATTGCCCGCAGCTCCAGCAATATTGGTCTCAAGTGCTCGACGAAATCGACACACACCTAGACACCCAACTAACACAATTCCCTGCATACATACTCCTTGGCCTATAAAATCCGCTAACATACCCCCTGAACTCTAGAAGAGGACGACTAATTAGGCTAGCCCTAGGAGCTGCCATGCAGAACATACTCACGCACTGGGGTACTCAACAGACGCCTACTCACACCAGCTGGCACCACAGGCTGTGGCACATACTAGGTATGGAAAAGATAACGCTAACGTTGACTGGACAGGGACCTGCTTTCAGAGATTTATGGCAACCTTTCCTGTCCCTACTTTCACAAGAATTTTGGGAACTTACATGCCCTAGATATTTCAGGCTCCTACGCTTGCCAGAGATTGCCCTACAGCCAGCATCTGAGCAGCACTATCACAGGCAGTGCCGAATTCATACACTAAACCTGCAGTGAGTGGGGGGCGGGGCGGGTGGGGGTGGGAAAGGTTTAGGACCGTTTGCCATTTAGACACCTGCACTACTGTGTTTATATTGCAAGGGGCTTTGCACAGCCCAAGACTGCGCAAGGTCTATTGTTGGGGCTGCTTTTTGGAAATGTTAATGAAAAAAGATTTGAACCTAAATCAGGGTTGACCGACAATATTTTCTTTTCTTCTGTAGGTGGTAACTTCTTCGAATGTGATAACCTGTGGGGGCGTGTCTGAAGAGGCCGAGCAGAAACTGGGGGGCAGATTTACAAGCCCCTTGCGACATCTTTACGCCGCCTTTGCGTCACTTCTGTGATCCAGCGGCGTCGTAAACAATGCGCCATGTTGCGACATATTTACAACGTGACGCATCTAGGGAGATGCGGCACGTTGTAAAGCCCTGCGCTACATTATACCTGTGTCAGGTATAATGTATGCAGGGTGGGCATTCCTCCGCAGGAAAGCCTCGTAAAAGTGACGCAGTGAAATCTACAAGATTTCACTGAGTCACTTTTACGACGTCACTGCTTCAAAACCTTGCGCCTGCTTGAAGCAGACATAAGGAGTGACACAGCATGTTAGGAATAGGCATTCCTAACCATTGCTGGAGTTGCGTTGTACTTGCGACACGACTCCAGCAATGCGCTGCCCTTACGCCGAAAAGATGCGTCACGCATCTGTCTATCCTTGCGCCACGGTGCGCCGCATTGTAAATGCGGCGCATCCATGGTGGCGAAAGGGTTTTATTACATGCCACAATTTAACTGGCGCATCCCTGCTAATATGCAGGGATGCGCCAGTTCTTGTAAATCTGCCCCTGGATTTGTTCCTGAGTTATGTGTCATTGTACCTATCTATCTGTTCCCACCCAGCAAAGTGAGTGTTAAGTTTAACTTTGATTAGGCATTGTAGGGCTTTTATCTTGGTATCTACAGGATATCGGTGGGCAGTGTGACCGATTCCTCTGCTTCTGAAAGTGATACTCAGACAGATTGTAAATTGGTAACTATTACAAATGCTATCATCTGTACGTTCTGTTGCTGGTTCTGACCTCTCCTGACCGGGGTCCTCTGTCTTCTCGCATCCCGGTGCCTTATGCTGCCTGTGTTTAAAAAAAGTTGTGCTTTGTGTGGAAAGTTCATAGATACAGTACGGTCTGCACTGTTCTGGCTAGTATCAAAAGTGTAAAATGTGGACAGAAGGACAGATGGAGAGAAAACTGAAGACATAGGGGTCGATTCCGATCTCGGCCGGTAGGGCTCCGAATCAGACTCGGCATTACCGGATCCGATTCGGAGCCCTGATTCCCAACCGAGTCGGACGTGCGTCCGGGCGAGCGAGTACGATGCGAACGTACGCGAAATCGCCGACCGACTCGTTCGCGGGACCCAACCGCTCCGACCGACTCGCACGGACACGACTCGCACCGCGCAATGGAGACGTTCCCCGGCCGGGTAAGTACGATGCGCGCCGCGAGCAGTCCGACCGACTCGCGCCGTCCGGCTCGAAAGAGCAGTCGGAGCTGCACTTTGGGGGTCCGTGTCGGACCCCCCTGTATGCCTAGCCGCGCGAGTCGCACACAGGGGGGACCCATGGGTCCCCCTACTTGTGCGTGTACGGCACGACCCGCTGCAACACGTACCCGCTATAGGGGGCGCCCTTGTTCGCCTCGCACCCATTGAGTCAATGGGAGCCCGCGTACGCGTTGTACGACCGGCTCCCATTGACTTCAATGGGAGTCCGACCGAATCGAGTGCGATAGCATGCGAACGCATCGTACTCGTTCGGTCGGACTGCTAGGGTCCGATTCGGTCGGAGAGATTTCCTGCCCGAATCGGAATCGGCCCCTTAATGTTAGGGCTATAGTGGGATCCAGTTGACGGAGGTGAGAAGTTATGTGAATCAGAAGTGGCAAGATGTGCAAAGGTGGGTTTTCAAAATACGGTGGGAGGGTAGAGGCGAACACTTAGATTTGTGAAGCACTCTTGGTAAAATATTGCAGAAATTTGCACAATTGTCCAAAATTAAATGTTGGAAAAATCACAGAGCAACATTTAAAGAAGTCTAGCAAGAAGAAGAAGAGAGAATTAGGTGAAAGGTGTTTAAAACAAAAACTGACTTGGCGGGTAAGACCATTATTTGAAAGCGTGTGGCAAATGTGGGAAATTGAGGTTTAGCACATTTGTGTAGGTAGTAACAAGATGAAGTTGGCTGGCCGAATTCAAGTTTCAAGCACAATGGATGAACGTGGCATGAGAGAAGAAGTAGATAGCGGTCAAACATTGGAGACATTTAAAGACGATACACAGAAAACCAAACCAAAGATGAGAATTTAAATGTGGCCAATGGAGAGAGGTGAAATATTGAAATATGTGGACAGTAGATGCAGCACAATAGACTAGACCCGTTCTGCAGAAACCTGGTGATTTGAGTGGCAGTAGTTGCTGACAGAGAGGGTGAATCACTGTGTGAATATTCTGTTCATGTGTTTTGGAGAAGAGGAGTCTTGGCAAATACTCTAATACCAGACACAAATTACTCTGGGACAGTGAGTGCTCCCCCTTCTAAACCGTAGGAGGGGTGTCCAACTAAGCACATTGCTTGAAAAAGGGTGCAAAATGATCCATTTTGCAGCACAGTCTTTTCAAATATTTTTCCTCTGATGGAGCAATGGGCCATTCTTACCATTTCTCTGGTGATAGACCTTTTAGTTACCTGAGAGGTAAAAGGGAGTTAACCCCTTCCATGCTCAGAACGGCTGGGAGCCGTCCTGAGCCACAGTGGGCGTGTGATCAGGACGGCTCCCGGCCGTCCTAGCACCCACCCACGGGGGAAGTGCTGGCGCTCCCCCTATGGGCTGCCCTTCATGCTGCCCCCACCGGGGAGTGCAGCGGAAGCCCTTCCGCTGCCCCCGCCTCCCCCTCCACGTCATCCAATGAAGTCAGCGCACATCGCGCGCCGACATCATTAGATGAAACTGGACGCACTGGAAGCCATTTGCTTCAAGCGCATCCAGGTGGGGAAGGTGAGTTTCTCCTCGGGAAGGGGGGATTTTGAAAAAAAAGAGGCATGGGGAGAAAGGGAAGGGTTTTCCTTGCCTCCGATGCCTCTTTGAGCATTCTTTATATAAATGTTTGTGGGGAGCGGCCCCTTGGGCAGTGGTTGCTCCCCTTTGGGGGGCATTTTGTGTGGCCGTTTCTGCGCCCCTGGGGGGGGCAGATCGGCCCAAAATTATTTTAGATGGCCCACTAGGCCACCAGGAATGTTTTTTTTTAATGTAAATATTTGTGGGGAGCGGTCCTTTGGGCAAGGGTCGCTCCGCCTCTGGGGGCGCAGATCAGCCCAAAAATCTTTTAGATGGCCCACTAGACCACCAGGGATTTCTTTTTTAATATAAATGTTTGTGGGGAGCGGCCCCTTGGGCAAGGGTCGCTACCCTTTATGGGGGTGAATATTGTGGCCGTTTCTGCCCCCTTGGGGGCAAATTGGCCTTATGTTTTTAGGCCCATTTGCCCCCAAGGAGGGCAGAAGCCATTAGACACCAAGGATTGTTTTTGTGTTGTTTGGGGAGCGGCCCTTTGGGGGCAGATAGGCCATATGTTTTCAGGCCCATCTGTCCCCAAGGGTGGCAGAAGCCACTAGACACCAGGGTTTTTTTAAAATGTTGTTGGGGGGCGACCCCTTGGACAAGGGCTGCTCCCCTTTTACTGGGGTGAATATTTTGGCTGTTTCTGCCCTCCTTGAGGGCAGATCGGACTTGTGCTTTAGGCCCACCTACCCCCCTGCTTGGCTGGTGGATTGTGTGTGGACTGGTGCATTATTTGCATATGTGATTGTAATGTTTTATTTCTCATTTTTAATCTAGTGCAAAGATTTTGGTTCTTGTTTGTGGTTTCAGCAGTGGTAGATCTGTAGTTTTGTGTAGTTGCATATATTTGGTAAGAAAAACATTTTTTGTTGTGTTTACTCCAAATGAGTATTATTGTCATGCATGAGTGAATGTTTTGTAAGTGGTGTCATAACAGCAGCATATTTAGTTTGTGTTTTGAGCGTGAAATTCTTTGCGATGTGTTTTGCATTGTAAATGTGTCATTTTCTTTTCTTTTTCTTTTTTAGTGGGATATTGTTGGTCCTTGCTGTGTCTGTGCAGAGTAGGTGGTGGTGAGTCTAGCTGCTTCTGACAAGTGAGTGGTATAGTTTTGGAGTATATAGGTCTTTGTGATAAAGTCATATTTTGTTTATTACTTACTTTTACAAAGTGTTTGTTGTTGTTGACTTGTTTGACAAGTTGGCTTTGTTAGTAAGGATTATGGCTAGCCGAAGAATTACTGCTCAGCAGGTGGTTGGTATGCTTTTTGTATCTTCCTCTGACCATGTTTATGAGACTGACAGTGCGTCTGAGGGAGAGGAGGACGTGCAAGATTCTGGCAGTGAGTTTTCTGTCCATGAGGAATCATCTGATGATGAAGCTACTCTCAGTGTGGATGAAGCTTCTGTCAGTGCGGATGAAGTGCCTGTTTTAGAGGAGGACACTGATGTGTCGATGGTGCAGCAAGAGGCATCTGGATTGCAGCCTGGTGCTGCAAGGCTTCCCATTGGAAGTGCTGGACTCTTGGTTGATCCAAACATGGTGCAGCCGGTGTTGCCTGCCTTTAGTGGTGATGCAGGGTGTATAGTGAATTGTGAAATATTTTTGCCTATAGTTTTTTCAGTTGTTTATGGATGATGTATTTTTGGCTGAGATTGTTGAGCAGACTAATTTGTATGCTGAACAGTATTTGAGGGACAACAGTGACAGACTTAGGCCCCACTCTAGAGCTACCCGGTGGACTCCCAGAAATCTGGATGAGATGAAGAAGTTTTTGGGTTTTACTTTTTTGATGGGCTTGATAAGGAAGCCCTCCATGGCTTCATATTGGTCTACCAGTCCATTGATGGCAGCGGCCATATTTCCTGCAATTATGAGTCGTGAATGGTATTTACTTGTGCTTCGGATGCTGCATTTTGTTGACAAATGCTTTGGCGTTGCCACGAGATCACCCTGACTGTGACCGTCTTTTTAAGATTCGGCCTGATCTTGATCACTTTGTAGATCGATTTTCAGATATCTATACTCCAGGGAAAGAAATAGCTGTTGATTAGTCTTTGGTCCTGTTCAAGGGTAGTTTGGTTTTTAGACAGTACAATTCTAGCAGAGGGCATGTTATGGAATTAAGATGTATATGTTATCTGAGAGTAGGACAGGATATGTCTATAATTTCTGGGCGTACACTGGTAGAGATTCTACTATTGTCCTCCCTGATTGTCCGTCCACTTTAGGAGTTTCAAGGAAAATTGTGTGGGAATTTGCTAGAGGACTTTTTAACAAAGGTCACCATTTGTACCTAGATAACTTCTGCACTGCTGTGTAATTGTTTAAGGAATTGTTCAAAGTGGACACTCTTGCTTGTGGCACAATCCGCTCTAACCGTAAAGGTTACCCAAAAGAGCTTGTTTGCAAAAAGCTTCAGAGGGGACAGTGCAGTGCCTTGTGTAGTGATGAGCTGCTAGCTGTGAAATTTGTGGATAGGAGGGATGTGTACATGCTGACTTACATCCATGATGAAAGTACTTCACCTGTGGCTGTTTGGGGTCAGGTTTCTGAAGTGCGCAAACCTGCATGCTTTGTAGACTACAATATATAAACATAGGACAAGGGAACCCTATAAGTTAGAAGGGACCAAGGGTAGTAGTATGTTATTAGAGACAACTGTCCCTTTCAAGAAAAATACATAACCATTACCACAAAACAACAATCAGGGTTGGGTATATTACTATCCAAATGGAAGGTATTTGTATTTATTCACATATTAGATAAACACGAAAAAATATACAGTATCATGAAGTGAGCAAGAAGTGACGGGGTTCTTGAAATCAACAGATTTCCTGACCTCAGGCATATAACTACAAGGTGACTTTGTGGTGATGCAAAAATAACAGTAGTCACAGTAAAAGGAACATCTTGTACTCCGCATAAATCATAAATAATGGTTGGAGTTAAGATGTGGTTGTCGACCACGTTTCGATCCCCAACAACGGTTATGGGATCATCATCAGGACTAGTGAATCAGAATGCCTGAGAGGTTGCCTTAATAAGGCAGAGAGGAGGGGTAGGAGAGTGGAAGGAGGGAGGAGGAAAAACAGGAGGGGTTGAGGGAAGAAGAAGAAAAAGAGAGTGGTTAGGGGTGGGAAGATGGGACTTCTCAATTCTCATGGTTGAAAGCACAATGTGGGCGATGTGGGAATGGAGGGTGGTCCATCACATGCTGGGGACCCAATGTGGTCAGTTTCACTGAGCTGAGACTGTACTAGTATGCAAAGGTGAGTCCATGTAGGTAGTGAAATTAATATTTGAAAATTTAAACGTGCCTACAGACCCAGGAGGTGGCGACTATATTGTGCTGACTAGACAAGCAATAAGGTGGGGGAAGCCGGGCTTACTTTGGGTCCAGGATGTGGACCACAGGGTGGTATCCAGGAAAGGATCGGTGTCCTACCGGTGGCAGCTGGCAGTCGGGAGCACGCAGGCTTGAAAGGAATACTATAAAACATATAAGCAATGCGTGAGGGCCAACAGAATTCAGAAGCAGGGAACTGTAGCGGAGACAGTGGTCTCGTTGTGACGCTTACCGAGGGTTGATTAAGGGGGAGATCAATGTCTCATCCCCGGCGTGCTACTCGAGTGGCTCCTGTTCGAGCGAAGAAAGGCCTGAAATGGCAGCACGGGAATGCGCAGGCTCGGAAGGATCGCTATAAGACATGTAAGCAATATAAGCAGTGCGTGAGGGCCAGAAGAATTCAGAAACAGGGAACTGTAGCGGAGACCGTGGTGTCGTTATGACGCTTACCGAGGTTTGATTGTGGGGGAGATCAATGTCTCATCCCCGGCGTGCTTCTCGAATGGCTCCTGTTCGAGCGAAGAAGGGCCTGAAATAAGGGGAGAGGTATGGTGAGACGCAAGTGCGTCGATCCGCTGCCTGTGAGGGATCCAGAAAGCCTGTGCATGAGCTTACCTCATAGTAGCCGCAATGAGGTTGGTCCAAAGGTGCCTGAGCGCCGCGTGCGTATGCTGGTCAACAAATAAATGCGGAAGTGGTGATGGTGCGCATGCGTGCACCACACGACAACTAGAGCGGCAAGTCACCTGGTTATAGCTATTAGTGGGCGCCATTGATGGGTGACATGCACTACGGTAATAGGTTAGGAAGTGAGGGGCGAGTAAGGAAAGGTAGGAGTAGGTAATTATACTAGTATCATCAAGGATTACAGGGTAGCATGCTATGCCATATTATTGTTACAATTAGCAGTCCAGCAGACATCACATATACATCAAATGTGGTAACAATGTGCAACATTGAAAAACAGCTTTGGCGCATGAATAAGGTACAGTAACAAAGTGTGTTGAATGTCAATTAATCATTAGCATACTATTAAAAAATGGACACATTATACAACATTGACACAACAGCGTCGGCGTTTAAGCACAGTGCAATTGCCGTGGTCTCATAACGGTAGAAAAAGAGTCATATTATTCAGATCAACTTAGACCAGTCCTCCATACGGTTCAGTCCAGTATGGAGACTATTAGCACGTAAAATCCATTTAAGTTCCTCTTTGTTGAGGATACCACTGATGTCCGAGTTCCGGGGCGGTGGTTGGATCACGTTAATTACCTGCCAATGTAGGTCGTCTTCCGTATGCCCTTGGCTAGTGAAGTGTTCCACAAGTGGCGCATTCGGTATTTGACATCTCAGGCGGCTCCGGTGTTGGCATATTTGGATCCTGATTTTTTGTGTGGTTTGCCCAATATAGATTAAATTGCATGGGCATGTAATTGCATATATAACATTTTGGGTGTTACAATTGGAGAAATGTGTTAAGGTTACATCAATGCTTGCATAAACAAATTTCTTAGTGTCAACGATCAGGTGGCAGACACTACACCCTCCACATCGATAGTGGCCTCGTGTGGGGGGGAGGCCCCATATCTCAGTGAGTATTAGCGTAGTTTTTTTAGGGACCAAAGCTGCCCTGACTAAGTGATCCTTTATGTTCTTATTTTTCTTAAGGCAAATAAGGGCCGTTCTAGTTTTAATTTTCTGGCATTGAGTACAGACCAGTGTTTTAAAATACATTTCTTAACTGAATTTGAAATAGGGGAGAATGTTGTAACACATACCATTTTCTCATCATTGTTTTTAGATTTAGGAGTCAGGAGTGTCTCAGGAGGACAATACCACGCTCGCTTGAGTGAGTTCTTGACAAGTTTTTGGGGGTAGCCTCTGCTGATCAGCTTCTTTGAGAGGGTTTGTGCTTGCCTGAAATAATCCTTTTTTGAGAAAGCAATTTCGTCTAATGCGGAGGAATTGCGAGAAGGGTCGAGAATCTCGCAGGGCACGTGGATGATGGCTATTGTAAGCAAGTAAGGTGTTTTTCTCAGTGGGCTTGCGGAAGAGGGTAGTGTAAAGCCTACCTTCCTCCGATATGATTAGTAGGTCAAGGAAGGCCACCTGTTTTTTGCTGTGCGTCAAAGTAAATTTAAGGCCATTGCAATGGGCATTGAGCCATTCCTGGAACTGAAGAAGGGTTTCTTCAGGTCCCTTCCAGATCATAAACATATTGTCTATATATCTTCTCCATTCCAATACGTTGGAGGCAAATGGGTTGAATGTGGACAGAATCTTGTTGGTTTCCAGCCAGTCCATGTATAAGATGGCAACGTTGGGCGCGAAAACCGCGCCCATGGAAGTCCCTTTAATTTGTTGGTAGAAAGTGCCATCAAATACAAAGAAATTACGGGACAGACAAATTTTGAGAAGATGTAAGATAAATGAAGTGGGAACCGAATGTGGACGGGGTCTTGAGTGTAGAATGTTCTGGATAACATCAATCCCCTCCTCCTGCGGGGTATTGGTATATAATGACTCCACATCCAGGGTGCAGAGTATGCATTGTTTAGGGTCAAATGCAAGTTCCTCAACCAAATTGATCATGGCCATGGCGTCTTTTATATAGCACTGTGTGTTGGGGACAAAGTCTTTTATAAAGTAATCTACGTACCGGCTGAGGGGCTCTAAAATAGAGCCGCATCCAGATATAATTGGCCGGCCGGGTGGAGTCTCAGCATTCTTGGGTACCTTCGGGAGGGTATAAATCACAGGTGTTCTGGGTGATTTTGTGTTTAAGTATAGAAATTCGTTTTTACTAAGAAACACCTTTGATTTTCCTTCTTTTGTAATGTTGTGAATAAGGGTCTGTATCTCTCTAGTAGGGTCAGAGGTGAGTCTAACATAGTGGTCAGTGCTGGACAGTTGTCTCTGGATTTCTGCTTTGTATGTCTCTACGTCTTGGAGTACAATTCCACCTCCCTTGTCAGCAGGTTTGATAACCACGGTTTCATTCTGTTTCAAATTCAGTAGGGCATTTTTCTCTTGTAGGGGGAGATTGTATGGAATGAACCTATGTTCTTGTTCTAAGCCTATGATGTCTTTTAGGACAAGTTTCTCAAAGGTCTGTATCTCTGTGGGTATGCTGTTCTGTGGTGGGGAGAACATTGAAGGTGGACGAAAAGATGTGTATGCTGTATGTGGCGCATTTGGTTTTTATCTGAAAAAATGTAGTAGTTCGATCTGTAATTCCAGGAAGTTGGGTTTTACAGTTGGGACGAAGGACAGACCTTTGCTAAGCAATGCAACTTCCTTTTCAGAGAGTTGGTAATTGGAGAGATTGAAGATCGGAATAGTCTTCTGGTCAGGCATGTTGCACATGTTGGTAGCTAGGATTATGTCTGTATTATGTGCGGGTGGAGTGAGCATATTCACCACTGATAATACCTTTGTCTCGTTTGTCTGTCTCCTGGTGCACTGTACCATCTGGGAGGGCGGGTCGTACCACGGTTGGTTTGGCGTCCCTGATCTTTGTCTAAAAAATTAATGTTAGAGTTCTTGTTTCTAGAAGTGCTTGGGCCTTCGCCTGAGTGTGAGTTTTCAGATGACTCGGCGGATGTGTCAGAAAACCCTACAATGTTTTGTTGTTTATTGAAACGACCCCAAGGACGCTGCGCTTGAGGTGTCGAGTATGCTCGATTCAAATAAAAGTCCTCTACCAGGTAAGGGTAGGTTCTCTCGGTTTTATAATTTCTAATGTCTCTTTTCACCTTGGTTGTTTTTTTGTTTTGCTCTAGCCTGTGGAATTCACAAATTGTCTTTTCTACTTTTTCCAACAGGGTCTTTGCATCTGTGATAGAGCTATTTTCTTTTATTTGTTTTTCTATATTCTCTATTTCTACCTGAAGTTTACTAATTTCTTCTGTCGCTATATCAATGCCTAAGACCATCTAGTGTCTTGAACAGGTTGTCCCAATGTAACTAAAGCCTGTGAGATATTTCTTACTATCAGTGAAGACAACGGGGATGTTACGTACCTGTAGGCCAACTGGTATTGTGTCTGTCTTTAAGTACTCTGTCAACATGCGCACCATGAGTTGTAAACTAATTAGTTTCTTTTTGGATTTCTCTAATTCGTCGAATATAGAGCTTTCAGTTAGGCTAGGGGTCTCTGGTGTTTCTGAAAAGAGGGATGGTCCTTCCAAAATCTTTTTGATGTATTCGTCCGAATACAGGGGAGCGTGGTGTGTCATACCTTACGGAAGGGGAAGCAGGAGGAGAAGGGGGAGGAAGAGCAGGGCGGGTAGAGGGCGGGAGAGGGGCCCACTAAAAATTAGTTGGGGGAATATAGTAAACCCTTGCAATCCAGCGATTGCGCTAAAGTATATAAACACAGCACAAGGGAACCCTATGAGTCAGAAGGGACCAAGGGTAGTAGTATGTTATTAGAGACAACGGTCCCTTTCAAGAAAAATACATAACGATTACCACAAAACTACAATCAGGGTTGGGTATATTGCGATCCAAATGGAAGGTATTTGTATTTATTTACATATTAGATAAACACGAAAAAACAATACAATAAGCACATCGGTGGTGTCGATAGAGTAGATCAGAGGTTGGAACCTTACACTACTATTCGTAAGGCTTACATTTGGTATAAGAAGTTGGCCATCCATCTTTTCAATTTAGCAACTATTAATGCTTTTGTTGTGTTCAAGGCAGTGGCGTAGCTAGGGGGGGGCGATGGGGGCGGACCGCCCCAGGCGGCACGAGTTTTGGGGCGGCAGCCGGCGCCCCTTCCCCCGCTCTTACCTGCGGCCTTAAGAATCGGCCGCGACCGGTACCACCCCCCCCCCACGCTCTTCTATCATTTTGCCGAGGGCGGCAAACGCAGGGGCCGCCACGGGCAGCCTAAGGCCTAGCTACGCCCCTGGTTCAAGGAGTGTTCTCCGGCATCAAAGATGACTTTTGTTCAGTTTCAGGAGTCTGTGATAGGCAGCCTTGTTGTAGTGAAACAGGCAAGTGTTCCTAGAGTTGGAGTGGTGGAGGATGTGGCTAGATTGAAAGATCGCCACTTCCCCAGTTTAATTCCTCCCCTGTCCCAAAAAAATCAATCCCTGTAAGAGATGTAGAGTCTGTTTGCGAAGAGGTATGCGGAAGGAGAGTCGTATGTACTGTGCTGATTGTCCTTCTAATCCTGGGCTGTGTGTGCCCACATGTTTCAGATTGTATCACACTCTAAAGAGATTTTGGGAGCAACCGTGAGTCTAATAGTGTACTGCCTGGTCTGTATGGTTTTATATTTGTTGTTCAGTTTCATGGTGGGCATTAGAATGATGTCTTTAGTTACCGCTGTTGTGTTTGTAGTTATAGTTTTGTATCTAGTTCCAATTGGTTTGTGTTTTCTTTCTTGTTAAAAAAAAATTTGATGACAGTGTGCGTGGACTGGTGCTTGGCTGGTGGTGTGCATGCACTGGCGCTTGGCTGGTGTTGTGCGTTGGCTGGCGCTTGGCTGGCGGTGTGCGTGGTCTGGCGCTTGGCTGGCGGTGTGCGTGGGCTGGCGTTTGGCTGGTGGTGTGGGTGGGCTGGTGCTTGGCTGGCGGTGTGGGTGGGCTGGTGCTTGGCTGGCGGTGTGGGTGGGCTGGTGCTTGGCTGGTGGTGTGCATGGACTGGCGGTGTGCGTGAGCTGGCATTTGGCTGACGGTGTGTGAGTAGTGACTTGCTGCTGGTCATTACACACTCTGCTAGCCAAACGCCACTGCACAACTATGTCAATCACCAGCCATGAAGTTTGAAGAGGCCTATGCAAGGCGAGTAGGGGGGCAGAAAAGATATAAGGCCATATGGCAATTTTGGGAGTAAGGTGAAGAAGTAACAATGAATAGGTTATACGTTGCTAGATGAATGATGGGTTCTTTTGCAAAATGTTAAAAATAAATAAATAAATAAATAATAATAGGAGAACACTAGCTCTTGTTAGTGTTACGTCTGATCTGACAGTTTTCTGGTACTGAAGTCTCAGCGCACCCAAAGATAGATTATTCGCTAGAAGCACTAACGCACTTTATATGGGAGCATTGTATGTAAAAGGCACTTGTTTTCCATTAATTAATTTGTTAAATAGACCAAAGGATAAAAAGTTGATGTTATTACAGTAAATACCATTGCACTCGCTCTTGACAAAGGCGAGATCAGGATTGATTATGTGGACCAGAGGAGGTGGAGAAAAGGATAAGTAGATTTCAGTAGAAGCATCATCTTGACGATATACACTTCTCTAGTTTTCCTAAGTAATGAAATGATGTACGGCAGAAATGAGCTTTTATAAAAGTACATAATGAATGGAACTATTTGTGAAGGTTTTACTGTATATTTTAGATGATTGGCTTAAGTTTGCGTATTGCTATTTTCTGTATGATCTATTTTAATTGAATTATTTATTATTCAAGAATTGTGATTTATCTGCTCAATAAAAAAAGAAGAAAAGAAAAATACCAGCCGCTGTGATTGCTGTGTCAGTCATGTGGGCATATGAAAGTGATGGGCCCTTGAATGGCTCTGTCTGTTGATGTGAATGTTGTAATGTGCTGGGCCCGTGGCTGGTGGTATGAATGGTCTTGTGTGTCACGAATGAAAGGTGTGTGAATGGCCTGTAAAGAGGTTGGTGCCTTGCCGTGCTTTACAGCTAACGAGCTGTGAGTCATTGGTTCAGGTTTTTAACCTTTTAATTATTAACAGTGCATTTCCTTTTTGTGAAATCTCTTGTTAATAGAATTTTACGCTCTGAACCTTCACTCACCCTCGTGCCAAATCCAACCAGTATGTGTGTGTACTTAAGGAATTATTAGTTTTGAAGTAATATTTGTCTTTTCTGTCTCTCTCTGCCAGGGTGTACATTGTCTCCACATTGTCTGTTGATGTAAGTGTTGTAATGTGCTGGGGCTGCAGCTGGTGGTGTGAACGTGTGTGTCAAGTATGAAAGGTGTGTTTTTGGTCCCGGGGTCAGGGGCCATCTAGGGAAACCCACCAAACCCAGACATTTCTGAAAACTAGACATCTGTGGGAGTCCAGGGAGGTGTGGCTTGCATTGATCCCCCAACATTTTCCTACCCAGAATCCCCTGCAAACCTCAAATTTAGCTGAACAAATCAAATTGTTCTCACATTTCTGTGCGATAAAGTTGTGGGATCACTGGGCTGACACAAATTTCCTACCACCCAGCATTTCCCCAGGTCTCCCGATAAAAATGGTACCTCACTTGTGTGGGTGGGCCAAGTGCCCGCAGCAGGGAAGGGCCCAAAACGTATTGTGGAGACATCAAAATTACCTATCACAAAACAACCTGGTTTTGCAAAGGGGCTCACCTGGGTTTTTGGCCCCTCGCTCGGCGGCCATCTTAGGAAACTTACCAAACCCACACATTTCTGAAAACTAGAGACCGGGGGCGGGGTCCAGGGAGGTATGGTTTGCGTGGATCCCCCAATGTTTTCCTACCCAGAGTACCCTGCAAACCTCAAATTTAGCTGAAAAAAATTATATTTCCCTCACTTTTCTGTGTGGGAAAGTTGTGGGATAACCGGGCTGACACAAATTTCCTACCACCCAGCGTTCTCCCAGGTCTCCCGATAAAAATGGCACCTCACTCGTGTGGGTGGGTCAAGTACCCGCGATAGGCAAGGGCCCAAAACGTATTGTGGAGACATCAAAATTACCTATCATAAAACTACCTGGTTTTGCAGGGGGGGGGGAGAAACCTGGGTTTTGACCCCGGGCTCGCAGCCATCTGGGCAAACCTACCAAACCCACACATTTCTGAAAACTAGACACCGTGAGGAGTCCAGGGAGGTATCATTTTACTCGGGAGATCAAGGGGAACGCTAGGTGGTAGGAAATTTGTGCCGGCATGGTGATCCCACATAAAAATGTGTGGAAAAAGTGATTTTGTTCAGCTAAATTTGAGGTTTGCAGGGGATTCTGGGTAGGGAAATGTTGGGGGATACAGGCAAGCCATACTTCACTGGACTCCCCAGGGTGTCTAGTTTTCAAAAATGTGTGATTCTGGTAGGTTTCCTAGATGGCCGCGTGCCCTGGGCCAAAAACCCAGCCCCCCCCCCCTGCAAACCAGGTCGTTTTATGATAGGTAATTTTGAAGATTTGGGCCATTTCCTGTTATGGCCAATATGCCTACCTACACAAGTGAGGTACCATTTTTATTGGGAGACCTGGGGGAACACTGGGTGACAGGAAATCTGTGGTGGCCCATGATCCCACAACTTTCCCACACAGAAAAGTGAGGAAAATGTGAATTTTCTTAGCTAAATTTAAGGTTTGCAAGGGATTCTGGGTAGGAAAATGTTGGGAGATCCTCGCAAGCCACACCTTCCAAGACTCCCATTGGTGTCTAGTTTTCAGAAATGTCTGGGTTTGGTAGGTTTCCCTAGATGGCCTCTGAGTCCGGGACCAAAAACGCAGGCCCCACCCCTGCAAAACCAGGTCATTTTATGATAGGTAATTTTGAAGTTTCCACAATAAGTTTTGGGCCCTTGCGTGTCGTGGGTACTTGACCCACCCACACGAGTGAGGTACCATTTTTATCGAGAGACCTAGGGGAACACTGGGTGGTAGGAAATTTGTGTCAGCCCAGTGATCCTACAACTTTCCCTCACAGAAATTTGAGAAAAATTTGATTTTTTCAGCTAAATTTGAGGTTTACAGGGGATTCTGGGTAGGGAAAAAATGGGGGATCCACACAAGCCATACCTCCCTGGACTCCCCGGGGTGTCTAGTTTTCAGAAATGTGTAGGTTTGGTGGGTTTCCCTAGGTGCTCGCTGAGCTCAGGGCAAAAAACCCAGGTGCCCCCCCTTGCAAAACCAGGTCATTTTGTGATAGGTAATTTTGATGTCTCCACAATACGTTCTTGGCCCTTGACTGTCGGGGTACTTGACCCACCCACACGAGTGAGGTACCATTTTTATCGAAAGACTTTGGAGAATATGGGGTGGGTGGAAGTTTGTGGACCCACGCAGATTCCAGAACTTTCCATCACAGAAATGTGCAGAAATGTGTGTGTTTTTTTTTTTTTACAAAGTTTGAGGTTTGCAAGGGATTCTGGGAAACAGAACCTGGTGAGAGCCACACAAATTACCCCATCCTGGATTCCCATCGGTGTGTAGTTTTCAAAAATGTATAGGTTTGCTAGGTTTCCCTAGGTGCCGGCAGAGCTAAGGTTAAAAATCCACAGCTAGGCACTTTGGAAAAAAAGGGTCAGTTTTCACTGTAAAAATGTGGTGTGTCCACGTTGCGTTTTGGGCCGTTTCCTGTTGCGGGCACTAGGCCTACCCACACAAGTGAGGTACCATTTTTATTGGAAGATTAATGGGGAATGCGGGGTGGGTGGAAATTTGTGGATCCACGCAGATTCCAGAAGTTTCCATCACAGAAATGTGAGGAAAATATGTTTTGTTTTACCAAGTTTGAGGTTTGTAAGGGATTCTGGGTAACAGAAACCTGGATAGATCCACACAAGTCACCCCCTCCTGGATTTCCTTGAGTGTCTAGTTTTCAAAAATGTATACGTTTGTTAGGTTTCCCTAGGTGCCGGCAGAGCTAGGGGTACAAATCTACAGCTAGGCACTTTGCAAAAAAAGGGTCAGTTTTCACTGTAAAAATGTAGTGTTTCCACGTTGCGTTTTGGGCCGTTTCCTGTCACGGGCACTAGGCCTACAAACACAAGTGAGGTACCATTTTTATCAGATGACTTTGGGGAATGCGGGTTGGGTGGAATTTTGTGGATCATCACAGATTCCAGAACTTTCCATCACAGAAATGTGAGGTAAATGTGTTTTTTTGACAAAGTTTGAGATTTGCAAGGGATTCTGGGTAGCAGAATCTGGTGACAGCCACACAAGTCACCCCATCCTGGATTCCCCAGGGTGTCTAGTCTTAAAAAATTCATGGGTTTACCAGGTTTCCCTAGGTGCCGGCAGAGCTAGCGTTCAAAATTAACAGCTAGGCACTTATCAAAAAATGTGTCAGTTTTCAGTGTAAACATTTGGTGTGTCCACGTTGCGTTTTGGGCCATTTCCTGTCGCAGGCACTAGGCCTACCCACACAAGTGAGGTACCATTGTTATTGGAAGACTAATGGGGAATGCGGGGTGGGTGGAATTTTGTGGATACACGCAGATTCCAGAACTTTCCATCACAGAAATGTCAGGAAAATGTTTTTTTTTTTTACAAAGTTTGAGGTTTGTAAGGGATTCTGGGTAACAGAACCTGGTTAGAGCCACACAAGTCACCCTCTCTTAGATTCCCCTGAGTGTTTATTTTAAAAAAATGTATAGGTTTGATAGGTTTCCTTAGGTGCCGGCAGAGCTAGGGTTCAAAATCTACAGCTAGGCACTTTGCAAAAAAATGGTCAGTTTTCCCTGTAAAAATGTGGTGTGTCCATGTTGAGTTTTTGGCCGCTTCCTGTCGCGGGCAGTAGGCCTACCCACACAAGTGAAGTACCATTTTTATTGGAAGGCTTTGGGGAATGCAGGTGGGTGGAATTTTGTGGATGCACACGGATTCCAGAATTTTCCACCACAGAAATGTGAGGAAAATGTGTTTCTTTTTACAAACGTTTAAGTTTGCAAGGGATTCTGGGTAACAGAACCTGGATAGAGCCACCCAAGTCATCCCCTCCTGGATTTATCTGGGTGTCTAGTTTTTAAAAATGTATATGTTTTCTAGGTTTCCGTAGGTGCTGGCAGAGCTAGGGTTCAAAATCTACAGCTAGGCACTTTGAAAAAAAAGGGTCAGTTTTCACTGTAAAAATGTGGTGTTTCCATGTTGCGTTTTGGGCCGTTTCCTGTCGCGGGCACTAGGCCTACCCACACAAGTGAGGTACCATTTTTATCGGAAGACTTTGGGGAATGCGGGGTGGGTGGAATTTTCTGGATCCACACAGATTCCAGAACTTTGCATCACAGAAATGTGAGGAAAATTTGTTTTTTGACAAAGTTTGAGATTTGCAAGGGATTCTGGGTAACAGAATCTGGTGAGGGCCACACAAGTCACCCATTCCTGGATTCCCCAGGGTGTCTAGCTGTCAAAAATGTATACGTTTGCTAGGTTTCCCTAGGTGCCGGCAGAGCTAGTGTTCAAAATCCACAGCTAGGCACTTTGCAAAAAATGGGTCAGTTTTCACTGTAAAAATGTGGTGTGTCCATGTTGCGTTTTGGGCAGTTTCCTGTCACGGGCACTAGGCCTACCCACACAAGTGAGGTACCATTTTTATTGGAAGACTAATGGGGAATGCGGGGTGGGTGGAATTTTGTGGATACACGCAGATTCCAGAACTTTCCATCACAGAAATGTGAGGAAAATGTGTTTTTTTTTAACAAAGTTTGAGGTTTGTAAGGGATTCTGGGTAACAGAACCTGGTGAGAGCCACACAAGTCACCCCCCCCTGGATTCCCCTGGGTGTCTAGTTAAAAAAAATGTATAGCTTGTTAGGTTTAATTAGGTGCCAGCAGAGCTAGGGTTCAAAATCTACATCTAGGCACTTTGCAAAAAAAGGCAGTTTTCACTGTAAAAATATGGTGTGTCCATGTTGCGTTTTGGGCAGCTTCCTGTTGTGAGCACTAGTCCTACCCACACAAGTGAGGTACCATTTTTATTGGAAGGCTTTGGGGAATGCAGGTTTGGTGGAATTTTGTGGATCCACGGGGATTCTAGAACTTTCCATCACAGAAATGTGAGGAAAATGTGTTTTGTTTTTTACAAACTTTGAGGTTTGTAAGGGATTCTGGGTAACAGAATTTGGTGAGAGCCACACAAGTCACCCCATCCTGGATTCCCCAGGGTGTCTAGTTTTCAAAAATATATAGGTTTGCTCGGTTTCCCTAGGTGCCGTCACAGCTAGGATTCAAAATCTACAGCTAGGCACTTTGATAAAAAAGGGTCAGTTTTCACTGGAAAAATGTGGTGTGTTGCATTTTGGGCTGTTTTCTGTTGTGGGCACTAGGCCTACCCACACAAATGAGGTACCATTTTTATTGGAAGGCTTTGGGGAATGCGGGTGGGTGGAATTTTGTGGATGCACGCGGATTCCAGAATTTTCCATCACAGAAATGTAAGGAAAATGTGTTTCTTTTTACAAACGTTTGTTTGCAAGGGATTCTGGGTGACAGAACCTGGATAGAGCCACCCAAGTCATCCCCTGCTGGATTTATCTGGGTGTCTAGTTTTAAAAAATGTATATGCTTTCTAGGTTTCCGTAGGTGCTGGCAGAGCTAGGGTTCAAAATCTACAGCTAGGCACTTTGCAAAAAAAGGGTCAGTTTTCACTGTAAAAATGTGGTGTTTCCACGTTGCGTTTTGGGCCGTTTCCTGTCACGGGCACTAGGCCTACCCACACAAGTGAGGTACCATTTTTATCGGAAGACTTTGGGGAATGCGGGGTGGGTGGAATTTTCTGGATCCACACAGATTCCAGAACTTTGCATCACAGAAATGTGAGGAAAAGTTGTTTTTTGACAAAGTTTGAGAAATGCAAGGGATTCTGGGTAACAGAATCTGGTGAGGGCCACACAAGTCACCCATTCCTGGATTCCCCAGGGTGTCTAGCTTTCAAAAATGTATACTTTTGCTAGGTTTCCCTAGGTGCCGGCAGAGCTAGTGTTCAAAATCCACAGCTAGGCACTTTGCAAAAAATGGGTCAGTTTTCACTGTAAAAATGTGGTGTGTCCACGTTGCGTTTTGGGCAGTTTCCTGTCACGGGCACTAGGCCTACCCACACAAGTGAGGTACCATTTTTATTGGAAGACTAATGGGGAATGCGGGTGGGTGGAATTTTGTGGATGCACGCAGATTCCAGAACTTTCCATCACAGAAATGTGAGGTAAATGTGTTTTTTTTACAAAGTTTGAGGTTTGTAAGGGATTCTGGGTAACAGAACCTGGTGAGAGCCACACAAGTCACCCCCCCTGGATGTCTAGTTAAAACAAATGTATAGCTTGTTAGGTTTCATTAGGTGCCGGCAGAGCTAGGGTTCAAAATCTACATCTAGGCACTTTGCAAAAAAAGGGCAGTTTTCACTGTAAAAATATGGTGTGTCAATGTTGCGTTTTGGGCAGCTTCCTGTTGTGGGCACTAGTCCTACCCAGACAAGTGAGGTACCATTTGTATTGGAAGGCTTTGGGGAATGCAGGTTTGGTGGAATTTTGTGAATCCACGGGGATTCTAGAACTTTCCATCACAGAAATGTGAGGAAAATGTGTTTTGTTTTTTACAAACTTTGAGGTTTGCAAGGGATTATGGGTAACAGAATTTGGTCAGAGCCACACAAGTCACCCCATCCTGGATTCCCCAGGATGTCTAGTTTTCAAAAATATATAGGTTTGCTCGGTTTCCCTAGGTGCCGTCACAGCTAGGGTTTTAAATCTACAGCTAGGCACTTTGCTAAAAAAGGGTCAGTTTTCACTGGAAAAATGTGGTGTGTTGCGTTTTGGGCTGTTTTCTGTCATAGGCACTAGGCCTACACACACAAATGAGGTACCATTTTTATCGGAAGACTTTGGAGAATGCGAGGTGGGTAGAATTTTGTGGATCCATGCAGATTCCAGATATTTCCATCACCGAAATGTGAGGAAAATGTGTTTTTTTTACAACGTTTGAGGTTTGCAAAGGATTCTGGGTAACAGAACCTGAAGAGAGCCACTCAAGTCCCCCCATCCTGGATTCCTCTGGGTGTCTAGTTTTCAAAAATGTATAGGTTTGCTAGGTTTCCCTAGTTACCGGTTGAGCTAGGGTTAAAAATCCACAGCTAGGCACTTTGCAAAAAAAGGGTCAGTTTTCACTGTAAAAATGTGTTGTGTCCACGTTGCGTTTTGGGCCGTTTCCTGTCGCGGGCACTAGTCCTACCCACACAAGTGAGGTACCATTTTTATTGGGAGACTTAGGGGAATACAGAAACTGTTATTACCTATTGACTTTCAATGCGTTTCTGCCTTCCAAATGTAAGACAATGTGTAAAAAAGAAGTAACTTTGAAAAAGGTCCTATAATTCACATGCTAGTATGGGTACACACAATTTTGGAGATGTGCAAATAGCTACTGTTTCTCAACTCTATATTTTGTTCCCATTTTGTAAATATATAGGTGTCTTTGATACTTATTTTACACTCTTTATATTTTACCAATGAATTACTATATACACAATGAAAAACCATTGCAAGATGCTGCTTAGTTGTTTGTTCTGGGTTCCTCGGGTTCTTGGCGAACCTACAAGTCCTATATATCCCCACAAGCTGAAGGGTCCAGCGGATGTAACGGTATATTGCTTTAAAAATTCTGTCATACTTAGAAGAAGTTACAGCAAAAACGTTGGCACAAATGGATGTTTTTTTCCAACTCATGTTCAATTTTTCTTAATTTTCAACTGTTAGTTTTTATAAAAAAACCTTGAAGGATCTACACAAATGACCCATTGCTGAATTCAAAATGTTGTCTAATTTTCTGAAAAGTATAGCTTTTCAGGATCCATTATTGCTTTCATACCCATTTCTACCACTAACTGGAAGGACATTGAAAGCACAAAAAATAGCAAAAATAGGCTATGCCCCAGTAAAATGCCAAAACTGTGTAAAAAATTTTAGTTTTCTGACAAAAGTCTGTCAGTCCCTGAAATCTGAGAAGATGGTGATTTCAGCACCACATACCCTTTGTTGACACCATTTGCAGGGATAAAAACAGACGCTTTCTTCTGTAGCACTTTTTTCCCATTTCTCAAAAAAACAAAACAATTTGCTGTATTTTGGCTAATTTCTGGGTCCCCTCCAGAGGAAACAACAAATCCTGGGTACCTTTAAAATCCTCATGATGTTGGAAGAAAAGGATGCAAATCTGGCATGGATACCTTATGTGGTCCAAATGTTACAGGGGCCTAAGCGCGAACTACCTGAAATAGCAAAAAAAAGGCTTAGCACAGGGGGGAAAAGGCCTAGCAGTGAAGGGGTTAACATTAATCAACCAATTCAATTACAGTGTAGGTCATTTGGCCACACAATGAGGACCAGGAACCAATGGATAAGGTTAAATGGGTTTATTACAAGTCCAAAGCCAAACTGATGTAAATGAATCTCAAAAACATATTGTAAAGATACAGAATCACAATAGGTAAACCGAAACCTCAAATGAAATTAAGCCTTAGTAGCATAAGGCATAAAAGAAATTCAGTTGCAGCAATACAAAAGTTAAGAAACAGAATTTAATCATCTGGGTACAGGTTTCGATTCTCCTGTCTATGCATGACTTAATCTAAAGTCATCTGAACTAAAATTAGAAATTTGGGGAAGCTTGGTTAAATCGGGGAAAGCAGGAAGATGTCATCATGGTGGAGGCTTCAGTAAAAGTTCTCCATATCAGGACAATGTATAGCATAAAGCCACACAATGGAAATATGAGCAGAGAGGGCTGTACCTCTCCAAAATCAATGGGTATCTGCTCTAAAAGACTAACAGTTTGAGCTCCAATTAAACCACAGAACATTTGAGAATTCCATGTCATCGATTCAAGTAGTTTGCCACCTTCTCACAGTAGAAATTGGTAACTTCAATTGATTTTCCCATCCTATGGTTTAAACATAAGGACGACCTTGGATGTCTCCCTGCTCCTGATTCAACATGAATAGGAGTCTTCTCTTAGTTTATTAGTGCCTCTCGTTCTTGCCAAAAGTTGTCATCCTGGACCTCACTATCTCTAACACACAATATGCTTTTTACTAGCTATGAGATCATTTGAACGGACCCACAAAAGAAAGAACATTGCAGCGCAAGCAAAACTTTCATGTTGAAGGTTAAACATTAAAGACCGAATGCTTAAGGCCTTTGGGTAAGCTAATATAGTGAGACAGTCAATGTGCAATTTCAGACGATTACAAAATAAATGCAAAACATTAATATATGAATACATGAGTATATAAGAAATTTAATTTCAGTAAAAGCAGATTTAAGTCAAAATACACAAGTATAAGTGTGACCAAAAACTACAATTTGTGACATTATAATGAAAACATTAGAGCACATGCTTATGTGAATCCCTAATTTCTATAGTGAATGCACTCCAGCTGTATGTTTGGAGCTTCACTTTACATTAGTAAGTTTAAGACACACAGTAGATGTATGGTGTTAATACATGTAAGTATTGCTTTTCTGTGACAAATAGGGGAGGAGCTAAAAATGTGTGTTTCCACCCCTCCTCTGATGACAAATTTGGTCATCACAATCAAGATACAGATCCTATCAGAAGGACCAGTTAAAACCTTGTAGTTTTCATCATTTACATCTAGACTCCTCCAGACATTTCATGTCATCATAGTATCTACATTGACTCTCCTCTAACTCTACATCCACTCCCTTCCTGTGTTGTTTTAGGAACAACTGAGGATCTAGTCTCCACTGACCTAGATGGTGTAGGTAAGCTAAATGCTACAAGTAAAGGAATTAATGCTATAGTTACAGCAACTGGCAAAACAAAGTTCACATGAATGTGACAAAATGTATTTGCTAATCTTCATTAGACTTCCTTAGCCCTACTCTGTGCTCTACTAAAATGACACCCTTACACTCCTTCAGCAGACTCGATTCTCTGTAGTCTTCTTGCTTCTCCTGCAAGTCTATATAAGGTGGGTGGACAAAATATCGAAAGCACAAATATCGTCGGACACAATATGGTGTCAAAAATATCGAGGACAAGAATATCGTGAAGGTCATTGCTTATGGGTAAGTAAAGTTTTACTATATATAACTCCACATATATGTACTTTGACGATATATATATCTTCAAGGTACGTAGATCTGGAGTTAAGAATAGTAAATTTATACCTATCTATTTGCACTTACCTACTCGATATTCTTGTCCTCGATATTTTGGACACGATATTCTGACCACACGATATTTTTTGTTCGATATTCTGTCAGTGAACCCTATATAAATGTCTCTAATAAATACACAGTTCATATCCACTGATAATCACATCCAGAATGAAATGTATCAGTCTGTTTGATGGTAAAGCTAATTCAAAATGCAGTTTGATCAGAATGTTCGTTGGATCTGCACTGTTATTCCAAAATTCCCAGAACTCGCTCTCTCTGTCATTGTCAGCAAAGTATGCCCGTTCAGGGGATTAGTAACTCTGGCATGGCACTCTTGCCCTTTTCGATCTCTGAAGTGCAAGTCCTTTCTCTTTCCTAAGTGCAAGTCCTTTCCCTTCTCTGTATCTCAAATCAGAATCCTCACTATCCTCCGGAATGGTTTGGAGCCCACATTAATTTTGCGGATTCGGTCTCCCCCTTTCTTGCCTTCTCGGCCAACGTTCTCCAGCTGCCACTCACGGTTCTACAGCACTAGGCCCTTCATCAGGGTCTGGCTCAGTCATCAACACAGAACAAGACTCTCATTCTTCAGCTCCAACTGTCGATTCCTCAAGACCCCCCCCTCGGGCTGAACAAGTGCTATTTCAGAATCTTGCTGGTCCCCTAGAGCTTCACTAACCTGCTTCCGTGGTCTCTCAACCACCATTGGCACTTCTGGGAGAGGTGGTGTTACATCACCAAAGGGACACAAAATACTACCAGTGTGTGCAGCATGCACCCATTTGGGGAGACTTATGCATTTCACATCAGTTGTGGTGACTAGGATCACCCGGTAAGGGCCACGCAAGCAGGGCTCCTGACAACTCTTCCTCACATGTTTCTTCACCAAACCCAGTTGGCGGGACTAAGGTCATGGCACTGCTCCTGGTGAGGCAGGGCTGTGGCTGCTACAACCTGGTGAGACACAGAACGTACCACGGCAGCTAGTCTTTTGTAGTAATCAAGAATCATGTCATCTGTAATGTTCATTAGCGCATTTGCAGGTACATCTGGCAGTCTCATTGCTCTGCCTTTAATAATTTCATGGGGCGACAATCCTGTCCTCCGAACAGGAATACTGTGAAGATTCATCAACACAAGAGGCAAAGCATCAGGCCACTTCAAGGACGTGGAAGAACACACTTTTACTAATCTGGATTTTAGTGTGCCATTAATTTGCTCCACTAGACCTGAGCCTCAGGTCGATAGCTAAAATGCAGTCTCTGTTCCACTGGTAAAGCTGCACACAACATTATCAGTATCTCATTGTTGAAGATTGTCCCTCAGTCTTGCTCTATAGAAGTCGGGAACCCAAAATGAGGTATTAACTCCCTCATCAATAGTTTAGCTACTGTGAGACTGTCCTTCTTCCTGGTCAGGTAAGCTTCAACCCACCGCGAGAATATACACACAATAACCAGGACATATCTCAGCCCGTTGCACACAGGCATCTCAATAAAATCCAACTGCATCCTGTTGAATGGACCACCTGATCTTCCTATATGGATCAGTGTTACTGTGGTTCTCTTCCCTACATTCATCTGTTGGCACACAACAGATTTATGACACAATGCTTCAGCCATCCATCTGAATCTAGGTTTAAACCATGTCTGCCTAAACAAGCTGACCACGGCATCCCTCCCTACATGAGCAGGACTGTGATAATGCCTAGCCATTGGTGGCAAAAGATATTTGGCAACACAGGTCTTCCATCTCCTGAAACCCAAATTTCATTGTCTCTCTTGGCCAAACCTGCTCTGACCCATTTTTGCTGTTCTTCCTCTGACACCTATTCCTGAAGCGTCTTAACCTCCTCCCATGTATCAGCAGTTGTAAACAAAAGACTGTAAATGGTCTCATCTGTTCCCTCATTCATATACTCCCCATTAAAGGTACAAGCATTATGAACACAGTACTTTGCCACCTCATCAGTGTACCTGTTACCCACTGTCACAACTCCACTGCGGTGTACAGAGCATTTCACAACTGCAACTTGGGAAGACATTTGCAAAGCTTCCAGAAGTTTCCTCACTTGCTCACCATTCCATATCCCAGTTGGCCCTTAACTGTCCAAATTCATGTACAATACCAAAGCCATACTTTCAGTGAAAATTGTCACCTTCAGATCATCTGAAACATAACATGCCCAGGTAAGAGCAATCAATTTGGCCACTTGTGCGGTAAATACTCCTTAACCCCTTAACTGCTGGCCCTCCCCGCCCCCAAAGTGCTGAGCCCTTTTTTGGCTATTTGGGGTAGTTTGTGCTTAGGGCTTCATAAATTGTTTTCCACATAACCTATCCATGGCAAATTTACATCGTTTTTTTTCAATATCCTGTGGATTCTAAAGGTACCCAGGGTTTGTGGATTTCCCTGGAGGAGACCGAGAAATTAGCCAAAATACAGCTTAAATTTGTTTTTTGGTGAAAAACTGGAAAAAAGTGCTGAAGAAGAAAGAGTCTGGTTTTTCCCCTGTAAATGGTATCAACAAAGCATTTCCGGTGATAAAATCACCATCTTTCAGGAATAGGCAGACTTTTGTCAGAAAACCAAAATTTTCTACACAGTTTTGGCAGTTTAGTGGGACATAGCCTATTTTTCCTATTTTTTGTGCTTTCAACCTCCTTTCAGTTAGTGGTAGAAATTGATGTAAAACCAATAATGGGTCCCAGAAAGCTATACATTTCTGAAAAGTAAACAGAATTCTAAATTCAGCAAGGGGTCATTTGTGTAGCTCCTTCAAGGTTTTCTTATAGAAAGTAACAGTTAAAATTAAAACATATTGAAAATGAGTTGAAAAGAACAGCCATTTGTGCCTGCGTTTTCACCTGTAACTTCTTCTAAGTATAGTAGATTTTTAAAAGCAATATATTGTTATATCCACTGGAACCTTATGGTTGCAGGGGTATATAGTACTTGTAAGTTCACCAAGAACCCAAAGTGCCCAGAGCCAATAACTGAGCTGCGCCTTGATTTGGTTTTTCATTGTGTACCGGGTATACAGCAATTCACTTGGTAAAATATAAAGAGTGAAAAATAGGTATCAAGGAAACTATGTATATCCAAAATGGGAACAACATATGGAGTTTAGAAGCAGTGGTTTTTTGCACAACTCCGAATATGTGGGTACCTATACCAGCATGTGAATTAGAGGGCATTTTTGAAAATGACTTCTTTTTTACACACTGTCATACATTTGGAAGCAGAAATGCATAGATAGTCAATTGGCAATAACACTTGTGCAACTATTCTGTGTTCCCCTAAGTCTCCCCATAAAAATGGTATCTCACTTGTGTGGGTAGGCATAGTGCCCACGACAGGACACGGCCCAAAACGCAATGTGGGCACATCATATTTTTCCAGTGAAAACTGACCATTTTTTGCAGTGTGCCTAGCTGTGGTTTTCGGAACCTGGCTCAGCTGGCACCTAGGAAACCAAGCAAACCTGTACATTTTTTAAAGCTAGACTCCGTTGGAAATCCAGGATGGGGTGACTTGTGTGGCTCTCAGCAGGTTCTGTTACCAGAATCCTGTGCAAACCTCAAACTTTGTAAAAAAACAAATTTTCCTCATATTTTTGTACTGGAAAGTTCAGGAATCTGCGTGGATCCACTAACTTCCACACATCCAGCCTTCCCCAGAGTCCCCCAATCAAATGGTACCTCACTTGTGTGCGTAGGCCTAGGGCCCGTAACAGGAAACGGCCCAAAACGCAACGTGGGCACATCACATTTTTCCAGTGAAAACGGACCCTTTTTTTGCAATGTGCCTAGCTGTGGATTTTGAAACCTAGCTCAGCCGGCACCTAGGGTAACCTAAAAAACCTAGCAAACCTATACATTTTTGAAAACTAGGCTACCAGGGGAATCCAGGCTGGGGTGATTTGTGTGGCTCTCACCAGGTTCTGTTACCCAGAATCCTTTACAAACCTCAAACTTTGTAAAAAAACACATTTTCCTCACATTTCTGTGATGGAAAGTTCTGGAATCTGCGTGTATCCACAAACATCTACCCACCCAGCATAAAAATGGTACCTCACTTGTGTGGGTAGGCCTAAAGCCCGCTACAGGAAACGGCCCAAAACGCAATGTGTGCACATCACATTTTTCCACTGAAAACTGACCCTTTTTTTGCAATGTGCCTACCTGTGGATTTTAAACCCTAGCTCAGTCGGCATCTAATGTAACCTAGCAAACCTATACATTTTTGAAAACTAGACTCCCAGTGGAATCCAGGATAGGGTGACTTGTGTGGCTCTCACTAGGTTCTGTTACCCAGAACCCAGTGCAAACCTCATACTTTGTTAAAAAAAAACACATTTCCTCACATTTTTGTGATGGAAAGTTCTGGAATCTGCGTGGATCCAAAAACTTCTACCCACCTAGCATTCCCCAAAGTATTCCATTAAAAATCGTACCTCACTTGTGTGGGTAGGCCTAGTGCCCGCGACAGGAAACGGCCCAAAATGCAACGTGGGCACATCACATTTTTCCAGTGAAAACTGACCCTTTTTTTGCAATGTGCCTACCTGTGGCTTTTGGACCCTAGCTCAGCCAGCACCTAGGGAAACCTAGTAAACCTATACATTTTTGAAAACTAGACACCCAGAGGACACTTGTGTGGGTAGGCCTAGTGCCCGCACCAGGGAAGGGCCCAAAATGTATTGTGAAGACATCAAAATTACCAATCACAAAATGACCTGGTTTAGCCAGGGGAGCACCTAGGATTTTGGCCCTGGGCCCGCCGGCCACATAAAGAAACCTACCAAACCCAGATATTTCTGAAAACTAGACAACTGGGGGAGTCCAGGGAGGTATTGCTTGCATGGATCCCCCAATGTTTTCCTGCTGAGAATCCCCTGCAAACCTCAAATTTAGCTGAAGTAATCACATTTTTCTCACGTTTCTGTGTGGGAAAGATGTGGGATCACTGTGCTGAAACAAATTTCCCACCTCCCACCATTCCCCAAGTTCTCCCGATAAAAATGGTACCTCACCTGTGTGGGTGGGCCAAGCACCCACGGTAGGGAAGGGCCCAAAACTTATTGTGAAGACATCAAAACTACCAATCACAAAATGACCTGGTTTTGCAAGGGGGGCACCTGGGTTTTTGGCCTTGGGATCGGCGGCCATCTAAGGAAACCTACCAAACCCAGACATTTCCGAAAACTAGACACCCGGTGGAGTCCACTCAGGTATGGCTGCCGTGGATTCCCCAACGTTTTCCTACCCAGAATCACCTGTAAACCTCAAATTTACCAAAAAAGGGGGCGTGGCCAACAGCTGAAGGGAATGGCCGCACACTAGCGCTGCTCCGAAACCCTCACCCAATATCGAGCCAAAATCCGACATAGACCCTGGCTCAAAACCCATGCACTGAACGGATTAAGCCCTTGGGTTCACGCGCTCCAAGGTCAGACACTTAATCTGCCCAAATCTGCTACAGAAACACATTGAAAACCTGAATTACCGAAGCGAGAGGAACAATTAAAATGGCGGCGCCTCCAGTCTTGCTCGCCCTATAGTGTATCAACGCGAAACCACCACGACTCAATTAATGCCAAGATCGGCAGACTGGACAAGAGATACCGGTGAGTGCGAGTCGTCCAGCATCGGGACTCGCAGGGAGAGTAATGCGCCAAAGCAATCGAGACGGCGCCTAATCCCCAAATCCAGTCCGAGGCGCCACATCGCTGACACCAGGCTGCCGGAGACAGCGAGTGCAGACCGGCATTAAGTGGAGCGGTGAACGCGCACTGCTCCTTAAGGTAATAAACTGTGAAGGGAGCAGCCTCGAAAGAAACCCTGCAGGAGTGGAGCGGGGAGTGCAGGTCACCTCGCCCGCCCGCATTGGAAGCCACCGCAAACTCAGTCACGGCCGAAAGAAAGAGTAATATCCGCTCAACACAGAAATTGGCTGCTCACCCAGCGGGGCTTGCCGTTGCCCAGCGCTTCGGCGCCACAGACACAAAAAGAAGGTAAGCGTGGCTGAACGAAAGAGCGATCACTAGTGGTGCATGCGGGGATTGGGAGCCGCTCCGCACATCAACACCGTTCATCGCTCACCCTGCAGTAAATGCTGACGCCCATAGCCCCAGAGCAACAGCTACAATAAGAAGGTGACGCGGCCAGAATGAAGCGGAACTGCCAGCGGTGCATTGCGGGAATCGAGAGCCGCTCCGCACTTCATCGTCACTGGCGGCACACCCCGCACTGAAAGCCGGCTCCCAGAGCTCAAGACCTACAGTAGCTAAAAGAAGGTGAGCGCGGGCTTTGCCCCAGAAATAAACCGGCAACACCGCAAAACTTTACAGTGACACGCAGGGGCTCCAAAGACAGGCGCCAAAGGGGTGAAAGGTAACAGAAACACCAGGCCACACCAAGGAGTAACTTCTCCTTCAACCACACCACTGTAAGGGCACATCCCAGGGCACTGCCACCAAGCCCCAACCGAGTGATTGATGATCAGGAGCAGGAGTACAAGCTAAAGGGTGACTGTCCAGCAGATATAGAGGAACTTATCTGCACCTAGACCGTCGGCTGGATCGCAGTATATACCGCCACAGGCGTAGTGCGGAAACCTCAAGGGCAACAGGAAGACATTATTTGTCTTCAATAACACAGGGGATTAGACATTAGGTAAAGGTGTGACACGACGAATTGCAAACAGTGGGGCAGTAGGCCTGTGACGCATAGCCCAACAACACTCTTCTGCCGTAGGTCTATCAAACAAAGACTCAGGCATAGACACTTGACTCCCCCCCCATTTGGATCAACCTCCCCTCACAGCGACCCAATAACAAGATATTGCACATTGAAGTCACCAAAGGGGAAAGTAATTAGGGAGGCGAAATCAATGCACCCAGCCGCACCACCACCTTGGCAAGGACCTCGCCAGAAGCACAGCTAACCAGACTGTGGTATAAGACTCATGTATCAAAACAAGGGAAACCCGACAGGCCGCAAAGGGCACATCACCCCAAGGCAGGCGGCGGGGACTACCACGCAATATCCACGACCAATATAGCCACAGAGCACAAACTGTACACAGCAAGATGGATGGGGGCAAGGGAGGCAAGGCAGCACTGCAAACAAAACTCGACAAGTACGCTTGGACCAAAGGCAGAGAAGAACAAGAAACTGCTACCAGGAGCACGCAAAAACAGACACGGACCCCCACCGGGCAATCTGAACTAACTCTCCAGGACATCATGGCGGCGATCAACAATGTCCGTACAGATCTTGAGTCAAGACTAGACACAGTAAACATAGAAATCTCCCATGTCAGAGCAGACCTTTGAAACATGGACACCAGAGTTAAGGAAGTGGAAGAAGCCACTGATACATCCCGTCTCAAGCAGCAAGTGCAACAGCTTTTAACCAAACAAGACATGATGGAGGCACAACTAGACGACTATGAAGGAAGGGCATGCCAAAATAATGTGCGCCTTCTTGGAGTGCCGCAGCGCACAGAGGGGCCAGTAACAGACCTCTTTGTTGCAGAGTTAGTCAATAAAAACACCTGCAACCTAAAGGCCTCTCAAACTATTTCTCAATTGAACTGGCTCATCGAGTCCCAGGTGGTAGGCCAAGACCAGGGGCCCCCCGAGACTAATAGTTGCAAGAGTCTTCAACTTCCGTGATAGAGATGCCATTCTGCAAATGGCTCGTATTGCTCCAATTACAAAATTCGAAAACAGTACGATCACCTTCTTCCCAGACTTTACGATCCAAGTACTAAAACAACAACGAAGACTGGAAGTGAAAACAGCATTCAGAGACAAAGACTTAAAATATACAATGCTATTTCCAGCGAAACTACGCATCAAGGCTGATGGCAAAACATGGGGGCATACTCTCAAGGAGCTATCGCCGAGTTATCGGCACGTTATCGCAGCCAAATCCGCGATAAATTTATCTCCCCATTCCCAAGCTGGTGCTGACAGCCCATAACACCAGTTTACCTGCGATAGCAGTCGCAAAAAACATCGCCACAGATGCCCCCGGCAACTAACGCTAATGATATGCAGTGTAGGCGTACCCGTGCAAAAAGCCTTGACCACTCCACAACATTCTCAACGATCAGCCCGATCCGCGATAAGACCACAAAACATGCGATAAGGCACGTTAGCAGCAGGAAATTAACACCTGCTCTTACCTGGTGCAAAGTTGGACGACAACCTGCAACAGACAAGGGAGCACAGCCCATAGCCACACATGAAGAACAACAGATGCCATGGAGCCACTCACCATGCATCGCGGAGCCCCGAGAGGGCAACAACACCCACCGCCACCACACCCAGGACCCCCCCGGGGCCCCACTCCGGGCACCCCCCACCCACACCCGGACAAAGATATGTCACATCAACCGCACAAAATCATAAACAAAACAATGTGCCCGATGTCGCACAATAACAACACCTAACCTACATGTGTCGTCAGAAAAATGAGAATCATACATTCATCTTAGACTCAGCAAATAATTAGTTTCATACAGAATAAACACAAAATAACTATTTTGAAGAGTCATGGTGGGTCCACCCAGGACAATCTGGAAGTCACAGCCTGCAAAACAAATTTCCAGATAAGAAGGTGTGTCATGCGCTCATCAAAGGACAGAGAGAGAGAGCGAAAGTGAGAGAGAGAGAGAGAGAAAGAGAGAGTGAGAGAAAGAGAGGGAGAGGGAGTGAGAGAGAGATAAATAGAGATACTGTACAAGGAGCGCAAGCCCAATCGGGCTCCTGGCTCATACATGCCAACTGTTGTGTGTGTATCGCTATTGGTGCACACTAAGTCAAAGGCCTGGCATCAATAGCAATGCGAAGGCCACATCACATTTCAAAAATGCGAGCAGTAGTCAGACCAACATCAGGAATGAAAGCTCCATTGTCTCAATACACAAGGCTGAAGGACACCTGAACCCCCGACCTTGGTCCTGAATGCGGCTGTCACTCCCTGCGAGAGATACCAAACCAGATTGTGATGACTCCCACACCACGAACTGCGCGAATGAAAGACCAACGTGTCCACACCCCACACACACTTGTCCCTGCCTGAGGCACACCTGCTTGGGATGCCCCTGACACATAAGTAAGAAACAACCCATACGCCCAAACGTTGCACACAAACACGACTCATTGCTCCGAGCAGTGGCATCTCATCCACACAACTGCCGCCTGTCAGAAGTGTGCCGGTGCTACGAGACCAACAAAGGCAGTGGCTGGCAATCCCGGGCACATGCACAACCCCTGTCACGTGGAACTGTACCGTGCACGAATGCTGCATCTGTTGGGATCACTGCCACTGGCAGTGTTGCGCATCAGTTACCGTCTGAGTTTCCGTCTTGCGTACGTCACCTGCGTCCAGCCCTGGTTCCACTGTCGATCATGCACATTCGAGTGGCCCATGGATGTCTGCCTATCCAACACAACGGTAGCTGAACTGGATTATGACACGTGTGTGCGCCCCTGTTAGACCTGTCAGCCCTAGGGTGGTCTTGCCCTGTTTTTTTCCCTTTTGCACCTCATTTTTGCCACCGTATTTTTACTGGACCTAGGTCTCCGGGCGCCTTACCACTGCTAACCAGTGCTGAGGTGCAGGTGCTCTCTCACTCAAGATGGCTGGCCTTGCACACATACACACTAGTAGCCAGGGTCAGGCTGGGACATAGGGATACAGTATCCATCCCGTCCCCGCCTCTGGGCCACATAGCCAGACATGGTGGAAGGTTCCAGAACCTTCCGGGCTGTGGGAGGAGTTATGTTTTGCCGCCTTTAGGAGGGTCACCTGACCTAGGGGTATAAGAGGTTTGGAGGGAAATCTTTTAGTCAGTTGGGGCACCACTGATCCTGGGAGAACCTCTGCCGGAGTACAGGCTGTAGGGCCTAGGGGGAGAACTACACTACTGCTGCTGACAAGGCTTAGGCACTGCTGTAGTAAGTTAGCTGAGGAACGCCCACCACCCACTGACCTTGCCCAGCGTGAGGGGACCCAGGGAACCACCTTCAGCGTGCTGGGAAGTACCATCCAGCACCCCAAGAACCACCAACTCATTCCCTCCCCCATATGGAGAAACCCCAAGAAGCAACCAACCAAGAACTGCCGCAAGTAACCTTAAATTGTAAGGCCTGACCGACCAGCAAGGCCAGAAACCTGAACTGCCAAACTGGGGCTCACCAGGTAAAGCGCCGTGCCCTGAAGCGCTAGACCTTCACCCCATCTATTCCTAGCTGCTGCTGGGCTGCCCAAAGCCCTTCTGGGTCAGCCCCCCTGCCAGCCTGCTGTCAGCGCGCCCCGCGCTGTACCTCCACGTGGGAGGAATTGCCCCCAAGCCACTGACCTCGTGGCTAGAATCTGCCGTTGCGGCCGCTGCCGCATGTGGAGAGCTGTGGAGGCGAGCGTGGCCTCTCCGAGGCCGTGGTGGTGAGGTGCGCCATCCGCGCCCTCACCGAAGCCTGAGGATCTGCCCCAAAAGTCACCGCCGGGCCCGGGAGCCCCACCGACGAAGTCGCGGCCCAAAAAGATCACCGCTGCGGCCCAGGGGCCCTCGTGAAGAAACTGAGGCCTAGCGGGAAGAACGAGGCCTCCAGGCCCCGCCGACGCCGTTGCCCGGAGACCGGGGACGCCGACCGCGTCATCGGCCGCGCCCCCGGGAAGGCCGCGCAGTGATTGGGCGCCGGCTCCCGCCACGCCCCCAGCGCCGACGGAAGCCGGGGAAGAGTGCCGAGTGAGCAGAGGGAGGCGGGAAGCCGACCGGAGAGGACTGCCGGCTCCCGCTCCCTTCCCCGCATCCAGCGCTATCCAAGGGGGCCGGAGGAGGGTGATACCGGCCCCCCAACGTCCCGCAATTCTGGCCGGAGGGCCGTGGAACTCGCTCCGGGCCCCGCCCCGCCAATCACGGGCTGGCCCGGGAGGGAGCCAGTCGCTGCGAGGAGCGACCAACGAACCACCTACAGGTGAGCCCAGGAGGCCCCTAGGGCCCTAGAAACGCCCCTGGGGGCCGGGGGCCAACAGCAATTATACGCACGAGGCGAGGCCCCGGAGAGGAGTGGGCCTGGCCTAACTTAACCCCTGAGTAGCCCTGAGGGGCCCAGAAGCCTAATTGACAGGGAATTCCCAGAGTAAAGGACATGTTGAGGGGTTCCCCAAGTTGTTCACCAGCCTAGTTGTTCTGCCTGCCTTAATTACTGTCTAGGCCTGATGTATGTAACCATTATTGAAATGTCTTTGCCTAGGATAAGGGTGCTTAACTGAATTGAGCTGAAGTGTACACCGCCAAGAGTTGAAGTGTTTTATGTTGCAGGTGTACCGGATTTGCGATGCCCCTTTTACTGCCTATGGGAGCGCCTAGACTAATGCAGGCCCTGTTTGAAATGCCCATTTACAAGTGATTGAATATTCATGAGGTGAACTGCATGTTTTAGGCCCATGTTTTATTATTGCACCCTGTGATCATTATTGGTGCTACGTTTAGGAGATGATTCCTGCGGCCTTTTAGTGGCCTACAATGTTGATGAGCTATGATGCTTTAATGAAATTACGCACCAGTTGAGTACTGCAATGACTTTAAATGTTGACCTGAATTAATCTGCCTCATCTGATGCTGCATTGATTTATATAAAAGAACTTGTTTTTAATACACAAGCCTGGTGTGGTGTCACGTTATTGCGTCCGCATTCCTGAGTCAAACTGAGTGTGTGCTGCACAACTGCCTTACACATTGCCTTCGGGTGCTTTCCCGCCTCGCGCCATGCTACCGTGCCGGACTCGGTAACCCCGTTTCCAACATTGGTGTTCAGCGGTGGGATAAGGACTGGTGTTTGTGCAGCACCCTACAGTGACTCAGTGTGCGCCGCAATTGGACACCTATTGAAATGCAAGCGCTAAGAATTCTTTTGTGATTGCCTGATTGTGTACATTCCTGCGTTAGACCTGCTACCTACAGTCTAGAACCCTTTCTCTAAATTGTCTGGGGCCCCACCTAGCAGGATGGAGTTTGAGTTGGCCAACCTAGAAAGGTATACGGTGACACAGCTCAAGGAGTTCTGTCTAGAGAGGGGGTGTCCGTCAGGGGAGGCGCCAGGAAGGAGGTGCTTCAGAAAGCTTTGAGGGCATGGGTAATGGCCCACCCGGGGGGAAGAAGGGACGAGGAGCAGAGGGAGGCAGACAACCCAGGAGAACTGGACCTACTGCACATTGACATTAGCGAGAATGTGTTGCGAGGAAGACGTTCCAGGGCAGGCAGTAGTGCGTCAGGGGGGAGTTTGTCTGCAGAGGAATTTGAAGACAGGAGGGAGGAGAGGCAATTGAGGTTAGAACTTGCTAGGATGGACAGGGAGGGAGAACAGGCAAGGCTAGCCATGGAAGAAAGGAAGCTTGCGCATGAGCTTAGCCTGAAGGAATTAGAGCTCCGAGCCTTGCAGATGGAGATGCAGGGCAACTTGAATGGTGGCAGCGTACCTGCTGGGGTTCCACAGGAGCCCAAGTTCTATCTACCTAGACAGGTGATAACCAGTTTTAGTGTGGGAGATGACATCGATAAGTGGTTGGCGGCGTACGAGGTATCTTTGGTGGCCCATAGGGTTCCTGAGAGCTACTGGGGGGGAGGTCTCTACAGGTACATACCTCCACCAGTAAGGGACACACTTTTGACCTTGGACAAGGGGGATCAGACCAACTACCCTATCATGAAGGAGGCCCTGCTTAAGAAGTTTGGCCTCACCCCAGAGAAGTACCGCCAAAAGTTCCGCAACAGCCACAAGCTTCACACACAAAACTGGGTGGATTTTTTTGATTATGCCCGGAAGGCATTGGAGGGTTGGGTGCGTGGCAGCAACATTGATGATTACAAAGGGCTGTACGACCTGTTCTTGAGAGAGCACCTCCTAGAGAAATGTTTTCTGGAGCTGCGCCAGTACTTGGTGGACCGCAAGCTGACCAATCCACGGGAGCTTGCAGAGGAGGCAGACACGTGGGTCAGCACTCGGGTGTCCCACAAGGGAGCCGGGGCGGATCCCCGAAAGGTGGACAGGGGTTCCCCCAGAAGAAAGAGGGGGAGATAAAAGGAGGGAGTTCTTTAAAGGCCCCCAAAATAGACCGCCTGGGAGAGGGGTAGGTTCCCCATCCCAATCTGGATTCCAGAAACCCACTTACCCTGACAGGAGTCAGCAGCCCAGAACTGTCCGGTGCTACGAGTGCGGGAGGTTGGACACTACAAGGGGGATCCCCAGTGTTGCAAGAGAACCCCAGCCCCCACAGGAGGTAAGAGCCCCGGGGTGGCCAGTGTAGCGCTTGGGGAGGAGTTGTCCCTAGGTAGGGGAGGTGAGTGTACAGGCTTGACCTTAGTTTCCCTGGGGGATAGAGAGATCATCCCACGGGTTCAGGTACCCTCGAACACTGCCAAGTATCGGCAGAGGGTCCTGGTGAACGGGGAGGAGGTGGAGGCTCTGAGGGACACAGGTGCCAGCATGACGATGGTGAGACGTCAGCTGGTGTCCCCAGAGCAGGTGATTCCTGAGGTATTCCACCCGGTTGTTATGGCTGATAATAGCCTGGGTCATTACCCCGTGGCCCAAGTTCCCTTTGAGTGGGGAGGAGTCTCAGGCCTGTTGAAGGTTGCGGTGAGCCCTGCCATGCCAGTTGACTGTCTGCTGGGTAACGACTTGGAACATACTGCCTGGAGGGAGGTAGAGTTCAATGCCCATGCTGAGATGTTGGGATTACCAGGATGGACTTGCGTCATCACGCGGTCCATGGCTGCCCGACAAGGAACTCAGCTCGGGTTGGAGCCTGAAATAATGGCCCAGCCCACTGCTGGACGAGGAGATGTCCAGGAGGAGACACCCGGTGAGATGGATGGGGAGCCCGCGGAGGTGGCCTCGGAGTCCGCTGAGGTGGATGGTGTTCCCGTGGGGGACCTGCTGACCCCTGCAGAGTGGAAGGTGGAAGGAGGGCCTACCCGGGAGGAATTTTGCCGGGCGCAGAAGGAGTGCCCTACGCTTGAAGGCATGCAGCAGCAGGCCGAAGCCCAAGCAACTGGAACAGAGACTGGTAACTACCATGTCTACTGGGAGGATGGTCTCCTCTACAGTGAGCCTAAGGCTCCGGTGCATGGGTCATCAAGGGCCTTAGTGGTCCCCCAATGCTACCGAGCCTTTCTGCTAGAGTTGGCACACGAAATACCACTAGCAGGACACCTGGGCCAGGACAAGACGTTTGCGCGTTTGGTCCCACATTTTTACTGGCCCAGGATGCGCGTCACTTCTGACACTTTCTGCAAGACCTGCACCACTTGCCAGGCGAGCGGCAAGACAGGGACTAAAGTGAAGGTCCCTCTAGAACCTCTCCCAGTTGTCGGTACCCCTTTTGAGCGGGTAGGAATTGACATTGTCGGGCCGTTGGACCCGCCGACTTCTGCGGGACATAGGTTCATCTTGGTGCTGGTAGACCACGCCACCCGGTACCCAGAGGCAATCCCTCTGAGGACCATCACTGCACCGGTGGTGGCGCGGGCCCTGATGGGGATTTTTACCCGAGTGGGATTCCCCAAGGTCGTGGTGTCAGATAGGGGCACGAATTTAATGTCGGCCTACATGCAGGCCATGTGGAAGGAGTGTGGAGTGACCTACCGGTTCTCCACTTCTTACCACCCCCAGACGAACGGGCTCGTAGAGCGTTTTAATAAGACCTTGAAGGGGATGATCCGGAGCCTACCCGAGGACTTGAGAAGGAAGTGGGACGTCCTCTTACCCTGTCTGCTCTTCTCCTACCGAGAGGTGCCGCAGAAGTGGGCCGGTTTCAGCCCCTTTGAGCTGCTCTATGGCCACCCCGTTCGGGGGCCACTCAGTCTTGTCAAGGAGGGGTGGGAGAAGTCTTCCTCGAAGCTTCCCCGTGATGTGGTCAGCTATATGCTGGCATTCCGCAGCCAAGTGGCCAAGCTGTGGAAGGAAGCCTCGGACAACCTAGAGGCTAGTCAGGCCGTCATGAAGAAATGGTATGACCGGAACGCTCGGACGGTAGAGTTGGACGCTGGACAGAAGGTGTGGGTCATGGAGCCAGGAGAGCTTAGCGCCCTCCAGGACCGGTGGACTGGACCGTTTGAGATCTTGGAAAGGAGAGGCCAGACCACGTATGTCGTCGATGTGAAGACCCCCGTCAACCCCACAGGGTGTTCCACGTCAACCGCCTGAAGCCACACCAGGAGCGTTCAGAGCTCACTCTCCTGATGATAACAGATGGAAGTGAGGAGGAGGAGAGTGAGCCTCTTCCAGACCTTCTGGCCGCCCATGAGAAGGATGGCTCGGTAGAGGGAGTGGTCCTCGCCCCATCCTTGACCCCAGAGCAACAGAGGGACTGCCGCCAGGTCTTGGGGCAGTACGCCTCGTTGTTCTCTCTCACGCCTGGGATCATGCACCTGTGTACCCATGATGTGGACACAGGGGACAGTCCGCCAGTAAAAACCAAGTCTTACCGGCTGTCCGATAAGGTCAAGGCTAGTATCCAGGGTGAGGTTACCAAGATGCTAGAACTGGGGGTGATTGAGCCTTCCAGTAGCCCTTGGGCTAGTCCGGTGGTGTTGGTGCCGAAAGCGGCCCCACCGGGCACCACACCAGAACTTCGGTTCTGTGTGGATTACCGCGGACTCAACTCAGTCACCAAGACCGACGCTCACCCGATCCCTCGGGCGGATGAGCTCATTGACCGGCTGGGAGCAGCCCGGTATCTGAGTACCATCGATTTGACGTCAGGCTATTGGCAGATCGCCATGGCGGAAGGAGCAAGGGAGAAGACTGCGTTCTCCACCCCCGAGGGCCACTTTCAATTTCGGGTGATGCCCTTCGGGTTGAAAAATGCTCCAGCCACTTTCCAGCGGTTGGTGAACCAGGTGCTGTCTGGCCTAGAGGCCTTCTCTGCTGCCTACCTGGATGACATAGCTGTCTTCAGTAGCACCTGGGAGGACCATCTGGAGCATCTCCAGGAGGTGCTACAGGCTCTGCAACGGGCTGGTCTAACCATCAAGGCCAGCAAGTGCCAGATTGGACAGGGATCTGTCGTGTACCTGGGACATCTGTTGGGCGGAGGTAAGGTGCAACCCCTCCAAGCCAAGATCGAGACCATCTTGGCCTGGGAGTCCCCCAAGACCCAAACAGAGGTCCGGGCTTTTCTCGGCCTCACGGGATACTACCGCCGGTTCGTCAAGGGATATGGAACCATTGTGGGCCCTTTGACGGAATTGACTTCGAAGAAGCAGCCACGCAGAGTCATCTGGACGGCTGCCTGCCAGGAAGCCTTTGAGACCCTCAAACGTGCAATGTGAACTGCACCGGTGCTCAGGACTCAAGACTTTGGACGGGAATTTATCGTGCAGACAGACGCTTCTGAGCATGGCATAGGAGCTGTGCTCTCGCAGCTGAATGACGATGGCCAAGACCAGCCAGTGGCCTTCATTTCCCGAAGACTACTCCCCGGGAACAGCGGTGGAGTACCATCGAATGAGAAGCCTTTGCCGTGGTTTGGGCTGTAAAGAAGTTGAGGCCATACCTTTTTGGTTGTCACTTCCTGATCCAGACCGACCACAGACCCCTTCGCTGGCTCATGCAGATGAGAGGCGAAAACCCCAAATTGTTGAGGTGGTCCGTTTCCTCCAGGGGATGGACTTTCAGGTGGAACATCGACCCGGTGTAAACCACGCGAACGCTGACGGTCTCTCCCGGTTTTCCGCCTTAGCGACGAGAACTCCCTAGAGGTTGGGAAGCTCTCCCCTCTTTCGGCTGGGGGGACGCGTGTTAGACCTGTCAGCCCTAGGGTGGTCTTGCCCTGTTTTTTTCCCTTTTGCGCCTCATTTTTGCCACCGTATTTTTACTGGACCTAGGTCTCCGGGCGCCTTACCACTGCTAACCAGTGCTGAGGTGCAGGTGCTGTCTCACTCAAGATGGCTGCCACAGGCCCCTGCTACTGCAGAGTGGCCTTGCACACATACACACTAGTAGCCAGGGTCAGGCTGGGACATAGGGATACAGTATCCATCCCGTCCCCGCCTCTGGGCCACATAGCCAGACATGGTGGAAGGTTCCAGAACCTTCCGGGCTGTGGGAGGAGTTATGTTTTGCCGCCTTTAAGAGGGTCACCTGACCTAGGGGTATAAGAGGTTTGGAGGGAAATCTTTTAGCCAGTTGGGGCACCACTGATCCTGGGAGAACCTCTGCCGGAGTACAGGCTGTAGGGCCTAGGGGGGAGACCTACACTACTGCTGCTGACAAGGCTTAAGAAAAACAAAAAACAGGAGTAAACCCGTTAACCCAGTTGAGACCGGGTAAGTATTACATCAATAAAACAACGTCTCAACAGGTATATCAAGCGGGGGACTGTTCAAAAAGGTGTATCAATCACACAGCACAGGAAAGAAATAAGGGAGACCAATGAGATTGAAAAGGTTGTTATTTGCATATAGAAGCACAGAAATCAACTAAATTGCAGTAACCATAACAAACCAGATGTGCACTGGAAGTGTTGTAGTGAATAAACGGCGCAGTGACACACGTGATTAAAAACAACGTGAGGCGGCGAAAAATTATAATAATAATCAGTGTAGGTCAAACAAAAATATTTACAATCACAAACATAATTCCATTATTTGTGAATGACCCTTTGGTTGCCGCAATTGGCGTTGTAGAGTCGACGGCGTTTCGACCTCTCTAACTCAAGGTCATCATCAGGACGATGGTTACACGATTCATTTAAAGTGCTCTGGTGGCACTAGGTGAGGAGGGGGAATCCAGAAGGTGAGTCCTACACGACTGGAACTATAAGCGGGCTGGGATGTCGTCAATTGTGGAAAGTCCTGCGTCAAGGGGAAGAGCGTGCGGAAAGCTGGGCAGCGCTCGGAGAAGAATTCCGATGGGCAGCGGGTGTTTGGGTCCACTGATTCGTCGCGTTTGGAGGAATATGGGATCAGGATGCCGGGATAAGTCCAAAAGCAGGTAGGACGAGTGAAGCGTCTGGGACATAGGGATACAGTATCCATCCCGTCCCCGCCTCTGGGCCACATAGCCAGACATGGTGGAAGGTTCCAGAACCTTCCGGGCTGTGGGAGGAGTTATGTTTTGCCGCCTTTAAGAGGGTCACCTGACCTAGGAGTATAAGAGGTTTGGAGGGAAATCTTTTAGTCAGTTGGGGCACCACTGATCCTGGGAGAACCTCTGCCGGAGTACAGGCTGTAGGGCCTAGGGGGGAGACCTACACTACTGCTGCTGACAAGGCTTAGGCACTGCTGTAGTAAGTTAGCTGAGGAACGCCCACCACCCACTGACCTTGCCCAGCGTGAGGGGACCCAGGGAACCACCTTCAACATGCTGGGAAGTACCATCCAGCACCCCAAGAACCACCAACTCATTCCCTCCCCCATATGGAGAAACCCCAAGAAGCAACCAACCAAGAATTGCCGCAAGTAACCTTAAATTGTAAGGCCTGACCGACCAGCAAGGCCAGAAACCTGAACTGCCAAACTGGGGATCACCAGGTAAAGCGCCGTGCCCTGAAGCGCTAGACCTTCACCCCATCTATTCCTAGCTGCTGCTGGGCTGCCCAAAGCCCTTCTGGGTCAGCCCCCCTGCCAGCCTGCTGCCAGCGCGCCCCACGCTGTACCTCCACGTGGGAGGAATTGCCCCCAAGCCACTGACCTCGTGGCTAGAATCTGCCGTTGCGGCCGCCGCCGCGTGTGGAGAGCTGTGGAGGCGAGCGTGGACTCTCCGAGGCTGTGGTGGTGAGGTGCGCCGTCCGCGCCCTCACCGAAGCCTGATGATCTGCCCCAAAGGTCACCGCCGGGCCCGGGAGCCCCACCGATGAAGTCGCGGCCCAAAAAGATCACCGCCGCGGCCCAGGGGCCCGCGGGAAGAAACTGAGGCCTAGCTGGAAGAACGAGGCCTCCAGGCCCCGCCGACGCCGTTGCCCGGAGACCGGGGACGCCGACCGCGTCATCGGCCGCGCCCCCGGGAAGGCCGCGCAGTGATTGGGCGCCGGCTCCCGCCACGCCCCCAGCGCCGACGGAAGCCGGGGAAGAGTGCCGAGTGAGCAGAGGGAGGCGGGAAGCCGGCCGGAGAGGACTGCCAGCTCCCGCTCCCTTCCCCGCATCCAGCGCTATCCAAGGGGGCCGGAGGAGGGTGATACCGGCCCACCAACGTCCCGCAATTCCGGCCGGAGGGCCGTGGAACTCGCTCCGGGCCCCGCCCCGCCAATCACGGGCCGGCCCGGGAGGGAGCCAGTCGCTGCGAGGAGCGACCAACGAACCAACTACAGATGAGCCCAGGAGGCCCCTAGGGCCCTAGAAACGCCCCTGGGGGCCGGGGGCCAACAGCAATTATACGCACGAGGCGAGGCCCCGGAGAGGAGAGGGCCTGGCCTAACTTAACCCCTGAGTAGCCCTGAGGGGCCCAGAAGCCTAATTGACAGGGAATTCCCAGAGTAAAGGACATGTTGAGGGGTTCCCCAAGTTGTTCACCAGCCTAGTTGTTCTGCCTGCCTTAATTACTGTCTAGGCCTGATGTATGTAACCATTATTGAAATGTCTTTGCCTAGGATAAGGGTGCTTAACTGAATTGAGCTGAAGTGTACACCGCCAAGAGTTGAAGTGTTTTATGTTGCAGGTGTACCGGTTTGCGACGCCCCTTTTACTGCCTATGGGAGCGCCTAGACTAATGCAGGCCCTGTTTGAAATGCCCATTTACAAGTGATTGAATATTCATGAGGTGAACTGCATGTTTTAGGCCCATGTTTTATTATTGCACCCTGTGATCATTATTGGTGCTACGTTTAGGAGATGATTCCTGCGGCCTTTTAGTGGCCTACAATGTTGATGAGCTATGATGCTTTAATGAAATTACGCACCAGTTGAGTACTGCAATGACTTTAAATGTTGACCTGAATTAATCTGCCTCATCTGATGCTGCATTGATTTATATAAAAGAACTTGTTTTTAATACACAAGCCTGGTGTGGTGTCACGTTATTGCGTCCGCATTCCGGAGTCAAAGTGAGTGTGTGCTGCACAACTGCCTTACACATTGCCTTCGTGTGCTTTCCCGCCTCGCGCCATGCTACCGTGCCGGACTCGGTAACCCCGTTTCCAACAGCCCCCTATTGGCCCACGAACACGAGTGTAACCGTGACACCCGTGCATGGGATGCCTTGATATTTGGCGTATGTGCAGGCAGTTGGGCATGGGAGTTTGCACAACTCCTCGTGTGCAGTGACCACATCGAGGCGCTCCCCTATTGGGCTGTGTTGCGGATTGGTGTAACGGCGTGGACGGAGCACAGCTGCCCGGACCAGGTAAAGGACTGGCTCGCCCTCGCGTACCTTGACCTCGACAACGATGTACTCTTGGAACAGATTGCCCATGAAACAGCGCTCACATACATGGACGAGTAACTACGTTCCTGCAGCCACAATTGATTGTCACCCACAGCACAGGTCACCACACCTTGTAGCATCTCGGAGGAATTTCCACATATCCCACCACAACAGTGGACATGTCTGCCTTCGCCTGGACTCAGAATGCATGTGCGTGGACCTACGCGTGTGTACACACACCTGTGCAAGGTGATGCAGTCCCATGGGCGGAGCAGCACAGCGTCGCCTGGCAACGTTCCAAAAGCGGAGAAACTGCTGGGGCGAGAGTACACACATGGCAATGTAGCACGACATGTGACTTGTAGGATCCCTTCACCTGCTCACTGTCAGCAGAGCACACAGTCAGCGCAGTCCGGTGCTACAGCACTATGCAGATCCCATGGGCTGTGAGTCGTGTCCCCTGACACGGGCCGATGAGCAGACGCTAAACATCACATGACTCGTCCAGCAAGGCAAGGTGGGCTGAGACCGTTGACATCCGTAATTAATTGTGTGCACTTTTGCCACCCCATTACTTGCACCTCGACATGTTCCTAAGCTGCCTGTAAGTGTCTTAAACATTGGTCTGCATGTTGTGGCCCTTGCCTTGCCCGTACTGACACGCACATGCTAATAAAGTCTACGCAACTTCACCTGTGTACAACTGTGATGAGTGTTGATTATAATGACAGATCATGTGCCTACATGTGCATTGTCCGTACACAGGGAGGCATTGACTGACGCTTGTGAATTGGGGGTGAGTCCCTATTGCCAGCTCCACCTCTGTGAGCCAGACATTGTGGCTGGGATAGTTGGTGGCAGACCTGTGCTCCTACGTGTCCCCAGCAATGTGCGTATGGTGTCCAACTTCTCGCCATGTGGAACAAGGTCATCCATCAAAACAGACTGTGTCCACACAGATGTGTGTGAGTAGGCATGCGAAGAGACGTTCTGTTGTCACATGTGATGGGGGACACCACTTAAGGACTGCTACCGAATGTGACATTTCCACACACAGCCCTATTTGATACATGGACGTGGTGCTACGTTTGGGGGCAACGGGATTGTTGTCACTGTGCAATGTGGCCACAGCTAGTTCACACCTTCACAGTCATCTAAGTGGCCAGGTGAGTCAGGGTCAAACATGCGCATTGATGACATCTACCAGGGTGTACCTTTTAGTGCTATCGATGTCCCTACATTCATCCAAACATTTATTCGTGAGTGAACATAGACATGACACATCTGTGTGATTTGGAATGTTTTATTCACATTCTGGGGGGTGTCGGACCTGGAGCAGTACATGGCCACTTCAAGCCCACATAACATGGTTGCCCAGTGGTGGGCCAACCAGAGTTCTTGTGGCAAGGCAAAGTTGATCTGAAGAGGAAGGGTGCAGACTGCCGCCGGGTTGCTGTGTCATTGGTACCAGAGCAGATATGGCAGTCCATGTCGGGGTCCATGTGAAGGTCGCAGAGTGTTTTGGGGGACAGTGGGAGGTGTTGTTCCAGGGCATGATGCAGAGAGTACGACCAGGCAGGGACAGGCCATGTGGCGGGGACGGATGCTACTACCTCCTTCCTCACACAGTCATTACCCTCCACATCTTACTCCTCTGAGACGTCTTCTGTGTCCGGTGTGTGAGGTGTGTGTGGTGGGGTTATGGCTGCGTCACTGTGTGCCACTGACACATCAGGGTGCGAAGGTGATAGGGCTGCATCACTGTGTGCCACTGACACATCAGGGTGCGAAGGTGATAGGGCTGCATCACTGTGTGCCACTGGCACATCAGGGGGAGGATATGTGTGTGTCGAGGTTCCTGCAGCAGTGACCTGGAACAGGCTCAGTGGCAGCAATGGCAAGATGAGGATCTGCAAGGCATGGAAGATCGCAGCTACATCTCGCTGGTGTTCAGCAGTGGCAGCCATACTTCCAGCCTGCATCGGCTTCATGGTCTCCATTGACCTCCGCATCTGTGCCAACTCTGTGCTGTCATCGCTTGGGCCTGTCTGCCTAGACAGTTCTTGTAACCGAGTAATGGACCCAGCGATGTCAGCCAAGGATTGTTGGTGAGCATGGTGCGGACAGTGGGTATCCGTTAGGGACTGTAGGTGCTCCCTGATGGGACTCAGGCACCCACGTATGGCATCGAGTTTGTCTGCCATGAGGTCGAAACCCAGCCGCAGCTGATCTGCCATCTTCTCCTGGCACCCTAACACACGGAGTTTGAAATCCGTGTGTTGGTCGTGGGAGTCCTGGGAGGCAGCCGTGGTGGTGTGTGCTTCCTGCGGTGTGGTCTGTGCAGGGTGTGGGCTCACCGCGATGCAGCTGGGCTGCCCTGCTCCTGGAGGTGGGGTGCGGAGGCTGTCCACGAGCCGTTGGAGGGTGTCAGTGCAAATGTGCAGGGTGTCCTCTTCATCATCACTGAAGAGATGTGTGGTCTGCTATGCAGGAGGTGTTGATTGTCCCTCTGCAATGTGAAGGGGAGATGCAGGTTAACAGTGTGTTCCATGTATGTTGACGCATTGTAGATGTTTACATTCAGACTGCATGAGGATGTACATTGTGACTATTTTGGTGCAGCTGGCTATTTGATGGGAGTCAGTGGACATTTCGACTACTTGACGGATGTGTGGTTGTACTTGTACGTTATCAGCTCACAGTGTCATGCATTGCCAGTTGTGATTGGCCAGTTTCTACGCACGAGCGGCACCAGTTGTGTCCTCTGTCCTGTGGTGTAGGGGTTGCACTCTGTCCCACATTGTCGTCAATGTTGATGTACTGTGATTGCTATGTATGTGTGCTGCATTGTTGGCGATTCGCCCCTGCAGCTCTGCATTGGCGGACCCTTATCCCTTTGAGTCGGTGTGCATTTTACTTGTGTGCTTTTCGGGTGCTGGGATGTTTGCGACTTGGGTCATTTGTGCTACTGGAGATATTTGGTACTCTTGTGCATTGTTTATCTGCAAATGTGTTTTTTACGTCATGGTTCGTAGGTGCACGTGGATGTGTCAGAGTGTGACCTGCTCCTTTACGGATGTGGTCCACACTCAGCCACCTCAGTGTCGTCTCGTGCACCATGTCATGTATTGTGACTTCAGCCATGCTATCTGTCATGCAGTGTCACTTGCATTGTCGGTGTGGCTCACAGAGCCGCTGCTTTTCGGGATTCAGCACATGTGCAGGGGTAGGTTGTGGCATTGGTGATATGGAGGGGGCCCATTTGTGCAGATTGTGGACGGGGGCCTACTTGGTGTTTCTATGTGTGCTGCAGTGTGCCAAGGGTATCAGGGACATGTTCCACAGTCATTGTGGGTGTGCAGTGTGCTGCACATGATTGTGAATGTGTGGCATTGTGCCCATCTGCCCCCGTCCCCCAGTCCCTGGTCGTTACTCACCCTGTTGCTGTTGGGTCAGGTCATATCGGGCTGTGTCCAGACCCCCGACTCCTTGCACCGTCTCCACGCTGATGACTGTGGCCACCATTTCCTCCAGCTCATCCAGCTCCTCCTGTGGCGTAGGACTCCCACCTCCAGTCGCCTTTGCTGCCTTCATGTTGGCAGCGAGTTTCTGTTTGGTTTGGCTGTGCACTTCATGCCAGCGTCTCTTGACCTCCTCCATTGACCTCCTCGACACTCCGACTGCATTCACGTTGGTGACAATGGACTGCTATATTTCCGTTTGTGTTGCCAATGACACCGTGGAGGTGACGAACAGTTGTTGGTAGTGTTCTATCACCTCCGTGACGATGATCCGGTCTTCCTGCGGACTGAACCCTGTCTTCCTCTTCTCCTTGCCCTTCCCCGAACACGGGGTTCCTGGCTGGTCCTCCGTGGGGCTTGTGGGGTTCGGGTTGTCCTCTGCACTCGGTCCGGGTGCATCCATGGTGCTACGCAGTTTGTTTTGTTTTTGGTGTTTATTTTTTGGTTGCTCTTATAGTGCATTTTCACGCATGACGTGTGGGATTTGCGGGCCTGTGTCTGGTTGTCGCTGATTTTTGTATCGCGGTTTGGGACATCGCAGGTTTTTTTGCTCTCGTGTTTCGCATTGTTTCTGTGTCGCGTTGGTTTTTGGGCGGTCATTTGGCACGTTATCCTGCTACTATCGCATGGTGCCGCAGGGTTGGGAATACCACGTTGACACGGTGTTATTTTCACGCGATGGACTGCGATGTGAAGGGTTGGGTTAAGCAACTTTTGCGGTAGTTATCACACGTTCTTGAGAATATGCCCCATGGTTTTTCTCCACACCGGAAGAAGCTGGGATTGGCTGGATGGATGGCGGCAAGTTGGAAACTCCAATACAGAGGTGTGCGCAAGACAGAAGTGGAATCGAACCAAACAATCCCAGAACGCTCGCAACGACACAGATCATGGAACTGCAGAATAGGAAGAGGAAAGTTAAAGAGACTATGAAAAGTCAAATGCACCGTTTTAACAATCCACGTGAACACATGTCCGATCTGACACTCCCGCTCGCCTCGACCTAGCTCGCTTTGCTCGGCGGTGGAAATGACTATCTCTGGCACCACTTCTTCCTATGCATCGATCCAGGATGGGTAATTATACACACACTAGCCAAACAAAGGGAACTGTACCTTGTAGCTGATGTCCACATTATGTTGCTATTATCGTTTTGAGCAGGATATGTGAGGGATGGGGGAGGGCTCGGCAGGGCCACAGACCTCTGTTTTCTTTTTTGTGAGGGGGCGACAGGAACTCTGCATTGTTGGGGAGGCGGGTAGTTTAAAGTCTGTCAGCAGGGCAGCAGGGAGGGGGGATTGTTGGTGGGATTAGTTCTAAGTTTAAACAGGTCACGACGCATTGTTGTGTAGTTCCTATAAACCTATATAGGATCTGCGTGTTTAGACAACATACACTGTAGGATTGGTGTCCAGACTGATTCCAGACACCCCCACTGGGTATGTTAGCCTGTATACCAGCTAGCTCACAGTTCCAAGAGAAACCCCTCTTACCAAGGAGAGAATAGTTCTTGGCAACTATCGAACATGACAACTCTTTCCCATCAGGGATCGTGGAAACAGTACGTTACTTTTCACTCAGTCACTCGTGCTCACTTTGTCTCAGAGAGATACACAGAATAAACGGTGGGGACGTTTTTCAATAAGCATTTATTGAACCAGGGTCGTTTTAGTGTAAAATAAGTGTGCTGAAACAACCATTAGACAGAAACAGATATAAATGATCGTAAGCACCAACAGAGTAAAAGACAAGTATAAAAATACCTGACAATAAAATGAGTACTCCTACGATGCGACCTTAACTAGATGTACCTAAGTGTACCTAGCATGTGTGTGGGTGTAAAAGCCAAGAATCCCTCTAGGATACAGTCAACCCCATTACCTGAAGTGAGAGACTGTGGGACCCCATCCTGGTCTCAAGATGGACACCCCGCAAGGGATGTCAGACCACTGCGAGCTGGAGTGTCTGCGTGCAGGAACATCAGCGTCTCGCGTCAGTGTGTCAGCATGGAAGTCCTTTTCTCTTCTTCTGCCTCAGAAAAGATATGGTGTTTATATGCCCAATGTGGTACCCCCAGGGGATATACCTTGCTGTGTCATGTCAGACTAGGATGAGGGAATGAATGACCCTTATACATAGTTATTATGCAGGAGATGACAGTCCTGCTGTGATTCCAAGAATCCTCAAGCATAATGAATGAGGCTAGTTTTCAGAGAAAACCCCATGCCATTTAGGCATTACGGTAACTAGTTAAAAGTTCAGTACCGAGAACCGTTATACAGTGTAATATCAGGGGAATATAGGTGAAAGGTCTGGTTGCTACCTGAGCCTATATCGGGCACCTGTATGAAACATAACACCCACTCCTCATTTGACCGGACGACATATGAAAAATACTACATGTACTTCTAAAATACACAGATAATTTGATAAGCAAAAATGCATAAAAAATGCTAACATTCTAGTATAAGCTGTAGAAGTCTCTTAAAGAAGTCTCTTAAAATATGTTCATATATATGGTCCGAACAACTATGAGTGTCTGAAAGCCATGCAGTGCTGAAAAAGAGTCTATTGTTTAAAATTTAAAATTTTGATTGTTTTGAAAAAGGCCAAATATTTCCCAGCACACGATGAGCCAAATGTTTGTGTCCTGGCTAGGAGACGCAAAATCACTGTTGCTTGCCAACGCAGACGACGAACCCTGCAACACCTCACAGATCAGGTCAATCGAGCACACATGATCTTCTGCAGTGCTCACAGCCGATGCTGGGGAAGCCTGTATGGTATCCATGACTTGTGTGCCTGTAGAGGAGCCGGTCTCTGTTCCAACAGGAGCTGAAGCATCCCGTGGGAGCTCCAAGAATGCCGACATCAACATGGGAATACGCTGAGGACACAGCAATACATGGGCCTTTAACGGGTCCAGTAAAGCATCCACGTCCGGTGGCGCAACCAAAGGAAGTGTTAGACAGAGATCCAACACGCATTCTTGTCCACAGAATAGGCATCGGAGGACAGGCAGATCACAGTGAATCCAGACTGGTCGAAATGATAGGAACCAAGACTCGCTTAGTTCCCGAAGGCGAGGTGTGCCCAGATGGAGTTCCATGCGATCACGGTATTGGCACTCCAAGAGCATTTTTTCCATCTCCTTGGTGACTGGGACGTCCATTGTGTAGCAGAAAAATTACAATCAGGATTCCTGCTATTAGAAACAGGATCAGCGGAAGCCCTCCAAAAATGCTTCCAAACACGGAGTGTATGAAGTTGAGAATAACTCAGAAGATTGTCTAAAAGGTGCTTAACAGTCCAGAGCCTATGGTCTTAAATACGTGTCTATACCTATCGTATCAGACATGTTAAAGATACGTTGTACCATTTCTGTGAAATGGAAAGGGCAGTTTGTTCGAACAAGTGCCTGTATCTCAGCTGACCTTGCGACCTGAAGCTCAAAAAGTCTCTCGGGCGGAGGTAGGGCACGGTTTTCTGTAAAAGCATGCCTTTCATTCTGCTCAGAGTATCAAACCGTATAAAGGAAACATTCAATGAAGGCCATAAAGGTGCCTCCCTGACTGTATGGGTCGGTAGAAACGATACTTGCATACAGCAAGTAACCCTGGAGCTTAACAGTGACAAGATATGCGATGCCCGGGAGCATCCCACGACAACCTTGATCATTCAGCATCAAGTAACTCCCATTTGAAAGTAACCTGAACACTGGATTAATCACGGCAGCCGGGGACCCTTTCAAGTGACAGGATAAGTTAACAACTGAACAATTACAGGCCCCGTGAAGCATGATATCCTGGCATATGAGAGATCCACTTAAAGTGTTCTCGCAGTTAGGACCGCTTAGAAACACTTCCATGTCCCCACTCCTGCATCGAAATCTGTATTGAAATTCCCAAGATTCCTTGATGAATTCCCTATCCATCGCTTCATATCTGCCTGCCTGTTGTTGTTCTAGGCAATAATGAAACTGGAAAGTTGTGACCGGTAATGTTATATGGCCATGGATTAGCCATTCTGTGGATGGTAATTGGTCCAGTTTTTCAATACGCAGCATTGAATATTTTGCTCCCCTTTGTGCCATTGTTATCTGTTTTGTAGTCAGATTGTATGCAGAGAACAAAGACGTACTGTTAATAAATCGCCAAGGCACATAACCAGCGTGCAATGATTGCAGCGTCCACCTTAACAACATAATAGAACATAGTTGAGATTGTCCGTGTTGTAGTATCGACAAGTCCTGTTCTAGTATATCTATAGCAGAAGATACAATGTTGCCCAGTGAATAAATCCTGGATGTTAATGTAGTCATACTATTGTCAACTACAGCTAACGCCTTTTCTAGGTTAATTCTATCTATTTCACGGAGTCTCTCCGTGGCTTCTTGTTGAGCGATTTTCCAAATTTCATTATAGACAGCATATAAGAAGCGTTTCTGACGTGGCTTTTGGGGGCCTAATAAAAAATCCCTTAGATCTTCCTCATCTGAGAGTAAGAATAAGTGCTGTTTCACCTGGGACAGTGACGAGGTTTTTAATCAATCGAGGCGTAACTTCCCAACACTGTATGATATCACCACCCCGGGTGTTCTCTTTGTACATAGCGTTGGTCTAGCCTATGGATACTAAACCCTTCTGTTGTACCCCTGACTCTTGATTGACATCTGTTTGTGTCTGTGGGCCAAACTAACCATTCCTTCCAATTGGGGTCTGAAGTATTGTACTGTATGATGTCATCTATTGTATCCCCTCTGCGTGATGTAAAATTGGTGTGTGAAGTTGTTGGAATCCGAGGTGTGCTCAAATCCTTGTTCTTGGCTAGTCCAAGACAGGATGTCTGTTGCACTGTGTAATTCAAAATGATGATTTGCTGTGGGATGAGGCAAGCGTGAAATAGAGTCTCTGTTCCCTGAACCTGCCATTCCTTTGAACCCCAGACCGATTTTATGTCTATAGTGTCCTTCCATAAGTCGAAACCCTGTTCAGATGGTTGGGAAATAAAGGATGCAGAATACATCTGTTTGGTGTTAGTAAGCATATTTTTCTGTGCAGTTGTAGGTGCAACCTCATAGTAATATGAGGTCGGGTCAGAAGTGTTAAACCCTGAAAAATAGGAAAACGTCTGTGCAAACGTTTTTGAACTACCTTTTGGTGCTGTTGGGCAATGTTCCCATTGGTGGTATGTAAAAAACATTAAGTGGGAGACTAGATTTGTGTAAAAAGTGATGACCACAATGATGGTAACAGTACATAGTGTCATAGTCTGATGTGTCCTCTAACATTTCAATGCTTGAAAATGCAGCAGATTGTTCTAAATCAGACAACATATTATTTACAGTTTCAAAATCCCAATCATCAGAAAATGTACTGGAGATAATGATATCATTTAAAGACATTTTAAACAAATGTGGTATTTTTAAAAGCTCTGTGGGACCAAATACATCATAATCAACCTTGTCCCAAACTATACCATCAAGCATTGGAACAGCTGTAATGTTCACTAAGAACAAGTCTCTTTGCTCACGACGAGATGACGTATGAGGTTTCAGGACCAAGTTCACATTTGAAACTGCAGAGCATTCTGGGAGATAGTTTCCATTGATGAGTAAGCAAAACACTAGGCCAATCCAGAATAGAAGAAACAATATTCCCATTATTATCCAGAGTTGTAGCCAAGGTGATATTAGGTAAGTCTTTTTCAGAAAAGTGTAGAAATCATGAATTTGCTGCTTACGGGAAACTGGAGCTGGCGTTGTCTCAGGTTCACTGGGAGCAAGAGAGAAGGTATCAAAATCGATGAAGTAGCCAGATGCAGTTCGATCTATCTTTGGTAGCTCAGCAGGTTTTGTTGAACAGGCAGACGTCTCTTGTAGAGGCATATTTATGTAGACATCAGTTGTAGGCCGAATTGATATTTGTCTTTCATTTGTATTTTGAAGTTCTCTTTCAACAGGAACAAGTTCCATTTCATTGTTGGAAATTCCATTACTTGGTATTGGTGAACCTTCAAATGTTATGGGTCTTTCTGTCTGAACTTCCTGTATGGTAGCGAGAGGAGAGCATCGGCTACCCAGGAGACCACAAGGCCTGCTATTCAGTAACAACCACTAAGATCAAACCATCTAACCAGCAAAGTTTCAGCGGCACGAAACCTATATCATATACTGCAAAGCAGGAAATCAAGCTTGCTAAAAAACATATCTATCGATCTTTGAGACACCTCTGGCACAAGCCCGATGATAAAACTCAATTGGAATTACTACGGAGACAAAGGGCAGATCTGAAAAAACTGAAAAGGAATGTCAACAGAACTATGGAGGAGGAATTCTGGGTAAAACTATTTGCTGACGTTAAACTACAATAACAGCGCCAGATTCTGGAACACAATAAATCAATTCATCCACCAAAATCATGATAGCATCTCCTCGAACATCGCAGAGGAAGATTGGGTTAAATACCTAAGTTCCTACTTCCAACAAAACATTGAGCTCAGTGAACAGGACCGAAACATTAAAAAAGAACTAGACTGCCTTATGACAATCAAGGACGGGGCTGAATGTAACACGACCGACTCTGGGAATACAAGGGGAGGCTTATCAACTGAGGAATTCCAAATAACTCACGTAACAGCAATTAAACAGCAGATAGGCAAGGGGAGAAGGGAAGGTGTGCCTGGCCCTAATGGAATACCACCAGCATTATACAAACAGGAGGCAACCTACTGGGCAGAAGCACTGGAACCACTGTTTAGAGAAATTAGGACGCTAAATACCCTGCCTAACTCCTGGAAAGGATCAATCATTTCCCCAATTTTTAAATCCGGTGAAAAGTCGGCCCCACAAAATTATCGACTAGTGGCTTTATTAGATAATGAGGCAAAAATTTTTGCAGGTACATTATTAGAGGATCTCCAGGCATGGGCCACAGACAAATCTGCAATTCCTTTACAACAGACTGAATTTGTAAAATCAGTCGGGACAATAACCAACATACTAAGCATGGCAATGCTTATGGACAAGGCTGAAGCTGCACGGACACCTCTATACTTATGTTTTATTGACTATAAGGCCGCATTTGATCACGTCAACCGCACTAAATTATGGTCCAAACTGCATAGATGGGGGCTGTCACAGCCCTTATTAAATTTGCTAATAAACTTGCACACGGACACTTGGTTGCAGGTGAAGCTGGGCGACGGAACTTTCCTGTTGAGGCGCATTCCTACGGAAAAAGGGCTGAAACAGGGTTGCGTCTTAGCACCGACTCTCTTCAACCTATATATAGCTGACTTAGTACCACTCTTGATCAGCTGCAACTCACATGCCCCAAAACTAGGAGACATTTCGATACCCTGTCTCCTGTATGCGGACGACATAGTCCTGATTAGTAAAACAAAAGTAGGACTACAACGTCTCCTAAAGGCAACACAGGACTTCTCTAAAGCAAATGATCTAACGATCAACCTGGATAAAACGAGAACCATGATAATCAGGAAAAAAAGGAGACAAACTGGAGCCTGGTTTTGGGGAGAAACTAAAATTGAGGATACAGCGGAATACAAATATTTGGGTGTGAAGTTGGATAGCGGGGACGCTTTTTAGCACAGAAGAACAGCATTAGGCATAAAGGCCTAATATTGGCTTCCACTCTAAAAACACTAAATTCAAAGTTGATAGGACCATCGATCCTCCCTTTGATTGAGGTAGTTCGAGCAAAACTACTGCCAACAATCACCTATGGCAGCGAGGCTCAGAAAGGCAGAGACGCTAAAATACTTGATGCCGTAGTAACAACTGCATACAGGGTCATACAGGGTCATCTTTGGGCTGCCCAAACACACCTCGCCGGCGCAAATTAGGCTTGAATTTGGTGTTCAAAAACAAACAGTTGCAAGGCAAGGGGCCTTCATTATTGCATGGGACAAAGTATGAAAAGCTCCACATGGTACACTAAATGAACAGCTATGGAAGGAGATACAACAACATACCAAATCTTCTGCCACGGAATACCTTTACAGCAGTTTAAATAGGTTGGGGTTATGTCAGCTTTGGGAAACATCAACAACCACTACTATTTTCAAAAACTAGTGTGGAAGACAGTGCAACATCTTTCTTTGTTGGAGGACAAGGCCACATTGACAAAAAGGGCCCATGGCTGGATGACATTGAAGACATAGTTTTTCAATGTTATACATTCAGCACACAATGCCATTTTACAATATACAACATTTGTAATGTATGAAATAATCAATCAACAGCAACTAAAAAGAAAACAGTAAGCCGTACTTGTCCTACAATTTTCTGTGGTCAGTTTGCAATGGATATACACCCCATCCTAGCAGCTCTTACCGCACATACATCATGACAGGTTATCAGCAGGCCCAGAACAATTACCCATCGAACAGTTACTCATTCAGAGCTCACTTCTTGGCATGATAATAGGTATTCCCGTAGGGGAGCCCAAATATCCTTGGGTTTTGAGGAAACCGGAAGTTCCTCAGCATATAATTCGAGCTGTTCACGGCAGTATACCATGTCCTTCAGCCACATCTCCATCTTAGGTCGCAAGCGACTATCCCATGTGAAGAGCAGTCGCCTCTTGGCCAGCAGCAGAGCCACTCTCACAAACCTCCCCAGCACTGCGCGTATATGAGGGACATAACCCAGGAGGCACTCCAACGGTGCGCACTGTAATTCTACCCCCGTCATGGTACATAGAAGAGCAATAACTGCTTTCCAATATTGGAGCACCTGTGCACACTGCCAGGACAAATGCAAAAAATCAGCTCCAGCCTGCCCACACCATTTACAACAGTCCGTGTCTCGTAATCCTATTCTATGCAGTTTTTTAGGAGTATGATAGACTTGGTGTATGAACTTCAGATGGATAATTCTCAAATTATTATTGGATGTCAGTCGCCCCGTCATCTCACATATGTTGCCCCAGACTCTGTCTGTAATGGGGGGGGACACTATAGTGTTCCAGCGTTCTAAGCTGCAGTTGCTCCCGGAGGGAGTTTCGTCCTGAATTGTCCTATACAGTCTGGTGATCAGTTTTTTCCTATGCGGAAGTTCTATCACCAGTTGTAGTGCCTTTAGTGACAGTGGTTCCACAGGGAAAGAGGCATAATGATCCTGTATTGCCCTACGTAGCCTGTAACAAGTATATTGGAACAGTGGGGTGGGGTTTTGTACATAGTCCAAATCGTTCCGCGTGACGTAGTTCCCGCTTGGGTACAAGTCCCCCATCGCTGCAATGCCCACCTCCCGTAGAGCCGTGAGTGGGCCTCGCTCCTGCGCCACAGACAGGGCGGCATGCCCCGCAATGGGCATCGCAGGCGCGTATAACGGTAGTTTCTGTGTTCGCCTCCCAATCTCCTGCCACGCTGCAATTGTAACATCCAATGTGTTAATCTCAATCCTGGGCGTCTGTCTCTTAGTATGGGTTATGATTCCACACAGTGGCACAGGGTGGGCTTCTCCCTCTTTGACAGCCACCTTCGGGATGAAATCATGTGGTTTGAACCAAAAATAGGCATATTGCGCCTGCCCGCATAGATAGTATGTGTAGAAATCTGGGGCTCCGAACCCCCTCTCTCAAAGGGCAATGTCAAAGTGCTCCAGGCGATTCTCGGTTGTTTATTCCCCCACACCAAACGCAGCAATTGTGTCTGAACTGTTTTAAAAAAAAGTTTGGTCAGTGCAATGGGGATATTGCTAAACAAGTACAGAAACTTTGGCAGGACGATCATCTTGATTATGGCGATGCGATCTGCTAGAGATAACGGCAAGCAGGCCCAGTGATCAACCTGCGTCACTAGTGTTGCGTAGGCGCGGCCATAATTTTCCCTGATCACTACCTCTGGGTCGCGATGTATCCACACTCCCAAATACTTAACAGGGTCCTCGGACCACACCAGTGGGTATTCAACCTGTGGCGACGTGGTAATGCTCGTAATGGGGATGATGACAGATTTCTCCCAATTTATTTGAAGGCCTGAGAAGAGACCAAATTTAATATATTCCCGCAGCACCCGGGATAAGTACGTCTGCGGTTCGCGGATATAAAGGACCATATCGTCCGCGTATAATGAGATTCCAACCGGGCGATTGTTAAAATTCAGAGCAGCCTCCCTGTGCCCCTGACGAATCCTGCACGCCAGAGGCTCAAGAGCGATGGCAAAGAGCAGGGGGGACAAGGGGCAACCCTGCCTTGTGCCACGGTCTATGGGGAAGGACTCCGAGGTGAGCCCCCCCACCCTCACCCTCGCCGATGCGTCAGTATAAAGGACCTGAATCCAGCGAAGGAAAACAGGGGGAAACCCCATTCTGCGAAGTATGTTCCACATATATTCCCGTTCTATAGAATCGAATGCTTTCGCAGCGTCTAGGAGCACTGCCACAGCCGATAGGTCCGGGTTTAGCACATGAAACATAGCGAATATAGTTCTGAGGTTGAGAGAAGTGGAGCGGTCCGGGATGAATCCGGATTGATCCGGGAGCACCAGCAGGGGCATTAGGGGCAGTAACTTGGAGGCCAAAATCTTCGCCAAAATTTTTGCATCTAGATTAATCAATGATAGGGGCGGTAGGACTCGCATCATGTGGGTGACTTATCCTTTTTCAGCAAAGTGATGATAAGAGCCTGTCTCAAGGACGGAGGGAGAATGCCAGTCTCATGGGCCTCATCGTACATCTCCAGCAGGTGTGGCACAACCAGGTCGGCATACGCTTTGTAGAATTACACCGTTAGGCCATCCGGCCCTGGCGCCTTGTTATTGGGCAGCGACCTGATCGCGTCTTTGACATCGTCCTCCCCAATAGGCATGCCCAGGTATTTTCTATGTATATCAGACAGCCATGCACATGCCGTATCCTCTAGATAAGCATCCAATGCAGCATCGTCTATCCCCCCACTGGACGTATATGTGGAAGCATAGAATGTCCGGAATTGATCCACAATTGCCTGCGGAGAATAATGCATTTCCCCATCCGTGTCAGTAATGTGGTCTATGGGAGGGTTAACAGATCTGTCCCGCAGCCTATTGGCTAGAATCCTACCTGATCTCCCGCCCTCCCCATATGCCCTAGCAACATGGCGCTTGGATAGATATTTTATTTCTACTTCTGCTAGTGAGTTGTAGTCCTCTACTTGCTCATGAATTTGGGCTAGTGTATCCCTAGAGGGTGCAAGGTTATATTGGTTTTCAAGGGCCGCCAGCTTTTTTTCAATGGCTTGCAGTTGTCTTCTGAGGTCTTTTAGGATACCTGCGGAAGTGCTAATACATACCCCTCTGATGGTCACCTTAAAGGCTTCCCATAAAAGCGCCTGACTGTCAACTGACCCCGCATTGTGCTCGAAATATTGTATTATAGCAGTCCTGATAGTGTCGGCATAGGTCGGGTCTGTGAGCGCCTCCGCCCTAAAACACCAAGTGAACGGTCTGTGTATATTATCAGGTATAACCAGCTCCATGAGGACAGGGTTGTGATCAGACAGGGTTCGCGGAAGAGTGTACACCCCCTCCACCCAAGTGTTAGCTTCTTCGCTGAGCAACCAATAATCCAGCCTGGACCAGCTGTTGAATGCAGGGGTGATGTGCGTACCTTCTAGCCTACCCTCATTCCGCAAGCGCCAGGCATCCACCAGGCCCATTTCCAGCATCAAGTCTTTTATGCATTTTGCAATTTTAATCGTACGTGCTCCTTCTGGGTTGGATTTGTCCACCAATTGATGGAGGTGAGTGTTAAGGTCCCCTCCCAATAGGATTGCCGCCTCCGGCCAATCGCGCAACACATTCAGCATCTTTAAAAAAGGCGAAACATCATCCACAACAGGGCCATATATATTTACAATCGTCACAAGGACCATTCCCAGTTTGCCCTGTACCATCGCCCACCGGCCCTCCGTATCTACACATGACCGTATTGCTGTGAATTCCACCACTCTCTTAATTAGGATGAGCACCCCTCTGGCATAGGTAGAGTACGACGAAGCTAGCCTGTAGGCCGCCCATCTGCACGCTATCTTAGCTTCAGTGTGTTTACTCAAGTGAGTTTCCTGTAGGAGGGCAACCCTCACGTTGTGTCTGTCCAGCTGTGCCAGCACCTGTCTAGTCTTCTTGGGCGTGTTTAATCCCCTTACATTCCACGTTATACAGTTGAGCTTATCTCCTGTCATCTGTAATCATATTCAAATCTGCAGCCATAATATCTCAGAACTGCATATTCCGATGCATGTTCGCACTGACCTCCCCACATCTGACAATCACATCTCACGGACTTTCGGCTTAGAACAATTAAACAGTTCCACCCTCCCCCACCCACTTCAGCTTCCCCAACATGCCAAAGGTGCATCCCACATTAAACTCCCACCCCATCAAACACAAAAAAAAACAGTGCATCAGTTGGGGAGTACCCATGGGGGATCGTAGTGGCGAATCCACTCCCGATCTAATAGGGAGGGGGCCGCCTATATATCAGTAAGTCCCTCAACCCAGACGCCATCTCACTATACCTATATACAACAGGCTCAGCGGGGCACATTTGAAAATTGTCCCCATTATCTCTAGAGCTGGCAGAATAGGACCCAGAACAGTAAATCGGTACCTTGTCTTTTCAAACCTGGAATATAATATGGCATGATTAGGTTCCAGCCCTTTCTCTTGCTAATTGGGTCCCGACCGAGACAGCCAAAGCCAAGCGCAACAAGCGCCTATCATCGATCATTGCATTTCGGAGTGCTCATAATTCACACAACACCTGTGGATTGAATGTCCCCACCCCTCTCAAGAGTGAGTACAAGCATGCGATACTTAAGTACCAGTCCTTGGGTTCGCCAGCCCTCAATCGTCCACATCCGAAGTGTGAGCCGGTGGGTTGTTCCGACGGCGTAAGGCCTTAGCGTGTTCCATCGCCTGTTTAGGGCTGGTGAAGATCTTCGAGCTTGCTGCCTCGCCGATGCGCAGCCGCGCTGGGTAAAACATGGCGTATGGAATCTGTTCCTTCAGGAGCAACTTTTTCACGCCTTGGAACTCTTGTACTGTACTTGTGCTTGTACTGTAGCCGTGAAGTCCGGGTAGAACGCAAGCACATCACCCCTGTAGTTAATGGTGCCCTTGTTGCGTGCGGTTTGCAAGACAGTGTCGCGATCCCTGAAATCTAGGAGCCTGGCGATTATCGGCCGCGCCGGGGCTCCTGGAGGGGGGCGCGCCGCCAGGGATCTGTGCGCCCGCTCCACCGCAAACATGGGCGACAGGGCATCCGCACCACATATGTCCCGCAAGAGAGTCTCCACAAAGTCCTCCAGTCGCCCCACGTTGGTGGACTCCGGCAAACCCAAAATGCGCACATTATTGCGCCTCGAGCGCGCTTCGATGTCCTCGTTCTTGGCCTGGATGACCGCAAGGAGTTTCGTGATGTCCGCCTGTTTCGAGGTCACCTGCTGAAGGCCATCCTCAGCGTCAGAAATGCGCTGCTCCGCCTCTCCAAGCCTCGCCGCCTGCTTGTCCAGCTTAGAGGAGAAGTGGTCCATTCTACCATTGAGGGCCTCTATTTTCCCATCTATAGCCTGCAGGCTAGCCTGGATGGCCGCCAGCGACTTCTCCAGCGCCATGGGCGCCGCCGCTGCCGATTCCAGCTCCGAATCCGAGGCCGCATTTTGTGAGGACTTGCCCCCTCTGCGCAAATCAAAAGTGAGACGCGGTTGGTTTTTATCTGGCTTGCCCATGTTTACCGCTCCTGTATATATCGCGCAGTTCAGCTGGTGATGGCAATTCCCTGTCTCGGTCAATCACCTGTATTCTCGTGACTCTGTCCACTTTGTGCTATGTTCTTAGTAGTCTCTCCAATCCCGAGGGAACTCTGTGTTGAGTGCGCGATGTCCCCTGCACCTCTGCTATAATTTGAGTGTCCCCACACCGCTCCCAGCACTGATCAGCCTCACAGCCCACCGCAGACGCAGTCCAGCTCTTATAACAGTTAGGCCCCCTTTTTCAGTGTCCCTGAGTAGAGGAGCCAGGGGGGACCCAGCAGCACAGTCTGAGCACATCCGTGGGCTTCACTACCCTGGCGGCAGGGGCTGCCTCGCTCTACGCAGTTCTCCGCCGCATATAAGGCCCTCCGCTTACCTCCTGCACTTTGTTAGTTTTTTTTTTTTTTTTTTTTTTCTTCCCTTTTTTGGCTGTCACCCACTGGTATGCTGCCGTTCAGGTGCGCAGGTTGCTCCTCCAGAGGACAGGGGCCGCCTGGTCTGCCCGCCTGTGCCGTCGCTCTGTCTTCCTCCTCCAGCCCTCGCAGCAGCGTCCTGTCAGACACGCGCGGCCCGCCCGGTGCTCCGGAGCCGGCCGCTCGCGCAGATCCCGACACCGCCGATGCCGCCAGAGGTCACTCACAGGCCACGGCGCCGGTCAACGGGAGCCGCAGCGTACATCCAGCCGCGCCCCCGACGAGACAACCGGGCCGCCTCCAAAGCGCTTACAGGCAATCAGGGATGCAGTCCTCGTCCCTCGGGTCCAGCGTTCCCCGATCCGCACCGCTCACTGTGCTCTTCCACTGCCTCACGCGGCCGCCATTGCCACACGGCCTGCGGGAGTCAGTCTGCAGCGTCCACACCCCGGGGAGCACACCGCTGGCAAATGTCTCGTTCGAGAGCTCACCACTTAGCTCAATCGATCCGCCGCCTCTGCTCCGTAGATGGCCGGGTCAGGGACAGGATTATTGCAGGATTTTAAAAGGCAGCCGGCAGAGCTACACTAGCGTGCGGCCATCTTGCCGAACGCCAAGCCACGCCCCCCGACATTGAAGACATATACAGAGTCGGCCGCTCAAGCCTATTTCAATCTGGGTTATGACAAAAAAATAAAAATTGCTTTCATGAAGTACAGACTGGGGCTGTTACCCTGCATTCAACACCTTCCACCCTGGTTAAGAGAGAAAGCGGGCACTGCGTGCCACTTATGTGGTTCAGCATCGGAAGATCTGCTGCATTTACTGTGCTCCTGCAAAAAACTTCTTAAGGGACGAAAACAACTGTTGAAGCAACACTTCAACCAGCGGGGGATTCACACCGGGAGGCAAGCTTTACTGGCATGCTTTGCACTGAATGATCCCCAACTGAACTGCAGCCTAGTGAAGTATCTGAAACTGTGCGACAGCAAATGCCTGAAATGGAGATATAAGGAATCTACGCAGTGAACACATGGGCAAATGTTCTGAGGCACACTGGAGAAACTCTCCTCAAAGAACAAGAACTTTACACCTGAAGTACGCGGTGGTCGGACAGTACAGTACCTGAGGGCACGCCATATGGAGTCGGTAGTTTTTAATATGGGCTGATTGCCAAGGTCAGAAGGGCTTGTCAATGGTTGGCAAAAAGTTTTTTTTGATGGACTGGAATGCTCCGCGCAGCATTTGGACAGAAATTAGACACTTCGTTGGTAAAGCTGCTTAATTTTAGAATTTTTTTAGCAAGTTTTAAACATAATAATTATGAAGGAATGTGTTGTAAATGTATATATTTGTTTTTTGTCCATGTTGGCATTTTGCAACGGTTTTAATTGACTATGCAAATAAATTTATACCTTATACCAGTAACAGCCACATAGTGTGGTTTGCCGGCAAGAGGCGGAAGAAGTACTGTTCTTGTTCCCTCGACAGCCAAGACTGGGACTGGCTTTCTGTATGTTGGCCCAAATTCTTTTTTGTCCACAATCTTTTCTCTGACCAGATCCCCGACTTTTGGGATCCAGGCAGGTCTTGCCATGACCGATTTGACTTCCCCAGTGGTGGTGCGTTTTACTTGCACGTTGCTTTGTAGTGCCTGGGATTTATTGAGATCCTGTAAAACAGCCAAATGTATATTGATGTCAAATGGTTTTTCATCCGCCACTGTGCTTTCACATTCGAGATCAGGTACCCACATTCTCGTCCCAAATAGGACCTCGTAAGGAGTGACACCTCCTACGGAATTTCTTGGCATATTGTTAAGGGCTCTTTGGACCCCGTATAAGTTATTGACCCAACTACCACCCGAACCTATTACTCTTGCTGTTAAAGATTGCTTTAAATCTTGGTTTTTCCTCTCCACGACCGAATTTCCCTCGGGATGGCACGGAGAGGAGTACCTCAATGCTACACGCAAACTTCCCATGGCTTCCTTGTAAGCCCTAGAGCTAAACACGGGGCCACGGTCAGAATGTAATGTGCCAACTGCGTATGTCCCTATGAAGACTCACAAATCTTTTATAACAGTTCAAGCGTCAGCCGAGCGCTGAGGCCATACCCATATGAATCTAGAGCATGAATCCACTGCCACCGAGATATACTTGTAAGCCCCATCCGATTGTAGGGGGCCGCAGTGGTCCAAGTAAACACAAGCGAGTGGTCTGTCTGATATGAGTAATGGTGTCTGCGCTGAATGTGCTACGGTGGAACCCTTCATCTGCTGACAGATGTCGCAATTTAGGACAAAATTCTTTGTCTGTTTCGTTAACCCTGGCCACCAATAGCTCTGTTTCAGTAAAGAAACCATCGCGGTAATCCCTGCGTGTGCAGAACCTAGACCCTCGTGTGCAACTAGAATTAAACCTAATCTGCGATCCATGTTTGATATTGCTCTATCCCCCACTCCTGGAATTTGAGCATACAGAATGTTATTTAAATCTAACTTGTAGGAGTACTTGAGTGGAAAACCTTTCGGTAAGGCTGTGCTGTTTTTGCGTGAAGCAATGACAACTACCATTATCTGTCTGTCTATTCTCGTTTTTGAACGAGTGATTGCAGCTACGGCAGCAGTTCATACTGCCCCCTTCGCAGCTTCATCAGCCAATGAATTCCCTTCAATGTGAATGCCATCACGTTGATGACTCAGCGTGTGTATCACGTGAGCTCTTGGTAGTTCGTTTTTCAACTCCGCTACTGTTCCCATTGCATTTTATGCTTGATTGTGCCACCTTTTGAGTCTTTAAACCCATTTTTGGCCCCAGTAGTGTAGATATTCGTTGTATGACTGGACACAATAAAAAGAATCGCACACAATTAGTGTGGGGAATTCCCAATCCGTATTTATTAGTGCCAGTAACAGGGCTTTTAATTCTGCTAGCTGTGCCGGGCAGTCTCCTTGAGACTGTGTCTTCGTACTGCTGGGATGGAACTTGCCATCCTGCATACAACCCTTCACAATCGCGCATGCAACACTGTATTGCTGTTTACTTCCTACAGCGGGCTGAGCAGATCCCTCAGTGTAAATGATATATTCAGTGAAAGTGGGTAGGAACGCACTGCTTGCATGTAACAGCGCCATTACCCCATAGCGTCTTGGTAGTTGTAGTTCAGTTTTTCACACAAAGTTCATATTATTTCTCACCTAATGCCGTCTTTCAAAATTGTATCTCTAGACACCAGTGTTTCGGGATTCCTCCCTCATCAGTAGAGAATATTTACAGGTTACTGGACATGCTGCCAATTTTCCCAGGTATAATCCCACTCATAGTGTGCAGGCATTCCAAAGCTCGTCAGCTTAGGGGCAGCTCACGAGAGCCTTTTATCAGTGAAAGTGGGTAGGAACGCACTGCTTGCATTTAACATAGCCATTACCCCATAGCGTCTTGGTAGTTGTAGTTCAGTTTTTCACACAAAGTTCATATTATTTCTCAGCTAATGCCATCTTTCGAAATCATATCTCTAGACACCAGTGTTTCGGGATTCCTCCCTCATCAGTAGAGAATATTTACGGGTTGCTGGACATGTTGCCAATTTTCTCAGGTATAATCCCACTCATAGCGTGCAGACATTCCAAAGCTCGTCAGCTTAGGGGCGGCTCACGAGAGCCTTTTATCAGTGAAAGTGGGCAGGAACGCACTGCTTGCATGTAACAGCGCCAATACCCCATAGCATCTTGGTAGTTGTAGTTTAGTTTTTCACACAAAGTTCATATTATTTCTCAGCTAATGCCGTCTTTCGAAATCGTATCTCTAGACACCAGTGTTTCGGGATTCCTCCCTCATCAGTAGAGAATATTTACGGGTTGCTGGACATGCTGCTACCCTTTTTCACTGATAAAAGGCTCTCGTGAGCCGCCCCTAAGCTGACGAGCTTTGGAACGCCTGCACGCTATGAGTGGGATTATACCTGAGAAAATTGGCAGCATGTCCAGCAACCCGTAAATATTCTCTACTGATGAGGGAGGAATCTCGAAACACTGGTGTCTATAGAGATACGCTTGCCTTTGTAGCAGCCCCTAAGGCTGGTACCGGAGTTACGACAATTATTAGTTTCCCCTAAGCCAGTGCTCTTTCTCTCGCTACAGCGGACTGTACTGCTGTCAGAACTTTTTCTGTTGAAGCAAAACGCATTTCTGCGTTTGTGTACAGGTGTGATTTGTATGCAATTGGGACTGTCTCACCTTCATTGAAGGTTAGGTAAGTATATCCTGATGACCCGGGGACGACCCGTATCACCAGGTTGCGGACATTCACGCATGTCTGCAAGTGTTTTGATGCTATCATGTCAGCTTGTAGAGAACAAAGGATATCTGTGTGTTCCTGTGTCCAATGCCTAACTGAAAAATCAGGTCTTATTGGGTCGTAGAAAGGTTTTACTTTTTCTGCGTAACCCAAAATGTATGTTCTGCCAAAAGTTAAGAATCCCAATATGGATTGTAGATTTTTCAGCGATTTAGGAGGTTGGAGCAGCACACGCTTTTCTAAAAAGTTAGCTGCCAGACTTTTCCCTTCACTTGATAACTCATATCTCAAAAATAGGACATTGAGGTGGGCTATTTTTGATTTTTTAAAGTTGAATTTGTAGCCCTCGGAGGCGAACCCCAAAGTTATGTTGCTCACCCTGGTCAAGTGTTCCTTTAAATCATCATCCGTCAGATAAATATCATCTACATAGGACAATGCCTCTTCATCCAAATTCTGAAGTAGCTCTGTTACCCTAGCGGAGAACAACCTGGGGCTATTCTTATACCCTTGGGGGAGTCGACAAAATTGGCTCTGAGAACCTAGCGCTGAGAATGTTGTCAAATATCTGCTTTCAGGCGGTACATTTTGGCAGAAAAATCAATTTGAGATATCTAGTGTTGTTTTGTATTTTTTCCACACAATGTTATTAATTAATGTGGCATTGTGTGCATTCTGTACTGCAAATGTTTTTGTGCATGTGTTCAGATGTCTGTAGTCTAAAACTAGACGATATGAATTATCGGGTTTCATTACGGGGAAACAAAGGATTATTCATTGAAGAGGTGCAAGTTTCTATTACACTCTGGTATTCAAGTTGATCTAAGATCTCCCTGACCTGTTTTTTAGCTTCTTGTTTAATTGCGTACTGTCTCTGTGGAGTTGGAGTAGTTTTTACTGGGATTGTATGGTGAGGTGACTCAGCATCCCACCCAACATGGTTGTGATATAATGCTGGAGCAAGTGCTACCGCCCACTCCTGCGTGTATGTATGTTTTAAGTATATTGGAACAAGGTCGGAAAAAGCCGGTAAAATCACCATTTCTCCCTTTGGGCAATCCATAACAATTTCAGGCGGCCAATCTTTTTCAGCTAAAAGGATGTCATAGCCGTAAGTCAGGTTCTCCCAAAAGAGACCTTTAATTTTTCTGGGTTTGTCCCCCTCCATTTGGAGTGTTATTTCATGTAACCTATGCGGGACATTTACCCTCGTATCAGGTGTCTCCACTGTGATATGCTCATTCAACTCCGCTGTCACCAGAAATTCCATCAGGTTCTGACGAGCTATTGTTACTTCTGCTGCACTGTCTAGCATCGTCAGAGCCCATTCCCCATTCAGAAGTTGGGTCCTCAGAATTCTGGGCATGTCTATCTTTAAGACCTGCAACCTTCTTCTTTTTAGATTGAGGTTTTGATTTTTGCTTTTCTTCTTTTTTGGAAGTATAGTCTGAAGCGCAAGGCGTGTCTCTGGACTTCGTATGCTATTCTTGTCTGTGTTCTGACCGTCCTTCCTTCTCAGAGTTTTATGATGAGCCCTGAAAGGAACGAGAGGAACGTGTCTCAGTATCCTGATACCTGTCAGGTTTTTTTATGTTTTCAGGATTCCTAAAGGTTTACCTCCTTTCGGAGGGCTCCTGTTGAGGAGACCTACCCCTGGATTGTGATCTATTCTCTCTATTCTCTTGTTTTTTATTGTTATTATCCCATTTCTTCTTGGAAGAATCGGGTGCTTGCTTAGTGTTCTCTTTTTCAAGACCACCCATGAGTTGAGGTTTTGTTGCTCTAGCTCCCAAACTCTCTCCACCTAATTCAGCATAGGTGTCTACGATAATTTTAGGTAATTCACGTTCCTGTTGTAAAGGAGTAAAATCCCTCAGGCATTGGCATATTGCCACTGCTGCTGCATCCCCTTTAATGTTAGCTAATATAATAGCTGATACCTGGGCAAAATTTCCTAACAATTTCATCCCTAAGTTCAGAGCAGGTTCTGCTCCATACTCATTCTGTATTTGTCTTAATACATCTGGTATTACTGCTAATGAAGGGATACCATGAGTTCTGGTATATATGGCACCGAAAACTGTACCCCATGTGGTACAATACTCTATCTGGGGAGCTATCCCCATTGGCAAGCAGATTGTTAGCATTCTGTGTTTTTCTTGAGGGCTTGTGTGTCGAAAACCTGCCTCAAGCTGTGTTATTTTTTGAGCTATCCAGAATGGCATTTGCTCACGTCTTGTGGGCATTTTACCCATAACTGCGTGTAGAGTTTGTAGAGTAATTTTAGTTGTAGATCCCTGAATTTGTCCTGCTTGTGTAGCCCATGCTGGCTGGAGTGTGAGTGTTCTCATCACGAACTGTGTCAGGTTTCTGTAAAGTTTTATAATTTCTTTATGAAGTGGACGTAAGTCTGCTACCGGCATTGTGTGAATGTCTGCATGTGGTGTTTAGGCTGCTAGGACTGGCCAAGCTGCTCCATCTCTTCCTAGCAGACCCAGTCTCACTATTTCTTTTGTGTGTGGGAGGGCACCTTTAAACCAGTTTATGTGCTCCTGGTAGGTGAGCGGAATTTCAATGTCCTCATACGGACAGTATTCATTTGGTGGTTCATCTTCATGTGTAAGAATGAAATGTATTTGATTGTGCATCTGCTTGTGGGAATTTAACCCATGAATAGAATACTTCTGTTCTGTATGACTCATGAGCCTCAATCACAAAAGTTACTGTCCCACCCCTAGGTGTGACTCCATAGTCTGCTAGTTTTAAAGTAAGGGCAGTTCTAACATTTTCTGAAATGTTGATTTCCCCTTCTTGTTCTTCCTCCCTTACTGCAGCATGATGTGCTGCAGCAGCGGCGTCTTCGTCAGCCATTATTTTGAAGAAGGAAAAACTTTCAAGGAAACTGAGATAAGGTTTTATGCACAATAGGAACTTTTTGTCCTTCAAGCTTGATAAACCTACAGCCAATACATAGGATATGCCTACTCAGCTGTGGCGGAAAGTTCCCTTCCCACTCCAGACGTCTCTGGGTAAATGTGAGGGGTCTCTGAGAACAGCACGACTGAACTACTCAGATTTGACCGTTAAATAAGTACCAAACCAACGTTGGGCGCCATGTCGTGTAGTTCCTATAAACCTATATAGGATCTGCGCATCTAGACAACATACACTGTAGGATTGGTGTCCAGACTGATTCCAGACACCTCCACCGGGTATGTTAGCCTGTATACCAGCTAGCTCACAGTGCCACTAGAAACCCCTCTTGCCAAGGAGAGAATAGTTCGTGGCAACTATCGAACATGACAACTCTGTCCCATCAGGGATCATGGAAACAGTGCGATACTTTTCACTCAGTCACTCGTGCTCACTTTGTCTCAGAGAGATACACAGAATAAACGGTGGGGATGTTTTTCAATAAGCACTTATTGAAGCAGCGTCATTCTAGTGTAAAATAAGTGTGCTGAAACAACCATTAGATAGAAACAGATATAAATGATTGTAAGCACCAACAGAGTAAAAGGATGGTAGATGTCTACCATAGTGCTCAAACTATGAATACAGGCAAGTATAAAAATACATGACAATAAAATGCGTACTCCTACAATGCGACCTTAACTAGATGTACCTAAGTGTACCTAGCATGTATGTGGGTGTAAAAGCCAAGAATCCCTCTAGGATACAGTCAACCCCATTACCTGAAGTGAGAGACTGTGGGACCCCATCTTGGTCTTGAGATGGACACCCCGCAAGGGATGTCAGAACACTGCGAGCTGGAGTGTCTGCGTGCAGGAACCTCAGCGTCTCACGTCAGTGTGTCAGCATGGAAGTAATGTTCTCCTCTTCTGCCTCAGCAAAGATATGGTTTTTATATACCCAATGTGGTACCCCCAGGGGATATACCTTGCTGTGTTATGTCGGACTAGGCTGACGGAAAGAATGACCCTTATACATAGTTATTATGCAGGAGATGGCAGTCCTACTTTGATTCCAAGAATCCTCATGCATAATGAATGAGGCTAGTTTTCAGAGAAAACCCCATGTCATTTAGGTATTACCGTAACTAGGTAAAAGGTCAGTACAGAGAACCGTTATGTAGTGTAATATCAGGGGAATATATGTGAAAGTTCTTGTTGCTACCTGAGCCTATATCGGGCACCTGTATGAAACATAACAACATACATCTCAGACCGCCCCAAAGAAGCTCGCACAGACACTCGCAGAATACACACACCCATATCACAAACGCAGGCCTAATCATAGACACACCCATAGACACTGCACAGAATATCTTGAGGGTCCTACCCAGGCGAAAAGACACCAGTCATGGCAGATAACGGCGTCTGCCAAAAACCCCTGCTAGAACAATGGTAACAACACTCACTGAAACCTCCCTCAAAATCCTTACATGGAACGTCAACGGGCTCAGAGATAAGCTAAAAAGGGGGATAGTATCACAGTACCTCAAGCGACAAGCCCCAGATATAGTTTTATTGCAGGAAACCCACCTCGTGGGCAACAATTGCAAAGCACTGAATTGATGGAGGTACACACTAGCAGTACATGCTGGCTTTATGTCTGGCTCCAGAGGAACTTGCATACTAATCCACAAGACTCTTGCACTAACTCCACAACGAATATGGGCCGATCCGCACGGCAGATTCGCTATCCTAGAAGAAATTTGAGAAGGGAAGCCAATCAATGTCATATCAGCATACGCCCCACCACGATCCACAAATCGGCCCTTACAGACCTAGGTAAGATCATTTTAGATCTGCCACTTGGATCCTTAGTCCTGGGCGGGGACTTCAACATGACCTTAAATGACTGTATTGATCGGCAGCCATAGCGCACCCCATTCCGAAACACCACGCCTCTGTCAGAATTTCTCAGCGGAATGGGGCAGACGGACGTCTAGCGCAACTTTAACCCACACTCATCTCAATTCACTTTCTTCTCAAGTGCACATAACAGCCTACCTCGTATAGACTATATTCTGACACACGCGGCAGACATAGGTAACTATAGAGAAGCCCGCTGCTTAGCACGTGGCGTGTCAGATCACTCACCTGTCTGGGTGTCGGGAGACCAATGGTGGACAGGGAATACTGACAAAATACTCCCCGAAAAATCCTGAAACTGACATCCTGATGCTCCGTCTGCAGGCTGCAAGGCGGTCCCTTTAACGCAACACAAAGTGCCCCGGAGGAGGAGTTTGGTAGGGTGACGTCATCCCCTACCACCCTATCAGTTGAACACGCCGTAAAGAAAGCGGAAGAAGACGTACGTCGAAAGAAAAAACGAGAGAGATCCAGCGGTAGAACACGAGGAAACGGAGACCACGGCCTGTGAGCAGACAGGACGTTGGACGGCTGAAGACCAGGGAGTCATACCGAAGGTTCCGGAGGACAAGGAGATGCCAGGAGGCCTACAGACCCACGCGTCGCCCCGCCACTCTCCCGGAGGAGCGTGGCTGGAGCAGGTACGTCTCCGCATATGGGGGTTCTCCAAACACTGGGAGGGGAAGGGAAATTCTTAAAGGGTGGACTTTGCTTTTCTTCTGCACATGGTGACGGTGTTCGGTGACCCCTCACAGACCCCTTCCTTGCTACTAGGAGTAGTTTTATCCTCCCACTGACCAGTGGTTTGTTTTGTTTTTGTTTTGCTTCCTCTCGGACTCACGGACCAACAACGGAGATCCGCCTGTCCCAGCAACCCCTTCCAAGTATCGGTGAAACCAGGAACGCCCCTGAAAACCGGACAACCTTTATCTTTTGTTTTGCGAAATAAAAAGAGACACTAAAGAAACTTAAAGCCTCCAATCATCTTTTCTTGGGCAATCCCTCCCTAGAGAGCTCCTTCCTACTGGGGTCCCACGACACTGGGCCACTTTCACCTTTGACAAACATCGACATAGACCTACTATAACACTAAATCCATGGCTCCTCAAAATCCCAAGTATAAAGGAAAACCTGATACAACATGCAGACCACTATTTCAAAGAAAACAGTAGAATCAGCACAAACGCTATGGGAGGCCTTACAAACAGTGCTAAAAGGCCATGCACTAGCACTCAAGGTGGGACACAATAGAGAGCATAGGGGAAAGATCGAACAGCTCGAAAACGAGCTCCAAAAAAGTGAAGAGGAGTATACACAGACACCTAATGAGGCCAATAAACACAAGCTAAATATCCAAAAACTTGAGTACAAAGCCTTAGTGACAGAGATAGCAGAAGCTAAATACACGTCAGTCCAACATAAACTACACGAACTAGGAGACAGGGACGGCAAACTTCTAGCCTGGCTTGAAAAATGGGAACAAGCAGCGCATTGGGTTCCCCTGCCACAAATAAACGGCACTGACATTATTAGAGACCCACAAGAGATTGCAGAGGCATTTGTCGATCACTTCGAAAGGCTGTACACTCCAGCCATCTACACCACATCAGTAGACTCAAGGCAACTACTTGCGGACATTCCCTTACTGACCCTGTCCTCCAAAGATCGAGACTCGCTTGAGGGAGACCCTACTGAGGAGGAAATCCATTCAGCAATCTGCAGTATACAATCCGGAAAGGCAATGGGACCCAACGGTCTTCCAATTAAATTCCTTAAAATCACAGCATCTCAGATCGCACCATACTTACGAGATATGTTCCTCGAAAGTAACGAGAAGGGGGCCCTACCTGAAGACCAAAGGTTGGCCTCTATAGAAGTTATACACAAGAAGGAGAAAGCAGCTGAAAATTGTGGCTCCTATCGGCCGATCTCTTTAATAAATGCCAAGGCCAAAATCCTCGCTAAAATATTAGCCTCCAGACTTGCCCCCATCATCACCAATATAGTGCACGCGGATCAGTCGGGCTTTATGCCCTGCCGCAGCACTGCCTTAAATAGTCGTTGATTACACAACGTCCTGGGTAGGAAAGACACAATAGCAGAAGACGCAGTAATACTCTCATTAGATGCCAAAATGGCATTTGACACAATCGAATGGCCATACCTCTTCGAGGTCCTGCACCGAATTGGCTTTGGCCCGAAATTCCTTGGGTGGGTTAAGCTCCTTTATACAGGCTCTAAAGGCCAAGTTAGAGTAAACAACGGCACATCGCAGACGTTCCCGTTGAAAAGGGGTACAAGACAGGGTTGCCCCCTATCACCACTTATCTTTTCCCTGATGGTTGAACCGCTCGCAACCTGGATCAGAGGTGACAGATTACTAAGAGGTCTAAACTGGGCTGAGGGACAAGAGGACAGAATATCCCTGTATGCTTACGATATGCTGCTATACCTCGTGCAACTAGCAAAACGAATAAACAGAATTCTTCACATCTTCACGAATTTCAGCAAATACTCAGCTTACACTATTAACTGGTCCAAGTCAATAATTTACACACTCCGTGGACCGAACCCTAATTTGCCACCAGATTGTGCAGCCACAACTGCAGTTGAGGGTTTCCGAACACTCGATGTATACATAACCCCAGACACAGATCTCTTCTATTCCAAAAACCTCGCGACTCCCCTACATAGATTGCAAAACGATGTGCGGCACTGGAGGAAACTGCCTCTGTCTCTACTGGGACTACGCAGCGCTGTTCAAAATGCTGGCATTGCCGCGTTTTCTATACATCCTACAGAACAGCCCATATAAGGTTCCTGAATCCTACTTTAAAAGCAAAGACAGCGAAATTAGAACATTGCTTTGGGATGGCAAAACGGCACGTTTTGCCACACATAAATTAATCAGGCGTTGTTATGATGGAGGGATAGCACTTCCCAACCTACGACTCTACTCCTGGGCGTCCCAACTGGCGGTTATCAATCACTGGGTGTTCCATTCCCAGACAGAACCCTCATATCAGATGGATAGATTTCAAATGGGGAAGGAAGGATGCAACGGGGCCCCACTGCCCTAACCATTGTAGTCTGGCACCAGGCAAACAAAGCACTCAGTTGGCAAGGAACAATAACCCAAGTCACACCACTGTGGTCAGCCCAACATTTGGGCACACTGGGTACACAGCCGGGATTTGACAAATAGGACGCCATCGGCTTCTCCACCGTTGGTGACCTATGGAAAAAAGGGAAAATTCTCAGTTTCTCCGAGTTACAAAAAGAATATGACCTGAGCCCACGGGAAGTGTTTCGTTACATGCAAATCCGTCATGCTCTTATCACAACCATCCCCACACAAGGTGAGATATTGGAGGCATCCCCGCTAGAAGACAGGCTATTATCCAAACCCATGAGTAAAAAAGCCATCTCAATGACTTACCAACAACTTTCTAATAACCTACCTGATCCACTTCAACGACTCCGTGAAAAATGGCAAGTAGAGTTAGGGCCACTTGATGACAATGAGTGGCAAACCTTGTTAATGTGCCCCGTGAGGCAGCTATCCCACTAAAATGCCATCTCATCCAGCTTAACATTCTGCACAGTACATACTAAACGGGGGCCATTCTTATTAAAATAGAGCATAGGGAAGACCCACCTTGTCTCAGACACTGCATGGAAGAGGCAACATGTTATCACTTGCTATGGAGTTGCCCCAACATAACACCATTCTGGGGAAAAGCCACACCACATTTACGAAACGCAATTGGGAAAGACATCCAATTAACACCTAAATTGGGACTCCTCAATATATGGGACGCCACAGATCTCTCCACAATAGAACAACAATGGGTCACATTGGGGTTCACACTGGTCAAACGCAATATCGCTATGCGATGGGAGTGCCGGTGACGCACCAACATCGAAGGGATGGGCGAACGATATGGACAAATGTATGTTGGCCGAAATGGAAGTTTTTAAAAATAGAGGCTGTCCCAAAAAATGGGATAAAAAGTGGGGTAAATAGAATCTATATAGAGGAGAGATCTGTATCTCCCCATAAACCGAACTGGCAGGGGAGGGCAGGGTTAGGTGTTGAAAGGCCAGAGAATCTGCACCCCAAAAATACCGTTGCCATGGTGTCTTTGACAAAATGTGTGCTGAATGTTACATCCATTACAAATCGTTATTATGACCTTCACTGTTTTGCATTGAAAATCAATTTTAAAAATCTGGAGAAAAAAACATTTAGCAAAAAAATCAAATTTTTCTCACGTTTCTGTGTTCAATCTTCATACAAGATATTGTGTCCTGTATCCCATTTCAATAACATGGTTATGATGCAAGTTAATAATTGAGTTTGCACACTTTCAAAACAAGTAGAAATGTTGGTGAATAAGTCCCATTGGATATTTGTTTGCCTTAATACGCTTACTTCGGTTCTCGATGGCAATCAGGGTGGTCCTTGTGTAGTATACATAAGTTCCCTAACAAGCACTTCAAAATCCAGTCGAGCCTTTAACATTTTGCCAAACAGAGTACTCCGTGACAACGTGGCGCATGTTCTGTCCCCCATTATGTGCAGTGAGGGGACTATAATGTGCTTGTCAATTGACGAACAGAACAACTACCATGTTCTGAAAGCAGATAAAGGTGTCGAGAAGTCCATGATTTCCTGAAGTAGAGGAACAAATATTCTGTGGATGCTTGCCTAGCGAAGGAGTGGCCCACAGACAGTAGGTACCCATTAACTCCAATTGAAAGGTTTACCTATTGGCAGCTCCACCTCAGTCAATTTCCCAGTACTTTGCTTTAGTATGATACAATATAAAGCAAGTAGAAAAACAGAAGGCGGGCTTGCTTGGGCACTGGGGACAGTAAACACGAGTCTCCTGCCTCTTTCCCTGCATCTAAGCACACTTTACAACAACAATATGGTCGCTCCTTTTTAGGTGTTGCAGGAATTGCAAAGTGTAGCTCCTGCAGCCTTGCCACATCCTCCAGAACACATGAAGTGGAGGCTGCTGCTTCTGTAGCAGTGAGACTTTCAATCACAGACAACTGAAAGTGAAGGAAAGACATGAGTCTTCCTGTGGTGGTCTGACGATAAACAACATATGCATTGTATGCTGCCGTATGGATCAGGTGAGTGAACAATTTCTTATACCAAGTGCGAGTTTTACAACTCGCATTGTATGGCTGTAGAACCTGGTCGTTCTTGTCCACTCTGCCCATGTACTTCTTGTAATCAAGTATACAGGTGTGCTTGTGGACTTAGGCCATCTGACCTGAAACTGTGACGGGGAAGTACTCTCATCATGAATTGTAGTGAGCATGTACACATCACGCCTATCTGAGAACTTGATTGCGAGCAGTTTGTTGGAACGCAATGCATTGCTCTGGGATTTCTGGAGCTTCTTGCAAACAGGCATGTGCAGCTTGATGCCATAGCGAGCTTGTTTGCTCAGAATATACTCTCTGAACGGCAGCCGCCCTTTATACAAGATCAAGGACTCATTGATAGCTATATTCTTTCCAGGAGTATACATCTCTGGAAACATGGCAGACAAATGTTCCACGACAGGCCGAATTTTGAACAACCTGTCGGGGTCTGGATGGTCCCGGGGCAATGCAGCAGAATTGTCATTGAAATGCAGCATGCGCTGCAATAGCAAAAAATTATCTCTGCTCATGTATGGTGCGTAGATGGAGGTTAACCAAACCGAGCGAGTAGACCAGTAGGACAGCAAGGTTGGTTTATGCACTACCCCCATTTTAAGCGTAAGGCCCAAAAATATCTTCAACTCCCCTAATGAAGTGAGAGTCCACTTGTGTGCCCTAGAATGAGGCCCGAGAGTGCCTCCATGCTCCCTCAGAAATAGTTTGGCACCGAAATTTGTTTGCTGCACAATTTCATCAAGGAAATCAACATCCAAAAAGAGATGGACGTAGTCAATTGGCAAAAAATTTGCCGTATCGACTTTACATCCAGCGTCGCCAGTGAAAGGTGGTATTTGGGGCTGGCAGACAGACTGGCCTGCTACTGGTGTCCCACTGCACAGACTGTGCTTGCAAAGGGACAGCATGACTGACATCGTCTCCTTCAGAATCGCTGGAAGATGAGTCATCGGTGGAACTGTGCCAACTGAAAAATCACTCCCAGATTCTGCTCCATTGTCCTCTCCCTCAGATGCTGTCTCAGTATCTGCTGTCTCAGTTTCTGATCCTGCCTCAGAGCTGGACTCTAGAACTAGTTATAGGGCCTGGGCAGCATTCATCCAACGATACACCATCTCTGCTAGTGCCTAAAACCTTCCTTTTAAAACACTATCCTGCGTAGAAGGCAAATAGGTTATTAATTTCAAAGTGTAGGTGGGTGTGTGCGTGAGTGATGTGTGCAACAGTCAGGAATGACGAAGTCACCTTACCTTGCCTTTCCAAAATCAGCAGGCTCTCCAAAAACACTAAGAAAGACAGAAGATGACACAGTATTACTTCACCTTGCCACATACCCATCATCGCAGCCTTTAGCGCTGGTGGCAGCCAGTACGACAATCATTTTGGCATCCCCCTCCCATGACCTCCAATAAACATCTGTTATTCACCACCAAGATGCCTACGGGTGAACGTGTGCTGTACAAATGCACACTATGACCTCCTTGGATTCCCTCACTACCATCCAGCAAATGTGCCCCTCATCTCTCCATAGTCCCTCTCTTACATACATTTCATTTGTTTCAAAGCATTGCTAATGCCTGGCTTTACTAATCCACTTAGCCATCCACATAATACAGATCTGTTCTTTCCAGCATGCCCTCTGTGTTACTTTATGGCGTCAAAACTGCGACTAGACAAAAGTCCCATCTCTCTCTTTCTAGCATGAACATACTAACAAGCAATATCTTGGAATTTTTATCGCTGCTCACTGTGTATATATATCTATATCTATATCTATATCTATATATATATATATATATATGAGAGATTTTCTCTCTACATATATATGTATATATATAAATATATCCCAAAACAAAAGTCCAATGAAGTACGCCCTCAGGATAAGAAGCAGGACACAAATGTAGTTAATCCAAGTTTATTCCACAACGCGTTTCGGCTGTAAACAGCCTTGATCACGTGAAAAGAACACACAGACTACGGTAGCTGATAAAGTTTTCACGAGTACAAACACTAGAAATCAAAAGAGGACATGTCAGAGGACAGAAACTTGGCGGCCATGATGGAACAGTAAAATAATACAATACCATCTCCTATGCATATCACCAAATGAAGAATATAGCCGCATACAAAAAATTATTATACATTTATAATCAAAACAAAATATGCGCACATATTCATGCAAAGTCACAATCCAAATTAGAAAACGCGTCTATACTCTGGCTGCAGCCTATAGTCACGCTGATGAAAACGACAAATTCGAAGGGGCTATGCCGCTTACCAATTATCCTCAATCTGCCTACATGATCGACATATTAATTTAATATAGTTTTTTAGTCGAACCAAATGTTACCAAGAAAATAACCCAATTTCTAACCTGTAGCACTAGCTTTGTCATCTATGCTATTGAGTGCAGTTGTAAGCTATGGTATATTGGGAGCACCACATGTACAGCAAAGAAAAGGGTCCTCGAGCATCTGAGGGCAATTACTAATAATGATCCTAAATATCCTGTGGCACGTCATTTTTATGAAAAACATTTTTCTAACATAGCAGAGTTAAGTTATCTAATTCTCGAACAAATTCCTAAAAATCCTAGAGGAGGAGACAGAGTGCTTACACTCAGACAACGTGAATCTAGGTATATTATTGATTTTCACACTAAAACCCCTGGAGGGTTGAATATGGACGAGGAATTATCTATACATCTTAGGGAAAGCTGCTGAATTCTCCCTTGTGTCTGATTTGCTGAGCTGTATGAGTGTACTCTGTTCCGTATAGGCTTTGTTGACAAGAGGATTCTTGCAATTTTTTGCCGCTTCCTCCTTGCAAAGTGTGCATTAGAAGTATGTTTTTAATGGATCTTCATATTTGTTATGTGATAATGTTTGTTTAACATTATGTTACTTGGTTTTAACCTATATAATTTTCTTTTGTTTTTGTTGCAGGCGGAAAGGAAGGGGCCCATTCACTGGTACAGACCTACACGGGCAACCTACCCTTTTCATTCTCCTCCTTTTTCACTGAATACTTCCCTTGTCACTGTTCACTTTTGTAAATTTGAGATGTTACGGTAGTTGATGAATATCAGATGCACGAGTTTGTTTTGCCACCTATGGATGTTGAATTTAGTGGCTTCGTCATTACATCACGTGATTTATTAAGAGCCACTGTATTATGCCAGGGCACTTGCCCTTTAGCTCATTTGGTTCGACTAAAAAACTATATTAAATTAATATGTCGATCATGTAGGCAGATTGAGGATAATTGGTAAGCGGCATAGCCCCTTCGAATTTGTCGTTTTCATCAGCGTGACTATAGGCTGCAGCCAGAGTATAGACGCGTTTTCTAATTTGGATTGTGACTTTGCATGAATATGTGCGCATATTTTGTTTTGATTATAAATGTATAATAATTTTTTGTATGCGGCTATATTCTTCATTTGGTGATATGCATAGGAGATGGTATTGTATTATTTTACTGTTCCATCATGGCCGCCAAGTTTCTGTCCTCTGACATGTCCTCTTTTGATTTCTAGTGTTTGTACTCGTGAAAACTTTATCAGCTACCGTAGTCTGTGTGTTCTTTTCACGTGATCAAGGCTGTTTACAGCCGAAACGCGTTGTGGAATAAACTTGGATTAACTACATTTGTGTCCTGCTTCTTATCCTGAGAGCGTACTTCATTGGACTTTTGTTTTGGGATATTATTGCCGGTACGCTCTGCCGGCGTGTACGCCACCCTCCTTGGGTCCCTGCACTCCAGAAGGAGCTTTGTGCGTTTTTGGATATTGACTGAGGAGTGCTTTTGGACCGGCCTGGCGTGTGTACTTCACTGAGGAATTAGAAGCCCTGAGTTTGGCAAGCTTCACACAGAGGTAAGCCTGCTTTCTACTCGTCCGTCCCTTGTGGGGGGTGTCGGTGACGGGCATCGGCGGATGCGGGTCCGCGACGCTTCCCCGGGGCAGCGGCGATACGAGCAGTCACTGCCTTTGTGAGTGCCGTACTTACGTGGATGTGGGTTTAGTGGCTCATCTGTGCCTGTTTATATCTCCCCCCCCTGCCTTCTCGGGGTTACTTGTACTGTTGTGATACGCTGTGATTACTACCGGCATCACACTTCTTAGAGGATGGTGCAAGGATGAGATTTTCGGCTCATAAATAACATTTTCTTTCGTATGTGAAGTACTACAGTGTTCGTGATACTATCTACCTACGGCAGATAATAGAGACACGACGCATTAAGCAGAGGAACTTTCCACTCTATTGGAAAGGGGATTCGAAGCTTGAGATACTGTATTACGAGTCCAAGTGAAGCACAGTATGGAGGAGGAAGCGGAGAGGAGAGCGGCTGCTCTAACGTTATTTAGCAGAAAGCCTGGAACTAGTAACAAAGCAGACAAATCAATTCCAGCTATACAGCCACTTGAGGAGAAAATTAGAAAACTAGAAAAATTAAAACGTTCGGAAACATCTAAGTGGTGGGAGGCAATCTCCCTTCAGAATTATGTTGACCAGGCAATGGTACCTAGGGGACTCAGGATATTCATAACTCCAACCTATGAGGCACCAAATCCTAGAATGCTCGAAGAGTGGTCTGAGCATTCGGCGATGAGCTCCAAGAAAATGTTGGAAATACTAATCAAGTATGCCTGGCTGGACAGGGATGAGATACTTAAACAGATCAAAGACATCCTGGCCGAATTACAACAGGTGATGGACTCTGAAACTCTGAAAAAAACACTTGAATCGATGAAAGAGCGGCTTAGGAGATATGAAGATGAAATCAAGGCAAGGAAACAAAGAAAACTAAATCGGGACTATGTGGATTATGAGTCTGGGAGGATACTCACTTTCAGCAAGAAATATGATCATTTGTATCTAGATCAAGACACCAATGATGAGGTACCGGTAGACACGATAACTCCGATAGTCACAGTGAATTCAACTATAAGTGATACGGAATCTGACATATCTGCTGGTAACACATCAGGTGAAGAACGTAATCCAAGACAGGTGAATTTTTTAGACGAGTTCCGGGTCCTACGCAAGGGCCAAAAAATAGCGAGGGACAATCAACCACCGAGAGCACGAGGACGAGGACGAGGCAGAGGCCAATCAAACGCCGAAACAGAAAAAAGAGACTCCATCAACGCTGGCAATACAGGCAGAGGAAGGGGCACCATGGGAAATCGCAGGACACGCTCCAACAGGAACTATTAATGGATACCGAAATGGTAAATAGAACAGTTGTCAACCTCTCTAAAAGACCTATGAGTGATGTGGAGAAACGGACTCTGTGTTTAGGGCTCTCCTTCTGTCCCTCCTCCCCTTCAATTATACTAGCACTCGTATTGATCTTTTTAAATTTGTGAGAAAGCTGAAATTGAAGAAATGGCATACATTGAAGAGATTGGGACATAGTCATGTTAGGAGTAATAGTAACAGGGGGACTGAAAGTAATCTTTTGATTAGTGATGTAGACACGCTTATTACCTTGATTGAATTGGAACAGAATACGGGAGAGAGCAGTGATCCTATTGGTGCCACGCAAACTCTTGAGAGTATGGATATTGAGTATGATGCAGCCGCACGAACTGATTTTAGGGTTAAATCAACTTTTGTACCTTTACTCCCACATGATAATATCGATACATTTCACGACTGTACTGTCAGGGC